>JAOANR010000004.1:2008844-2739624 GCA_030278955.1 Hygrophila difformis
CACTACTAGAAAAAATCCGGATTCGGTCGCTAAAATTGTGGTAGCTAACGAGTTTCGGTCGCTAAAATTATGATCGCTAACGAATTTCGGTCGCAAATTCGGTAGCTAACCCTTTTAGCTACCGAATATTACCAAATTTTTTCGGTCGCTAAAATAGAAAATTCTTGTAGTGTATCATCGTAACAGAATATTGTTAATTACCTGCAGCAATTTTATAATGTTGCTGGCTCCAAAAACCTTATGAGCAATGGTGAATTTCATCGGTTCTGTGGGCGGGAAATAAGGCGCCAGCACGCACTTGTCGACGCAGCGTCGCCGGAGGATCTTGCAAGCGGCGCACGGGCTGAGAACCACCGGTGGTGTTGTGGTGGAGGGTGTGGTCGAAGCCGAAGAGGTAGGGGATGAAGAACAAGAGGATGGAGATAGGGAGGAGGATGGAAAGCCTTCTCCGGCCACTGCGGCGGCGGCAGCGGAGACCGGAATGGCAATGGCTGCCGGAGAAGTGATTGGGGAGAGTTTTGTGTGATCCATAAGTATATATTATTGATTTGAGGATGGAAGACAAGCACTGACGACAGGGTCTATATATACTTGTTACAGAATAGAGAGACTGTGTGTGTAATTAATGAATGAAAACGTGTGAGATCGAGTGTACTAGTGATTTGTCAACGTAAATTTAGGGTATCCATTTTTGTCGTCTTATTATGTTGTGCTGTCTGTCCTTTGGTATGAAAACAGTATCATGTACTCTTACATTCTCGTCAAAATTTACCTATCGTCAACATAAATTAATTAATATAAATACTACTCCCTCTGTTCCATTTAATATGTCTTATTTTATTTCTGCACATAATCAAATGCAATTTTTTTAATCGTTAATATCTCAAAATATGTACAACAAAAATTATATAAAATATATTTTTTAGAACTATTTGATTATACGATTCTAACAAGACTCAAATTGACTATTTTTTCAAATATATAATTACAATAAAACTAAGTTAAAGTTGAACAAAGAACAGTGTCAAAAAGTCAAACAGAACACGTTACCTGGGACGGGAGGAGTAGTATATAATAGGACAAAAAAATACCGTTTAGAAAAATGCATATTGGGAAGTCGTACTATATAATAAGTTTTTATTTAATTTAATCAAGACTGTAATGGATTTGGTTTGGGTACTTTGTATTTACTGAATGAATGTTTTGTATATTATGTGTGTTTTTATACAGTCCAAATACCATCAAATACTCAACATATACTTCTTCAACACCCAGCTCATCGGGTCAACACACCAGTACCTGTTGAATATCACCAATTCAGTACCATATCCAAACCCGACTGGAATAATATATTACTACTACGGAAGATAATTAATGTTGATGGGCATTGTTTTAAGATTTACATTATAGCTTACTCAAAATAATTAATAATGAGGAAAATTTATATACTAACTTTTTCTTTTGCATATATATAAGTACAGACATGGTATGGTGCAGAAACCATGTCCGTGCGGACAACGTCCGCAACCGTTGATCATTTTCATCATCTAACGGTTGAGATTATTCATAGGATTAGTTTCGTAATTTTACTTGTTAGGTATTTTATATAGCATGTCGCTGATAAGTACTATATCAAGTCGTTGAATTGTGTTGGCCTTGTAGCTGAATTGCATAGACCATGTCGCTGAATTGTGTAGGTTCCGTCGCTGAGATGCGTTTAAATGCATAGAACTATGTCGCTGAAATGTATAAAATTGTGTCGCTATAATGAATACAATAGTGTAATTGTATAGGCCATGTCGCTGAATTCTATTGGCCATGTCGTTGATTTGTGAAGGCACTGTCGCTGAGATCCATTTAAATCGCAATGAACTTCAAACGGCTCTAACTTCAAAACATCGCTGAGATGAATATAATAATGTCGCTGAATTGCATAGGCCGTGTCGCTGAATTCATTTGGCTCCGTCGCTGAGGTGTGTATGTCATGTCGCTGAATTGTATATCCTATGTAAAATTACGAAACTAACCCTACAAATGATCTCAACAGTTGAATGATGAAAATGATCAACAGTTCCAGATTTTGTCCGCACGTCTGCACGGACATGGTGTCCACACAATACCATGCCCCTATATAAGTATATCTGAAAAAAAAAAAAAAAAAAAAAAAAAAAACCTATTTAGTCCCATACGTTTTTTCAATTTCCAAAACCATCCCACAAATATCGAATTAAATGAATCCGTCCCATAATTATCCTAATCATCGCCGATCCCGTCCATGAACCAGTTTTTTCGCTAATCATCGTAGAACCCATCTCATAACTTCCCTAATGGAGAGATGGGTTCGGCAATGATTAAGGTAGTTATGGGACGGGTTCGGTGATGATTAACGAAAAAATCGGATTCATGGACGTGTTCGGCCACTTATTTTTTATTTTTAAAAAAAGGCTTTATTACATTATTTTTTCAAAGCACGCTAGAAATTGTTTGACTTTTGATTTCTATTTCCTCGCGCTTTCAAATTCAGAATCCAATTGTTTTGTTTTTTTTAGTGGTTTCTAATTTAATTTGGTATTCATTTTCTCAAACTTCTAATTTTCACCCAGTCTCATCTAATCCGTCTTCCATCTTTTTCTCCTCAAGTATAATCGCCACTAACTTATTAATCAATATCATTGTAATTCTATTTATTCAAAACAAATTTAAGATGACCCCACAATTTTTACAATGAAAGTGTTTAATTTGGAGCGAGCGGACGCTCCCAAACACATATTGGCTACTAAATTGTCATTTAGTTAATTAATTATTTTATCGGTGGAAAGTCATGTTTTACTTTTCCTTCTACATTTTTATTTCAGGAAATAATTACCTTTGTTATTTTCTTAATTATTCAGTTTGCTTTATCAGAATCTAGAAGTTTAATGGGGATGCGATGACTAATATTTCCTTAAGGAACTTATAATAACTCTATATGCTTTTTTAATTCAAAAGTCAATGTTAAACATTTTTCCCCAAAAAAAAAATGAATCGAAAACTTAACTTTTGCATAATTGACACTTTTGATTGAATAACCTTGATATAATTTTTTAATACAGTTATATAAGAAAGACATAGTCAATTAAAATATTGGTGTATTCGTTTAATCACATAGTTTACAATATTAGATTTTTATAATTTTAATTTTATAGAATTTGAATTATTATTGGACAAATGTATGTCTTAAATTGCGTGAAAAATAGAAAAATGGCATAGAATAGAGAATATATATTATTATATTTCAATTGAATATATGAGAAAATTGATAACTAACATATTGTGGATTGTTTTATATTTAGGTCTTGTATACTCTAATACTATGAAAGAGTGGTTAGCTTTGTGAATTTTGCCTTTAAATTAAAAATTTAAGTTATAAAATTGAGAATTAGCTTTAAAATAGTTCTTTCTTATGGTCATCATCACAAACAAGGATCAAGTTCTTAGGAACTTGTCTGTCACTCGATAATCTGCAGCTTTATTATTTAGCCACCGTATTAGATTATTAATTGTTAGGTCCACTATCTAAGCAAGTGAGGTAACTTTATGCAGAGGTTCACTGTATGTGTTTGAACACCAACAATGAACAACCAGATTACGGTATCAAGTGTAATAGAAGCACAGCGGAATAAAATGAAGCATAAAGTAAACAGACAACACAAAAAGTTGTTGACCCAATTCGGCCTTCGGCCTACGTCTGGGGGATACCAATCCAGGAGATTATTTCACTATGTGTATCAACAATGGTTTACAACCACACAATAGGTGAAATAACTTGAATGCCTTCACTCCGAACTCCAGGTGGATAGTTGTGATGACCAGCTGCTCTCTCCAGCTCTGGTATAGGCTTCCCACCTATTTCAACTCCCCAAAGCTAACCCACTTTGAGTTTCCCCTGAAGTAACCTGTGAAGCACCTCTCCTTGTTGAGTGAATAAATGTGTTGAAGTCTTCTTCCTGGTTTCACCTTAAGCGCTCTCCTTAAATGTGTCTCAGCTTCACTAAAGGGAACTGATGAACAATCAGCAAACAGGAGTGCTCAAGGCTTGGCTCAATCTTACAGCAAAGGGTGGATTCTGTGAACACAAGGCTGAAGATTGAAGTGGCTTTTCTCTAAGTTGTTCTGAAAGCTTGGATGAGTTTCAGAGTGTTTCAAGAATGATAATGGTGAGAAGTATTTGCCCAAGTCTCTGAAAAATCCTTTTAAGCAAGCAGCTCTGCAGACTTGAACGGTCACATTTCCAATTTGGGAAAGAGCCGTTGCGTTTATGTGAGGGCTTGTTCAAATCTTCTTTCCTTAATCTGGGAAGGAGTCCTGCAATGAAATATTAGTATTTCTCCTCCCAGATTCGGAAGTATCCGTTGGGGCTGAAGTCAGTCTTCCAAGAATTCTTCAATATGCACTAGTAGACTGCTTACACTAATGTTCACCTATTGTGTTCTATCATCGGTTATGAACTCCTATCAAAACCTAGACTCAACAATCTCCCCCTTTTTGACAGGAGGTGAGCCAGTACAATAAATCCAACCGATGATGAACTATTACAATGAAAAACATTGAACAAGAGGTAATACATCCCCAACTAAACTCACTAAGCTCTTTAATATATAAACATGATACACAGAGATCTTTATCAACCATAAGCAACATAAGCATTACTGAAATCAGTTCAGTTCACATAGTCCAGCCACAACCATCATAGACATAAACAGTTCAAAACAAATATCATGCATCACAAACCATAGTCCAAAAGCAGTCCATAAAACAGTTCAAGATTAAAATGAAAAAGTTTTAGGGTTAGAGAGCTATTACCAAATTTCCAGAGATTGACTTCAGCAGCGTTGGAATTTCTACTCCCCCTCTGGATTATCCTCGCTGTCAAATTAGTCAGACTTCTCCGTATCATCTTCAGAATCCTTGGCCAAGTCAGGATCAACACGAGAGATTGCATTCTCTTCATCATACCAAGTATCAGGCAGCAGTGCAAGGCCTAGTTTAAGTTTCTTTTCAAGCACACCAAGGGCCTCTTTCATCGTTCTGATCTCATCAATACTGTCAGCAAAGATGTCATTTGCTCGATGAAGTGCACTCTGACTGTTCAAGGATCCATCCGGGCCTGGAAGATCTGGACGTTTCTTTTGCAACTTTTGAGTAATGACAAATTCATTAACTGCTTCAGTTGGCTCTCTCTTTTCACCAAGAATGCCTTCATATTCCAGAATGGCTGTGATCAAGGCAGGGTAGGGAATAAGAGTTTTGCCATCATTCTTGATGCTCTGAGCAAGTTTGCTTAACTGGGTCATTACAAGATAGCCATAGTTGATCTGCTCCATATTCTCAATAGCATACATGAGATGGCACATCTCACGAGACACCAAGGAATGATTTGATGTAGGCAGAACATTGGAGGCACATAATTTGTAGAGCAAATGGAACTTCTGAGAAAGATCCTTAGGACTGATTCCTCGGCCAGGCATCTTCTAAACTGCATTCTTTGTTAACTCACGAGCTACCTTATCACTGTCAAAAATAGTTCCTGGTTCATAGATGCTATCAAATGAGACATCAGGAACTTGAAGAAGACTGTTGATCTTGTCTGTAGTTAGATCATAGATAATTCCTCGGGTGTAGTTCTTTTGGAACCAGGGCTTGTTTTTCTTCAGTATGTCCTTCTGTAGATTGGCATAGAATTCCTTAACAAGCTCTGGTCGAGAACTGGTTCATTTAGATGCCCATTCCAGTAGAGATCTTTCCTCAAGATAGATTGTCCATCCAAGCTCTTGGAGCTTCCTTCCACAATACCTATACTCCGATCTTAACTTCTTGTCTTTCAGAACAAGGTCATAGTAAGAACGATTTCCAGAGTAATAGAAGTTGAAGCTAGACGCTATTGCAGGTCTGAGATCTGGCTTCCTGGCTTTCTCAACTGATTTGCCCTTAGAATCTTCTTTGCTCTTTTTCCTTGCTTCAGGTTCCTCTTCGGCATCACGAACCCGCTTATATGATTTAGCAGCTTTGGAAGATTGCACAGGTGCATCTTAAGAGTTCAACGGAGTGGACTGAACATCTTCATCTTTCGAACTCTCTCCTTCAGTGATATGATCTCCAGACACTTCATACTCACTCTCAGATTCAATTCTCTTCTGAACCTTCTCATAAGGAACCTTTGCAACCATAGATCCAATCACAGTGGTCTGAGGATTTTCTGGTTCCTCCGATTCTGATTGAGAGCCTTCTTCATCTGATCCATCTTCTTCCTCTAAATCTTCACTGACGTCTTTAGCATTCTCCCCCTGAGTTTCTGCAATGGGATCAGTTTCAACCACAATTTCCTTCTGAACTGAATGGTCCTGATCCTGGTCTTGAGCATCACCAGAGACAGCATCCTTGTCTGGTTCCCTTTCATCAGTTTCCTCGACATTGTCATCAATGATCTGATCTTCCACATGTTCAGTAGAGATAGCAACATCTTCGGGCTTCTTGGTGGTGTCTTGAACATTCTCTTATGTTGAAACTCTCTCAGTATCCTTGTCAGCAACCTTTTCTGAGACATCCTCCTGAGTAGGTTCTATAATCTTCTTGGATTTTGGAGCACTTTTCTTTGACTTCTTTGTCTGGCTTGGTCGAACAGCAGGAGCAGATGCATCTATCTTTTCGGAGGTTTGAACAGGAGCATTAGCCGGAGGAGCATACGCCAGTGGAACAGCAGCAATGGCCTTCTCTTTAGACTCAGATTTCGAGGCAGTCTTGACACTTCCAGTTTTGCCCGAGGCCATGGTACCAGAAACCCCATCCTTAGTGGTCTTCTCAAAGTCTTTAGGGATAGAGGTTTTGGGAACAGGATCTGAGTTCCTCTTAGTGACACCTGCTTGCCCTGAGGAGGATTTAGCAGAACTATCAGTAGGTTTTGACACAGATTTTGTACCTTTCTTTGGAGTTCCCTTCCTTTTTGACGATGAGGTGGCTTTAGCAAGGGTCCGCAGGTTGGTATGAGAATCCATGACTTTTGTCTGCTTCGATGAGGGATTAGCAGAAGAAATAGGAGCCTGAGAGTCCGCAACCGCTTGAGAGGTAACCTCCGGAGTTACAGAAGTAGTGGCCACAACTGCTGGGTCGGTTACTTTCTCGCCCTCAACTGCTACTCCAGCATTTCGGAGTTTATTCCGAATATCCAATGCGTCCTCAGAAGGGTTGGACTGAACCTCCGTTTGGATCTTTTCCAGAAGGTTGGTAGTCTTCTTGGGCAGCATGTCTTGCAAACCTTTCCCAAAATCGACTTCAGGTCTTGGGTGCCTTTTAGGAGCAGAGGATCATATTGACATCTTCACCCTTCTCAGCATCTATAGGACAATGAATTTTGCTAGGTTTGTCATCAATGGTGACATTAGCTGATTCCACCACCTTTCTGGATTTTGGAAGATATACTCTGTAAGCCTTGCTTGTGGATGAGTATCCCACAAATATTCCTTTTTCACTCCTCTTGAAACTTTCCAAGGTGCTCCCTGTCATTGAGAACAAAACAAGTGCTACCAAAAATATGGAAATAAGAGATAGTAGTCTTTTTACCTTTCCACAGTTCATAGGGAGTCTTGAGAGACTTTGATCTCATATGAACACGGTTTGAAACGTAGCATGCTGTATGAACAGCTCCAGCCCACAGAAATTGAGGTGCACCCTTTGAGTTCAGCATCACTCTAGCCATTTCTTGAATAGTACGATTCTTCTTTTCAACCACTCCATTTTGTTGTGGTGTTCTAGGGGCTGAGAATTCATGCTTGATTCCAAATTCACTGCAAAACTCCTCAAAAGCATGGCTTTCAAATTCACCTTCATGATCACTTCTGATCCTCTTGATTTTGCATTCTTTTTTTGTGATCAATTGTTGGCTTAATTTGATGAAGGCCTTAAGTGCCTCACTCTTTTCCCTGAGAAAAGAAACCCAAGTATATCGAGAGTAATCATCAACACATACCAAAACATATTGCTTACCACCAAGACTTTTGACATCAGTAGGACCAAAGAGATCCATGTGAATGAGTTCAAGACATCGGACTAAACCAGATTGCTCAATGGACTTGTGTGGTGTTCTGTGCTGCTTATTCTTCATGCAGTCATTGCACATGCCAACATCATCTCTCCTCAAGGTTGGCAAGCCTTTGACTGAACCTGTTCTACTCAATTTGATTAAGTCTTTGAAGTTCAAATGACCCAACCTTTCATGCCACAGATGAGTTTGAGCAGAACCCGCACCTTCAACAAACAAGCATGACTGTGAAAGCATATAGCAATCATTTTTAGATCTATAACCTTTGAAAATGCATTCCCGTTTGGAGTTGAGCACTTCACAGCATTCATCATCAAAGAGCACTTTGAGTTTGTTGTCACAAAGGTGACTGATACTTATCAGATTGGCACAGAGACCATCAACATGGTATACTGTCTTGAGAGCAGGAAACGCTTCCTCAGCTATAGAGCCTAGGCCAATGACTTTTCCCTTCTTGCCATCACCAAAAACAACATGACCACCATCAATCTCTTGGTAGTTAGATAAGAGTTCTTTACTCCCAGTCATGTGTCTTGAGCATCCACTGTCAAAATACCAACACGACTTTTTCCCTGACATTGAAGTGGTGTGAAAGGCCACATTGCAAATCATTTTCCATTTGGCCCTCCACTCTCTTCTAGAAATAGATTTCTTTAAATCTTCATTTGGCCAGATCATTGGTCTACCAGACATAGCATCTCGAGTAAGTAATCGACATGATTTGGTCCTGTGACCATAGATCCTGCAGTAGTCACATTCCAAGGGTTCAGCTCCAGAGCCTTGCTTCTTGATCTTCTTTCTTTTAGGGACCTTGCTGGTGCTGGCTTCTTCCTCTGAGTTCTCAGAAGAACCACATCCTTCCTTGATAAAGACTCTTTGTGAGGAGGAACTGCAGCCCTTTATATAGCCAATTCCTCTTCTGTCTCCATGAGCTTTACAGGATGCAAGGATTTCTTCAAGAACATCCTTTCCCTTGTTCAACCTGCTAGTCAGCTCCTCTGACTTGGAGACTTTGGCAGAGAGTTCTTGAACTTGATTGGTCAACTCAGTCACTTGTTGTTGGAGATCATCCTTTAGACTGGTGAGACTGTGACTTGATCAACAAGAGCTCCATTGACAGTGGGGAGGTTGTGAACCTGCTCAGACAGCCCAATCACCTCTTGTTGGAAGTTGTCCCTTTCACCACTAAGATGCTCCACTTGCTCAGTGAGCTCCCTTTTGGCAGTCATGAGTTCATCAACCTGGACAGAAAGTTCATCAACTCTCACAGATAGATCTCTGTTCATGGGTTGAAGTAGAGCAGTCAGGTACTCCAGTTCATCTCGCCTAACTTCAGTTCTGTGAAGTTCCTCTCTTTGAGAGTAGTACTCACATCTGAACTGTTCATGCTTGTCACATAAATCCTTGTGTTCCTTCCTCAGCTCTGCAAGATCAACACTCACAGCTAACAGGTCTGATTCAACCAGGTCCAGCTTTAGAGAGGTTTCATCATATAGTCTGCTAAGTGCTTCAACACTTTGACTCTCATTCCTGTTATAAGAAGTAGAAGCCTCATCAGTAATAAACGTATTGACTTGAGCAGGAGTATTACCTTCATCGTGTTCAGTCTCAGAGTCTGAATCCCATGATCCAACAAAGGCAACCCCATCTTCTTCTTCATCATTGCTGGATTCAGGGGTATCATCATCATCACTGAAGGTGGCACAGTATGTCTTCTTGACATCAGAGGACTTGTTTATGAGATTGGCACAATCAGCTCGAACATGTCCAAATCCTTTGCATTCAAAACACTGAGGACCCTTGGAATCTGAGGATTCCTTGGACAATTTCTTAACAGGCCTATCAGATGTCCTCTTCTCAGGTCTCCTGCTTGAGGAGCCCTCTCCCTTCCTGTTACCAAATTGTTTGGCTTTCTTATCTCTGAGAAAGCGTGCTAACTTCTTGGTCAATAACACCAGATCCTCCTCATCAAGATCATCATCTTCATCAACATGAACAGAACTAGTTTCTTTGGGGGGAACCGATTGGGACTTGGTCTCCACCTTGAAGGCAGTTGATTTCCCTTTGAAGTTCTTGCAGTGAGTCATCTCTCATGATTGTAAGATTCCCATAAGTTCATCAACACTCATGGTTTCAAAGTTGGCCTGAAGCTCTAGGGCAGCAATTTTGGGGTAGAACCTCTCAGGGAGTGTACCTACAATCTTAGATACTATCTCCTCAGTGGAGTAGGTTTTACCAAGTTGTTGAGCTTGGTTGGTTAGAGTACGAATTCTACTAAAAAAGCTATTTACAGACTCATGCTCATCCATAATAATTTTATGAAATTCAGCATCAAGAGAGATGAGTTTAGATTTCCTTACAGAGGTGGTTCCCTGATAATGGCCAGAAATGACCATTATTTTCAATCCATTTCCGTGTCTTAAATGGGCATTTGATCGCATTCCGGTCTTACATTAAGTAAGAAAGCAGTTGAATTGGACTGATTTATGCATAATTGTAAAAATAATAAGCTGCTGTGAAAAAGGCATAAATATGTAATTTTATTACATATTTATGTTAGAAAAATCCAAAAACATGAGAAAAAGAAAAGAAAAGAAAAAGGAATGAAAAAGATGGGAAAAAGAGAGAAAAGCCCACAAAAAGAACATTTTCGGCCCATCTAGCCCAATCCAGCAGGCCCAGGAACACCTTTGTCGCGGAAGCCCCTTTGTCGCGATGCATGGTTCCGCGACAAAGGAGGGTTCCGCGACCAAGCAAGCTCAGATGAAGAAGGAAATCAGCCAAGTCCCTTTGTCGCGATACCTTTGTCGCGATGCCCTGTTCCGCGACCAAGGTCTATTCCGCGACAAAGACACCCAATTAGAGACACCAGACCCAGTCGAGAAGCTTTGCCACATGCAGTGTGTTCCGCGACCAAACTTGGTGCTCCGAGACAAAGCTGTGATGTGTGTGATGTCTTGAGACACAATGGGCTCAAATCAAGGCCCATGGGCTTAGGGTTACATCTCTATAAATATGAGGTGTTTCCTTTGAGCAAGGGGTTGGAAGAATTTTAGAGAGAATATACATTCTTGAAGACAAGTTGGGAGCTCAGTAGTTTAGTTTAGTTTAGGGTAGTTTAGTTAGGTTTTTCTTGTATTATTTAATTCATGCATTAGTTAGATGTAGTTTATTGCACTTTGGTTAGATAGCCAGTTTTTACATCTTATTTCTTGCTCTAAACTTTCGTTTAAAGGTTTGTAATACCCAAATCATGGGTATTAACAACACCATTTAATAATATGGGAAAACATTCTTCATTTGTGTCCCAAAAATCATGAAATGGGTCTCACACCCCATGGATCTTACTGCTTTCGTTTTCTTTGGGTCATTTGATCCTTATTTTGCATTTTAATGTCACTGCTTGGTGACTTTTCTTTGGATAATGTTGCATGCTTATGGGTGATCAAGCTTAGATTAGGGTTTCTTTAGTTTTAAGTTTGTTTTATTTCTATTATGTTCAAGCTTGTTCTAGCTAGATTCAAATTCTGTTTTGTCATTTTTGGCTTAGTTTAGCTTTTGAATCTGAAATGGGTGAGATCACACACAATGCATGCCACTGTTCCACTTTACTTTTCTGACATGTGTCCTGGACACACCTTTGTCGCGGAACAACTCTTGTCGCGGAACCACGTTCCGCGACAAAGTGATACTTTGGCGACAAAGGTGCCAAAGGATACTTGTTAGTCATCATTTTGAAACCCTTGGTCGCGAAACAACTCTTGTCGCGGAGCCACGTTCCGCGAAAAAATCTTGGTTAGCGACCAAGGACCCAAATACTTGTGATTTTATTCTGGAAGGGCTTTGTCGCGAAGCAACCTTGTCGCGGAACCACGTTCCGCGACAAAAACCTCTTGTTCCGCGACAAGAATTATGCCCTTGTCCGATTTTCAAACCCTTTGTCGCTATGACTCCTTGTCGCAGAACCACGTTCCGCGACAAAATTTTTGCTTAGCGACAAAGCAAACCCTAATTTTCAAAATCCCATCTCTCTCATTTCCCACCCTTTGTCGCGAAACCCTTGTCGCGGACCCATGGTCCGCGACACAAATTCTACTCCGCGACAAAGTGGCATCTTTTTGCCAAATTTTTATTCTTCATCTTCCTCATTAATCAATTGAACCTTTATATTAATAGTTGAGGTTGAAATCCAATGATCTCAACCCATGATCACTTTGATATAAAGAATTTTGTTCAATTCCACTAAAAGACTCTTCTACAAGTAATTAGACTCCCAAGATCTAAGCACATAATCCGGACTGTAATTAATCAATTATGGAATGAGTGATTATTTAGATATGAGGAGTAATTATGGAATCATTTCCATACCTTGCATGAGAAACCAATGTCTCTCATGCAAGATGACCCATAAATATTTTTCTTTTATTTATTTTGTCTTTTCCGTGATGTGTGAAACAGCTAATAAGGAATATATCAGATTAATGTTGGCGGGTATTCCCACACGGATAACTAGCTCGTGGTCTGTATATTAATTATTAAATGTTATTTTGCATGGTCCGGACAGTGGTCGGTGGAAGCCTTGGCGGTTCGTCCATTCAGGATTATAATAGCTGCTCAGCTGACTCCTATCCGGATACAGTTTTCTTTTCTTCATCTTAATTTCAAGCCTGAATTTCGAGCTGTAATGTTATCAAACAATGTCGATCAACATTGCTTAAATAGTATTACAGTAAGAAACCATGTAGGTTTTTCTCTTATTTCACAGATAGTAGGGGTCTTGATGATAGCGATCACTGTTGTTAAGGTCTTCTGCTGTCTAAAATCATCCCACCTGGAATAGTCAGGACCTGGATAGCAGATGTTTGCAGTCCGGATTATCTTGACTATTCTTGTCATCTTTTTAGCCAAAATAAATTCTTCTCAACTCCGGCTATTTCATCTCTGTGTATCAACTTCTGTCTAAACCCATCTTATATTTTGGGTTATTTTATTTTACACTTCTCTATATCCTTATGCATGATAATATTATGCACTATTGTGGTCTGAAATTATTTTGGGATCCTTCCCTTGGACACAGAAGTCTTGATTTTATAATCAGATGTCTCACACTAAATTTCCAACAAAAATTCATTCATAAAATCCGGATCTGAGTAAGGGATAAATTCCACAGTTATGACTAATTTAGATCCGGCTGGGGGTTGATTTTGGGAAAATAGAAGCAGAGTCAGCGATTAGGTCTCATCTAGACTGAAAGGATCTGTGTTTTAATTGAGAGTCTAGTACCTGATAGGGAATAGTTTTCAAACATCTATTGCTTCCCAAAATTGCTGTATGTTGGAAATCTGGTATTAAACATCACACTGAAATGGGATCTACTTGGATTCAATTACGGTGTGATAGATAATTCTAGAAGAACAACACATAGGCCTTGGTTATTCTCTAAGATAGGGTTGAGTTCCTTTCAACTGCTATCCTCCTCTGCCATTGCCTATTTTTGAGTCCTGAGTGAGTGCATCCAGAACGAACTAATTTATTAGTTCGTTTCATTAGTTTGTACCTCATAACCACCCGACGGGAAGTGAACACTTCAAGCGGTTTACTGAGATTAGGGAATTCTTGATCCACACCCGGTCATCCTGACTGGGGGCTTTCTTTTACTACCAGGGTCAGACTTTCAAAAACCTCCGAGTGATAGGATTTTAATTGCTTCCTTTATCGCTTTCTTTTAACTGCTTTCTTTAGAGGTCACTCGGTTGTATTGAGAGTTGTGTAACTGCTACTAGGACTGAGAGTTAAGGGATAGTTTAGGGCTTAATTAGAATCTTTGGGGGTGACATAGGGGAATGATAGCAGTATTTGACACTTCAATAAATGATTTGTCAGGTGTTGCTTGTCCACCACAGACGGCCAACATACTCTTGCAAGGCATTGCAAAGGGGAGTTGGAAGTTGGTGGTATCTTAGAGTTTGTTTTCTTAAAGAGCATGTAAACTCTTATTGTAAGTACCTGTCTGTTAAAGGGAACATGGTATAGAGAGCATGAAAATTAGCTAACTGAAAGGATTATCCCAAGTTAAGATCTGTGTAACAAAATGGAAGTTTAATTGTGTTTCATCTGAATTTTGTCCAATATTTATTATTTTCTTCCTGTCTCTTCTGTCTCATTTTAAATATGCTTTCTTAGAATAATTTTTAACCACTTTCTTAGAATAATTTTATTGCTTTCCTAGATTAAATTTAATTCGCTTTCTAGAATAGTTTTATCTGTTTTATTCTAATTGCTTTTATAGTCTAGTTTAATTTCTGTTGAGTAGTTGATAGTCAAAACACACACACTTGAATTGAGTAACCGAGTGGAAAATCTTAGTAAACGACGTGGGCTCTGCTTCTATCGCACATCCTCCAGTGAACGATCCGGTCTTACTATAAATTACTGCAATTTTTGACACCGTGCGCTTTCGGGGGCACAGTTTCTTAACACGAGTAATAAAAACGTGACAACTTATAAATATATCCCTAATCACAACTCCGCCATCATAAATTGGTTTCATTAAATAAAACCTAAACCAGGATCATGATTTTTCGGAAAATACTCATGTAGTGGAAATCTGTCAAAAGTTTCATGGCAGGGAATCTCATGGCAAGAAGTGATGAGAAGTATCATGGCACATATGCCGGGGACCCTCAGTGTGACAGGCTGAAGGTCAATCTATACCGGCTGTACTATGAGACTTATCAACAGTTTCATGACAGAGAGGACCACAGCGCCATTTGAAATTAAAGCACCACACTTGAGTGATAAAAAGAATAACAATCTTGATATATCCCTAAACCCCTTCCCATGAATCATAACTCTTTTCATTTAATAAACTTAACCTGGTCTATTTTAGAAAATACTCGTGTGCGGAAATTGTCAAAAGTTTCATGGCGCCGTTGCCGGGGAGGATGCAGCGTCGTTTATTAAGAGAATTACATTCCTGATTACTCATAGATTAGCTTAGTTTAATGTAATATATCTAATTCAGAACAGAAAAAGTACCCTCAAAACTAATTGAACATTTAGAGTACCAAGACTCTAAATGTGAGGATGTTAAACTGAGGAGAAAACCTAACCTAATGGGTATTTATCTGTCTTGCAGGAAATTCGGAACCACCCAAAAAGAAGGAGCAGAAAAAAGCATGGAAAACCAGGTTCTTGGTTGGGAAAATTCCACAAATCTGAGAAATTATTTTCGGAATTTAAAGCAATTTAAGATCCGGAATAAATCTCGCAGATAAAGGGAACTGACCCAACCTAATTTTATGCAAGTAGTTTGTTTTCAATAATGGCCCAATGTTTTGAATTTAGTTGGACTGAATTCATTTAGGTCCAAATCAAATAAAATGGACACAGGCCCAACATCACACTCGGGCCAGTCCGTTGAAAATTTGAAAATTCAAAAAGTTTGTCGCGGAATGACCATTTTGTCGCGGAACAACGTTCCGCGACCAAGTGCAACTCCGCGACAAAGATCCCTTCATCATCAAACCCTATTTGTCTTTGTCGCGGAGTAACCATTTTGTCGCGATGTCCAGCATCGCGACCAAGTGCAATTCCACGACAAAACCCCACTCATCCCTGAACTCTGTTGTCTTTGTCGCGGAACACTTTGTCGCGGAGCACTGCATCGCGACAAAGATCCTGTTCCGCGACACGACCCCATTTTCCTTCCTATTTTGTCGCGGTACCCTTTGTTGCGGAGCATGACTCCGCGACAAAGTCCCATATTCCGCGACACCTCTGATGTCGCCGAGCCTGGTCGCGCAACCCTGTTCCGCGACACTGGGCTAGGGTTCCGCGACCGGCCCATTAGTATTTAAACCTCTCCACCTCCTTCTTCTTCCCTACGCGTTCCCATACTTAGAAAATTTTCGAAAAACACTCTCGCACATCCGAAACATCCCCCGAAGCACACCACAGTGTTCTTCGCACTTTCCGACCGCCGTTCGCAGGCGTTACTCTGCCCGATTTCTGCCATGGAACCCCCTTCTTCATCTTCGCCCCCAAAGCAGACTGAACCATGGTAAGCCTCTCTCCATTTCGCCATCCGATTCACGTATCCCCTGTCTCGCGAGTTTGAGGATTTTTGAGTTTTCTTTTTGAATGTGCGAATGTGTTAATAAGCCCCTGTGTTGCTCTTTTATGAGTTTTGAGTTCGATTTTAGGTAGTTGGCACTATGGGGCATGGTTTCTGGTTTATGTTTCTTTAAATTTTAGTTGCTGGCCGAGTATGGAATGAAGGATGTGGGAGTTGTTTTCTTGCTATGGAAGTGTAGGATTCGATTTTTGGATGGGCATTTCGATTTTGGTACTTAGGGCTGTTAGAGAACACATCGACAGTTCGGGTTATTTCCACCATTGTTGAGTTTTCAAGCTTTCTAGGGTTCTTGGAATTGATTGTTTGGTTCTTATGAATGATTCAATCTCAAGTTCTAGGTCCTTAGGATTCATGGAGATTTTCAAACGCTTCCTGCTTTGTTCCAGTAATGTTAACGTTATGGTACTTTGAACTTCTTCCCTGTTTCGATGTCTGTGTTGTTTTGCCTTATTTTTAAGATCTGATCAACCAGTGAGCATGAGGGTATTTGTGAATATCTTGTTGTTGTTGGTTGTGATATGAAGCAGCAGAGCATGCATGTTTGTTTAATCTCTTGTTTTGCTTTGAGATACTGTGATCTCGTGTTGGTATTGTTTGGTTGTTCCTTGCATGCCAATACACACATTTAATGCCTTTTCCTAATTTGTAGTGCCTGTGTATGTATGCTGTGAATCTGTAAAAGTGTATGTTTGTGTGGTTTTGGGCAACCTGAGCCATCAATTCCCTTTTCAGCAAATTCACTTTTTCACAAAAAGACAAAAATAGCATTAGGAATTTTGGTTGACAAGTTGTTTTTGTTCCCAATGGAACTAAAAAGTGTAAGTTAAGTAGCAGTATTTTTGCCACCTCAACTACTATCTTTTTACAAAATCCAAAAATGGGACCACACACATCCCACTTTTCATTAAATAAAATCAAGTCAACCTTTTCAAAAAATTAAAAATAGTGTTTGCAATTTTCTTGAACGTTTTAACTGTCCAATGACAGTCCAAACAATCCGGAAATAGCAACTCCACTCTGCCACGTCTCCATTGCACATTCCATTCTCGAGCAATCCATTTCATCGCCATCATTTCACTCCATTTTCAACAAGTGCCTCGAGCTTGTTTAATAAAATTTAAAAAACAAACTTTTGGGCCCAATAGCCCATTAAAAAAAAAAAGAGAAATTTCGGTCCAATGACCACTTTATTTTTATTTCTCCCTTTTAATTGGACTCAATAGTCCAATTAAGATATCTCCTTCTAGTTCCTAAGGCATAAGTACCTTATCTTTGGATCTTTTAATAAACTCAAGATTAAATCACTTAAATCACATTTCAAGCTTAGCAAAGCTCAAAATGTGAGGATGTTGATTTTCAAACTTGAGTAATCTTTGAAAAATTATAAAAATTTGGATGTATCTAAACACTTTGGCCTTTTTCAGGAATGAGTTGGTAGTACAATCAGGCATCGGGTTACCTGACTGCACATATGAGGCTGCTGGCAAACAGGCCTCAATTGATCGAACAGAGATTAAGGACATGAGAGATGCCATCAAATTAGTTTACAAAGTACCTCTGGACCACACTACGGATGAGAAACTGAAACTTTCCCCGGGATGGGACGTGCATATTCCTCCAGAGGAAAGAACAATAGTTGCTGCATCGATAGAGAGGGACTACTATCACTTTCTGAAGAAGTTTTGGATGAGGATGATGGAGCATGCCCCCCAAGATGAAAAGACAACTCCAGAGGTCCACCACGAACGCATCCAATTAAAGTTCAAAGAGCACAGGGCTGTGTGGAACCGACATGTGGAAAAGGGGACGAAAGACCCAAATATAGCTGAATTTGACATCATCATCCCTAATCAGATCATAGATCCTCAAGTTCGGATGGCCTTCGAGCACAAGCAGATGGATCTAAGTAGGGTCATAAACAGTGGGGCCATCATGATGTATGAAGCATTCCCATTCAAGTGGAACCCATATCTGTTTGAAGCAAAAGGACCAGTGGAGCAGAGGTGGATTACAGATCTAGCTCGTGCCAGGCATCGAGAGCTGACCTTCAATCTGCACAAACGCCTCAAAAACGCTGAGAAATTTGAACAAAGCCACAACACCTCATTGTTGAACACAATGAGGAAGATGATCAAGGATGCACGCGATCAATGGGACGAACTGACTACGGTCTGGGGAAAAGGCAATACAAGTATCACTAAGTCCTTTCTGGATGAGGGAGTAGTGTTACCTGCAGATGAGGTACTTGAAACCATCTTCACACACAGAAGGTATGGACGGTATGGAACAAACAAGGATGATGAATTTCCCCAGCACATAGCAGTATTAAGGGACCAGCTGCAAGTGGACATACGCAAAGGTGGCTGGAAACCCAAAAAGAAAAAGGAAAGGCAGTTCAATTTACTATCAAAAACTGAGGCTGGGTTGTATCTCACGTACGATTCGGCAGAAGACATGTCCTACCTTGAAGGAATTCAAAAGGATCTGGTAGGGGGCATGATGAATCAGTACAGGGATTCCTACTGGGATTTGATCATGGAAATGGACAAGTTTGCACTTGAATACTGTAATAGCACTGCAAACGGGAAGAAGATCTTGCACTACAACAACAATGTTCGGAGTAAGTTCTGCACCAAGATCAAGAAGGACTGGGAGGACCAGCTGGGGAGAATCACTCAAAAGAGTTTCATTGAGGATTATTTACAGCGCGCCGAGAAGCAACTAGGCTATGAGGGTGAACCAAACAGAGAAGAAGATCCCGACGCTGAGATTGATGCCTACTTCTCCACTCCTCCTGAGGCCAACCCACAGCCTACTCAGCCAGCAGTACAAGCTTCGGCTTTACCGCCAAGAGGGCAGACTGAAGTGCAAAAAGTTGCTACGTCCGAGCCAGTGGTGCAGCAAGAAGCAGTCCGGACTCCAGTACAGCCAGCTCAGACTGAAATGACAACACCTGCTGCAGCACCTGCCACCACTGCTGCACCCATACCGCCCGAGCAAACATCCAATACTGTTGTTACATCTGAAGGTCAGCCAGCACCTCAACTGGGAACGAGGAGAAGGTTGATAAAATCTGCTGACAAAGATAAACCAGCAAGAGCTCCGGAAAAGAAAGTGGAGATCAAGGAACCTGAGCCAACTGTTAGGAAAGTGGCAGAGCTCACAGATCCCAAGGACAGAGGTAAGAAGCCGATGCCACCACCACCCCCGAAAAAGAAGCATCAGGTGGCATTCGATGCTGAGCTAGCCAGAAAAATGCAAAATGATGAACTTGCATTAGCTGGTCTGCTGGATCAAGTAACAGGTGGTTCGGGAGTAGAGAAAGTGACTGAGGAAGAATGCTTGGCAATGGAAAAGAAAGCTGCAGAGGAGGAGCAGATCAGAAAGAATATTCAGCAGACGAAGGACGAAGAGACTGCCAAGAAAATGCAAGCTGATCTGGAAAGCAGGAAATCTGGAGAGGCTGAACAGGGTGATGAGGAAGACTTCGAGCTGAAGATCACTGGTGGAGTCGAAGGAAAGGGATTGAAGATCAAAGAAGAACAACCACCAGGATGGACTGGCCCTTTTATTCGTAGTGCTGAAACACTTCGGAAAGAATTGAGATAGAACATCAACGAATAGATTGAAACGAGAATTGATGCTGGAGAAAAGCAAAATCAAATCAGATATCAGACAGAAGTGGGTCAATTGATTGATCCTCTCGTGGGCACGGCCAGAATTGAAGAATTCATCACTCAAGAAGGCCCGTCACATCAAGCTGAACAGCCACAAGGCTCGCATGAGTCCATTGATCCAGCAGCATTGGCCAAAACATTGGAAGAACAGCCGAATGACGATCCCTTGGCCTCTACATTCAAAGGAAACGTCGGTCAAAGAATAGAGAAATCTTGACTGAAATGGCTGCAGAGGGAAATGATTCAGAAGAAGAAGTTCGACAGGAGGAGCAGGAATTCATGGACCAGATGGCGCCTATTTTGCAACGTCCAGTTGGACGAGCTGCAAGAATTAGGGAGGAGGAGGAGGTATCAACTGATGTTGATGACCGTCATTTTCATGTAACTACATTTTCTTTGCCTGTAAATTGTGAACTCAATACAATGAAAAATGTAATTAAACAGGTTGAGGAGGAATTCGGAGATGAAACAGCTCATGGAGGAGGAGAGCCAAGTCAGAGGAGAGATGAGGATGAACAGGGATGACCAGCCACAGGAAGGAGACGATCAAACAGACTGGCACACGAGCGACGACGAATTTGTCGGATCCATTCGGCCAGTCGAGTTCTGGTCCGAGAATACTGTGAGGCAGAGGATGGGCGTTTCAAAAGGATATGAGAAGAAAAAGCTGAGCGCAGAACAGGTCCAGATCAAGTTCAATGGCAATAAAGAAAATGCAGAAAAGTATAAGAAATTGCAGAAGAGGATAGTGCCGGATAAAGGATTCAAACCCGATGTCTTGTCTCACCCCACTGTTGAGACTTTCTACAGAAATCAAGAGTGGGGGAATTTCATGTTACACCAGGAGGAAGATGGCTTCGTGGAGCTGACAAAGGAATTCTTCTGCAATATCGACAAGGCTGCCAGAAAAACATGGATCCGAGGACAAGTGATAAACATTGCACCTGACTGGCTGAATCAGTTCTTCGGGACTCCGGGTATCCGAAGCGAATTTCCCCCTGAGGAGATCATGACAAAGAGAGCCAAGACGAGCGAATATGCGAAGTATGCAACCTTGGCTAACAGCATGACAAGAATAACTACCCCCGGGCACACATTCGACGCAAATTGGCTGAGTCTGAAATTCATGCCAACTTATGAATTTTACATGTCTAAATTCCGGCCTAATTCGCACCCACACACCACATCTGGGAATGTATTAATGGGATTTGCAAGAATGTGGAGCGGAGCGAAGCTGAATGTGGGGAGGCATGTGTTCGAAGTGATGATAACCCGGATAGAGGATAGACAGGTGCTGTGCTATCCAAATCTGATTAGGAGAATCTGCATAGCTCAAGGTGTCGATTTGAGCGCCTTCGAGGGTGACGTGGTGGTGAAAGTAAACCCACCCATCAGTGTGCCGAAACTTCCCCTGTGTGATAGTATTAAGTATTCTCTCCCTCAAATGTTCGGCAGAGACAATCCAGACGACCAATCCTCTTTCATATCAAGTGGGCAAGCATCGAGAAAAAGAAAGAGACAGCCCAAGACAAAGAAGGGAACACAGAAAACCTGTGCTGATGCAGGACCTTCGAATGTCCAAGAAGAGCCTCCTGCAAACCAAGAGCGAACAGAAGTACCAAATCCAATTCCTGCAGCTCCGACTCGACCTCAACCTCAGATGCCTCCTCAAAGCCAGAACGTATCTCAATTCCCTGCTGATTCCCAAGCATTTGAGATGGTGAGCAGGATGAGTCAATCTGTGCTCGAGGGAATGAAGTCCATGACTAATGTAGTTATGGCAAGCCAAGAGGAACAGCGAAAAAGGGCCGAAGAGGAACGTGAAGAGCGAAGGAGGGAGAGAGAAGAAGAACGCCAAGAGCGTAGGAGAGAAAAGGAAGAGAAGCGAAAGGAGAAACAGGAGAAGGAAAAGAAAGAAGAGGAATTCAAGAAAATGATAATGGAAAGGGAAGAGCGCATGCACAGAGAAAGATTGGAGAATGAAGAAAAGCAACGCAAAATGATGGAAACACTAATGCAAGCACTCATCGGTCAACTTCCCAAACCACCCCCACCTCCATCCGATGCAGCAGGACCATCAACTCAGCCAGGAGAGAAAACAAATTGAGTGTGTAATTGTCATGTCAATCGAGCATAATTGTAAATATCATATAAGAGAATTTCACTTCCCTTGTGCAAAATCATTCTGATTGCAATGGAATCTCTTGTAATTGATATCATTCACAGTTTTAATTTTGAAATTTTGCAGTCCAAACAATTTTATTCGTGAAAAGATGTCTGCACAGTCCAAGATGAATAAGAGACTGTCAGGCCAAAAATATGCTGTGGACATACTCTGTATGTCAGCAGTGCCTCTTTACTGCTTTAAATTAAATAACCAGCGAAAATATGCATAAACCAGCTCTAAATTCACATGTTGAATTTAGGCTTATGATTAAATTTTCAAACCTTTAAATTGGGATAATATAATTGAAGACATGCATGAAATGAATTCCTAAGGTTTTGAGCTATAAAAATTTAATGATGCGATCAGCTTATTGGGTAATAAATCTGCATGTTAGAGATTTCGATTGAATAAAATGTTAGAATTAAGTTTTGATTAAATTTGAGAATATTGTATGACATGAATCAACCCAACCTTGTGAGATTTGAGCCATGAGTCACTTTTACTCATTCTTCTCTTTGATGTGTGAATCATTTTGATTAAAGGAAACTAGAACTTGCAATTGGGACCGATTCAAGACCATGCCATATTCCCGAAATCGAGCATATGATCGAGGCACTTAGAAAAACCCAAATTTTTGGCCTTCTTTTGAAATCCAAACCCAAAAATATTTTCCCTTTAGGATTAACCATTTTGAGCCTTAAGCCTAATTTTTCTTTGAAACCCTCTATATTTTCCTAACCTACAAAAAGATCAAGAAATTCAAACCCAAGTGCGCAAGGATAAATTTTATCAAAGGCATTAAACTTATGATCATCAATCCATGCTAATCGGTATGTTATAAACCGATTCAAAAAAAAAAAAAAAGTTGAACTCCATTCAACATAAATAAATTGCAAATGACAAAGCAAATTAGACATAGTCTAATGTTATGCAATAGAAGGAGAAAAGCAAAAGAAAGAAAGAAAAATATTGATGATCATAAATTTTTAAATAAAAATGCCAAGTCATGATGGAATGAACTCTTGCCACTTATTAGCCCAATAATTTCCCTTTCCTACCTAATGTTACAACCGTATGCCCCGTTATAACCCTTGAATAAGACCTCATGATCTCGATTTGAAGAAATGAGCCGGTGGCGAGTTGGTCTGATTGCAAGCTTATGGGATAATTTAATTAAAATCGATTTTGAGCGTTCATGATTAAACACCTGATTGAGAGTGAGTGAATTTTCCGATTCTCTTATATGTGAGGCTCTGTTTTATTGCACATGTTCATGTCATCCCTTGATTCTCATCCTTAATCTTTGCATCTTTCAAACATGATATTCATGAAGGGTTGATAATAATGTTTGATTTGTAGGCCCGGTATAGTGAGCAAGTATCATTTTATTAAACACTGCAATCAAGGGAATTTAATACTTGTAGTTTTTGATTGTCTTATCCCAATCCAAAAAGAATGTGATTTAAGAAGCCACGAAAATGAATTGAATATGTAGAGTCCGTGTTCTTAGGAACATTGACTCTGACTGCTCGGGGACGATCAGTATTAAATGTGAGGATGTTGATAATGGCCAGAAATGACCATTATTTTCAATCCATTTCCGTGTCTTAAACGGGCATTTGATCGCATTCCGGTCTTACATTAAGTAAGAAAGCAGTTGAATTGGACTGATTTATGCATAATTGTAAAAATAATAAGCTGGTGTGAAAAAGGCATAAATATGTAATTTTATTACATATTTATGTTAGAAAAATCCAAAAACATGAGAAAAAGAAAAGAAAAGAAAAAGGAATGAAAAAGATGGGAAAAAGAGAGAAAAGCCCACAAAAAGAACATTTTCGGCCCATCTAGCCCAATCCAGCAGGCCCAGGAACACCTTTGTCGCGGAAGCCCCTTTGTCGCGATGCATGGTTCCGCGACAAAGGAGGGTTCCGCGACCAAGCAAGCTCAGATGAAGAAGGAAATCAGCCAAGCCCCTTTGTCGCGATACCTTTGTCGCGATGCCCTGTTCCGCGACCAAGGTCTATTCCGCGACAAAGACACCCAATTAGAGACACCAGACCCAGTCGAGAAGCTTTGCCACATGCAGTGTGTTCTGCGACCAAACTTGGTGCTTCGAGACAAAGCTGTGATGTGTGTGATGTCTTGAGACACAATGGGCTCAAATCAAGGCCCATGGGCTTAGGGTTACATCTCTATAAATATGAGGTGTTTCCTTTGAGCAAGGGGTTGGAAGAATTTTAGAGAGAATATACATTCTTAAAGACAAGTTGGGAGCTCAGTAGTTTAGTTTAGTTTAGGGTAGTTTAGTTAGGTTTTTCTTGTATTATTTAATTCATGCATTAGTTAGATGTAGTTTATTGCACTTTGGTTAGATAGCCAGTTTTTACATCTTATTTCTTGCTCTAAACTTTCGTTTAAAGGTTTGTAATACCCAAATCATGGGTATTAACAACAACATTTAATAATATGGGAAAACATTCTTCATTTGTGTCCCAAAAATCATGAAATGGGTCTCACACCCCATGGATCTTACTGCTTTCGTTTTCTTTGGGTCATTTGATCCTTATTTTGCATTTTAATGTCACTGCTTGGTGACTTTTCTTTGGATAATGTTGCATGCTTATGGGTGATCAAGCTTAGATTAGGGTTTCTTTAGTTTTAAGTTTGTTTTATTTCTATTATGTTCAAGCTTGTTCTAGCTAGATTCAAATTCTGTTTTGTCATTTTTGGCTTAGTTTAGCTTTTGAATCTGAAATGGGTGAGATCACACACAATGCATGCCACTGTTCCACTTTACTTTTCTGACATGTGTCCTGGACACACCTTTGTCGCGGAACAACTCTTGTCGCGGAACCACGTTCCGCGACAAAGTGATACTTTGGCGACAAAGGTGCCAAAGGATACTTGTTAGTCATCATTTTGAAACCCTTGGTCGCGAAACAACTCTTGTCGCGGAGCCACGTTCCGCGACAAAATCTTGATTAGCGACCAAGGACCCAAATACTTGTGATTTTATTCTGGAAGGGCTTTGTCGTGAAGCAACCTTGTCGCGGAACCACGTTCCGCGACAAGAATTATGCCCTTGTCCGATTTTCAAACCCTTTGTCGCTATGACTCCTTGTCGCAGAACCACGTTCCGCGACAAAATTTTTGCTTAGCGACAAAGCAAACCCTAATTTTCAAAATCCCATCTCTCTCATTTCCCACCCTTTGTCGCGAAACCCTTGTCGCGGACCCATGGTCCTCGACACAAATTCTACTCCGCGACAAAGTGGCATCTTTTTGCCAAATTTTTATTCTTCATCTTCCTCATTAATCAATTGAACCTTTATAGTAATAGTTGAGGTTGAAATCCAATGATCTCAACCCATGATCACTTTGATATAAAGAATTTTGTTCAATTCCACTAAAAGACTCTTCTACAAGTAATTAGACTCCCAAGATCTAAGCACATAATCCGGACTGTAATTAATCAATTATGGAATGAGTGATTATTTAGATATGAGGAGTAATTATGGAATCATTTCCATACCTTGCATGAGAAACCAATGTCTCTCATGCAAGATGACCCATAAATATTTTTCTTTTATTTATTTTGTCTTTTCCGTGATGTGTGAAACAGCTAATAAGGAATATATCAGATTAATGTTGGCGGGTATTCCCATACGGATAACTAGCTCGTGGTCTGTATATTAATTATTAAATGTTATTTTGCATGGTCCGGACAGTGGTCGGTGGAAGCCTTGGCGGTTCGTCCATTCAGGATTATAATAGCTGCTCAGCTGACTCCTATCCGGATACAGTTTTCTTTTCTTCATCTTAATTTCAAGCCTGAATTTTGAGCTGTAATGTTATCAAACAATGTCGATCAACATTGCTTAAATAGTATTACAGTAAGAAACCATGTAGGTTTTTCTCTTATTTCACAGATAGTAGGGGTCTTGATGATAGCGATCACTGTTGTTAAGGTCTTCTGCTGTCTAAAATCATCCCACCTGGAATAGTCAGGACCTGGATAGCAGATGTTTGCAGTCCGGATTATCTTGACTATTCTTGTCATCTTTTTAGCCAAAATAAATTCTTCTCAACTCCGGCTATTTCATCTCTGTGTATCAACTTCTGTCTAAACCCATCTTATATTTTGGGTTATTTTATTTTACACTTCTCTATATCCTTATGCATGATAATATTATGTACTATTGTGGTCTGAAATTATTTTGGGATCCTTCCCTTGGACACAGAAGTCTTGATTTTATAATCAGATGTCTCACACTAAATTTCCAACAAAAATTCATTCATAAAATCCGGATCTGAGTAAGGGATAAATTCCACAGTTATGACTAATTTAGATCCGGCTGGGGGTTGATTTTGGGAAAATAGAAGCAGAGTCAGCGATTAGGTCTCATCTAGACTGAAAGGATCTGTGTTTTAATTGAGAGTCTAGTACCTGATAGGGAATGGTTTTCAAACATCTATTGCTTCCCAAAATTGCTGTATGTTGGAAATCTGGTATTAAACATCACACTGAAATGGGATCTACTTGGATTCAATTACGGTGTGATAGATAATTCTAGAAGAACAACACATAGGCCTTGGTTATTCTCTAAGATAGGGTTGAGTTCCTTTCAACTGCTATCCTCCTCTGCCATTGCCTATTTTTGAGTCCTGAGTGAGTGCATCCGGAACGAACTAATTTATTAGTTCGTTTCATTAGTTTGTACCTCATAACCACCCGACGGGAAGTGAACACTTCAAGCGGTTTACTGAGATTAGGGAATTCTTGATCCACACCCGGTCATCCTGACTGGGGGCTTTCTTTTACTACCAGGGTCAGACTTTCAAAAACCTCCGAGTGATAGGATTTTAATTGCTTCCTTTATCGCTTTCTTTTAACTGCTTTCTTTAGAGGTCACTCGGTTGTATTGAGAGTTGTGTAACTGCTACTAGGACTGAGAGTTAAGGGATAGTTTAGGGCTTAATTAGAATCTTTGGGGGTGACATAGGGGAATGATAGCAGTATTTGACACTTCAATAAATGATTTGTCAGGTGTTGCTTGTCCACCACAGACGGCCAACATACTCTTTCAAGGCATTGCAAAGGGGAGTTGGAAGTTGGTGGTATCTTAGAGTTTGTTTTCTTAAAGAGCATGTAAACTCTTACTGTAAGTACCTGTCTGTTAAAGGGAACATGGTATAGAGAGCATGAAAATTAGCTAACTGAAAGGATTATCCCAAGTTAAGATCTGTGTAACAAAATGGAAGTTTAATTGTGTTTCATCTGAATCTTGTCCAATATTTATTATTTTCTTCCTGTCTCTTCTGTCTCATTTTAAATATGCTTTCTTAGAATAATTTTTAACCACTTTCTTAGAATAATTTTATTGCTTTCCTAGATTAAATTTAATTCGCTTTCTAGAATAGTTTTATCTGTTTTATTATAATTGCTTTTATAGTCTAGTTTAATTTCTGTTGAGTAGTTGATAGTCAAAACACACACACTTGAATTGAGTAACCGAGTGGAAAATCTTAGTAAACGACATGGGCTCTGCTTCTATCGCACATCCTCCAGTGAACGATCCGGTCTTACTATAAATTACTGCAATTTTTGACACCGTGCGCTTTCGGGGGCACAGTTTCTTAACACGAGTAATAAAAACGTGACAACTTATTAATATATCCCTAATCACAACTCCGCCATCATAAATTGGTTTCATTAAATAAAACCTAAACCAGGATCATGATTTTTCGGAAAATACTCATGTAGTGGAAATCTGTCAAAAGTTTCATGGCAGGGAATCTCATGGCAAGAAGTGATGAGAAGTATCATGGCACATATGCCGGGGACCCTCAGTGTGACAGGCTGAAGGTCAATCTATCCCGGCTGTACCATGAGACTTATCAACAGTTTCATGACAGAGAGGACCACAGCGCCATTTGAAAATAAAGCACCACACTTGAGTGATAAAAAGAATAACAATCTTGATATATCCCTAAACCCCTTCCCATGAATCATAACTCTTTTCATTTAATAAACTTAACCTCGTCTATTTTAGAAAATACTCGTGTGCGGAAATTGTCAAAAGTTTCATTCCCTCATAGGAGTTTACCAGTATGTTCCAAGCTTCAAATGCTGTGGTACAGTTTGAGATGAGGAAGTATTGGTCGTCTGCTACAGCACTGAAGAGAGCATGTAAAGCTTTGGAATTCATGTTGGACGGGGTCTTTTCCTCTTTGCTCCAGTCATTCATATCTTTGGGAGTGGTCACACCATCCTTAGTGACACTGGGAACAACATACTTGCCAGATCATCTATGGACATCAGGAATGACCGCATCTTGTTTTTCCAGAAAGCAAAGTTAGTCCCATCCAGTAGAGGAGGCTGATTGTAATTCCACCTTTGACTCATCTTGCTTCAAAAGATCTCTCTCGCAAGAGTGTGGCTCTGATACCACTTGTTAGGTCCACTATCTAAGCGAGGTAACTTTATGCAGAGGTTCATTGTATGTGTTTGAACACCAACAATGAACGACCAGATTACGGTATCAAGTGTAATGTAAGCACAGCGGAATAAAATGAAGCATAAAGTAAACAGACAACACAAAAAGTTGTTGACCCAGTTCGGCCTTCGGCTTACGTCTGGGGGATACCAATCCAGGAGATTATTTCACTATGTGTATCAACAATGGTTTACAACCACACACAGTAGGTGAAATAACTTGAATGCCTTCACTCCGAACTCTAGACGGATAGTTGTGATGACCAGCTGCTCTCTCCAGCTCTGGTATAGGCTTCCCACCTATTTCAACTCCCCAAAGCTAACCCACTTTGAGTTTCCCCTGAAGTAACCTGTGAAGCACCTCTCCTAATAAATGTGTTGAAGTCTTCTTACTGGTTTCACCTTAAGCACTCTCCTTAAATGTGTCTCAGCTTCACTAAAGGGAACTGATGAAGAATCAGCAAACAGGAGTGCTCAAGGCTTGGCTCAATCTTACAGCAAAGGGTGGATTCTGTGAACACAAGGCTGAAGATTGAAGTGGCTTCTCTCTAAGTTGTTCTGAAAGCTTGGATGAGTTTCAGAGTGTTTCAAGAATGATAATGGTGAGAAGTATTTGCCCAAGTCTCTGAAAAATCCTTTTAAGCAAGCAGCTCTGCAGACTTGAAAGGTCACATTTCCAATTTGGGAAAGAGCCGTTGAGTTTATGTGAGGGCTTGTTCAAATCTTCTTTCCTTAATTTGGGAAGGAGTCCTGCAATGAAATATTAGTATTTCTCCTCCCAGATTAGGAAGTATCCGTTGGGGCTGAAGTCAATCTTCCAAGAATTCTTCAATATGCACCACTAGACTGCTTACACTAATGTTCACCTATTGTGTTCTATCATCGGTTATGAACTCCTATCAAAACCTAGACTCAACATTAATAATGTGGTGGAATGAAGGATCGAGTTTCCAAGAATACACTCCCAACCTGTTCCAACATCTTTTCCTTAATCCTTCAAAATCTGACCAAAGTACTTAGACAATTTAGGGTTCGACTCGAATTCCACAACTGCTCAATATAATCTTGATCACCCACGAAATGAAAATCTACGATCAATAGTTTTACATTTCGAATGAACTGTGTCTGTCTGTACTGTTACTACACGATAAGATATCGATGTTAATAAACCATATATAGGATATGCTCTACACCCAATTCTAACATGCTACTAAATATTTTAAAAGCTAAATGCAACGTTTCCTCACAAACGCAGCTCCAATGTTTGGATGTGTTGAGGGAAAAAAAAGAAAAGGAAAATTGATGTAGTAAAATTACAACTAACTTTTTTTTTTTTCCGTTTTCTATTTTACATCTAAACAACATATTAATTTTTTTTTTTTTGCATAAATTTCTTTTTCTTTTTTTCTTTTTTCATCTATACTTTGTTTTCTTTTCTGTTATTACAGTAACATCCAAACTACCCATAATAATGTAAGATCAAATCATCAATCTTTTCTTTAACCCATAAATTGGACAAAGAAATTTAAGATCCATTGACAAATCGATCAAATTTCGTTTCACCCTTAAGTTACACCGAATGAGAAAATCAAATATATGTGGAAACTAAGCACACAAATGGTCAATCTAATGATATAATTCTTAATCCACCAAAAAAATCATTTCACATAAGGAGTGGAAAAAGAAGTAAACTAATTAACAATATTTCCAAGTCGCCCATTCCAACCACACCAATTTGTGCATTGACATAAGTAGGCAAATGGTGAGTAGTGACTTTTTTGATATAGAAAATACAGAGGATCGAGTAGTAATTTTATTTTGGTTTCTTCCTAGCTATATGAAGTATGAGTATGTATTTGGCGGAAGAAATGCAAGCAAAGTGGGAATGTGGGATCCTCACCTCATTCTCCACCAGAAGAGAACCACCAGTTATTTAACTCCCGCTTTTGTCCGATGACACGTAATACTTACCACTAGTTTGTTATACTTCACTTGGGAAAAACGCGCTTTTTCTTTGGGGCCGGTTTCCGTGCAGGCCGGCTGTAGGTGCTGGCACATTCAAAAGTGATGTGTATGTGTATATGAAGTGATGTGTGAGTATAAAAAAACGATGGATGGAGGTTATGAACCAAAGACTAATAAAAAAAACAACCTACCGTCTATATATCACTTTATAAGATTTGGACATCACTTTATAAAAGGCTACACATTATTTTTAGTGTTGCCTGCACCTGCTGGCAATTGTTATGCTATTACAGAAACCGAATTGCTTTTTCTTTACCAGCAGTGTAAAAGTCAACGGACCCAATGCATGGTTGGGGGCTTGGAGGCACTTGGACCACGTGCTACCCTACGGTTGTAGTAACTTGGACACATGCACACCTAAATACCTATGGGCTATTGGATATTCGTCGCTAAGTTTCTATAAAGGGTCGTTCTCCACGTAGAGCTGGAGTTGGAGCTATAGAGAACTATAGTTGTTGGAAGCTATAGTATCAGTTATTGTATAAGTACTCGGTAGAGATGGCTGTAGTTGTCATAAATTGTAATTTAAAGAGAAAAATTAATTAAATTTGAAAGTAGTTCGAAATCTCTCGAAAGATACGTAGCGTAGCTTCTGATTTTAGAACTTTTCGGAGCTACAATTCACAGCTAAAGTCTTTAAAAGTTAATGTAAACAACAGGGCTATTATTTTGATATAAAATCTAAAGTTCTTCAATCTCTCAAATTCTTCCAAAAGCTACGTGCATATGTCTCAATTTTACCCGTTTGTTGGGTTTTTTTCCTCATTTTTATTTTTGCTTCACTCAAAATTCATTTTCCTTATTTTCGTCAACTTTGATTGAGCTTTTTTTCAATAGAAAAAAATTGCAGAAATTAAAATTCAACCCTTCTTTTTTCTTTTTAAGTAGATAAGAAGTTATCTATAAAAAAAAAGAAAAAGAAATTAATTTAGAGGTGAAAATAAAAAATATTTCTATCTAAAACAGATATAGTCAACGTTTTTATTAAGGCATTTCCCTGTGGGAAGACAAAGTTGCTGGTTTTAATTTTTGATGGATTTTTTTCTTTAAAACCAAGGCTCATTAAATACTACACTTTGTTAATGCCATTCCCTACATCCAAAAATTTGTAAAACTTAAAAATGAAAAGATTTTATAGCACTTTCAGAGTATGACGACTTGTTTATTATAATTGTCTCCTCTAATCTAAAAATAAGTTATTTACAATTAGTTAGATTACCGGATGAATTTTAGTTCTAGCTATTAAATTTTCAGTTATTAAAATGAAAAATTCTGATAGTATTGCTATTTTTTTTAAAAAAAAAAAAACTTTGATGACAGAAAATTTGGTTGATAAACCTCAAATTCGGTCTTTATTTAGGTTAGAGACAAAATTTACAATGGAAACTTATTAGTTACCGAAGGTTTTTATTTTAAAGATCAAATTGGGTATCGAAAATAAAAGTTTGTGTTTGTGAAAGGTAGGACCGACAATATCTCTACTAGCTAGCTAGTATTGAACGTCTATATACCATCTGTGCTAAATATACCTAAACATTAAAAAGTTAAAAAATAAAATACTCCCTCCGGTTTTAAAATTTTCTACGGACCTACAGTGCACGCAGTCCAATGTACATTTTTAACCATTAATAACGCAAGTTCAGTACAAGTAAAAATTTTAAAAGTTCGATATTTAAAAACTACAAGACGTGACGAATCTAACGAAATCACACTTGGCTATATTTTAACTTGAATAACTATGATAAAACTTTAAATCAAAGTATGTGCATGAACAGTAACAAAAACTCCTATGGAGCAAGTAAAAAGAACAGAGTGAATAATAATAATAATAATAATAATAATAATAATAATAATAATAATAATAATAATAATAATAATAATAATAATAAAAAGAAACGGTTAAATGTCAAATAAAACAAGATCTACATGAACAAGGGTTGATGACTTACCCTAGTGGTCAAGTCCTCTGTCTCCCATCAAATTAGTCTCTTATATAAACTCTAGTAGTTAATAAATAACAAGTTTCAATCGCAAATTGGAAAAAAGGATAAATAGGTCCTTTTTCTTTTCAAAAAATTCAAATCAGTCATTTTTCTATTTTATTACCAAAACAGTCATCTACAAATGCTAATTATGTTCAAATCAGTCCTTTTTTCACTAATTATATTCTAATTGCTGACGTGGCAATGGTTTTAATTTAAACCTGACATGTGTGCATAATATTAGTCCTTTTTCTTTTATCTTTTGCCAATTCAGTCCTAAATTTTTATTTTGTTCTATTTAGTCCTCTACCCCAATCACTCATTTTTATATTAATTGACCTCAAACCTTTCAAATTATTTCATTTTAGGCCCAGAACCTTAATTTTTTTATTATTACTAATACATTTATCAAATAAATGCCCAACATACTTCCGTAAATAAAATTAAATACCAAACCTCATACATTGGGTTTGACCGCCTTGTTACCGGTCTTCGAAGTTCCGAATTTTACGGACTCTCTCTAACCACCCGACCGTAACGATGGTTCATTGGTTCTGGTTTCCTTCAGCAACAATCAGCACAATCATACTTTGTGGACAATAAAATTCAGGCTATTTTTTTTAATATTTTTAATAATATTAATATTTTTCAATAAAACCAAGGCTTCCTGTATCCATAATCTTCCAAAAATTCAAGTTAAATCATTTACTCAAATATTGCTACATCCTAATTAAGGTAGGACGCAAAGTAAGATTCTGTTGATTGTTACTGAAGGAAACCAAAACCAATGAACAATCGGTTGCGGTCGAGTGGTTATTAGAGAGAGTCCGTAAAATTCCGGTACTTGAAAGACCCGATAACAAAGCAGTCGAACCCAATATATGAGGTTTGGTGTTTAATTTTATTTATGGAAGTATGTTGTGCATTTATTTGATAAATGGATTGGTAATAATAAAAAATTTAAGGTTCTGGGCCTAAAATGAAATAATTTGAAAGGTTTGAGGCCAATTAATATAAAAATGAGTGATTGGGGTAGAGGACTAAATAGAACAAAATAAAAGTTTAGGACTGAATTGGCAAAAGATAAAAGAAAAAGGACTAATATTATGCACACGTGTCAGGTTTAAATTAAAATCCTTGCCACGTCAGCAATTAGAATATAATTAGTGAAAAAAGGACTGATTTGAACATAATTAGCATTTGTAGAGGACTGTTTTGGTAATAAAATAGAAAAAGGACTGATTTGAATTTTTTTAAAAGAAAAATAACCTATTTATCCTTTTTTCCATCGCAAATTCAACACTAACATTTTTACTAATTGATTTTGGAATATAACAACCAAATTTTCCATTCATGGAAATAGAAATTTTTTCCAATAGAAATTGACGATAATTCTCGAATATTTTGTTGAAGTCGTGCGGGAAAAAGAAATTAAGCATTATATTCTATGCTTCTCCAACATATATATTACATATAATTATATTTTAATTTTTAATTGATTTGAGTATTAACTTATAGAAGGGATTATAATCCCATTTTACGGGGTTTCATGCATTTAGTCATTAATATTGAAACTTTTTTCCAAAGTCACTGTGTCTGTATTTGTATATTTGTGAAGAAAATAAGATATACAGTATACAGTTTCTTTTCTTCAAAAAAAAAAAAACTCTTCCCAAAACTCACATCACGGTCGTGAAATTAATTAACTACATTTGTTAGTGCATACAATTCAATTACAGTACAACCATTTTAAGAGTATATATATGCCAACATCACAAAAAGTATATACCACATCACATAAAATATCTATTTCATCAAACAAAATATATCTCACATCACATATGTTAGGGTGCGGATGGAATGGTGGTGCGGACATGCGGAGTGCTCTCACAAGCCATTGATGAAATTTAGAATCCAACGGTTTATATTAATTGTAAGGGTAATTTTGTCATTTTGATCATTTTACAATTTTGTAAGGTTAAAAATAGTATAGAGGGCCAACTCAATCTCGTATCCAGACGTACTGCTATTTCTTTGTTTGGATTTTATAAAATTTGATAGGATATTTAGATTCCTTGTATCGAGTAGATGGATTTGCATATAAAGAACGTGCAAATCCGAGTTCATATGAGAAAGTTAGAGCCAATCGAAGTTTGTTGCGTAGGCTTTGTTGTATTGGCTTTGTCGCTGAAATTCATAGGTTACATAGCTGAATTTTATAGTCCCCATCACTGAATTCCATAGGCTCTAACTTTAAAGTAATTCGTGTCGCTGAATTCTATAGGCACTGTCGCTGAATTGTATAAGCTCCATCGGTGAATGTCGCAATGAACTTTAAATGGCTCTAACTTTCTCATACGAACTCGGATTTCGGTGTTCTTTATATGAAAATTCATCTACTCAATGCAAGGAGTCTAAATATTTAATTATATTTCAGAAATTCCTAAATAGCATATTCTCATAACAACGAGCATTATATATTTTTAAGGCTTCAGCGACACGAATAGAACATTTCAGCGACATACCATGCATTACTCAGCGACAAAGACCATATAATTCAGTGACATAGTATATACTCCCTCCGTCCCGCGAAGATTGAACCCTTTCTTTTGTGCAGGGTAATTTAGGTAGTGGAGTTTAGTAATTAAAGTGGTGTGAGTATTTGTGTTTAAGATTCTAATGAATTTTGATACTGTTTATTATTTAATTTTGACTTAATATTATCGTAATGATGTAATTAGAGAAAAATATTCAAGTGTGGTCTTGTTAGAATCGTCTAATCGTATAGTTTTAGAATATATATTTTATACAATTTTTATTTGTATCAATTTTGTAATATTAAGAATAAAAGAAATATAGGGGACTTTGTGTAGGAAAGTAAATATGCATTGGAATTTGTGCAGAATAGTAAAAGTAAGTATTTTTAATGTGATTTGACAATAATTAAGTTTCTAATCAAACTTATATTAATTTAATTTTTCTAAAAAGAGAAAGGGATCAAACTTCGTGGGACACCCCAAAAAGGAATAGGGGTCAAACTTCGTGGGACGGGGGGTGTATAATTTAGCGATATAGCATATGCATTTCAGCGACTAATTATACTAATTTCAGTGACATAGTTCTATGTAGTTCAGCGACATCATTATATGAAAATTTGCTATTTTTCTATTTGAAATTTCTAAAATCTTATAGAATATTTAGATTTCTTGCATTGAGTAGATAGATTTTCATATAAAGAGTGTTCAAATCCGGTAATGATTTGGACGTTTTTTATATGGAAATCGATCTACTCGATGCAAGGAATTAAATATCTCATCAAATTTTAGAAATTCAAAACATACAAATATGGCCTCCGAATATGGTATGGTATGTAAAATTATTACCCAATTCACCAATATTAGTATTTCCTTTTGACAATTATACCCTTAATCAATAATAACTATTGGATGAAAATAAATGACCATGATTTATGTCTGCACCGTACAACCACATATTCATCCGCATAGCAACCGTTCTCATCTCCCATCATACAAAACAGACCATTCTATTTATCACACAAAACAACTCTCATATGACATACGGTAACTGCATATGCCACAGTCACCTGCCCATAATCTCTAACCTAGTGAATATAACAATGATCAACATAAAAAAAAATTGAGGCGTTACAATGATAACCAATTATATTGCTTACATTTTTATTTTTATTCTTTTTTTTAAAAAAAGAGAAAATAAGTTGCAAATTGTGAGGGTACTTTTTCCGTCGCGCTTTGTAACAAAATCCAGAAAAAAAAAAGTACTACCTCTGTCTCACTGTTTTTGTTACGGATGAGGTTTTTACACTATTCACTGTTTAACTTTGATTTGAATTTTTATCATAGCTATGTAAGAAAAAACATAGTCAATTGAGATCTTGTTAGATTCGTCTAATCTTGTAGTTTTAGACAATTAATTTTTTATAACTTTTCTTTGTACACAATTTAAGTTATTAATCGTTAAAAACTTGCATTGGCATGCGTGTCGGAAGCCTTTGTAACAAAAATAATGAGACGGAGGAAGTATAAACTATAATATGTTCCGATCGACTTGATTTAAATTTCTAGAAGCACGAAATACACACACATATATATATATATATATATATATTAAATGAAAAAAGAAAGAAAATGAGGGGTAAGAAATGAATAGAATAATAATATAGGTGTTGTCGTGATCAAACTAAAGAGACAGTGTGCTGGTTTTGGTCTTGCAGCGACGCGACTTCCACGCTTGTTTACATTTCTACCAATTTTGTTTATCTTATTCAATACTCCATACTAATTAATCATACATTAATTTTTATACTATTAATTTCAAATTTCCAATGTAAATGTATGAATTAATTAATGCAAATATCGGTTATTGAAATTGAGTTGAAAGAGACCTTGGAACGGAGGGAGTAAATAAATATGGATTAGTAGTACTTGGGCCTTAAAAAGTTACTACTATTATTTTATTGAAGAATTTCGCCATAAAGTTGGGGACAAAAAGAAGTAAACTGGTTAATTAGATGATGAATTAATTAAAAGTTGGTGTAATGTGAAATCCATACAGTTGCTGCTGTACAAACTGTCACCGCGTTATTATTACATTATTATTATATTCTTCATTTTTCCCGACAAATTAAAAATACAGTTGATTTCAAACATTTTCTTACATTATTGGTTTCACACCCAACTTGGAGACTATCTGCAGAGATCAGTACAATTTCTCTCACACGTACTAATTAGTACGTAGTACTAATTAATCGTTTTACATTTTGGCCCATCAATCAACTTGTTTAATTTTAAGCATATAGTACTATATTAATTCCTCTAAAATATTTCCGATGTTTCAAGCTAAGTCAAAATTGAAAGATGCCCTCTATAAAAAAAATGAAGATACGTTTTATTACTTTATGAGAATAATTTGATATTTTATTAATTTTGTCAAACACATTAAAATTTTCATTTAAGATAATTCTTTTTTTTTCCCCTCTTAAAATTCGGAACCCACCATAAAACTATTTATTTACCCTTGAAAAAGCTAGTCTAGACATAATCTTAAAAGCTTGACTATGGGACGGTTTCTTAATTAATTATTCTAAGAATTAATGGAATAGTTCAAATGATATATATATATATATATATTTTAACAGCCTATACAGAATAGGAAAGGGTGGTGGAAGAGTTCGGATGATATTTTGTGCATGAACGAGTTAAAGAATCTATAAATTTCGATCAACACAAGCACACCTTATACGTTAAGTACGACTCTGAATAAGAACGAAAAGTTAGATATCAAATAGGAATGGTAGCTAACAGATTTGATCTCTAAACTCGTCAGTGACTGAATTAACAAATTTTTTTATAGTTAAAAGGAAAAAATTACATTAATATATGTGTGTATACTAGAGTAACACAATTAATTTTGAATTGGAATTACTAAAAATTATTCTTGAAATTATAAAAATATATTCTTTTTCATATGGTAAATTTAAAAATTATTATTATTATTATTATTATTATTATTATTATTATTATTATTATTATTATTATATGACTATTTTTTATAAAAAATAATAAATATCAAGGTTTTGGGTACTACAGTGGGATACCTTGGTGACAATCGATCGGCAGGGTGGGCATAATAGGTGCCCCAGAATATGGTTTGATGAGTCAGTGCTGCAAGCGTACTATGAGCCATGGAAGGAGACGCTTATACTCAAGGTTTTGGGTACTACAGTGGGATACCTTGCCATGAAAGAAAGATTAACGAGGGCTTGGAAACTGGCCGGAGATTTTGCCTTGCTTGACGTCGGGCATGGATGCTTCTTGGCAAAGTTTGAACTCCCAGAGGATCGGGAAAAGGTGTTGACGAACGGGCCGTGGATGGTCTTTGACCACTGTTTGGCCGTTATGAGATGGAATAGTGACTTTGATTCAGAAACAACGAAAGTCAATACGATACAAACGTGGGTGCGATTCCCGGGGCTTAAACAATCTTTCTACCATGAGAATGGACTGCGTGCCATTGCTTCGGCCATTGGTACAGTTATTAAGGTGGATCGGAATACACTGGATATCGAGAGAGGGTGATATGCACGGGTATGTGTTGAAATTAATTTTGATGAACCCTTGCTTGGGCAAGTAGAAGTTCAAGGGAAGGTTATTAATATTGCATATGAAGAACTGCATGTTCTCTGCATGAAGTGTGCTAGGTATGGCCATTTGCAAGAAAGTTGTCCGATTATTATTCCAGGATCAGGCACGTCGCCGGCGCCGGAGACACAGGATCCACCGGAGACGGACCAGGGCTTGGACAAGCTTGGGGATGGGGCGGATAAGGAAGGTGGCGAGACTAATGGCAACCCAGTTGGCAGTGTGGACACAGTTATGGAAAGCAATCAAGTCAAATCCCTTGATGTAGGGAATAACTTACAGGATGATATGTGTATTGGTGAATGGATGTTGGTTAAGAGGCGCAAGGGAAAGAAAAAACCTGCCGACCCTAAACCCTCAATGCCAGGCAATGTGGGCCGGGTGAAGATGAGGCCTATCAAACCAGTCCAAGAGCAGGATAAATTGGGAATCCCTGAGGCCCATACCTCTTTGGACCGTGGAAAGGGTATTGCTAGAAACAACAAGACTTTGCATGGACATAAGCACATTAGAACGGAGGCACGCTCAAAACACCCAACAGGCGATGGTAAAGGTAAACTGACAAACACAGCGGGGAAGGGACCTGGCAGCGCCTTCTCTTTCTCGTCAGCCTTTACTAAGAAAATCTTGGGAGGGGAATCCTCGACAGCAAATGATGAACAAGAAAATAGGCTGGGCGACCAGTCGGATGAGGCTCGTGCCATGGCTGTGGATAATGATAATAAGGGACTGAAGACGACCTCTTGCTGAATCCGGTCTTGCGGACTCCTCTTCCCCTTTATATTATTTATTTATGTCTATGTTTAAAGATTTTTCTTTACTAACGTGGAATGTTCGAGGGATTATGAATCAACAAGCTAAGCGTGCCCTAGCAGATTGCTTGCGGATCCATCAACCTGTGTTAGTTTTTTTATTTGAGCCTCAGGGGCGTTTCGATCGCCTTCGGAATTATGTTATGAGTAAAGGATATATGCCCATTTGTATCCAGGAGACTAATGGGCGGGCAGGAGGTATCTGGGCCTTGTGTAGAACGGGGACTCCCTTCTCATTTGACGCTTTTGAGAGTGAAGAGAGGTGCATCACCCTATCGGTTACTAGGGGTGATCAAACCTGCTGTTGTTCTGGCATCTATGCCTTTCCTAATTATTTCCGTATCAAGGATAACTGGGAGTATTTGAAACATCTAAAGACTCGGATATTGGGGCCTTGGTTTATTATGGGGGACTGGAATGAGGTGCTTACACCGTCTGAAGTTCTTGGTGGAGCTTTCATCCAATCCCGGGCCGATGATTTTCGTTCTTGTCTGCTTGATTGTGGCCTACTTCCTATCCACACTGAAGGGTCTCTTTTCTCTTGGTTTAGGGCGGCCAATTCCTCCAGCTTTATCAAAAAGAGGCTTGATCGCGGGTTAGCCAACCTCGACTGGCTACACCTTTTTCCGAACTGCCATATTCATACTCTGCCACGGTTATCTTCAGACCACGCCCCTTTGTTTTTAACTTGTGGTGAGCCAGCGGCCCATACTGGTCCAAGGATTTTTAGATGGGAAGCTATATGGACTAAAAACCCTAACTACTCCCAATTGGTTGGTGATGCTTGGAGTGACCATCATGTCTCCATCAACGATCAGTTGGAACGCCTGCGTTCTACCTCCAGTCACCACTTTCAGACTGAAATGAGGAAGTTGCGTAATAAGAAAAAGAAGATCATGCGTAGATTGGCTGGGCTTGATCGATCCTTGGCCACTATTGACTCTGTCCGTCATCTCTTCCTTGAAAAGAAACTCCAGAAAGAATACCATGACATCCTTGATCAGGAGGAAATGTTCTGGTACCAGCGGGCTCGAGACGGTTGGATTTCCTTGGGGGATCGGAACACCCGGTTCTTCCATGCACAAGCTAAGATACATCACCACAGACGCAAGATCCATGGACTCTATGTTGATGATGGGTCATGGTGTACGGAGGACGCCACCCTTCAGGCATCAGTGCGTTCTTATTTTATGCACCTTTTCTCGGATGATGGGGTGTCTCCTAACTATGAGCCGCTGCCCCCACTACAACAGATTTCGCAGGATGATAAAGATAAGCTCTCTCAACCTGTTTGCCCTGAGGAGGTTGATAAAGCTCTCGCCCAATCAAAACCTTATGTTGCACCTGGGCCGGACGGCTTCCCGGCAACTTTTTACAAATATCATTGGACGGACATTGGTGAGGATATTCGCAACATGGTTCAACAGGCTTTCCTATCCGGCACTTTTGATCCAATCCTCGCGAAAGCACATATATGTCTTATTCCCAAGCTCCCAGTCCCGGAATCGATCAAGCAATTTCGGCCTATTACCTTGTGCAACATGGCTTATAAATTCATCTCCATGGTTATAGTTAATAGACTCCGGCCGGTGTTGAGTAACTATATCTCCCCTCTCCAATCCGCTTTCTTGCCAGGGAGGGGCACAGTGGATAACGCTATTATTCTCCAAGAGCTTGTCTACTCACTTTCCCGTCCTCATACTACTCAGAAAGCCAATTATTCTCAAAATTGATTTAGAGAAGGCGTATGATAACGTGCGTTGGTCTTTCCTTGAGGAATGTTTATGTCATATGGACATCCCAGAACAATTGAGAAAAATTATCATGTATTGTGTTTCTTCCCCGGAATTCTCTATTATTTGGAATGGCACGCTGCTAGAAGGATTTCAGCCGAATAGGGGGCTTCGCCAAGGTGATCCTCTTTCGCCTTATCTTTTTAACGTGATCATGGAGAGGCTTTCTGTGGCTATTACTCAGTCCGTGGAGTTGAACCAATGGCGACCAATTAAACTATCCAGAAATGGGATTGGTATATCGCACCTCCTCTTCGCGGAAGATTTGATCTTGTGTACTCAAGCGGAGGAGAGTAGTATCAGGTCTCTTGCTGATACCTTGCAGGAATTCGCTGGATGGGCTGGTCTAAAAATTAACCCGACCAAATCTCGGGCCTTTGCATCTAGCCGAGTTACTACCAGAGAACGGGCATGGCTGACTGATGCTATACCTATTACATTCACTAATGAACTTGGAAAATACTTGGGGTTTCATATCCATCATGGAAGGGTCTCTCGACATACCTTCAATTATATCTTGGAGAATATGGATAAGAGGCTATCTATGTGGGCTTTACGTCTCCTGAATAAACCTGGGGGGATCACCCTTGCTAGACATGTGTTAGCTTCGATCCCTGTTTATCCCATGCAGCTCGGTTGGTTGCCAGCCTCCACTTGCCAAATGATTGATCAACGCATTCGTAAATTTATCTGGAAGGATCGACAGGGGCATGGGTTATATCTTGTTAGCTGGGAGAGGATTGCACTACCTAAGTCTACTGGTGGATTAGGTTTTCGTCAAGCTCGCCATGCTAACATAGCTCTCCTTGGCAAACTGGTCCATGAATTCTTCCTCGGTCGGACTAAACGTTGGAGTAATATTTTGAGGGATATCTACATGCCCTCAGATTGTGCTTTTGCTGACTTGAAGACTACAGGATCTTACACATGGAGAAGTATCCGGAAGGCAGCGACCAAACTTCTTAGAGGGTTTTCCTACAAGCTTGGGAATGGGGCGAGTTCCCTTTGGTTTTCCCCTTGGTTGAAAGGGGAATTATTGAGCTCCAAGGTGGATTTTGTTGAGACCTGTGACACCAATCTTCGTGTCCGTGACATTATTCGAGATCATGAATGGGATCTCTCGGCTATTAACACCATCATCCCTAATGATGTGAAGAATGAGATTCTGAAAAGCCCACCACCTTTCCTTCATCACACTTCTATCGATGGATGGGTGTGGCGACTGACTAATTATGGGACTTATTCTGTCAAATCGGGATACAACCTGTTGGTCCATGATATTAATGGTAGTACGGACTGGACATGGATTTGGAATTCTAAATGGCCGGAGCGTGTTTGCTTTCTTGTTTGGTTGGTGGCTTGGGAGGCCCTTCCATGTAACTCCCTCAGATTCAATCGACAACTTGCTTCCTCTCCTCTCTGCCAAATCGGTGGAGACCATATTGAAGACTGGAGACACTGTCTGTTCTCTTGTTTCTGGACGACAATAGTGTGGAATGCCATTGGAGTGGACATCCCTGCCGATATTGATACTATGGACAGACCTAATATTCGCCTTTGGTTGCGAGGCATGGTTCGTTTCTATGGGGCTGTCTTTCTCGCAGGAATGTGGTACATTTGGAGAGAACGTAACTCTAGAGTCTTTCAAGATCAAGTTTCGAATGCCCAGACAGTTGTTAGATGCATTTGTCACCTGGCTGCCTCCATAGAAAGAAAGCAAATGCAAGCAAGGCCTGCTACTCGAGACCAGCGGTATGCATTCTGGAATGCAGGAGATTGGAGGGGTTACTTCCTTCATACTGATGGCTCTGTCGTTGGACACACCAGACGAGCAGGGTTTGGGGCTGTCTTGCGCCACCAAGATGGAGGATGGATCGCGGGGACGTCGGGGTTTCTTGGGGACACCACCGTGATACAAGCGGAGCTGGCAGGGCTGTTGCATGGCCTTCAACTTGCCGTCGACAAAGGGATTACGGAGATTTGTTGTTGCTGTGACTCCCTGGAGATCATCAGATTGGTTAACTCTCCTTCGACCTCCAACCATTGGCTTTCCAACTATATTCAGCGTATTCAAGAGTTGCGGAGTTCTTTTCAAACTTGTCGGATTCAACATGTGTTACGGGAAGGTAATGCTGTAGCCGACCACCTTGCTAAGAGAGGAGCTGCGGATGAGAGTTTCTTCACCACTTGGGCCTACCCACCGGATAATCTCAAGCCTATCTTGTCTGCCGATGCTATGGGAACTTGGTTCCCGAGAGAATGTTGAGTTTTTGCTTTGAGCTCTTTACTTTTTTTATTTTCTTATTTTTTCTATTTCTCTAGCCTTTTTTGGCTGTCCAGCGAAAAAAAAAAACTACCAAAATTTTTACAAAAAAGTGATCACTATAAAAGTTTTCTGTTTTAGCGATCGAAACTTTTCGGTAAAATTTGATCACTAATTAAAAAGGTTGACGATCGAAATTCGTGAGCTACCATAACTTTAACAACTAAAATTTGTCAGCTATCTCAATTTTAGCAACCGAATCTAGGCGCACGATATAACAAATAAAGCAAGGCGATAAAATTTGTCAGAGAATGAAAATTTAGTGAACGACATGTGTATACATAGTCTACATTATTATATAATTAAAGCCCAAAAATGGAGACGGCTAAGCTGGCCTGCAAAAAGCAGGGCTCTACAATGTTTCTCACGTAAATTTGTTGGACTGCTTTTTGGGCCAATGCATATAACTAATTCGTTCATTTTAATTTAATTATTAAATATTATATATGTTTATTATTCAATTAAGTAAATAAATCTTTTACTAGTAATTAAAATAGTAAATTTTATACTTCTTGATACAAGAAATCAATAAGATCATGCATGTTGCAAAAAAAAAAAAAAATTGTGCCAAGAGGTGATGACAAGATAAGCTGTGAATAGTGCTTTTCTTATCTTTTTTTTGGTACAAAATTTTTATATATAATTAATTGTATATTTAATTAATTTTTTTTAGGTATCTATTTACACATATTTGATTTCATTAGCTTGAGTTATAATTTTGATGCTGCAAGGTTTAAAAAAGAGAGAGAATATTTAAAAAGTAATTAAAAGAATAAAATTATTGCAAAAAAGTTTTAAGACATGCAATTGTCAGAATATATAGTATTATTCAACACGACATATATTTTCAAAATTGTGAATTGTTTTGGCTGACTGTGGCATGTGTTACGTTGTCTAGTAGATCAGTAAACCATGTATGGGCCAGCTGGATTGACTCTCTCGTCTACAATTACTGTACAATAAGTCTTGTAATTAATGGACATGCATGTAAATAATTAGGCCAATTCACGGAATTATACTTTTTAAAAAGGGGTTTTGTTGGATGTTAAGAGATAATTAAGGGTTGATATATAAGACCAAATAAGATTCAACAATCACGCCATTGTTTTTAGATGGACCAATTTTCTTTACTTTATTACATAGTCACAGGAAGAATGAATTGGCTAACTCTATATCTTATACTAATAGTTGTTAACCTATCAAAATTTACCCAATCTTAACCAACACCAGTTGGTTGAGTGGATGGGGACTCTAGTCACTTAAGCAATATCTCGGGTTCGAGCCTTGTGTATGCAAAAAACTGCTTTGGAAGAGGCGCCCTTAATTCTCCTTGCAGATCCTCGAGGGATTAGTCTTGGGTCTAATGTGGTCTGAGAATACCCTGGTATTCACCTAAAAAATTTACCCAATCTTATGATGACATATGTACATGGCAAGATTAACTAATGCTCCTAAGGGTCACTCAATTTCCCCACCCCGCCCACTGTCAATTTCCTTTGTCTCTTTATAATTTGTATGGCATTGGCTCTTACCGCCATTTCCTACATGTATAGGCTATTGAGCCATGAAAAAAAACAAATATATGTTCCATTTTATAGTGAAGTTTTTTTTTTTCCATTTGGGTCATGGATTTTTGAACCCAGGCGCATTTACATCATCGGCCACTGTAGGTAATAGTGACTACTATTTCATTCTTTGGTAGTTAAAATTGTTATAGCTAACAAATAAATCGGTCGCTAGAACAGAAAATTCTTGTATAATATGCAATTGTCCCAAAGTTTTTAAAGTGCTACATATATACTCAAAGTCAAGAATCGATTTCCTGACGTCTAGTTGATGCTTAGTTAAGACAAGGTGGAGGTTTATTTAACACCGGATGAAGCTAGTGGGGCGAATGAAATTATTAATTAATTAATAAATTATATAAAATAAAATAGTCATTTTGTATTGAGAATTTTGAGGAAATTGGTCCATCCCTCGGTCAATATTCGTACACAATTTTCTAGTCATCCCCAACATGTGATGGGTTACAGAGCACAAGTTTGATTTTTCTCGCGCAAAAGATGACATAGAAAAAAAAAAAAAAAAAAAAAAAAAAAAAAAAAAAAAAAAGAGTTGAGAAAGTGATGAGGATTATTGTCCTATATATTACATTAATCGATTTGTTGAATGGGACAAGATTGAAGTCACGTATATATGCCATCATAAGTCATAACTACCTAATTGCGCCCGGTATTGGATTTTAGCTTTATTACAACTTGGAACATAGATGTTTAGACAGAAAATGGACTGAACAAGTAAACAAAAGTTAGGTTATGGAACCTTCTGGAGCAAGCATGCACCCTAATGGGCTCCAAATTCCATCATCTATCGACTAATCAATTTTATTAGCAACGTCACGCATAACTCATCTACACTCCATTATATTATTAAAATTTGGACAATAATCTCGTCCCAGCATCACCACCCTATTATATAAACCACAAATATAGAAGGGAGATTGTGTGCAGTCACCATTTATTTGATGTGAGAGTTGTGTTGTGTGATTGATGATGAAACGATATGTTTTGTGTGATATAAATATGTGATGGTCAATATGTTTTGTGTGATGCAAAATATATTTTTTCCTCATAAATTCACACACACTTTTAGAGAGGTTGTACCGTAATCGAATTCATAAATATATAAGCAAACTAGTACGTTTTTAGTCAAAGATTTCACATTGGCAGCAGACAACATTATTAAAGAAATGTTACAAATTTACAAACTAGTTTTCTTATTATTTACTTTATAACTAATATCAAGTGTTCAACTTCTATAAACATATATCATTTCATTCGTCATTTTAAAGTACGTGCTTGTTTTTTTTTCAATGAAATTGTCTTATTATTTAGTTGTCAAGTATTAGTGCTCCTTAAATACTACTCCATTTGACTATCACGTATCTATGTACGGTTGAATATCAAATGCTTATTTTTTTCATAAACAAAAAAAATTTATATTTTGTAACCCATCTAACTATTAAATTTAAGAATTTCTAGCCCAGCCCATTATATAATTTCAAGCTCCACAACTACATACGGTTTTTTGTCAAATTTTAAACACTCCAAATTAAAAATACATTAATAATTTATTAATCCAATAAACTTAACAGAAAAATATAAGTAAATTACATTTTTAACTCTTGTACATGTTATTAAATTCTACAGTATAAGTACAAACGATGCGTTTGTTTAATTTATTTGACTGCGAATTGAAAACCGAAAACGAAAAACTGGAACGGACAAAACATGTTGGAGCTCGAATTCAAACATCAAATACTGAAAAAAATCTTAATATAGTCGAGCTCGATTATAACGTTACCTAAAATCGATTCTATTCAATGTGACCCCGTATCAGGAGTGCCTAATGCATTACTCGGTAACTTTTTTTTGGATAACAGGTGACACACGATCGTCGGCAAAAGATAAAACTAACGAAAGCTCATAAAAAAGAAAGGAAAGAAGAGCAACAAAATAATAATAATAATAATAATAATAATAATAATAATAATAATAATAATAATAATAATAAGGAGCGAGGAAAAAAGAAAGGAAAGGAAGAGCAACATAAAAATATATAATAATAATCAGGAGCGAGGGAACTGGGAACCTAATGACAGTCATGTCGGCTATAACAAACGACTGAACGCGCTTTCTAACATCCCCAATTACCCAACCTCACGTGAATTGCTAAGGATCCAATAAGCCCAACATTGATTCCCTCATGTGTGTCAATTGGACAAATACGACCATAGTGACTAGGATGAATATCTCGTATCCGAAAACTAGCAGGGAAAATGTTCAAATTGTAAAAAACTCCATGACTGAGCCACGTGCTTAGCAAGAGCATCAGCAACAAAATTACATTCATACCACCCAAACATCGTTACAATCCAGAATCAAACCTTCAAAACCTGCCAACCCTGGGTTTCCCCTAGAACTTATCAACGTGAAGAATCATACCATTAACCCATGGGGGTTCCAGTGCTAGTGAGTAAGTTGATTATAAGTTATTGGTACAAATATTATCTGTTACTACCATTTCCTATATTTATTTACCACATTTAGGTAAGAATTGTGTGAGAAAAGCTCAATCATTAGCACAAGACCATCGCTATTATAAGTTCTGTATTTCCTGGCCAGTCGGGTGATTGGACATACACAACTAAGAATGTTGATAGGCAAGAAATTCAGCATTTATTGAAAGTGTTGAATTGTCATTAAAAAGTATTGAATCTATATTTTCAATATTAGTTAGTTAATATAAATATTTATTCAACACTTTTGAATAGATTCAATACTTATAAGTGACAATTCAACAATTCAATAAATATAGAATCGGCATAAGGACCTATTCCTAAAAAAATTATCACCACTGAAGTGTGACAACTACTTTTTTGTAAATCAGGAATTTTCTCACAATTATTCTTTACCAAAAAAGAAAAAAGGATAAATTAAAGGATCAGTGGAAATCGAAACCCGACCTTGTAATTCAAACTTTGAAGGTGAAATTTTTTACCACTATTTGATTAAAAATAAAAATTCAACGGGTTTTTATTTATTAATATATTTCTTTTGAAAAATATATACTTGAAATTAAATTAGGGTGAAAACTTGGCCTAATGGTCAAATTTTATAACTTCCAACCTTTAGGTTTGGAGTTCGATTCCTCACCCGATTCCCTATTACCCACCCCCTTGTCTCTTTATAATTTATGTTAGATGGACTTTCACTATTTAGTTCCTAGCCTGTGTAGCCTATTAATACAGGCTATTCATTAGAGGGAAAAAAAAAAACAAAAAAAAGAGTTTCTTATTATATAACTGTTGAGCCCAGACTGTTAGAGGACTGACCCAAGAAGATACGAGCTAGGTGTGATATCGTGTAGATCGAGCTCGAGAAGTGGGGTACTCGAGCTTGGCTCAACGTCATCGCAGAGCTACTCGAGCTTGAACTCAAGTTTTTTTCTTTTTTTTATTGCCTTTTTCTCGAGTTCAAGCTCGACTAATTCGAGCTTAGATTTATTTTTTTTTTTAACATTGTGTGTTGATTTTAAATTTTGGAACAATGACATAAACACCTAACTCAATTTGATATTTGAATATTTGATTAGTTATTACAAAATTAAGATATAAACTAATTTTATTTTTAAAAAAATTACTATGTCGTTTTATAAAGAGCAATAATTTTTCATTTTTTTGATGTTTTAAAATAAGTGACTTATTTTCTTTTTGATAAAATAAAATGTGGGTAGGGTTGCAATCGAATCGAAGCGAAACGAATACCACTGTTTCGTATTTGTATTCGGTTTCTAAACGAATAACAAATGGTATTCGTATTCGATTCGAAATAAATATTCGAATTATTCGCTTCGATTCGAATATTTTGATACAATATTTTTTTTATTCGATTCGAAACTATTCGATTCAAAATTCTCAAAAAACCTGCTAAAAATAAAAATACTAATAAAAAATCCCAAAAACATTTCATAAAATAGTTTGCAATGGGCTACTTGCAAATAACATTCCAAAAGTGCATTAACACATCCATTCTAATAACATTCCAAGTTTCCAATAACATCAAAATATTTCCAGGCTTCCAGCTGCTCCATAATCTTCTTGAGTTGTTTGCTAAGAGTCAATAATTTAAGCAATCCATAATCTACAAGAAAAAAGAATAGAAACCATGAATAAAGACTCAATAATTACACAAATACAAATTTCTAAGAGTCGATACACATTCATCATGGTTTTGTATTATTTATCACTTCAAAGGAACCTAAAGTAAAATGATTTGCACATAGACCGGGCAAGGAATCTACAAGTATATATTAATAGATTGGTGTTTCACAAGTTCCAAAACTTCTGATTATACCAAAAATAATTTTAAACAATTCTAACAAGGTAGTAGCACCACTAGTGGGATTCAGTGCATTCTTGAAATTTTGACCAAAACGCGAAACAAATAAACCAGGGTTCAATCAAGAATCATAAACCCAGAAAAAAAAAAAACAGATCACCATGAAAATCAATATTATTGAATAAATCCAGGCACTATAAGGACCCTTAACCTCATTGATTTGAACCCAGATGCAGTGAACGATAAAATTTAATCAAAAGCTAAACAAGTAGCAGCAGCAGCCAGTAGATAGGAACCTCTCAATATTTGAATCTAATTTTGAATCCAACTTCACTTTCAATATATGAAGCAAATGCCTAAACAACAGGGTAACACATTGAAAGACGGAAAAGGATAAGCGAAACCAAACAAACCAACCAAACAGGCGACGACTCTATGGTGCAATGTGCAGCGACTGGAGTGCAGCGCGGGAGTGCAGTGTGCAGCGACGGGTGCCTTGCAAAGGAAAGGAGTGCCGGAAGGGATTGACCGGGGGCTGTGCCGCTGACAGCTCGGTGCCTCGCCGATGCTGGACCCTGGAGGTGGATGGATGGCAAGGGGGTTTGGAAGGGAAGGTGGAAGGGAGGCGAGAGGAGAGCGGCGCTGGCGCTGGAGATTGAAGTTGGAGTGATATGATGAAAGTTTGAAAGAATTAGGATTACAGGGTGTATATAATTATCTATATATTAATAAAACCATTATTGAACAACTTATCCTACATTTAATGTGGTGTCTCCATTTCAAATTTTCAATTTTTATAGATTTTTGCATTTTTAATTTATTAATTTTAGAGTTTCTCATTTATTTATTTATTTATTCATTATACATTTTCAATTTTTGAAATATATGGTATTTTCATTTTATACGGAATCCCACAATATTGTTCACTTTTAAAAAGATTTGAAAGATGTGAAATTTAAAATTTAAAAAGATTTGAAAGATTTTGAACTTTAAATTTAATTTTCCATTTTAATTTATATATTATATAATCTATCTATATATTATTAAAACCATTAGTGGTCAACCAAGTCAACATTTAATGTGGTGTCTCCATTCTAAATTTCCAATTTTCTTAGATTTTTGTATTTTCTATTAAATTTAGATTTTTGTATTTTTCATTTATTTACTATTTATTTATGTCAAAATATTTATTGATTTGGATATGGAAATCCTCATTTCCATTTTAAAAAGATATGAAATTTTCAATTTATATGTAATTCCCATAATTACCAATTTTAAAAGATTTGAAATTTGAAATTTCGTATATTTGCATTTATTTATATTTTTTAGATGAATACCAGGGTATCCCCAGACCACATTAGACCCAAGAATAATCCCTCGAGGATCTGCAAGGGGGCGCCTCTCCCAAAGATTTTGGTTTTTTTAATTTATTTATATTAGATTTTTGCACTTTCTATTCCAACAATTTTTATTTTTATACAATTTTCAGTTTTTAAAAGATATAAAATTTTTAACTTATATGGAATTCCTACAATTTTTAGTTTTTAAAAGATTTCAAATTTCAAATTTGCATTTATTTATTTATTTATTTTTTATTTTTGCATTGTATTATTATTTTAGATTTTTGCACTATTTATTAATTTATTTTAGATTTTGCATTGTATTATTCACATAATTTTCGGTTTTAAAAAGATATGAAATTTTCAATTTATATGGAATCGACATATGGTTTGACACATGGTTATTAAATAATTATTTTTTTATTCGAAATGACAAAAAAGAAAAGCGAGACATAAATAATGGAATGGAATTAATATTGTTTATTTTAGTTACATAAAAATAATAAAAAGAAAAACTTAAATAGGCTATCAGAGGGATGTGATTTCCATTTTTGGACCATAATGAGGCGATTTGAACAACATGCGGTCCGCTTCAGCCCTTTTGTGGGTCTGACAGCCTTGTAGTGGCCCAAAATTGTAAATGAAAAAAATAATGGCTAAAATCTGAAAATTGATCATTCTTATTGCCTAAAAAAATTATTATCTCTAAAAATAATTCAAAACTATTATAATTTTTAAGGGAAATGTAAAAATTCATGTTCTTTGGATAATTGGTTTAAAGTAAATTAATTATTTTCATAAATCATATTATAAATAAAAGAATCAGATGTATAAAGAGTTATTGGAAATGCGAATAGATCCATCAGTAAATAAAGGAAAATTTTATTTTTAATATATTTTTTAAGAAATAATTCATTAGTCTATATTTTAATAGATTTGTAATTGACGGAATAACAAATATAAATATAGCTTTATTAGGTATTGAAAGGCTAATTGCTGCAAATTATATAAGTTTGAAAATTTTATGGAATGCCGATACTGAATGAAGTTTTAACGTTTGAAACATATAATCTATTGATACTAGAACAGACATATTATAATAAGGAAGAAATGAAGGCGGGTCATGTTAAGCTATTATCTTTCTTGATTGATGAACGTAATAATGTTTATAATAAAATAATGTCTGTAGCTGATAGTGATGATGTTTGATTTTTTTTTATGTGGTGGAAATGATAAGACATTTATCAATAATTGATCTAGAAAACATTATGTATGGCCCTTCGTGGAAGAGGTGATATGGTGCTGCCTGTAGCATCCAGTGGAATAACATCCAGTGGACTGCATATTCTAAATTTAGTATTCAACTAGATTGTGACGAGAATTCTACCTGCAAAAACTTACTCCATAAAATTATTTAACCTCTCTTCTCAATAAAACAAAATTCATTATTTGGGATGAAAATTCTTAATTGGTAGAATGATTATGAGCCAGTCTGAATTAACCAAATTCTCCATTTGATTTCAGATGAAAAAATTTCCATCTCACAGTTTGTTTTACTATGATTATTAAAAAAAAAATAAAACTCAATGTCAATTTTTAAAGAAAGTTGGGCTTTATTTTCAAAACAAGTTTTTACCCGTGTCAGTGATATGTTGCAATATCTCGCGTCACTGGAAAGAGAGGATTCGAAGTAATATGTAATTAAGATGGATTAACAAGTGATATGTTGCAAGAAATATTGTTTACAATGAAAATTATATATGACAAAAATTTGCACCATGAATATTTCATATACGCGATGGTAATTGGTAAAATATACCTGATGGTAATTGATCTTGGAGATGTACAATTAGATGTGATATTTCCAGATGATAATTTATAAAATATATGGAAGATCATATAGCTGTATTTGTTCAGAGTTCTTATGCAAATATGAACTACAGCACTTCAAATCCAGATATTTTTAAAGATTATGTTATACTAACGCATACCAATAATTGCTCATACGATCAATGATTACATAATGGAACATATATCTACAAATGAAAATGTATATATATATATATATCAGTTCTAACAATATTTATCAAGATGATGAAAGTATAAGTAAAGCCAATGAATTATTTTTACTGGAATATCTAGACACAATCAATTATTTCAGATTACCGAAAAATATAGTTGAATGAAGGTTGCATAGTCATGCATCTTAGGAATATAGATCCATCAAATAAATTATGCAATGGAAGTAGGTTGATCGTAAATATGATGCAGAACCATATAATTGAGGTTAAATTAATTTTCGAGAACCATGAAATAGAAAATTCATTATTAGTAGAATATTTTTCGAGAAACCATGAAAATAGAAAATTCTTGATTGGTAGAATAATTATGAGCCTATCTGATTTAATCAAATTCCCCATTCGATTTCAGATGAGAAAATTCTCACTCGCGATTTGTTTTGCTATGATTATAAACAAAAATCAATGTCAATCTTTAAAGAATATTGGACTTTACCTTCCAAAGTCAGTTTTTAGCCATTAACAGTTATGTTGCAATATTTCGTGTCACTAGCAAGATGTGACTTAAAGTATTAATATACAATTAAGAATGATTAACTCAACATACCACAAGAAATGCTTAAAATAAAATTTATATATGACAAAAAATTTGCAAAATTGATACTTGATGTAGGTGATGGTAAAGCTGTTATTGATTTTGGAGATGTACAATCAGTTGTGACATTTCCAGATGGTATTTTTATAAACTCTATGGGTGATCCTATAACGACAATTTTTATAGTACATATACAAATATAAACTGCACCACTTCTAATACAGATATTTTTACAGATAGTGTTATACTAGCCCTTAACAATAAGATTTTCAACAATGAAATTTTCAGCAAATTGCAGGGGAATTTTTCATATTATGCTTAATACTTATATTTAAATTTTTTATTTGTATTTAAATTTCAAATTAAATAAAAATATTATTTTAATAATTATTTTTATTGATATATCAGGTTTGTACCGGAAAAGCCACAGAAGCTAAAGAAGACGGTATAATATAATTTCTTTGTTAGTTTTAAAAATAATTAAATTATATATATTATCATATACTCATCTTTCGAATCTATATAAAATGATTGCATGTTTGTCATTACTCAAAATACAATTTATTATTAATTTATATAATATAAATATAAGTATTATATAAAATATATAAATATGTCCGTCGAGTCTCGACAGGTTACTTGCTAGTTCTATATAAATATATTTATAATTAGGGTTATAGACTTACAGCTATAACTTACAGCTGTTTAATTCCAATATAATCATTTTATACAAATATATTTTGCTAGACTTTAATAAATATATTTATATATAAATATAATAATATCTATTATTTTATAAAATAAAAAACATATTTAATCGAATACGAATGAAAATCGAATCGAATATTGAAATTTTGTATTCGTATTTGTTTACCTATCGAATCGAATCGAATATGTTTTATTCGAATTTGAATCATAAAATTTCGAATACAAATAGCAAAATTTTGAATCAAATCACGAATCGAATCAAAATTATTCTATTGGTTACAACCCTATTGGTGGGTATAAGGAAAATTGAGAGAAATAGATTATTTTTTAATAAAAGGATCAAAGTGAAGTGGACAATAAGTCAACAAATAAAGATGTAAAATGAGTATATTAATAACAAAATTAATGTTTATTTTTTTTAAGAAAAAACGAGTCAAGTAGCTTGGCTCGGCTCGGTACTCGACTCAATACTAGAGGAGCTAGTAATCGATACTCGAAGAGTATCATAACCTTGTACTCGAGCTCGAGCTCGACACTCGATTGAATACTCGACTACTCGACTCGATTTCAATTTTTTAAGTACGAGTCGAGTTCTTTTTTTTCCAAATCGAGTTCGAGTGACTCTACTAATTAATCACCCCTAACACGAGCCTGACAAAGCCGAGTAAGATCCAGAAGTAGGGACCTACTTGACCCACCAGCATAACTGCGGCCGAAATAAGAAGGAATCAGAAAGAGGAGATTCCACCGAAAGGAGAGTTGGCTTGGAAAGGCAATTCGGCCGAAAATGAGTGGACTTGACGAACAGTTCGGCCGGAAGGAGCAGAAAGACACTTATTAGAGAATGGCAGTCTTCTTTCTCCAAAGCGAGTAATACGACTTACCGATTACTATAAATATCACCTAGCTAGATTAAGAGGAAAAGAGGAATCATCTCCAAAACAAGACAGCCCATTTTTCCTGTTCCGACTAAAATTATTTTCCCTAGAACTCTCGAAATCATTCCCAAAAAGAGGCACTGCCCAACAATCTTTGCTTACCGGAATCCAACGTGATACTACCATACTCCCCTTGGAACACTTGGCGATCGTCAACGTCCTCCGGCAGCCGGTATCAACAATTGTATATAGTTGTATATATATGCTGGTTTCTTTGCTTCCCAGCGAAGTATCTGGTGCTTGATTGTAAAAATAAAAGATTATAATCAATTGGACTTCCTGCATGCCCTACAGGCGAGGCATTATTTTTTTGGTTGTAATCATACATTACTCAATACTTGTTAATTGCAATCGTATCTTTGTGGGCAATTGTGTCCCATACCGCTTTGTGCATAAAGCCCAGCACACTAGGGCCTTGAGAGTTCACTTCCATTGGGTTGCACCATAGTCTTCAATCACTTCATATCTGGCCTTGCCTTTGCCACAGAAGTAAATGAGTAAATTAAACCTGTTCTAAGGGATCCATCTACCGCCTCACTCCTCATTAATTGCCACGCCTTATTAATTGCAACTGCTCCTTTTTCTTCCCTATACTCCGGCTATGATATCAAACATTGTCAACATTTGTATGTCTAATTGATTTGCCAGATCTCATCCCAAATTCTGTCTTTGATCTGTTCTCCCTCTTTTGTGATGAGCCTCCTCCACTATAAATACATCCTTTGCCTGGCCAATTTGATAGACCAACACAGACAACATAAGCATTTCTCAGTGAAAACCTTCCTCTGTGTGAAGTAGTGATTGAGATCCTTGGTGCTCTCTTTGTGAGTTGAAGGATCTTGGTGATTCCAATGGGTGATGCTTGTGCAATGGGGATGGTCCTGAGCCCTGAAATCATACATTGATTTTGTATCTTGTTTTGATTCTCTTATTTTCTTTGTGAATTTCTGTTCTTCTTCCCTTTCTGTTTTCTCCTCTGTTTTTTGGGTTTCGTTTCTGCAAAAGTGTAACAATCTTGTTCTTAATTTCCCAATTCTATTGATTTTTTTTTTGTTCTTCGAAAATTCTTGGCTTCGAATATTCTTTAAAATTATCGTTGTGGCCATATTACTCCCTCTGTCCTAACTAAGCTGTCCTGTTTGACTTATGCACACAATCCAATGTACTTTTTTAATCGTTAATAACTCAAAATATATAGAAGTAAAAATTATGTAAAATGTATATTCGAAAACTATACGATTAGACGAATCTAACAAGACCGAACTCGACTATTTTTTCAAATATATACTTATAATAATATTGAGTCAAAGTTGAAAAATGAACAGTGTCAAAAAGTCACACAAGACATCTTACATGGGACTGGGGAGTAATAATTATGTGCACAAATAAGAATTGAACCCCAGCCCGTTTTGCACCTTTCCCGGCCAAAGAAAAAGGTCATTGGATCAACCGGTTTCGGCCCGAACCAACAATAACCTATTTTTGTTGTTGCAAATAAATATAACGTTGGGGATTAGAAAGTGAAAATGAAATGTTATCAAGGTTGTCGCGATCATTATTTGATGACTCAGTTCACTATATATATGGTTGGTTAATGGTGATACCACGACAACTCATTTCGTGTCCATATGTTCAAATAAATCGTTTATATATTATACAACAACTCTTTCAGAGGCAACGAAAGTTGATTCATTGAATGTTGATTATTTTATGGATTAGATTTTGTCGCGCCTTGATGAAAATTTTGTACTATCTATTTTGTGGGTTTTTTATTGGAGTAAATTTCTAGCAAGGATATAAGTTTTTTTTTTTAATTTTATTTCTGAATATTTATCATAAGTATTATCACATTATATGTGTATGTAGATAAACTTATCTATTCTTCAAAGATAAAATGGGGAATGGGACTGCAAATTCTTGAATATAAACAGCTCCGGCCCTCTGTTTCTCTGAAAAAGAAAAATGGGGAATGGGACTTGACCGAAGTTGTCATGTTCCATGTCTTCCAACCATAGGTTGGGAATTCGATTCTCATACGGCCCCTTATCCCTCTCCTTTATCCCCTTTATAATTTGTGTGACTTCTCATACACCTTTGCCCGTGTCAATGTTTTTTTTTTTTTTAAAAAAAAGAGTGGTGTAATAGATAAAATGAGTGACAGGTACACGCTATTTTAGTTGCCCTCTAATGTCAAATATACTCCATTAATTAATGGCATGTGTTTGGGAACAAGTTAACCGTTGAGTTAGTAGGCTGAAAATGACTTTCTAAATCGGTTATCCCAATGAATGGACAATGAATGGCGTCTCTCAAATCATTTTTTTACATATAAAACGTTCGAATCTAAGATCCTGCTTAAGCGACTAGAACCACAATCCACTCAAACCAACTTCTGGTCAAATAAATAAAAATGACTTTCAAGTTTCAATATATGTTTAAAGTGTTGGATCAGATAATTATTATTGTGATGTTATTAAAAAATATTAATCCTGCGCTTGGTAAGTATTATTTTTCACATAATTTGAATGCATTAAGTACTTAATCCATTAAATATGTTTGATGATTAAATATTGAAATTATTTAATTATAATTACGTACTTAATTTCCCTTCTTCAAAATTCAATTAAGTTTTTTTTTAAAAAAAAAACAAAACAATGGAATTGTAATTGTAAAAGGCAATCTAAATGGTATAATACTGAAAGTCGGGATTTATTATTGAAATAGATTCGATTAATATAAGGTATGTTCTGCACACAACTGTAACTGTGAGCTGTAAACTGCGGGTTGGAACTGTAGGTGTCAGTTTTATTTAAGTGTTCGGTACAACTAGCTGTAACTTTTTTTTGGAATTGTAGTGGGTTGGTTATTGGTTTATTGTAATAGGATAAAAATACGCTTGCTAGTTTTTTTTTTTGTTAAAATTCTACATTAGGTGCTACAGCCCTCAAAAGCTAGTGTACAGAATGGAACTACAATTTTAATATAAAATAAAAAAACTACTAAAAGCTCTCAAATACTTCGGCTCCTCCAAAAAATAAAAACTCCCAAATACTGCGTACAGAACAGACTCATATTAACTATAAATTAAAAGTTTACAGTAGTGAATAAACTCACTTGCAAGTTGCAACAATAATGGCATAAGAATGAAACAAAATTCAATTCCAAACGGTAAACTAATTTAACCATACAACGTTGAACTATTCCAAACATTTTATTACAGCAGCCTTAAAAATCAGCAACATTCTCACCATCCTTTATCTGACTTTGGCTTAAAAAAAAAAAAAAAAAAAAAAAAAAAAAAAAAAAAAAAAAAAAACCAGCAACATATAATGATTAGCTTGTTCTACATATAATCAACCATACACTAGACCCTGGGGAATCTCAAGTTTGTCCTTGTTAACCCATCCATATTCCTCCATGTAAGGGTTGGCTGTTGACTCCGGAGGGTAACGTTCAATCTCACCCTCCCACACATTCTCATCCTCCAAATCCTTCATCACTTCCCACACACAACTATTGCACTTGAAACCCGACCCGAAACTTATCATCCATATCGTCTCGCCTTTCTTCAGCCGCTTCTTCGCCTCCATGTACCCCAATACGTACCACAAGCTACTCGCCGATGTGTTGCCAAATCGATGCAGTGTCATTCTAGATGGCTCCACGTCGTGGTGGCTCAGCCCTAGCTTCTTCCTCACCTCCTCAATCACCGCGGTCCCTCCCGGATGCACGCAAAAGTGATCTATTCCGGCTTTGAGATTTATCGTAGGCTGTCCCCCCGCGAATTTAAGGACAACGTATTGGATAAGATCCTTCATTGGCAAAATTCTTATTGCCAAAGAAGTTATGTTCTTTGTGAAAGCACGTGTCGCGGTCTTGGGAAGGTTCTTGCCCAAGTAGAACCCGACCCTCCCTTGATCGTCCTCCTTTTGCAAGCAACACGTGTGTGCCTCATCGCTCGCGCCTAAATGAGTACGCACGAGACATTTTAACCTCAACATGGCGCGATTCTTGAAACCCCTCTTGTTGGTGAGGAGAATCGAGCACCCTCCGGATCGAAATAGGCAGTTGGTAAGAAGCATGGACTTGTCATTACCGGTGTACCAATTTGGCGCAATGGACTCGGAAGTGACAACGATCGCGAAAACATCCTTTTGGGACTTGAAAACGTTTTCGACTACATTGAGGGACACCAGGCTTCCGCTGCATCCCATTCCCGTTAAATCGAACGACTTGATATCGTCCCTCATCTTGTAATGATTGATGATTCTCGATGTTAATGACGGGAGGGAAGCTAACGAAGCAACGTTGGTTACAAGAACATCGATCTCTTGAGGACTAACGCCGGTTTTCCTAAAGAGCTGATCCAACGTCTCGATGAAGAACTCTTCCATCTCCGAAATCCCATCCTCGAGAGTGGGAGAGTTCTCGCGGCGTTCAATGATGTTCCTCGGGCCGTACGTCTCCTCGCCAATACCCGAGCCCACGATCACACGCAAGAGGAACTTGTACTCCTCGTGGCCGAGGTTCTTGTTCCGGGCGATGATGTTTCCGGAGAATTTTGTGTCGATTTTTCTGTCGTCCGACGGTTTGTGGCACTCGTAGTGCACGAGGTAGCAGCACCGGTCGTGTCTGCGGTCATAAAGCTTGTACAAATTGAAAAAAAAGTAGCAGCAGCTGATTGCAAGGGCGAACATACAGACGAGATCCATTATGTCTGGATATATTGTAAAGGAGATCTATCAAAATGGTATGGCGCTACTACTACTATTATATATGACTGAATGATTAAGCATTTATATAGGAAAGACATAAGGGGAGTTGTAATTGATCAAAAATTATATACTACAACACCCGGTCACTATATTTACATGCATAGCTTTCAAAATTAAGTGTTAGTTGAGAGAAATGATATACTCCTATTAATGACTCCATCCACGCAACCAAATAAAATTTATAGTACTATATTTAAATATTCATGAGTTTGTATCCCACACTCAAACTAAAAGATATTATTATTACCAAACGCAGTTGGCTTTAAGAGTATAGGGCTCTGGCATCTTAAGCAAAGATTTCGAGCCTTTTTACATTCAGAATTTTGCTCTGGGAAAGCAACTCTTCAATGCACATCATATCCTCGAGGGATTAATATATAGCTCAATTTGGCATGGGGATACCCGGTACACGCGGAAAAAAATATGATATTGTTATTATCTAGTTTGACTAAAAATTGGAATTATAGGTACGTGTTATTCGGATTTTAGACAGCAGTGCACCTTGTTCGAAACTCACATTATTATTAAAGTCTAAAACCTAGGGCTAGCTGTTCATGCATTATGGAAATTTTCCAAATTATGAATTCGCTCGCTTTACCTGTATTTTATTAGCAGTTGGCGAAGGGTTTATATCAAGACATTTATTGTGACAGTGCTTAGAATAATCATTGAACTCATCAACCTCAGACATGATGATAGCCAGAGATGGATGAACCTAAAGACTTATTTGCCAATTAACCCTATCATCTCATCTGTCGACACGACACACTCCTAAATTTCATTTTCAACAGGATACATATATATGTGTGTGACAAGACACTCTTGAAGAATTAAAAACAAACAAATACAGATATACAGTACTAATGGCTGAAGGATACATACATCGGCTGCGACTACAACATTCAACAACCCAAGCATGGTAATATTAAGCAATTAATAAGAAGAGGTTGGTACGGTGCATTTAATTGATCCTCATATTATGGCTACAAATTGGCCAACACAACACCAGCATCATATATCGAAAACCAGCAGCTTCTTCCACCGGCCGGAAATTAAAGACCATGCATACATCAATAAATTTTAATAATATAATTTAATATTTTCTTTCAAAAAAAATATAAATAAAAATGCTTCAATGATAGTACTTGAAAGAAAGTGCAAGTTAATGAATAGGAGTACTAGGGGTACGTCTAGCGTGCAGGCGTACAGGAGTACAACTGTGGGTGGAGGGAGCATTTTTGTGATGTACACCAAAATTATGAGGGCTAGGGTTATTTTTGTAATGTTTTTATTTTTTGACTTTTTTTATTTTGAAACATTACACATCACAAAAAATGATGGAGACATTATCATTGTGTAGTCTACATATGCAGCTAACAAGTGTGACGGTACCAAAACTGAATTGGGAGTACTAGTACGGGATGCAAGAAATTACACTTTTAACCTTAATTATTAAAGAAACTCTAATGAAAGGTAAATTCATCCTAGACTATATATATCAATACGATACGAGGGGTTGGTGACTTTATATTCACAACTAGAAAATTTGTGAATTTGGTAGCTAAAACCGTGGTAGCTAACGAATTTTGATCACTAATATTGTGGTAGCTAACGAATTTCGATCGTAAATTCGGTAGGTAACCTCTTTAGTGATTAAATTTTACCAAAAAAAAAATTCAATCCTTAGGAAAAATATATATATATTTGTAGTGATTTTAGATGAATTTGATAGGCAAATGGAATATTGTTAATTTAAGCAGAAAAGATCTAGGGCTTCTTAAAGGAAGAGACCCTCTAGAAACAAATGTTAGGGTCAAGGACCCATGGTAAAACATATCATAATAAAGGACCCTCATTAGTATTAAGTAAAGTATAAATAAAGCAAATTTAATTAGACTAATCTAATTTCATGGGAAAATACAAAAACACCCATTGGATGGGAAAATACAATTACACCCTCATATCTCAAATATCTCAAATGCCCTACACCCAACGTTCCATTCATCGCGATTTCATATTTTGCCCTATTATTCCCGCGATTGCACTGTGGAAGGCGGTGGCGGACGGATGTCGTACGGCGGAGGACGGCGACGAGGGCAGTGAAGCAGGCGTGGAAGGGTTGAAGAATCTAAGCTAGGGCTTATTAGAGTAAGTGGCTCAATGTTGTTTATTGGGTTTTTTTGTAGAATCGTATTTCATCGCTTGTGTAGGAGAGAAAGTGAATATACTTCTTTGTTTCATTTGCTTGTATGTTTGTATCAGTGTATAGTTTGAGATAGAATATCAAAGTAATGAATGTTATGATGAATGTTATACTGTGGTGAAGATATAGAATGTGATATATTCATCAAAGATGAATGTTATCAAAGATACAGAATGTTATACTGTGGTGAATGGTTTGAGATAGAATGTGATATATTTTACTTTATGATCGTTCATGGGATATTTATTTGATAGGTAGTGTGAAATCGTTGAATGGTAATGTTGTTTTGTTTGCATTTATTGAAAAGAAAATGAGTACTAGTGGGGGGCATGGCGAAAGTAGTAGCTTTAGCTTACTCGCTATTTGTCAATATAATGATGAAATGTCTATAAAGAATGAGACGACGGTGAATGATGTGCATAGGGAGATCATAGACCGATGGCCAGATTTTGATCCTCTATTATACACTCTGAAATATGAAGCGCCCGGCGACAAGTTGCTTGTTAGAATAAAAACGGACAACGATATAAAATTGATTATTCAATATCACATGTTAGCGAATGTACATTTGTGCAATGTGGTAGCCAAGTCAAACGGGACGCCAGAGAAGAGGAGAATGTATGATTTGTTGTATGCTTATTTCGTATAATTCATTTGGCATGTTAACAGTGGGTGGAATAACAAAGGTATGATGTTGTAGGGTGGAGGATGCATTGGAGTTCGAAAACCATGATGAAATGGCTTTGGTGAGGATGGAAGCAGAGGCTTTTGGTGGACGCTCTGGAGGCATTGAGCGCATTGAAGGAAAAGGGCAAACGTTTGAAAATGTTGAGCATTTTCGCCGCGTTTTGAGGACATTTTGCATTGCCACAAAGAAAGGGTTCAGATACGTAAAGAATGGGAAGAACAAAGTTATCGCGAGATGTACGGTGGAAGGATGCTGGTGGCAGATATATGCATCCTATCATACGTCGGACGAGACATTTGGCATTCGGACTTGTACCCTACAACATACTTGTGGAGTTAACCGTATAATGGATACAAATCATCCACAAGCCTCATCTAATAGGGTTGCTAGTATGATAATGGATGAAGTGAGAACTGTACCGACTTATAGAGCTAGACAAGCAATGGATGATATGAAGATTCAATTTGGCGTAGACATACCCTACCACAAAGCTTGGATGGGGACAGAAATAGCATTGAGAGAAATACATGGAAAAGACAAGGATTCATTCAATAGACTAAAGGATATGTGCCAAGCCTTGAAGGATTCGAACCCCGGTACTATTACCGCATTCGAGATATTTCCCGACACAGACAAGTTCCACCGGGCCTTTATTTGCTTGGGCGCGTGCATGCGGGGATTCTTGGTTGGATGTCGTCCTATTTTGTTTCTTGATGGCACACACATAAAGACAAAGTGGAAAGGACACGTTCTTGGGGCCATAGTGCCGGACGGAAACAATGGCATATTCACCGTAGCATTTGCAAGTGCGTGTTTAGTTTATGCATAAATATTTTGTTACCTTATGCATACGCAAGTTTATTTGGTATTTAATTTTCAATATTTTGTAGTTGTGGACGGTGAGACCAACGAGAGCTGGGGTTGGTTTTGTCAAAAGTTGTGTGGAGCCATTGAAGCACAAAGAGAGGACTTCGATTTTCAGAAGCTCGTTTTGTTCATGGATAGGCACCCAGGGCTCCTGAATGCAAAAAGGGATGTATTCCCAACATGCTTGCATGCAATATGTCTACGTCATTTGATAGATAATTTTAAAACTGATGTACGTGTCCCATTTTAAAATATCAAAATAACTCGTGATGTTTATTGAATTGAATGGTTTATTTGATGCATGACGTGTACTTGTCGTAACAGGTGTTGTCTTCACATCCCCTGCACAATAAGATGAAATTGGCTAGCATTTTCCAGAAGGCGGCTAAATCAGTAAATGCAACCGACTATGAAAAGTGGATGAAGAAGATCTTTGATACATTTAAGGAGCCTGCCAAGGAATTCGTTGCACGTTCCCGTCCGGAAAGGTGGGCCAATGCATTCTTCCCGGGGATGAGATGGAGAGTGCTAAACAATAATGTGGTCGAGAGTTGGAACGAATGGATAAAGATTGCTAGAGGTCTCCCATCCACTGCCATGGTGGATTTGTTACATCAATGGTGTATGACAGAAGGGACGAATCAGCTGGATGGTTCAAAGACACGTGTCCTAGAATAGAGAAAAAACTAGAAGCCAATTTGGACACGTCGAGGTCATTGACATGTGTTAAGTCGATGGCCGGATTGTATGAGGTGCGGGAGGGGTTAGCGAGGATGGTAGTTGATCTCAACAAACGGGAGTGCTCGTGCAAACAATGGAAAATCCGTGGTTATCCGTGTGCACATGCCATGATTTGCATTTCGGACATGCATGTCTCTCCCTACGACTACGTGGATCCTTACTATGGTGTTGAAATGTATCGTAAGGCGTACCAAGGTGCTATCTACCCCATATCTGCAATACACGAGGAAGAACCCATTGAGGAGGCGACCGACACAGTTCAACCCCCCGATGTTCGTTCACAGCCGGGGCGAAGGAAAACAAAACGCATCCCCTCCCAAACCAGTGGGGGTAGTGGGCACTGTGGTTTCTGTGGTTTGCTCGGCCACAACAAACGTACATGCAAGAACCCGCGAGTTTCTACGTAAGTTTTTGTGGGCATGTCCATTTTTTGTGGTTAATTCAAGCACATATATTGTATGGATTAAATTTTCAAGTGCAATGTAGAATTATTGGTAGTTGAAATATTTGGATGTTGGAGGGTGTTTTCTTTGTTGTCTTATGGATTTATGATGGTTTATGGTTTCGTTCGGTGATGCATGTTGGTATATAGGTTTACGTTTGACAATGAAATTGTGGTGAAAGATTAAACATTCATTTGGTAGCTACAAAGGAATTAGTAGTAACATGGCAATTTGTAATGTGGTAAAGTGGTTAGTGAAGAACTGGTAAATAGGCTATGACAACAGTAAATATGGTACTAGGACGTTTATTGAACGACCGTCCACAATGAAAATACACAATCCTGAAGCATGGGACCTTCTTTGGACGGTTCTGGGAACTGTCCATGTAGCCGTCCAGAGCCTAGAATTCGGGGACGGCCAACAGACATTATTTGTTGACCGTCCCTGCACCGTCCCTAAAGGCCTGTGAAGCCACTGTGTCATTGGCACGGCTACAAGGACGGTCTCACGAGCGTTTTCCAACCGTCCCCATGGTTCTGCATGAGACAGATGATTAGGGACGGTCCTGGAAGGTTCGATACGGCCGTCCTATGGACCGTCCTTATGTTTTTAGAAAACGGAGTGTGCGGGACGGTTGGTGTAAGGACGTTTCTGCTACTCCGTTTAGAGAGAGTGTTATTTCTGTGGTATATTTTCCATAGACTCTGGTAAATAATCTACGCTATATTAGGTAAATAATGTACATTGTGTAGTAAATCATATACACAGTATTGGTAAATTTTCTAATTATGTGTGGTAAATTATTTAGTACTTTAATCATATATTAATATAAACAGATTATTTAGTAAACAATATAACCCCTTAAAAATAAAATTTCTATTATCTGAGAAAATTATTTAAATATTTATATTTTATGAAAACATAATTTTTTATACTTTGTAAACATATTTTTTTTCTTTTTAATTGTATATATTTATTTACTTATACTTTGTAAACATAATTTTTTCCTTTTTAATTGTATATATTTATTTACTTATACTTTGTAAACATAATTTTTTTCTTTTTAATTATATATATTTATTTGAGTTATATATTTACCCTAACCCTAGGGTTAGGGTTAGGGTTCACAGTTGTGGTAAGTATTTAAACAATATTGTAGTAATCTATCATATAATAATGGTATACCATGTAGTGTAGATATGGTAAACCACATTATTGAACGTGGTAAATTTAATCATTCGCGGGTTTGGGGTTCTTCAATGAGGATGATGTTTTGTCCATATTAATTATTCATTATTCTTTGTCTCAAATAATTAAAATTGTGACCTTAAGCATGCTTATCATGAACCAAAACGAATGTAAGCACATGATTGAAGCTTGCATATTAACATGTCCCATTGTATTGTATATTGTATGAGAATCCTATATAATGTCATACTAAAGTTCCAAATGTGTATTTAATTATTAACATGTTTGTGAAATCATATCAAGATATTGTAACGACGATTATGGCTCCTAAATTATATATTCCATCTTAGGTGCAGTGTGAATAATGTTATAATGGTGTCGTATTTCTGAATCCCGTTACACGTTTCACTAAATTGGCTAGAGGATACACAACGTACGTAACTTTGATATTTTTACCAAGATCTATTGACTCGTGATCGCATTTGAGTGGATTATTTGGTGTGGTTTTATTGATATCCCTATAACAAGTCTCGAAAAAGTATATATTTTGAAATGTGGTAAACCAATCTCCATCCATGTGGTAACTGGATAGAACTCAATGATGGTAAAGATTTGATGAAAATTGGTAACGAATAAAGGATATTGTTGGTAAGGCATGAATTAAGTAAGTTTGAGGTTGTGGGGAACGGAGGACGGTGAAAGGGACGGTGAATCAGGAATGTCCCAAATGCGTTCAGACCAAGACCAAAAAACATTTAAATAAATATTTTGAAGGGAAAAAATTTAACTAAAACAGTCTATTTATTTAAAAAACAAAGTTTTAATTTAAAATTATTTTTTAAAAAATCAATATGTTTAAGTAAAAATTTGGAAATCTTATTCAATATGTAATTTAATTATAAAACTAAATGTAATTTGCATGGTAAATATTTATACTCATACGTGGTAAGTGTGTCTTGATATATGGTAATAAGTATGTGAAATATGGTAATTGTGTATTGAGAATTATGCCAAAAAATTAAATGCAGGGATAAAACCGTTCCCCCTCCATTCGCATGCCCTAGTTCATAAAAGTTCAAAACTTCTTCCCCAAATCTGCCCTCCACTCCGCTATTATTCTCCCTGAGATCGTCACCAATATTCTCCGTGGAACAAACTTCGGTGCAGGCGTATTCGAACTAGGTATTTTCTTCTCCCCTCTACGCATCTATTCATTCCCATTTTCGTGCATCCATTCCTGTCGCGCTATACTCCATTTTCTGCAAAAATTTATAGGTTTTTACCAAATCGTTTGGATGTTTTGTATGCTTTTCTGTAATTTATGGGTTTGCAAAAAATTTATGGGTTTGCGAAATGTGGTGTTCGATTAAATTTGTGAGTTTGCGAAAAATTTCTTTGATGGAGAGCAAGATCGAGTATTATATATCTAACCATTTTTGCATTGTACACATGTGGTGTTCGATTAAATGTCTATGTCATCTATCGGTTGAAAGAATGTTATTTAGGTCTCCTAATACAAGTTTGTATTGCAGTGAAATGGGGCTCCTTCAGACATTGTTGTGTCTCACTTGGTTGATGGCCCCTAAGCACACTCGGCGCGGAAATGATGATGATGAACCGACTGTAACAACTAGAATGGGATTGAGACCACAGAAGCCTATTTCTAAACTTAACAAGAAAAGATTCTCGACGGATGGTGCGCAAGAAATGTACTACACCATGCATGGCCAACGAGCATATGTGGGTGAACGGGCTTTTAGAGAGGAGCATTTGTCGGATGATAAGGTGGCACCACTTGTGGATCTGTGGGGTTGGGGTAATCTTGCAGTCCAACCGGAAGGTACTGCACCAGTGGACCTAGCGTTGGAAGTTTATGCCAATATACCAGATGCTCCTAGCATTTCGACAGTCTTTGTGCGTGGGAAAACAGTTGATTTCTCATCAGCAGCAATCAACGAGCATCTCGGCATACCAAACTAAGGGATTATCCAGATCCCCCCAGACGAGGTGCCAGTCGTACCAAACTGGGCTGTACTTTGTACGAAAGGGGAATTTCTACTAAACCCTAAAAACAACAAAGAATTCCGGACGAAGTGCTTGGATGCGCAGTGGAAGTTCATAGCATGTGTTTGGAATGAGCGTATTCGACCTACCGTTCGTGAGAAAATTGTCGCCCGCGATGCTTTCGATATGATTCATCACTTGGCATTTGGCGGTACGATTAATGTGGGGTCTTTGATCAAGCAGCACATGAAAGAAATAACAAATGATTCCTCTCTCGCCATCACACATATACATTTGATTTGGAGGATGTGTGTTGAAGCCGGTGTGGTAGTCGACAGAACCGAGGTAAGGTTGCCCCCTTTGGGGGCATTCAAAATGCACAAGTTTTCTGAAAGGCGAGCAGATATTCAGAGTGGGAGGGCTACTCCCGCTACAATAAATGAGAACGATGACAGGGGTTTAATTCTAAATGTCCCACAAGCAAGAGACCCAACACGACCACCACCGGCTTCAGAAGGACAGAATGAACAACCAGCGGACATGGACACGGATCAACCCGCCCTCATGCCCCCGCCCTCGCCATCCATGTGGTAATGTTATTTGGCACACAATATACATGTGCTTATCTCATGGACCAAAATGACTGAAATAATGGTTTTTTTTAGGGGTCTGCATTACGGACGGTCGGAGGACGGCCCTAGAGACCGTCCTTATAGCCGTCCGGTTAACATTCCACATCAATTACAAACGGACGGTCCGAGGACGGCCCACGAGACCGTTCGTTTAACCGTCCAGGTTGCTTATTGAAAAGCAGTGGAGAGACGGACGGTTCGTGGACGGACCGTCCTTTATACCCCAGGACCGTCCGTTCACACGTCTTGGTCGCGGGACGGACCGTCCTATTTGACCATACCCAAAGGGTGTATTTCACCAAAACGAAGATATAGAGGTTTACCAGACAACATCCAGTAGGTTTACCGGACACCATACGGTAGGTTTACCAAAGTTCACCATATTTTTACAGCAATTATTTTTGTGTTTTACCGCAATTTTTTTGTACTTTACCAATATTTGTAGGTTTTTTACCACAAAAAAAGTATATGGGTTTACAAAATTAACATTTGCTTGTTTTCTAAATTTATCAAAATGAAAAAAAAAATGGTTATTTACCATACCCAATTTTAGAGTGTTACAGGGTTCAAAATTTAAGGGTGTATTTGACGAAAACGGAGATATAGTGGTTTACCGGACACCATACGGTAGGTTTACCAAAGTTCACCATATTTTTACCACATTTGTTTTTGTGTTTTACCGCAATGTTTTTTGTACTTTACCAATATTTGTAGGTTTTTTACCACAAAAAAGTATATGGGTTTACAAAATAACATTTGGTTGTTTTCTAAATTTATCAAAAAGATTAAAAAAAAATGGTTATTTACCATACCCAATTTTACCACATGTATTGTGTGTGATTTACCAGAATATTATTTTTCTTTACCAATATTTGTATGCATTTTACCACAAAAAAAAAAATAGACATGGAACCACATTCTTACCACTTATCACAATATTTTTACCAAATAATTGTTCGTCCTTTACCAAACTTCTTGGATCATTTACCATTTCATATGCGTATCGGACGCATATGAGAACGGTTGCGATAGACCGTCCGCACACCGTCCAGAACATCCTGGAATTCACAGATCCCTCATGGACGGGCATGGGACGGTTCCTAGACCGTCCAATTGGTCGTCCTTCTCCATATTTCGATTTGGACGGTCCTGGTGAGATACAGACGGTCTTCACAGACTGTCCATCAACCGTGTGCATACTCCTGCATCCACCAACTTGTTCGGGACGGCCCAAAGACGTTTCTATGGACCGTCCATTTGGCCGTCCGAAGTTATATCTCAGGGAAAGTGTCCTGGACGGTCCGCGTACGTTTTTTTGGACCGTCCTTATGGCCGTCCAAACCTTTACTAAACATGAAAATGTTCGGATCATATATATTATTCCATCCAAAGCTTTACCAAACAGGATTCATCTTCAATCTTCAATCAAATAAATACCATAATTTCATACATAGCTACACAAACATGAATCACTCCATTCATAAATACCCTAATTCCATACATAGCTACACAAAAACGGAAACGTCTCCACAAGGCCATTATCCAAATGAAATTCATCCAAGATGACCAAATGTATTATAGAAATAGGTAAATACACAAGCAACTCATGGTATGAAATTAACCGAGACATAGAAGTGCATGTGCAAAATATGCTCTCAATCTTTGGATGGACATTGTTTTAGCTTCGTTCCAGAATTCGGGGTTGTCTCGTGCATAGGCTTCGCTCCATAGAACGACGTGCACACCGCAATCCATAGAACCCTCACTTTGTTCTCGACAAACTTTATCCACGATATCTGGGGACATTCTTATGCCCCACATATTGCAACACGATGTTAAGAAATTTACCTACCACAAATAGCACAACACAATATAATTAATTCAATGTCACAACATATGCTTTCGTCCATACACTATTTTATAATTGAAGGGAACTTACAATCTTTTTTCTCCTTGTCTTCATGCGGGCATCCGTCCAATTTAATGAGTTCAGGCCATGGACCACACCAACCTCTACATCTAGAACCACCATGTACCAATGAAAAAGTGTTGCGTCATTTATCGGGCACACGATGTACTTTATTTGGCTTGAACCCTTCAACCCTTCAATCTTGCGGATCTGCTCACCACAAAACCCCACCATACGCTTTATGAATTCTTCACACTCAAGCTCGGTCCAACCCATCTTGTCCATTGGATAGTTTACGTGCATCACATTTTCAATATTTTGCTAAAACAAATTAAGCGACAAAATTAATCATAAAGACTTAGAAACCAACCAACTACAATATATAATAAATACACTCACTATGGTCAACGTGCTCAAGAATACCGCACGACATGGGAACTCATACAACTTTTGGTAAGTGTCCGACTGAATGATATGTAGGCAACCATCGATGATAGTCCCAGATAGGGGCTGGTTCGTCAACAACTTAATCACCTCGGATATATGCACCGCAACACCCTCTCCTTCGCACACAATCTTCCTACAGTTTCAAGATATAGAACACAAACAACACCATTGAAATGTAATGAATTATATTGGTAACTAATAATATGACACGATTTATTGTTTACCCTTTCATCTCGCCATCAATGAACATGTCGAGTAGTTTCCTCCTCGCTTCATCAACTTCATCCCGCCCGGACCAATCTCGTCTCCCCTTGTGAGGTGCAAAGGCCTCATCCCCACTGGATGTTGTGTCCAAATCATCAACCTCAAGCTACGAAATTAAATAATACTCCCTCCGTCCCACAATAATGTTCCCATTTCATTTCTGCACACAATCCAATGCACTTTTTAAATTGTTAATATCTCAAAATATATACAAGTAGAAATTATGTAAAATATATATTATAAAACTATACGATTAGACGAATCTAACAAGACCGAACTCGACTATTTTTTTCAAATATATAATTACAATAATATCGAGTCAAAGTTGAACAATGAACAATGTCAAAAAGTCAAATGGGAACATTATTGTGGGACGGACGGAGTACTATATTAGCTTATAGGGTGTAATTAATCATGGATGTTGAATAATTAATCAAAACACAGTAGATGTCTTACGGTTCTTGTGATGTCCCTCTTCCCGGTTCTTGTACATTCCTGGATCACTTTCTTTTTCTCTTCTGTGTAGTGAAATCCGAGTCCATCTTTTTCGGCCTCCGATCCCTCCTATTTTGGACATTCTTCACCAACGATGAGACAAGCTTCTTGTCAGTCTGTGGAACGACCTCCTCATGTCTTTCATCCCTGGCATCGTCCTCCTCCTGCCTTTCATCCCTCGTCTCGTCCTCCTGCTTGCTATCCGCTACATTTTCCTCGGATCCCTCTTTAATCAGTCCTTCATTCTCATCCACATTCGCTAGCAAAACCGGCACTTTCTCATTAACTACCGCATCCACACCCGTCATATCCACCTCTTCCAACCTATGGTCATCCCCCATCACTCCAAAATCCTCATCGGCTGTAACCTGCTCTTCTTCCCCCTCCTCTTCCACATTTCGTTCCAACACACCCACCTCCGGTTCCTTTATGTAGGCAACCAACATTTTTTCAATACTAACTATGACATTATAACAAAAACTATAAAATAAAATTAAATTAAATCTTGAATTCAACATACCAACACCCTTGGGGGCTCACACAACATCTTCTCCACTTCCAATGGGATAAGCCTCACCATATCATCGGCCATCACCTCCCGTAACTGTTGCCGACATCCTTCAATCTTCCCGCTTTTGTCAACCCATCTCGTAATCCTTGGAAATCTCACAACATCGATTGGCTTGCCAAAATTTGGCATCCTCTCATAAAACCATGCCTGCAATTACATATGATAATCAACAATGCCGGGGTTAGCTCCACATCACTAAATAAATAAGCACCAGTATTAGTTCTATGACTACCAAACTTACCAATAGACCCACAGTACAACCGCTCACATATGAGGATCTACACTCCACAAATCCTATCATGGACTCGACCGAATATGAGTACACAGCCGGTCCCCAAGCATACTCCCCCAAAATAGTTGTATCCTCAACGTAGTGCCATAGGTACTTAGGCGTCGTGTACCCGATGGTGGAAACAATAGACAATTAAACACCAACAATGTATACAAGCTTGCATACTCCCCGGGACTGCACCTATCATTGCCCTCCGCTTCTCCGGCCCAATCCACACACCTTCCGTTGAAGAACTTATTCGATATATTCTTCGGATTGTGCTCCAGCCTCTTGTCGACAAGATGTCCTGCGTGCCTCAAGCCAAACACCAATGAAAACTCACGAGCACAAAACTTTATACTAATGTCATCGCCCACTACAAAGCTTCGCGTAGCCGGACTAAACATTTCTAGGAGCGCTTGCAGGCGTGGGAGAAATGCACTCTCTTTGCTCACCTTTGTCAGATGGCCAAATCCGGTGTCCTCTATTGCCTCTCCTTGTTGTACCGACCACCTGATCTCCACCTCTTCCAAAACTTCTCGTAGGTATTTCGCACAGCAACGAGGAGCTTGTATTTTTCTTTAATTCGAACCACCTATTCATAAATACATGAAACCATCATTCAACAATGACACGAAAAACCAAAACGTTATAGAGAAAGTCGGGTAACTATACAATCTGGGATTTTGCATTATTATCATAAACATCACATTAAAGCTAGCGAAAACTATTGCTTACTGGTAGTATTACATACTTGTTATGTCAAACAAATACTAACATATAGGCATATAATTTAATTTGTTTCCTCAGATATGACAAATGTGAATCGAAAATGAAGCCGCTATTTGGGATGTACCAACCACTACAATCTGATGTGCATATCCTACAGGAAGACAAGACATACTACCTAAAGTTAATATCTTTGCTACCTTAATTCTTACGGGATGTTTGATCTTTCAATACGTGTTTCAGGTAGTTGTTAGAGCCCTTGTGATGAAGAATGAATATCTCAAAAACCAATAAGAAGAGGTAGGTACTATTCCTATAGGCAAAACCTAAAGCATTAGTAACCTTGCTTCAACATCAGGAAAAGAGAACAGGTATTTGTTTGACAAGGAAGACATATACTACTGTACAAGAAAAGATAAGAAACTCAAAGCAATTCGCAATGCAGAAGCCTGGAATAATTGGGATATACACAAGGATGCCATAGTACTACTAAACCGCCTAATAACCAATTCAATCATTTCATCGAACACATTATGTGCGGAATACATTCACAAACCTAATCACAAGATTCAAATTTCACTTTCCCCCAATTCTTCAAATAAACAAAAATCAGACAATTCTAACTAACTTCAATTGAAATTGCTATCTTAGATATCACACAAACACCTTTTACACAAAACCAAATAAAATGAAGATCAACACCGTACCTGGACCACCTCCGTCGGCCTCTTCGGTGGGAGCGGTCTTCCTCTTCGGCGGCATTGAGGATGCGGCTTGCGGTCTTCTTCTTCCTCTCTCGTAAGGTCACCAAGTGTTGCTCCTTCTTCTTTCTCCTTTTTCGGTTTCTCTCTATGGTTTCTCTCAAGCTCTCTCTTGCGCTCGATGCTACGGTTTCTTCTTCTCCCTTTCTTTCTCCCTTGCTGTTGAGTTTTCGAATTTTAATCCGTTTGGGTTTAAAGTTTAATTGAATTAGGGAAATATGGGGAGTGTGAAGAGGGAGTCAAACTTGTGTTGGGGTCCTAAAGTCTAATTTTTTTTAAGGGGTCTTTTATAAATGTAAACATGGGAAAAGAGTCCCTTGACTCTAATTTCCCCAAAGATCTAAGTGTTATGAATGCATGTATGTTCATTTAGGCGTCACAAGAAGGACGACCGCTTCATTAGACGTGTCAAGACGGACTGGTGGGGCGACACAGGCTAAGCCTACTCCAGCCCACCATTTCGCAGGCTTAGACGGACTGGGCCCACGGCAGGGCGGGCTAGAATAACCTCAACCCAGACCAACCCACCGACGGGTTGCGGGCCAGACGGGCTAGCCCGCGATTTTTTTATCTAATTAATAAATTAATTTTTAATTATATAATAAATTGTGGTATATTATTATTTATCCAAAATTAAATACATTATCTAATTTTAAAATTAAATATATTTTTAATAAAATCTTAAATAATTTAGTTTAATTTTGTATAGTATTCTTTTTGAAAAAAATTAGTTGAAAAAGTAATGTTAAGTAGCTCATGTCATATAAAGTGAGCTTTAAAATTATTTTAATTTAATTTAGTTAATATAATTCAATTTATATTTTTTAAAAAAATTATAAATTGAAAAAAATTATAAATTGAATTATATTAACTAATATCAAATTAAAATATATGATTTCAAATAATATTCAACTAATCAATATTCTTACAAATACATATGTTATTTAGATTTTCATAACAAACTTTATAAAAAAAATTAAATAAATTAAAATTTTGGCTTAGCCCGCGGGCTGGCCCGCACCCACCGCGGGCAGCCCAAGCGACGGCGGGTTCAGGCGGGCTATCCCATTGAGACCCGCTTCCAAACGGGTCTTTATTTATTCAGTCCAACCCACAATTTTGGGAGGCGGAGACGGGCTGGCCCAACGGACCAAGCCCATTTTGACAGCTCTACGACTTCATGCAGTGGTCAAGGGGTTGCAATTTGCAACAGAATAAATTACTATGTTGCAATTTGCACATGATGAATTTATGTTTTCTTTAATTTGCTATTTGAGACGGTTTTAACGAATATATTTCTATCTTAATTTGACACAAATTTTGTGAAGAAGTGTTATGTCATTATTAAACTATTACCGCAATTTTTTCATTCTATATATTCTTTATTATAATAATCTAATTTAATTCAATTTATTTTATTATACCATTCTATTTTTAAGATATACTATATTTTATTATATTACACATAACACACACAAACACACATATATCTATTAATACATGTAGAAAAAGAAACAAACAAACAAAAAAAAAAAAAAAAAAAAACATAACATAATGGTTCAATTGACAAAGTGACATGTGTATATATGGCTTATTTAATTTGATGACAAGCGTTGGAGTCCCATCCTTGGTACTAAAATGAAATACGGCCAAATGATTAATATTATAAACTATTTGTAACCATTTACGACAAAAAAAAAAAAAAAAAAAAAAAAATTCGTCACAAATTCTGTTATTAGTTGCAATTACATTTTTATCGCTAAATTAATCGTTATTTGCAATGTAATTTTTCTAACCATTTTATCTGTTAAAATTCGAATCAATCATATATCTTCCCTGTGTTTGCATTTCAAAATATTCACATTTGTATCGGTATCCGTATCCTATCCATCCATATTCATTGTGAATTCGAAAAAAAAAAATATTAGGATAGGTTCCTTGGGAAATTGTTTGGGTGCTGGCGGCCTGTAGGTGCTGACACAATCAAAAGTGATGGGCATGTGTATATGAAATGATGTGTGAGTATCAAAAAGTGATGGAAGGAGGTTATGAAATAAAAACTAATAAAAAAACAAACTACCGTCTATACATCACTTTATAAGACTTATACATCACTTTACAAAAGGCTACACATCATTTTTAGCGCTACCTGCACCTGCTGGCAATTGTTATGTCATTACAAAAACCGGATTGGGTTCCTTGTGCAATACTTTCTGCCGGTATCCATAGCATTTTTACCCCTAGACCAAAGTATAATTTTTCCGATATTTTATAGTTGAAGTATACTTTTTTCTAATAAAAAAAATTACATATAAAAATTAAAATATATATAGAATAATTCAGATATATTTTTGCAAATTGTTTTATATATATAATTAACACTATGGAACAATTATGATGCTTCCAAATTTTTGGAAGCACGGTAAAGACACCAATCTCATCCGTTGAATTAAATCTAATGGCTATAAATTAAAAATTGTAAAATTATAAAAAAAAATGTGTAATAGTTTTTACATTTACCATGTCGCTGAATATACTATACTATGTCGCTGAGATATGCATAACATGTCGCTGAGATATGCATAACTGTCGCTGAGATATGCATATATGTCGTTGAAATATACTATAGCATGTCGCTGAGAAGTACTATAACAAGTCACTGAATTGCATAGGCCATGTCGCTGAATTGTGAAGGCTCCATCACTGAGATGCGTTCAAATACATAGAACTAGGGGTGGAAAAATTTACCGAAAACTCGGTATGCCGAGCTTACCGTATCGAAAATTACCGAAAAATGCCGAAATTTAGGTATACCGAAATTTAGGTATACCGAAACTTAGGTATACCGAAAAAATCGGTACGGTAACGGTATGGAGATTGCGGAAATTTCGGCATTTCGGTATATCGTTATACCGAAATGTTAATTTTAATTTTATTTTAAATTTATAATCCATCAACCCATCTCCCATTTTCTAAAGCCCAGCTTCTCCTAAAGCCCAAGCCCAGTCCTGCCCCAACCCACTTTTAAATATTGTCTCCACTCCAGCAGTCCAACTGGCAACTCCAACACAGTCGTCTGAACTCTCAATTATTCGTTCAATCGTTCTTGCCCTAGCCCTTTCCCTTCGTTCTTCGTTTTTGTGCAGCCCCATCTTCCCCCAAATTCGTTCGTGCCCTCGCCTCTTCCACAACTTCGATTCCCCATTCTTTCGTCGGCCACGGTGCTTGTTCATCTGGAATCTTTGCTCTTCGGGTTAGCCATCCGCCCCCCGTGTTCGTCTCATCACTCTCGTGTCTCGTGTGGTAAATATTGAATGCTCTCATGTTTTCATATCTTACTGCTTCCTTTTTACGATTTGTAAATAGTTGGACAATTGTGGAGAATTAGCAGATGTATATGAGCTGTGCTTAGTTTCTATCTTCAGCTTCACAAATCGATAGCAACAGTTCCACAACCTTCTAAAAATTTGTTGCATCGTGTTGTATTACAGTATTAGTACTACATTGATTAAGAGAACCAGACATTGTGGAAAATTTCATCAGGCATTGTGGAAAATTTATTTAATATAAATAGAAGATTCGTTTGGTTAATATGCTCTGTAGCAGATTTAAAAGCAATTCATTGGACAGATGAACATTTGGTGACTTTGAAACTATGTTTAGCCATTTAAAAGCTATCACTAGTTCATCACTCTTTGAAATTTCATGTGCCAAGCAATCCAAAAATTGAATTTGCTTGACTACTCACTTGTGGCAGCTTTCCATGTTGAATTTATTTACACAACTAATTGATTTTATCCTCATCTCGTTTTCATGTCTTCTTTTTCTGAAATCTGGTCCTCATGGTTTTATTGCAACTATTATTGTTATTTTCAGGATGGAATCCGAGTCTTCCCATACAGTTCCAACTCCATCTCAATCTGAAACACCACCTACAACAGATTCAGAATTGCATGATAACGATGATAATGAGATTACATGCCGAAAGCGAGGAAGAGACGGTTCAAAAAAGCTACCCAATATTCCTAAAGGTACAAGGAGTCCATATTGGAGTCATTGTACAAGATCTTAGTCTTGCAAGAATATAAATTTCAACAACGGCTGCATCGAGGTAAAAATTATTATTTTCCTACTTTGCCGGGATGTCTTTTCCTCTCTGTCTTTCTATATACTCCATTCATTAATCTGTAGTTCTGTACCATTTAAAAAGTGATCATTGTTTATGTGAATGTTCTGTACCATTCATTAATCTGGACCATTGTGTAGATCTGGATTCTGGGCCATTGTGTAGTTCTCTGTACCATTTCCAGTAGTTCTGTAGTTCGTTGTCTTCTTCTTTTTTTTTTTTTTTCCCTTCTGTTTGGTTTCTTTTTGGTGCTATGTGGATGTGTTTCTACTTTCTAGTAGCTTTTGTTGAATAAATCTGAACTTTATATTTATCTCTCAAATTGATGACAAATTTTACTCCATAATTTGTTTGCAGGAGGGTAGAACTTATCATTTTCTAATAGGGTGAGGTAATATAATAAAATCTTATAAGTGACTCTGTTCCACTATGTTTTGGCAATGTATATCACATCTCTTTCTAATATTTCTTGGTGTCCCCTATCTCTTTTAACATTATGGATTACTTTGAAATTCCTGTTTACTTATACATGTTGGATTGATTTTGTCTTTGCGTATTGAACAGCTTTTAAGGCTCAAAGAAGAGGGGAGACTGAAGATGCAAATTGAAGTTTTATTTTGAATGATTGTGTTGAATATTAATGTGTATTGTTGTGTTAAGATATTTGGAACTTAGTTTTTGTAATTTTTTTTCGGTATGGTTCGGTATGCTCACGGTATGTTTTTTTTTTTTTCGGTATTGTTCGGTATGCCTACTGTAACGGTATGTTAACGGTTTCGGTATGACAATATTTTCGGTATTTTTCGGCAAAAACCGAAAATTCGGTATGGCATATTATTCGGTTCGGTATCGGTATTGATTAAAGGATACCGAACATTTCGGTATACCGAAATGTTCGGTATCGGCATCGGTATGGTTTTTACCCATACCGAAAATTTCGGTACGGTACGGTATCGGTATCGGTATTTCGGTATACCGGAATTTGCCACCCCTACATAGAACCATGTCGCTGAAATGTATAAAATTGTGTCACCGAAATTAATACAATAATGTCGCTGAATTGCATAGGCCATGTCGTTCAATTACATAGGCCATGTCGTTGAATTGTGAAGGTTCCATCGCTGAGATGCGTTTAAAATTCCAATGAACTTCAAACGGCTCTAACTTCAAACGTGGCTGAGATGAACAGAATAGTGTCGTTGAATTGCATAGGCCGCGTCGCTAAATTGGATTGACTCCGTTGCATAGTTGTGTACGTCATGTCGCTGAATTATATAACTTATGTTGCGAATTCAACAAATTAAATACCTAACAAGTAAATTATGAAACTAACCGTCCAAATAATTTTAACCATTAGATGATAAAATGGATCAACGGCACACGATCTCATTCCGCACCGTATGATATGGAAAAAATCCGCATAGCAACATGTGCGTTAATACTATATCATTCGTTAGCCCGAAAAAAAAATGCTCTCCAAACACTTGGCAACATAAATAAAAATGCATGTCTATAAATTACTGTTACGTGGCAACATAAATAAAAATGCATGTCCATAAATTATCTTTAAGTGACATGTAATCCAAACACTTGTCTTCATCTTGTACTACATGGCTTGTACCTTTGTACTTATAAATAAGCATGAATGAAATGAAAATATGGTTTTTTGGCTGCTCATGGTTCTAATCCATGTTTTTCTCTAGTTTTTCCATGTCTATTCACTATCTCTAAACCTACACACTACATATATACTTATGGGTATAGATACGTCTCGCACATATCTTACATTTATAAATAAATATTACACAACACGTTATCAGCACGAGTAGCTCTGTCGAGGTGCTGTTGGAGGAAGATTTAAATCTACCAAAATTATCGGAGGTATACTTATGAATTTACTAATTTCAATTTTATTATTACGACTAACTTTGCAGGATTGAGTTTGGTGTCCATGTATTGGACGAGTAATGCACAAATGCATTTGGCCTAAATGTATGAGCCTTGGAAAGTGGTATTGTTGTGATAGAAACATATCACACTTGGCTTGAGGAAGAGATTTGAGTTATTGCGCAGAATCAAAGGAATTGTGGCACGAATCAAGTCATTGTATAAAGACAAAATTTTGTCAAAACCCCAAAACAAGGGAAACGGGAAACCCCAACAGAGAGAATATATGTGCCCGGTTAAACTGGATGACCTTTGAAATACCAAAGTGGTATAAAATGGCTATTACGCCTATATATGAAAAGGGCTATTGAAAGTCCAATAAATTGTGAGAAAAATTATATAGTCAATAATGAATGTTGGTTTTCTTAATTGGATAAAGCAATGAAATATTGCTGAAATATTCCGAATTCAAGCCGACAAATGCTTGCCCTCTCTAAAGGAGAATATGACAAAATATAAATATCAGAGCGTGATTATGATGTGCCAAAAGGCAACATATTGAAATCGTAATCGGAAATTGAACCGGGTTAGATATATTGGCAAAATAAAAATACGAATTCCCCGGAATTAATTAAATATATGGTATAACCACAAAAGGCCTTATAAATCTCATTAGTGGTTTAATACCATTGTACCAGAAAGTACATATCATGATAAAATCATATCATTGTGATATCAAAAGCCATTGAACATTTAAATGACATCTAGCTAGACATGTGGCTTGTTTAAATGAAAGGCCTTAAGGTTGAAACAAATCGTATTGATCAAGATGATTGATGTGATAATAAAGTGAAATATGTATCACGTGTGTGGACTTAAATAAATTTATTGCGCACATATTGGTGCCAAATGAAATGAAAATTCATGTTTTTACTCCCCATTATAACCCCCTTGCAATTTGAATATTTTGTGTATATAAATTATACACTCGTGCCTGTCTTCTTGGAAAGATAAATGGATCCCAAAATAAAATGAAGCCGAGGATGATGTCTGCCTCATCCACGGTGCAGCTATGCACGTTGTATTGAAAAGCAAAAGCTATAACCCAACTGAAAAAGGAAAAGCTTACTGCTAATAAAATCAGTGGAAGTTCAAAAGAACTCTGGAAGAGTCATTGTATATCTCCTGAAGGAGAAGAAAAATTGTGCTTGAATATGCACTATTCTCGAGAAAATCTCGAAAGAGCTTACTAAGCTTCAGTGATATTCGGAAAAATTCATATCATTATGAAATACAGAATGAGGCAATAACGTTATTTCTTGATTACTCAGATTATGATGCAAAGAAATTAAAAGAAAATTGCATCAATATCCTCTGGCATATACCATACAAATTAAAGCTGAGTACCGTTGAAATATATCATGTGGTAGACCTGAAGTCTACTCATAATTTTCTTACTTGGCACAATCAGCTTGGGCATCCTCCTAAGAGCATCATGGTGGGGTGAATTATTGGAAATTCAAATTCAAATGAATCTATATGTGTTGCTTATAATTAAATTGTGAGCACAATGACATCCAATAAAGAAAATAAGATTGGATAGTGTCATTGGATTTTAATCGCGTGCAAGCCAGGCCTGGCCAAAATATATACCAAAATAAGTAATAATTAAATTGCACGATAAGGTCAAAGTTACGTACATCATTTTGGGGACATGCTATATATGTAGCAACGCTTATGAAAATAAAGCCGACCGATTGTCATTAATTCTCTCTCACTAACATTGACATAAGCCCAATGTTTAGTAAATTAATATATCTGGGTGTGCGATATAAGTCCCCCATTATGCCACCCTAATTGGGATCCCGAGGACGATTGGGTAGACATATGTCGGATATAAATCACCATTAATAAATTATATATGGTACCAAAGTATGGTGATTTTATATATGGTTTGCAGATTATTATTTTCCGACATTAGGGGGAGATATGGATCAGCCGAAAATATATTATTGATCAACCGAAAATATATTATTGTGACTGAAAATAACTATATTGCATAAATTGCAAAACAAGCGTATCATATAACTCTAAAAGAATTACTAAATCCCGCATATCGGCATTACCCAAGGAAAACTTGTTGCCCTAGTAAAATAATTGTGGCACAAGATAATCACTTGGTTCCGATTATGTCCTGAATGGACCAATTACAAACGTGAAAAATGAATATTTTGCACGCTTGAAGTACGGTAAATCATCTGGTTCCAACTACAAAAATCCTCGATGTTTATAAATTTTAGAAAGTGACGAATTGTTGAAACAAGCTCTACAAAAGAGCAAATTGCTCCAAAAGAGCAGGGCCCATACCTTAAAAATAATGAGATCTCAATCAATCGTCACAAGTAAAGATATTTGGAACCCATATTGCAAACCTAAATCGGTTGATGAATGTCGGAAAAATAAAATCTTGGCTCTATGTGCAATTTGAATGCATGTTATTTACTAGCCTCAGTGAAAGCCTAACAAAAGAAGGCTACATAAATCGCATTGAGATTGAAAGATATAATTTACTATCTTCAAAGGATGATAGACTTGGATTTATTATATACAATTCTTCATATGATAGAAAAATAAATTACAGTATCGTCCGGAAGATAAATATCCCCCAAATTATCCGTTATGAAGTTAATATGCACTACTGAAAGGGAAAAAATGAATTTGAGATCTATGATTTGGTAAAACCAAATTTTGCCTTGGTTTGCAAATTGGGTGCATCCACTACCTGAAAAGGTGTTAAACAATTCCCAATAAAAAAAGGGATATCCGCTAAATGCTTAATGCTCGGCCGAGCTCATGAATCGATAAAGGGTCCATTTAAATGAAAATAATAAAATAAAGAAATATTTTGTCCAAAAGGACTATATCTTAGCGGATTTATTACCAAGGCATTGCCGATAGCAAATTTTGTGAAATTACAAAAGTAAATCGACATGCATCGGCTCGAAGGAAGATCTCACATAAAATTCAAGTCACGGGGAGAAACACCCAAAGATCTCAAATGAAGTCGAAATCAGGGGGAGAATTCAACACGAGAATATTGTACTCTTTTTCCTTCACTAGGATTTTTTCCCACAGGGTATTTTTCCTAGTAAGGTTTTAACGAGACATATTCTTTGTGTATGGACATGCAAGGGGGAGTGTTACGTGGCAACATAAATAAAAATGCATGTTCATAAATTATCTTTAAGTGACATGTAATCCAAACACTTGTCTTCATCTTGTAGTACATGGCTTGTACCTTTGTACTTATAAATAAGCATGAATGAAATGAAAATATGGCTTTTTGGCTGCTCATGGTTCTAATCCATGTTTCTCTCTAGTTTTTCCATGTCTATTCACTATCTCTAAACCTACACACTACATATATACTTATGGGTATAGATACGTCTCGCACATATCTTACATCTATTCTACTATATATAAAAGAAGGCCAAAAATTTTTTCAATTGTAATTGGAATTCTCACCGTTGGATCATATTCTAATTTTGTTTGTGGTCGTCGGATCACGATGTTGCTATCTTCTTTTCTTTTGTTTTCTTATCGATTACGCATTTGCCGCTTCGGAACAGCTTCGGTTTCCTTCGTCGTACGCTCTCCTGGGTGCTTCATCTGAAAGCGAGTTCAGTCGCCTCCGATAACAGGTATACGATTGTTCTGCCGGTGCGACATCGCCGCTGCAGACACGTGAAACGCAAAACCTAGCGACAGAGCGGGGTTCATTTGCGGCTGACAGAAGTCTGAAATCGCCACCGTCGTTCGCCCTAGGTGTGGCGCTGGGATCTCTCTCACCCTCTTGCTCGGCTCCTCCTGTCTTGTTCCGCCTCCTGTCTTGTTCCGCCCTCACCAAAGCCATATGTGTGTGTACAACGCATATTAAGGTGGAGTTACTCGACGCTCCTTGCTTCTCGCTACTCAGTCGCCCTGCGTCTTCTTTTCTGATTTTTCTTAATTTTCCTCTTCCATTTTGCGATTCCGTCGATCCCTGTTCCCAACAATTGTTAAGGCGCTGCTTAGTATTAGTAAAAATTATTGGCTTCCTTTTCCTTATAAAAGCACACTACACGGCACACTCATCTCTCTCTCTCTCTCTCTCTCTCTCTCTCTATCTCTCTCTCTCTCTCTCTCTCTCTCTCTCTCTCTCTCTCTCAGTCCCTCACCCACGTGTTTCTTCAACTTTTCTGTTTCATCAACTCCCCGATTCGCTCTCACCTTCGAAATATCGCACAATTTTACTCTTCGATCACATCACGCCAATGAATTGCCTTCAGAATCTCCCCAGGTTTTTCTTCATTTTGCTTTCTTTTGTTTCTGTCTTTATAGATTCTTCGAATTTGTTGCTCTCAGGAGTGTTGTTATTGTTAGGTACTCAGCCTTGCCTCCGCGAAGCTTGAAAGGTGACTCTGGAAAGGCTCCGTGTGCTATCAATTTACTGGTGAGTTTAATGCTGATGTCTCGATTGTTTGTGTTGTTCTGCTTTTTATGTTTGTTTGTTTTGTTCAATTATTTTGAATTCAGAGGATGGTAAGAGGCTTGGCGGTATCTCCAACTCCTAGCATTGTTGCTAAGGTAAAATATCTGTCCTAATTTGATTTGCTTTCTGTTAAAATTATTTGGTCGAATTCATTATCCATGTAGGAGTATTTTGGAGTTCTATCGGTTTTGAATGGCTGTTGTTCAGCAAATCTCAATTCTGTTTGAAAATTATATATTGATTTGTTACTGAGTAGTTTATAAGGTGTTCACTTATAGTGCTTGCTGATAATTTTTGTGTTATTTGGAGAATGGGGAAGGAGTGGAGATGGATTGGTGTTGTCTACTATGTACAGTTATATGTTTGTATTTTTAAATTTTAGAGTTGCACTTTAGATATTTTGTTTTATCAAGGAGCCTCCCTGCTTCATTTGTTCATGATTGTATATATAAATTGTGTATGTACAGTTCTATATCTGAAATGTTACCTTTTCTTGAATATTTAGGCCGCATCTGGTTCTGCACAAAGTATGGAGAATGAAACTACTAAGGTTGATGAAAAATCTGAAACATACAGTCAAGATATGACTGCAGCTATGGGAGCTGGTATGTGCAATATTTGTCTACTGGTAATTGTTAACTTCGCAATGTCTCTAACTCTATGTATTCTGCTGTGGATACCAACAGTCTTTGATTCTTTGTTGCTCTGCAGTTTTTACGTTTTAATGACTTATTGATTGGCATTTATCTGTTCATAAAATGACGTGGGTGAGGATGTACAACTGCCCATGGAGAAAAGGGATTCTAAAAAAATAATTTATACCTTCTTTTATGTAACTCCAAAGTATGCATTGGCATACATGCAAATGAACAGGCCTCTTGCCCCGCTGCTTCGCTGTTGGACTGCTCTGCCGTTTTCGGCCACAGATTATTCGAAACTCTTAAAGCCCCAACGCAATTGATTCCGTCCCCGCTCTATTTTCTGGATAAATTCTTTTGCAGATCATTGCAGTATCTGTTTGGGTTTGTTTTTTATTGGATTGTGCTTCTGATTCTGGTTCTCGAGGTTGCTTACTGTTAAAAGGGGTTTTGGGTTTGATTAGGGTTTGGTTTGTTTGAGTTTCATGTTTGTGTGAGTATTATTGAAAGGCTATATATATGTTCTGGTGTTCTCTAGGGTTTTTGTGTATGGTCGTACTTCTGGTTTATGTTTTTGGAATTAAGGGATGTCTCGGATTTGGTTTGAAATTGTGGTTTTTGCTTTTGGTGTTTGTGGCTGATGTGCTTGATTTGATTTCTTTGTTGTCAGAATTTTGTGAGGATATATATAGTGTGTTGTAAGGTTTGGGGTTGATGGCTGTGGAGGAATTGCTTGAACTCAAATTTAGGCTTGCTGATGGTATGGATATTGGGGCAAGCAAGTATAAAACTGGTGCGAGCTTATTGCCAATCCACCAAGGCTGGTGGTGGTAACTTTGCCTATACATTATGTTCTCCCTTCTTGTGTGAAATTTCATGTTTGTTGCAGCGCGATCTTATTGGCAATCCACCCAGGCTGGTGTAGGTACTGGAACCCCTCATCGTTCCTTGAGTTGTTTGATTCTTGCCTTTCCAACTGTGGTTCATGTGTTGTAGCTGCACTGGGACCATCTGTGAAAAACTATTGTCAGAAGGTTCATTAACCTTCACTGGAGCAGAAGGAACGGTACCATTTGCTTCTTGATCTGGGTTTGAGTCTATTTCAGTTGTTTTGGTTGGACTTGAATTCATCTCAGCCCCTGATGATGTCTTCCCAACATTGATTGACAATGCAGGAAGCTCAGGAGAGGCTTGGCGGTCTTGTGGAGGTGGTATGGCCATATGGCACTCAGGCGTGCATGGTGGAACACTCGAATCAGAATCTCCTGGTGAGGCCATTGTTTCCATATCAATGAATCTTGAAGGCAAATGGGGAAATGTCTGTTCGTTTTTAAAATCTGACAAATTTTGATTAAGGTGATGGCTAAAATTGTTTTGGGTTGTAAAATAGTCTTGTTGAAGTGCAAATGATCTTTATATTCTCTTTTTATGGCACTGTACCTTATTATCAAACCTTTTGTTTTTACAGCATCATATTTACTCATCGTAGACGTGAATATTATTTCTTATACCATTTGTTCATCTGACTGTATAATGTATTTGCTCATAATACAGGAAGCAGAATCAGCAACCCTTGAAGCAATGTCACGATCAAAGCCTGGAAATGTATTCACAGTGTACTTATTTTTTCTTCTGTATGTTTATCAGATATTCTATTCTATGAATTTAATGTGTTTAGCCTGTTGGATTGTATTGATACCGGATTATAGTGCTTGGTACATTAGATGCTTCTGAATCAGTCATTCTTGCTGTGTTCTCTTTTGTCCTTGTACTGTTGAGATTCTTTATGACAGATACCGAAGGTCATACTCATGAAGCTTCATCATTTATTTGTCTCAAACAAGGTCCTTCTCTCACTGTCTTTGATAGTTGTGTCATTATATGATAAAGCAGTTGGAGTTGGTATATTTTAAGTGAAATTCTTCATAGAGTTGGAATTTTAGTAGACATAGAAAGCCCCATAGAAAAGCCGGAAGTCTTCCTTTTGCTTTTTGAAAATCCACTTCTGGTATATGCTTTACAGTTTTACGATAAAATTGTTCATTTATTTGTGGGCGTTTGGTTATAACATTTGTTTGTGGGCGTTTGGTGGTTGTTGTTATTATTACTATTGTTATTGTGCCGGAAAGTCTTGGTTGGGTTCACTAACTGCTCCAATTATTGGAAACCTTAAGATTTCTATTTGCAATGTTCACATTCGGTATGAAGAGTCTGTGAGGTTAGTATTTATTAAAAAACAGTTACTACTAAGTGACTTTTCTTCTTAAAAATGACTCCCAACCCATCATATACGTTTTGCTGACACCATCAGTTTTGTATCTCAAGCTATCCATTGAAGTTGCCAAGGATTGTTACTGAATCTTGAAAACTAATTCTAGGTTGTTGGAGTAGGCTCATTTTCTGGAACTGATGCTGCAGCCTCTGCCGCTGCCATCAGGTGATAGATTATTCTTGTTCACTTGTCTCTCTCCAATACCTTTTGTATATTTTTCCTATTACTATCATCCTTATGGAATTTGATTGCAGTGGTTAATGAATTGTTCTGCTGTATGGTTGTACATCATGTTTGAATGGTTGATAGAATAAGCTGAGACCTGAGTTGCTAAGTTTTATCTTGTCAAAGCTGGTGTCAAGAATAAAACTAGGGATCTGTTTTTATGTTTGCAGATGGGTGTCAAAGGATGGCATTGGTGCTATTGGGCGCTTCTTCATTGGTATGGTAATTTCATATATATATATATATATATATATACATAAACCATATGAAAGTTGGATGAGTAATAGTCATTCAATAATTTCAGGTGGAAGATTTGGTGCTCTTTTTGATGATGATCCTAGACAGTGGCGGTTATATGCAGATTTCATTGGGAGCGCTGGAAGGTTTGCATTATTGTTCTTAATGGATTATCATCACTGTAATCTGTTATATAGAATGCCTTAATGTTCTTAATTGCTCATTATCTCGTGGTGCAGCATCTTCGATCTCAGTACCCAGTTATATCCTGCTTATTTTCTGCAGTTGGCATCACTAGGAAATCTTGCTAAGGTAAAGTGAGTTAGTAATGACTATTCTCTCTCTTACAACAATCTTAAACAGAGTGTGCATCCAAATAATTTTTTAAAAAAAAACATCCTAAATAGGGTGACTTATACTGGATATTTTTCTCCAAGTTGGGGTACATAAAAACATTATTGACATTAAGAACACTGAAGTCAAATGGATTTGGATGTAGTGCTGGAAATACACTGAAGTCTAGAATGTTGTAAGAAATGTGATAGTGTTGTTTATCCAATGACTGTGTTGTTTCTGCAGGCAGTCGGGAGGGGCCTAAGAGATCCTTCATTTCGTGTTATTCAAAATCATTTTGCAATCTCTGGAAATCTGGGAGATGTATCAGCCAAGGTAAGGCTAGGCTTTAGTTTTCCGCCTTGTTGGATATTTTTAAATGCACATCAATAGTTGAAATTCAAGGGATTTCCAGTTATTGAAGAATTTGTCTTTAATGTTTGGAATTGATTCTGTATATTGAAACTCAATTATAATTGAGTTATGAAAAATCCTGAACTCCTCTATCTAGCTTTTGGTTATATTTTTTGTGATTGAGATTATGTTTTTATATGCGCCTTCAACATGGAGTCAATACATTCACAGTTTCATTGTAATATAGCAATAGCTATATTCTGCATATAACAAACTTTTTTCTTGACCTCTGGCCATAAACTTTTACATAGTTTATGAAAATTTGCATTCAATCTTAGCAGGAAGAAGTGTGGGAAGTGACTGCCGAATTGGTTAGCCTTGCTTTAGGCATATTCGCTCTGGTATGTTAAGAGCAGTCTCTCTATTCTGTTCTTTCCTGTGTAGAAAACAGTCAAACACTATTCATCCAACGACCTTTTCATAGCTTAACCAGAACCAACATTTAGGATACACCTGAGTGATATGCTGAATTGAATTCTTAACCGTTGGATCAGTATTCAATTTTAATTATGGCCCTTGGATTCTCAATGTTCTCAATTTCATTGGTTCCTTTGATGCTTTTTGGGTACTGTGGTTTTCTGTCTGATGTTTCCGCGCTTATTTCGGTGAATTAGTATTTATTCAGTAACTTCATCTCTTTCTTTTTTGTTATGGCGGTTCATCCTCATTATGCTTGAAGTTCCCTTGAGCGTTGGGTTCCTTTGAGCATTTTCTTCTAGCCAAAGAGATTAAAACATCAGAACTAACTAATATAGAGTTTTATGCTTAGTGTGCAATGTCACCCATGTGCAGCACAGCTCACAGGAAAATATATGCCATTCAATCAAGCTGAAGTGCTGTAAGCATAAAATGCAGTCAATGTCAAAATTTAGAATAGCGGCGGCCAGCAGCAATGGATACTGTTTAACTTCATGTTTAAATTCCATTTTTTACCCCCCCTCAAATCTAGGGGAACCATTTGATTCCGATATATATATATATATATATATTTTAATTGTATTTCCGTTAACAGATGAACACTGCTATAGCTGTTAAGGATGTAAGGAAGGAGGTGAAAATACTGAGAGCTTTGACAGGTCATAATAATATGGTACAGTTTTTTGATGCATACGAAGACCATGACAATGTTTCCATAGTGATGGAGTAAGCATCCTAACTTAGACACATAAATTGTCAGGACACTGTTAGTTTGATTAAAGCTCTTTAAAAGTATCCAAATGTCTAACACTGTCATATCATTCCTCAGGTTATGTGATGGGGATGAGCTTCTGGATAGAATATTCAAGGTACTTTTTATCTTAAAAACTAGGATTTCTCCGTTGTTCCTCCGTGCAATTAGTTATCGTATTTTCTTGACTTCTTTAACCTTGATTTCTGAAGTAACAATTTTTCTGTTTTTGGGTACTATTGATCTACTTGTATATTTCATTTTCAGGGGTGGAAAGTATACAGAAGATGATGCAAAGACTGTGATAATGCAAATATTGAATGTTATTGCGTATTGCCATTTCCAAGGGGTTGTACATCGGGATCTTAAACCTGAGGTATGAGCAGTTAAAAATGTTTTTTTAGCATGTTGTTTTTTTCCCCTGTCTATTTTAGCATGCAATGTGAATCAGCTTCTTCTTGAGGTCCATTTTCACCCTTGTTTGATATTTGTTTCAGAATTTCTTGTTTAAATCAAAAGATGAAAACTCGACATTGAAGGCCATAGATTTCGGCCTATCAGATTTTGTAAGACCAGGTTTGTCCTATTCAGTTCATTACATTGAGCCACTAATCCTTTGTGCTTGTCATTACTCGTTACAGTGTAAACCAGTATAGTGATTTTTATATTCAATTCTCTACAGATAAACGACTTAATGACATTGTTGGCAGCCCGTATTATGTAGCACCTGAAGTTTTATACAGGGCATATAGTACTGAGGCCGATGTTTGGAGTATTGGTGTAATATATACATAATGTTATGCGGGAGCCGCACATTTTGGGCTCGAACTGAATCTGGCATCTTTCGAGCCGTAGTAAAAGCTGAACCAACTTTTGAGGAACAACCTTGGCTAAACCTCTCAGATGAGGCCAAAGATTTCGTCAAGCGATGTGGGTAACCTTTCTGTTGGATACATGAAATCCAATTATTGACTTTTGATTTTAAATAGACTCATAATATTTGGGTTTACCCCTATCAGGTCATCCGTGGATCCGGAATACTTACAATGTAAACTTTCCAATGGATATATGGCTACTCAAACACATGAAAGTTTATATGGTATCGTCTCCCCTCCGGAAAGCTGGTTTTACGGGTCTTTGCTCCAGTATCTGATTCATGTCAACATATTAACCCTCTGATATCTGTCACATTTAACTCTTATTTGGTTCAATTTGTGCAGGCTTTATCGAAAACACTCATAGCGGATGAACTTTTCTACCTAAGGGAGCAATTTACACTGTTGGAACCAAACAAAAATGGTTGTATAAGTCTAGATAGCATCAGAGTGGTCCTTAGTTCGCTGACTGTATTTTCTCTACGTTTGTTTGAATTTATACCAGACTGAGATTTTCTGTTCCTTAATCAGGCCTTCAACAAATATGCAACAGATGCGATGAATGAGTTTTGGATTTTTTACTTTCTTGCTTCAGTGCACATTTTAACTCAACTTGTTTACTTTAGTTATTTTATTTCTTTGTATTATTGAACTACTCCATTTTTTACTGCAATAGCTCAATGCGCTACAATATAGACGAATGGATTTTGAAGAATTTTGTGTTGCCACATTAATTGTCTATTAGTTGGAAGCTATCGATCGATGGGAGCAACATGCTCGTTGTGCCTATGGAAAGAAAGTGAAAACAAGAACAGGTATAAACACTTTATCTTTTACATTATCATTCATCATGTCTTCAATATGCTTGATGAAATGCTTGAGTCGAAAAACCTGATATGCTATGAGATAGCAAACATGAAGCAGGCAATGCTAATGCTCATTGATAATTGCTAGAAAAAGTGTGATATCATAGGTTTGTTTATTTTCTTGATAGCCATCTTTTCAACTTTCATATGTTAAAGATAAATATCAATATACTTCAATTCATTCACGATAAGTATCCAACATGATTGTTTTCAACTTTTAACTTGATAATTTGATTTTGTCTTCCATCGTTTCTTTTACTGGTTCATATTTAGCTTAAGAACATCAGTAACTTGGAATCTTCATCAAGCTTTCTCACTCCCTTGAGTTATTATATTTGTCATCTCTTTCCCCTTAACATACTATCTTAGGAGAGTATATTTCCAATCCATTGCTATGTTCCATTGGATTTGAGTAGCAGTTGGGTGTTGTATTACTTTTAAATTTTCATGATGCCTGCAAGGTGAGATTGACTATTGCGATGCCTACAAGACATTATTTCACTTCCAGGCTACCACAAGGTGAGATTGACTATTGCGATGCGTGATGTTCCATCCCATGGTAAATATTGATCACGTCACAGAGGATTTTAAAAAATTCAACTTTGCATCGTTTGAGGTAGTTTTGTGTTTTTTGAGAAATCTATTTGTAATTTTACCCTTAGAGTAATTCTATTTTTCCGCCCATTGGAGGGGCCTTCAATTCCATTGTTGAAGGACATAAGGATGGCCGTTACAGAGCCAATTGTATTTGGCATTTAGAGAGTCATATTAGATGTCAAGGGGTATGACAATAACTGATCTCAGATAGCCCACATTTATATGTGGAATGCAAATTGTTATTAGTATAAAGATATTAATTTGTTTAATTTCATGCTGAGCTTCTGTGCTGTACTCAATGTTGGCAGGGCATGCCATGCACCAACGACTTAAAGTGGTTGTGTAATGAATCTGTTACATGATTCCATCCTGTTGAGAGGGTTATTAGTTGTGTTTATTGTTTTTTTTTTTTTTTTTTTGCAGCATATAGTTCACAGTATGAAGGATCCGAGCATTGCTGCATTTTGGTTGATAACCTTACCTCAGATTGTTGGAGGTGTTGAGTGTGATGATGATGTCAAGCAGAAAATTTGGTGGGAATACCAGGTATATTTTCCCACTTTTCTTTTTACTTTTAGAATTTGGTGTGATGATGATGATGATGATCTCATTTTGCTTCTGTTCTTTCTTTTGAAAAAGGAGAGGGGGTGGGGAAGGGTGCTGAAATGATTCATGGCATGCACTCAAATTGCCGTGCACAATATTAGCATCTTCCATTTCCCTGCTAACATTATATTTTGACAGGTTTTGATCTCCCTTGATCCAGCTCGTGCTAGGGATGATCCTATCATCATCAATGATGTTCCATTCTACAAGACAAACAAAGCTCTGGAAATGGAAGCAATGAATCTTAATCCTCCACCACGGCCTCAAAATTGGGGGGTATGTGATCATTCCTTTCTTGTTGCCTTTAACTGGGGACAATGTTTTTGAGGCCTTTTTTCCGATGTTTATAATATCTATATCGGATCAAATACTATAAGCTAGCTTTGTAATGACTGCAAATCAAGTGTCAAAATGGAAGAAGAATGTTGAACCTGATTAGTGATTATTGGCACATTTATTCCTAGAAAATTCATCCAATATTGAATAGAAGTATGGAAATCAGGAGGATACACTCAATTTTGGCACCCTAGCTCTCATTATTGATGTAAATACTTTGGTTTTCATATTGAAGTTCCTTCCTAACTAAAGTATCATTGTTATAATTTGAATTGTTAATATAGCTTTCAGTAGCATTTACGCATCCATTTTCAAATCATAAAATATGAAACGTTGTGTTCATTAGTCTACAGGTTTATCATCAAAGCACATTGTCTTAGTGAATCTTTTAATTAGAAAGTATCTATCCCTAAATGATTTAGTTAGTGCTCAGTTATCTAATTTATTTTTAATTGCAATTTCATGTTATGTGAATTTCGAGCTATGGAGGAACTTCATAATCTTTTTCCCATGTTTATATTCCCATTATTATGTTTAAACTCTCATCATTTTTGCTCTTCCGTTGTGTGTTTCAAAACTTTCAGTCAAATCTAATTTGAAACTTTGTTCAAACCATTAGCTCTACAAACTTCACCGCCTTGCATTTTTTCATTCCATTTTGTAAACTCAAAATGGAAACTTTGTTCAATTCCCTTAATTGTGAAAGAGAAGAATCTGTATCCGTTGATTATCTCCTTAATTCAATCTGGAAAAAAAGATGCCTTCATGTGTTTTTTTGCTTGAACTACTTATACTTGCAAGATGATCATCAGTAATTCTCAAATCAGAAAATAGATATTTATATAAGTTAGTTTATTGTTGGCAATTCTCATCATATTTTTTTTTGGTGAACAATGCCTATCACAGGCGGCTAGAAGAGAAAAACACGAAAACAAAAATAAAAGAAGAACAAATCAAAAACTAAGCTCGAACTACTCCATGTCCGTCTCTGTCGTCATGTAGCAACTGAACAACTTGATCCGGTGGAAAAGCCCACGTCGTGAAGAAGCTTTCCTCGTCGCAAGCTAACTTGGCCAATCCATCCGCCACACGATTACCCTCCCGATAGACATGCCTCAGGGTGCACCGCCCGAACCGCTGCCTCCTCTCCCTTATGGCTCGAATGAGAGGCCATAATCTCTGTCTCGGACCCTTCAACTTGTTGATCAAATGCAAAGCCTCCATTGAATCCGTGTAGCACGTAACTTTGCCAATTTGCATGGATGCCGCCAGCTCCATTCCTTTGAGAATCCCATAGACTTCGACCTCCAAAATGCCTCTGTCTCCCAGCTGGCCACCGACCGCACCACGCCACTCTCCATCGCTACCTCGACACACCGCCCCAAACCCACTCTTGCCCCTCTCGGCATCGACGCTACAATTCGAGTGGACGACATCACCTTCATCCTCCTCACTCCTCCACCGCACCACAACCAGCTCTCGCCTACCCTTCTCCCTGTCTTCCTCCGCCCTGATCAACGCCTCCCTCATAAACTGAACGTGCCTCACCAGCCGCTGCACCGCCGACTCCATCCCTTTAAAAACCCTCCGATTCCTCTCCACCCATATAATCCAAACACCCGCTACAAACAAATGCTTCCACGTTCTCACCATATATTCGAACCAGTGCCGAATCTCAACCTGACTCAAGTTCGGAATATTGTGCACATCGCTCACTCCTAACTCCCTCCATACTTGCTTCGTCCAGTGGCATCCGAAAAATGTATGCTTCCAATCCTCCTCCTCCGTGCCACATATACTGCATAAGGGCGAAGTAGCCACATTCCTATGGAATCGGACCGCGTTGGTCGCCAAGGAACCGTGTGCAAGGAGCCAAAAAATATGTCCAACCTTCTCCGGTACAAACTTGCTCCACATCCACTGCCAGCCCCCATTCTCTGTCGCTCCCTCCCTTATCCAATTGTAGCCTGACCTCATTGAATACACTCCTGACGGCTCCAACCGCCAATGGAAGACATCTCCCGCTCCTTCCACTACAACCGGACAAGTCGAAGCACAGATCTCATTTTTTATATCCTCCGGCATCCATGTATATAGGCAATTCAACTCCCATCGTCCGTTCCTCACTACATCTTTAATACGTAATTCCAAGTCGTTCACATGTACGAATGGCATCAAGGGAGCCAAGCAACTTCCTTTCCACCATGGCGAAAACCAGAGTGAGCTTTCGCCATTACCTATTCGGACACCAAACCCCGGCCGAAACAAATCCGTGAGCTGCACCATTGTCCTCCAAAGCCGCGTGGCTTTATAATGTTGGCGAGGGAACTCCCCATCCTGACAATCATATCGGCTTTTCATCCATCTAACCCATAGCTTATCCGTGTGCATCATGAACTCCCCCAATTGCTTGCCCAATAAAGCCAAATTCATGTTGCGAGCTGTTCTCAACCCAAGGCCGCCCTCTCTCTTTGGCCTGGTTAACTTGTCCCAAGCAACCAAATGCAGACCTTTCCCTTCCGGACCTTTCCAGATCCATCGTCGGATTTTTTGATCAATTCGTTTGCAAACCGTGATAGGCAATTGGTGGACTTGCATACAATATGTCGGAATAGTTGCAAGGACAGCCCTTGCCAAAGTAATACGACCCGCTCTATTAAGTAACGCCGTTGCCCATCCTGCCAACCGCCCGTCCATCCTGTGAGGATATCATCATAATGTGACAATCTCATCCTCCCATGCACAATAGGAAACCCTAAATATTTTTCCAATGCCGGAGCAATCGGGACGCCAAGGTGCTGACCAATCCAGCTTCTCTCCTCATCCGTAGCATTCACCGCCACATAAGCCGACGACTTCCCTCTATTCATAAGCAGCCCGGAGGAATCCCCGAAACGCTGCATAACCTGCCCCATCCGAACGATGCTTTCCTCCACCAATTCCGAGCACAGAATTAAGTCGTCCGCAAACATCACATGTGATACCGAAGCTCCCTGGCCGCCTCCCTTCAGCGGCTTCCAGGCGCCGTTCCCCACCTCCTCCATAATCAAGCGAGACAACTTTTCCATAACAATTACGAACAAGTAAGGTGACAACGGGTCGCCCTGGCGCAATCCCCTCCCCGACTGAATTGGATCCAACGGAGACCCATTCCACAAGATGGAGAAAGAGGACGTACGGACGCAGCACATAATCAGTTTCAACAACGTCTCTGGCAAGTCCATGTCCGCTAGGCAATCGTTCAAGAAATCCCAATTTACCGAGTCGTAGGCCTTGGCTAGGTCAATCTTCACCAAGACACCCTTGAGGCCAGCCGTACGTCTGCCCAATGCATATGCCAATTCTTGAACAAGAATGCCATTATCCCTAGTCCCCCTTCCCGGCAAGAATGCCGACTGATATGGGCCCACGAACTCACATAACATCGGCCTCAATCGATTCGCAATGACCTTTGTAATGAACTTAAAGGATACATTACAAAGAGTGAGGGGTCGAAACTGTGCTATGGTCTCCGGAACGACCACTTTAGGCAACAACACCAGGAAAGCATGCGCAAGTCCTGCTGGTATCGCCCTTGTCTCAAAAGCCTGTTTCACCATACCAAAAATGTGATCCCCCAGCACATCCCAATATAATCTGTAGAACTCGGCGGGGAAACCATCCGGCCCAGGGGCCGCAAAGGGTCTCATCTGTCGCTTAACAATATCGACTTCCTCCCTGAGCACTGGTTCACTCAGAGTAGCTTTCCATGCCTCTCCAACTGCCGCGAGCTTTGGCATCGGCGCCCTCGGATCCAACTGTCGCCCCCCTGCAAAGGCCTCACGAAAATAGTCTTGCGCATGGCCTTGTAACGTCGTTTGATCAGTATGCCAAACCCCATCATCAAGCCGCAAGCCATATATCCTATTCCTCTTACGACGCACCCTCGTCCGAGCATGGAAATAGGCAGTATTGCGATCCCCCATAGTCACCCACTTATCCCTCGCCTTTTGGTACCAGAACCGTTCCTCTTGAATGAGTACCAATTCTAATTCCTGCTTGAGTCCCCTTTCCAGCCTAGACAACCACGCCGAGTCCCAAGTCTCCAACCTTTTCTCAATCCCCTTTATCCTCCTCTCCAACTTCTTCTTCCTATCCACGATATTACCAAACACCTCCGCATTGAATTTAGTGGACTCCCTCGCCACCTCATCCATGAGCATCGGGATCGGACCAGCACCCATCCGCTCACAGCATCCATGAACAATCTTCGCATAATCGTTATGAGTCGCCCACGCCGCCTCCCACCGAAATGGCTTTGGCCTACTATCATCCAATGGATTACTACACATTAGCAATAGTGGGCAGTGGTCCGAACCAAGCCGCGCCAGATGATGAATCCGAGCCTCGCCAAAAAGGTCCTGCCATGCCATATTTGCCAACCCCCTATCCAATCTTTTTTGGATTCGACTATCCGCCCCCACCCTACGCACCCATGTGAACCTGGTGCCCAAGGTCGGAATGCTTACCAGACTACAAGAATTTACCACCTCTCTAAACGCTTCAGCCCTCTCAGGTAGAAAGACCCCTCCACTCACCTCTTCCTCCGACATAATCTCGTTCCAGTCCCCCATAACCAACCACGGCCCATTCAAATGCCTTGCCAACATCTCCAGATTCTGCCAGTCCGCCTGTCGGCGCTGGTAATTAGGATTGCCATAAATAAATGTGGTCGTCCAAGCTATCAAGCCGGCCCTTAGCTTAATGCTCACCATCCGACTCCGCACATCCACAAGCTCACAGTGACATCCGCACCTTCTAGATTTAAAAACCCACAAACCACCTGCCCTTCCAATGGTTTCTTGAATAAATAAAGTTTCATACCCTAACCTCCAAAATAGCATTCTGACTCTCTCAAACTGTCCGTGAGACTCCAAAACGCATAAAATATCCGGTTGGCTAGCTCTGAGACAGTTAGTAAGCCATCGTTGGGAATCCTCTCCCATCAATCCCTGCACATCCACACGCTCACAGTGACATCCGCACCTTCTAGATTTAAAAACCCACAAACCACCTGCCCTTCCAATGGTTTCTTGAATAAATAAAGTTTCATACCCTAACCTCCAAAATAGCATTCTGACTCTCTCAACTGTCCGTGAGACTCCAAAACGCATAAAATATCCGGTTGGCTAGCTCTGAGACAGTTAGTAAGCCATCGTTGGGAATCCTCTCCCATCAACTCCACGCAAACCCTAGCAAACCGACCTCTTTCATGGTCCAAAGTAGTCTTATCGAACTTAATCACTTCGCCGATATCCGACGCAAAAGCATGCAGGAAATCCTCCTTGTAATGCTGTACGGAGATTCCCATCATGTGCGCCCAGACCATCATCTTACTTATCTCCTCCATCGCCGGATCAAATTCCTTCCTCCACTTCATAATCGGTAAATAATGATCGAACAACATCCAAGGCCCCCCGTTTATGACTCTCTCCCTGTCCTCCGCCTTCACAAACCTGACGACATAGTACTTGTAGCCGGCATCGATCAGATCAAAAGAGCCCGTGCACTTCCACAACCTTGCCAGCCTCTCCTTCAAGACCGTGAAGTTGACTTGCAACCCCATGGTTTTGACGATGAGCGCCTCCTTCCATTCTTTCCCGACTTCCTCTTCCAAAACCTCCTCAACAACGAAGCTAGGGATGCGCCTCTCTCCCCCAATGTATTCTTTACGTATCAGTTTTTCGGCGATAAGATCTCTCTTCATCCGCACATCCTCCGGAGGTTCCATGTTGCTCTTCAACGCCTCTCTGAACGAAGAAAGTTTCGGTCTTGCATGGGAACGCTCTTCGGCCGTCGTCTCTTTCTTGTCTCTCTCTGGTGAAACCCTAGCCATTTTTTTTTTTTAGAGGTTTTGGAGTTTTCAATTCTCATCATATTGACTTAGATCATAACTTATAGTTTCTTTAGAAATTTTAAAATGATAGAATTTGTATGTAAAATACTTAATTTGTCAGATCGTTCAAAGTTTGAATTATCAGGGTAATCTAAAAACGCCCTGCAATGCACAACGACTTCTTTTAACATAACAAGTATTATATAAGGAAACCATATACGCTTGTCTTAAATTATTTCTTTTTTCTCCATGGTCAGCCCTTAGCAAATTTTATATATTTTCTAAATTTGGCTTCCTCAGCCTTACGTGCTTTCGTTTAAGCATAATAAGTACACTTACTCACAATTGAAGATCTCAAATTACTTTCTCCATTTAAGGGTCCAAAATGCCACCGCCTGAATTTATTTTGTTGAATGCAAAAACTCTAATTGAAATATCTTGGCTACAAATTTTACAATTGATTATTTTTGGCATGCACAGTGTACAAGTGCAGCAACATGGGAGGCCTCAAGAAGCTTCCTGCTGGTGTAAATTAAATAAACATATTTAATTAACAAGATATCACTTAATTTTATTCTATCTTAATTTTATTCATCCTTATATAAGTATGATAAAAAAAAAATTAAAGCAATGTTAACCTATGAATTATGCAAAATAGTGCAATCGTCCAATCCTAAAAAAAGGAGGAAGTATTTACTCAATGAAGAACAAAAAGTATTTACTATTCAACTATTAATATTTTAAAAAAATGGAGAAAGTATTTAATTCGCCATTTAAAAAGATCATTCATTAAGCTCTACAGATTCAATCAGCAAGATAACAAAATGCCAATAACAACCACATCGATTCCATTCATAAGTAAAAAATTAAATCAGACTTGCAAAATATATATGGTGCATATAAGGAATCCATGTGCGCTTACTTACAATTATTTATTCTCTCCATGGGCAGTTGTACATCCTCATAACGCTGTGCATCGCACAGCTCCATGGCTAGTATATAAATAAATATTACACAACAATTATTCCATAATACAAATTTTTGTCAAGATTTCGAAATATCTTAATTTTGGTTGGGGTTTTAACCAGAGCATTGCATAATTAACTATATATCTTTACTTTGAAAATAACAATAATCATGATAAGCTAAAACAATATTATTACAATTATAGATATAATCGTAATTATCTAGTTTTGCATAATACAAATAAGCAGTCAAAAGCAATAAATAATTATGCACCAATAAAATATTATATCCGTTAAAAAATAATTAAATACTATTATTTATATTTTCAATTTTATAAATAGAGGTATCTTCTGAAAATATAATTTTAAAATAAAATCAAAATACTATGTATAAATATTTATGAGTATTATGCGAAATTTAAAATTAAAAAGAGAGAAAAAAAAAAGAAAAAAAAAGTAAAAGAAAGAAAGAGGGTATCATATCATTTATGATCAATTTATCCTCATTAATTATAAATCAACGGACACTTTCAAAATTTATATATAAATCAACGGGCCAAATTCCAATATTTTACCAACTTCAAAACTGAAAACAACTTCAATTTTGATTCCCTGCCCGTTTTACATTTTTTTTCCATAAGATCACAAGAAGAATCAGCATATAGCCCATAGTGCTATTGCAATGGAGATCATCAATGGAGAAAACAAGGAATCCAAAAGGATGATGTTGATGATGAGCTTTGAATTCGACGGCAACAACAATCTCATCGATGTTCTGTCCGAGAATGATGAATTTCTTGCTGCTTCCCCATTTTCATTCGACCCTCTTCAAGACTCCTTTCAAGGTCTCACCTTCTTTTTCTTCCTTGCTTATGATTCCATGCCTGCAAACTATTTGACGAATTTCATTTTCCATTCTTGATGCATCTTTTGTATTGCTTGTTATCTTTTTCCGACGTGTTTGATGATCAGCGAGTATTAGGTATGCCTTGATGTCTTGTTATGTGGTTTGATCACTTGAAAGAATGATGCTTACATGGTTCCGTTTAATGGAATGAATATTTTTGCTATATTGAATCGTAACCATAAATTCTTTTAGCTCAAAGTTTCCATGTATGTATGTAAAGTATATTCCATTGAACTTTGTATCCAAGTGAAGGTTTAAGTATTTTAGTTCTCAAACTCAATTCGACATGGTGTTCCGTATTCTACTAAGAGCTAACAATTGTTGTCCAAACATTCATGAGGCAATTCAGGTTTCAGGCTGTCAGGGATCAGTAATCCTCCGAAACAAGAAAAAATTCAACACAAGGAAGTGAATCTGTTGTCCTATGAATTTTCGCAACCATCCAGGCCGAGTTTTTTGAGGAGAAGCTTGGGATGGGATAGTGCATTCTTAGACAATGCCGGTACATATGTCTGATCATTTGCTTGGTTTTTTTATACACTATCTGTATAGTGGTGTTAGTATTTCTTTCCATTGGTGACAGGAGTTTTGGATCCTGATGAGCTGTCTTTGATAAACAAGGGATTCCAATCAACTGAGGATGTGTGTGAGTGTGACCTGCAGAGATCAAAATCAGTCAGCCGCGATGCCTCTTGGATCGAGATTGAACCGTCAGTTCACGACAATAAGTTCCGTAAAGCAGCAGCAGCACCAAAGAGACAAGTTGGAATGCAAAATGCACGAGGTGAGCTATATATCCTACAATGTTCATTGAGAGGCTAATGAGCTGTTTCTTACCCTCTGAAGTGAATATTTCGAAAGCTGTTTCAGAGACAAAAACAGCCCCTAAGGAATTTCAATGAGATTTTTTTACAGTTTATGTTGATATTTAGTATATAAAACAAACATATCTTTTACCAAACACTAAACTTAATGCCAAACTTTAATTTTACTACTTTGAGCGCCAATTCTTATACACTGGTTGGCCTTTTTATGCAATCATTACTTGTCATTTCTCAGACCCCTCCTCCTACTTCCAGTCATTATTTTTGTTTCCTTATGATGTTAATTCAGCTATGCAATGATGTGCTTTTTTTGCAGGTGGAAAGAAACTCGACACAAGCCATGGGAAGAACAAGGTGTCTAGTCAGTCTAGAGAAACTAGTTATATACTTACTTCTCTGTGCAAAATACTCTTTGATTAATTCATGTTATGTTGTTTCATTTGATTTGATTAATTTTAGGAGAAATTCAATCATCAAACATCAGCAGGGAAAAACCTGAGTTTTCACAGCAAGGAGAAGATGCAAAGGCAGGTATAACATTTACATAAAATTAAACACCACCACAGAATTGAACATGTCAGACGTTTGATAATTTAACCACTCCATGACTCTAATTATCATTTGGTTTCGATCTTTCAAGACAACGCCTGTAAGGAAACGGGCAGTGTCCTCGCCCAAATCAATAAGCAGGTCACTGAGTGTCACAAGATCCAGCAATGGTTTCCAGTCAGCAAAATGTGAAGTGAGAAAAGGAATTGCAACTGCAACTGCAACTCCCACGCGAGCTTATAACAAGAGGCTTTCTTCATCAGTTTCCGAGTCCAAGAATTTGAGACAATCAGACAGCATATCCATCAGCAAGAACAAGCATAGATTCGATTCTTCCAGTATCCATAATGTCGATGTAAAACATGATGTTGCAAAGGATGAGTTGAACATCATCAGGCCTTCTGAACTCCGGCCTCCGACACCACGGCACAGTTTCTTTGATGAGGTAAATATTCTCTACTTTTATTAGCCATCTTCCTTAGAAAATTGCAAATTTTATCAGAAAACTGTACTTAGGTTCCTGTCTTTAGACAATTTTTTTGCGTTGGTAAAATAGGCTCTACTAATATTTCAACCTTCATATATTGATGAAAGACAAAACAAAGAATTAAAGGAAAACCCTAGTCTACCTGAAATTTGCAATCATGTTAGGGTTCATGTCCTCAATTTGTGAACTTAAAAGCTATCTTCTGATCTTTGTTTTGAAAACCAAATTCACAATTCTGGAATTGGAATTTCAGAACACACCCGTAAGGTCCCGCGGCGTAACAAGAAGCATCCCACGAATTCCGTCAAAGGTCTCGGGGAGCATTTCATTTGATGGAACAAGTTCGAAGAGCCTCAAAAGATCGAACACCATTGGAACAAGTTCGCTTCTTGCAGCAGACACAGGGATTTACACAAAAAGAGGCAGCATTTGCAATCAAACCAGATATCCCAGAAACAATAATAAGCATATCATAAATTCCAGTCCAATGGGTGGCACTGGCACAAAGAAAAGGGACACATTGAAGAATCATAAGAGGTTCAAACACAGTTCCCTGGATCACATCAGCAATTTGAGCAAGCAATTCGAGGTAATCAACCTGAACCAAGAAGACAAGGTGCAAGAAATCTCAAAAGGGAAAACAGACTCTTTGCAATCAAAGCGCAAAAACAAATACCAGATTGTGCCGACTTATTCCTCTCTGAAACAAAAAATCAGCCAATTGTGTCCACCATTAGCTACTGCCGCCAACTCCACGAGAAAGCCTCTTACAGACAAGACATCCAAGTACAACAGTAGACATGAATCCAGAAAAGAAAAAGACACCTTTTCAATAATTAATTAGTCATACATGTACACACATTTCATGTTATATTTGCAGTGGACCCTATCCACTGTACAAATGATCATTATGTTGATGCAGCTTAATTCTCTTGGATTGGTTTCATTGACATTACCTTTTTAGAAGTTAATATTCTTTTGTCCCTCGAAAATTCAGCAAGAAAGAGGCTTCCAAAAAGACAAGTTATTCAAAACTTTTGATGTCATCACAGAACTTCATAAAAAAACAATGGACATGATTCAACCAAAATTTTAATGGCAATTGTGTGTAATAAAGTAAAATTGAGCATTCATCAAATGAAAGTGGTAGATGAGAATTGAGGACAACAGAGAGAGCAAACGATAACTAAAATAGAGCAAAATCAACAACCCGTGAAGACAATCCCAAGTGAATTATTAACTTGTACAGTTTACAACAATACCACAAAGAAAACCCTGGAAATTAATTAGCCCTAGTGAAAATATCATCATTATTCAATCCCCAAAACAGACCATATACAGTAGTTGGCTTTCATACCACCAACACATAAAGAGCATATATGATCCCTGGAATGTATCCCAAGACAGTGAGCAGCAAATCAATCCAGAACTCCATCTGATCACCACCAATCATCACAAACAACATAAAACAAAAGAATCAAGTCAGTCCAGAAATCAAAATCAAATGAAGGAATATAATAATGGGTAATTTGAGAGGAAAAATGAGTAATAGTACTCCACAGCCATATCTGAGGAAGACGCCCACAGGCGGCAGCAGAATTGCTAAAATCACTTCAACAAATGTCTCGGAACCCATTATTATTATTAACTGTCTGTCTCGAATGATGGAAGAAATTATTAGCGTCGGGTATAAGTTACGGACAACACAATGAAGGTTTGGGCAGATGATGGATGGATGGAGAGGGAGGTTGAGAATTGAGAAGAGGAGCAAAATGGGTGTCGTGTCTGAAGAGGAGTTGGAAAAGGGGACACGTGGAATCCTACCTACGTACGTGGATCTCCTTCCTCAATCCTTGCATTGCATTTACTACACGCCGCATTTCACATTTCTTTTCTTTTTCTTTTCTTTTTCAAATTTTAGTTTATTTTATTCTAAATTATTTTATCTCCCATTTAGGCCTTCAGAAAGAAACATGGTAAACTTTTCTTCAAAATTTCTTTTCTAGACACTACAAGAAAAAAACGGTTTAGCGACCGTCAAATTCGGTCGCTAAAAGGAAACACGGGTCGCTATTTCGGCTTAGCGACCGTTTTAGCGACCGCAAGTGGCCGGTCGCTAAAAGGTCCGTTAGTAAATTTCCAGCGACCGGAAAAAAATTCGGACCGAATTTAGCGACCGAATTAGCGACCGAAAATTTCGGTCGCTAAATGTAGCGACCGAATTGGCTACCAACATACTCGGTTGCTAAAAAGATCTCAATTTTTTTATTTTTTGATTTTTTATTTTCGCGACCGCATTAGCGACCGAAATTTTCGGTCGCTAATTTTAGCGACCGAATTAGCGACCAAAAATTTTGGTAGCTAAAGAACTCCAAAAATTAAGAAAATATGAAGTTGGATGGGCTCGAACCCACCACCTCCTCATCGCTAACCTCACTCATAACCACCTTGGCCAACCCTTACACCACCACTAATAGCCCACCATGTGTCATATATAATAATCCCCCCAGAGTTGCTGAATAGAAGGCTCGAACCTGGGTTGGAAGATTCCAACCACGCGCGTGTACCACTGGGATACCTCATGTTTCATGTCATTGTATGGAAAGTGTTATATATAATATATATATATATATATTTGTAAAGTCATAGGTTATAAAATAAAATTTAAAATTATTAAATAAAATAAAATAAAACTAAAATTATTAATTAAATTCAAAAATAAATAATTAAAATATAGAATAAAAGAATTAAGTAAAATAGTATAATTATTAAATGAATTATTAATTAAATTCTAATATAGATTAAAATAATAAAATTATTAAATTCAATAAATTATTTATTAAAATAATTCAATAATTATTTTTTAATTAAATTATTAATAATTACTTTAATTTTAATTATTAACATAATTAAATTTAATAATAGAATAAAATAATTATAAAATTCAATAATTAAATTTAAAATAGAATAAAATATATAATAAAATTTTTTCATAAAAATAAAGGATTTAAATTAAAATAAATAAATAAAATAAGTATTTTTAATTAAAGGAATTAAATAAAATTTAAATAGAATAAAATAATAAAATATTATTTTTAATTAAAGAAATAAGTAAAATAAATAAGTAAAACCAATAAGTAGATAAATAATAAATTCAATAAATTCTTTAAAAATAAAAAATAATATTCAAATTAAAAGATAACAGAAAAATAAAAAAATATTTATATTAATAATATTATTATTCTATAAAAAGTTATAAAATAAATTCAAAGTAAAACTTAAAATAAATATATAAATAATAGAATAAATTAATAAATTTAAGGAGAATATTATTAAATTAATTTAAAATAAGTTAAATATAAAAGAATATAAAAAGCTTAGCGACCGAATTTTTCGGTCGCTATGTCGGTCGCTAACCATAATAAAAAGTTTAAAAATTTAAAAAAATTGAAAAAAACATTAGCGACCGAAATTTGCGGTCGCTAATTCGGTCGCTAACAGAGACCCATTTAATATTGGTCGTTAATTCGGTCGCCAGTTAGCCACCAAAACTCATCGGTCGCAATTTCGGTCGCGAATTTGCGACAGAAAAAGTTCGGTCGCTAAATCGGTCGTTAACATTAGCGACCGTCATTTTCGGTCGCAGTTTCGGTCGCTAACAGCGACCGCATTTACTCGGTCGTTAATTTCGGTCGCTATATTGACTTTTTCTTGTAGTGAGATACTTGCCTTCCAATCCCATGAACAAAATCACAGTATATAGCACCAATGTTAAAAATCTGCTCCTCATTATTCTGCAGTCAACAATAATAGCACTCAATCGACTACTCACATCTCTTTATTTAAAATTTAGAGAGAAATTTATGCTACAAGGAAATATAAAGCCATGCATGCTAACAAAATCAGCACAGCTGCAAAGCGTAGTGACAAAAAAAAAAAAAAAAAAAAAAAAAAAAAAAAAAAACCAAAAAAACCAAAAAAAAACCAAAAAAAAAAAAACCAAAAAATTTTTTTAAAAATTATGCAACTTATGGTCCAAATGATGAATTACTCAAGCTTATAATTAGTGGATGACTATTAAATACATATATGGATTAGTGATATTATTACGTAAAATCCATAATAAACTAAGGTTGAATAATTTGAACATGACTTAATAAAATATAATACTCCCTCCGTCCCATATAAGATGTCATGTTTGACTTTTTGATACTGTTTATTGTTCAAATTTGACTTAATATTATTGTAACCATATATTTGAAGAAAATAGTCGAGTTCGGTATTGTTAGATTCGTCTAATTGTTTAGTTTTAGATTATATATTTTACATAATTTATGCTTGTATATATTTTGAATATTAACGATTAAAAATGTGCATTGGATAGTGTGCAGAAGTCAAACAAGACATCTTAGCTGGGACAGAGGGAGTATATAAATATAATATGGACTTTACAACTTAAGGAATAGTCATCTTTCTAGTACCAATTATTAATTACTAGTAATATTTATATTTTCTTTCGGTTATAACAAACGTTCCAAGTGTAACGAGATTATTATGAAAGTCCGTATGATATAAATTATAAATGAATAAAGAGGAAATTCAAACAACCCCCAACCACTGTATCAACCAGATCTTATCCCACACCCCAAGTAATATATACTCCCTACAGTTTTTTACTCCCTCCGTCCTAGCTATCTTGTCTGGTTTGACTTTTTTACACTGTTCATTGTTTAGATTTGACTCAATTTTATTGTAGGTATACATTCGGAAAAAATAGTCAAGTTTGGTCTTGTTAGGATCGTATGATCATATAGTTTTATAATATATATTTTATATAATTTTTGGTTGTATATATTTTGAGATATTAACGGTTGAAAACGTACATTGGATTGTGTGCAGAAGTCAAACAAGACAAGTTAAATGGGACAGAGGGAGTATAAGTTTATCATGTGTATAATCGACACTATTCATTGAGTAAACTTTAATTCAAGCTTTTTACATAGTTATGCAAGGAAAAACATAGTCAAGTAATGTTGGATTCATCGTTTCTTAGGTAGTTTTAGAATATCAAACTTTTATAATTTTTAGTTATGAAATATTAATGATTAAAAATATATATGTATCGGATTGCATGCTGTGCTAAAATAAAGATAGTTATAAAAAATATGGAGAGGTAGTATATATTTTGAAACTTAATATAATAATTTAATATATATTTAGACATTACTATCATTTTACGATAAGACCTTAATAATTCAAATTTAAACACTTATAACTATTCACATGCAAGACTTTTAAAATTGAGGTTTTACATAGGAGAGAGATGACTGCGGCGTGTTCGACAAAACGATAACCGCGATAATTTCGGATGGATCTTGCATGCTTATGGGCAATGGACTAAAAGATTCATGCATGGATCTAACGACAATATAATTAGAAAGATCAATTAGCAAAATAAATAGAGGTAATTATCAAAATAGGCCATCACAAGGAGGCCTTTCAGGTTTTAGGCCATGACAACTTGGATTATGAATTTTAGGCCATAACAAACCACTTTAGTTCAATTTTAGGCCATCAAGACCTTTTAAAATTATACTTGACCCTAACAACTTTTGCTTAATTATACTTTTGACCCCATCAGTTGACTTCAACTTTTACCCTATTACACTTTGACCCCTATCTTATATTTTTCATCAAATATAGTCCAATTAAAGCCCATCATGCTTCCGATAATTAAATTAAGCACTAAATTTCATACCTTGGCTTTGACCGCCTTGTTGCCGGGTTTCCTAAGCTCCGGGATTTTACGGACTTCCTCCAACCACGCAACCACGGCCGATGGTTCACCGATTCTTGGCTCCTTCAGCAACAAACAGCACAGTCCTATTTCGTTTCCTACCTTAGGACGTATCAAGATATGAATAAAGGGCTTTAACTATATTATCGGGATTTTTTGGGATATTTGGAAGCCTGGATTTTACTGAAGAAATATTAAAGATATTATTCAAACATAATTTCCCCTAACGGAGAAGACAGACACTTAGTTCCTCATGGAGGATACAAGACTCTTGGGGGAATACCCCATTCTTTTACAGACTCGAAAGGAAATATGCAGAAAGAGAAATATTACAAATATTTTGAAGAGTTGGGAGGATTTTCGATGCCTTCCATCTGCTTCAAACTCCTTTATTTATAGGCGCCCGCGGACTTCAGCCCCGGATTCCAATCTTCCTCTAAATCCTTGTGATGTCACTGTGTTCGTCACTTGGCCTTAATTTCCACCGGCTACATTATTGTCCTTTTTTGAATTATTGCGTTAGGTGGCTTTTGTCAACTTTCCACCTTCTCTTGTCGGCCACTTTCTGCCAGCTACTCTGCCCCTCTTTGTCGGCTTTTAATTATGAGTGTTGCCGACACCTCTCTTTCTTTTACATCCAGCTAATCTTACTTTGGCTTGTGAAAGTTTTTTGGACGTTTCTTCCCTTTGTCCTGTTCGGGTCCGGATTTTTTCTGGGTTACCCGGATCTTTGTACCGAATAGGGGTTTCTCCTGTTCTGCACAATATGGGCATATGTGGTTATCCCATTGGCCAACATGCATCATGTTGCATGCCTTTTTTCTGGTGGATTCGGTTGCTGGCAACTTGTTTTCCCAGATGAGTAACCTCTTCTTTTCGAATGAGGTTTCCGCAAACTCTGTGCTTTTCCCTGTTAAAGAATTAACCAGGAACGATCCATTTAAATTGTTTGAGAATATTTTAAACGGATATTTAACCTTTTCCATCTCGGTGAGACAGACCCAGAATCCCCATGCTCGTCGGGTGGAGATTTCATCTTCGCTGATTGAAGATACCAATGGTGCCTTCTCATCCATAGACTTAACTCTGTTGAAGGCAATCATATCAGGTCTCTTAATTTAATAAATTGAAAGACCGGATAAGAACCTTTTCCGACTATCTCTGGTGCCGCTGAAATGAACTTAAGCTCCAGAATATCTCCTCTTTGCAGGTGCGGGTTGTTCTGCCATGATTCGTGCACCACACTACTTATCCATCCCGGAAGTTTTTCGATTTCCGAAAACCCTGGTGATGTAGTATGAACAGATGCTAATGCTCCAAAGTCATACCACTTTCGAACCTCTTCTGGTTTCGATCCTTCGAGCATCCATACCCTGTTGTATCTTCCGGATGTCTCGATTACTGTTTTGCTAGGGTTAATTCCCTTTTGGAAACCAGTTGTTCCCATTTTCCTTGGTAGTCTAGCCAGGCAGTAGATAGGACCTTCTCGTCTGAATTAACCTTAGAGGTGCCTGTCATTGGCCTAAGGTTAATTTCTTCCTCTTTCACCCCAGAGGCAGTGGGTTGACTTGAGCTTTCGGAAATGTGACTTTCCTCTTGCTCAACATTTTTGTCGGTATCCGACAATGGTTCCTTTGAAGCAGTGCTTGAATCTGCTTCTTCATATGTGACCACTTTAGCTTTTTGGGCACATTTCTCTTTGTTTACCAGGGAAGCTGACGCTTTCCTGATTGGCTCTAATACTGTTTCCCATAGTGTTGTCATTGCTATATGGGAGGTTCGTATATTGTTGCGGACCATGTCCACATCGCTCTGTTGTATTTGGCCAGCTGCTCGTGCATTGATCTCGAGCTGTCCAAAATGCTTCGATAGCTCCTCTAGGTTTTCTCTGAGGTGCCTGAATCTCGTTATGATGGAATCAGCTTCAAATGCTTCCATCTCTCGTCAAGAAATCTGCAAGAACATTTTCATGAGATTTTATAACATCAATATCATAAGTATAATATTGACATTCAGCTTGCCATCTGATAATACGAGCTTTTTCAATTTTTGATTCAAGTTTATTTTTTAAAAAAGCCCTAACATTAGTATTATCAACTTTTAATACAAATTTCTTTGCAAGTAAGAATAAAGGCCATTTTTTAAATGTTTTCCATACTGCAAAGAATTCCTTCTCGTTAATATGCCAAAGTTTGGCTTGTTGTTCAGTGAACAACCCTCCTGTGTATCTACAAGGTTCTTGACCCGTAGTTGTTTTTCTCATGAGCACTCCTGCCCATCGAAAATCATTGGCGTCTGTGTAGACTACCAGCTCATCCTCATCCTGAGGTATCGCGAGTTTTGGCAAGCTATTGCAGACTTGCTTTAGTTCACGAATTCTCTTAGTATGGATTTCTTCCCATTTTCATCTAGAGCTTTCAGTCTCTTTCAGGAGTGGTCTAAAATCCTTTCTATATTTTGCAAGGTCTTTAATAAACATACCCGCAAAATTTACAACTCCTAAGAAACTCTGAAGTTGTTTCTTGTCTTTTAATATATCAGGAAAATTGCGGATTTTCTCCACAATGTGTTCCTGTAACTCTATTCCTGCTTCATCAATTTGAACTCCTAAGAATTCAATTTTGTTAGCAGCGATAGTGGCCTTTTTCTCAGAGAGAACTAGACCTTCTCTGTGACATGCATCAGAAAATATTTCAAGATGTTTAATATGCTCTTTAATATTTCGAGATGCAATCAGAATGTCATCTATGTAGACGAACATAAACTCTAGATAATCCTTAAATAGATTATCCATCATTCTTTGGAATATCTGAGGGGCATTAGAAAGCCCCATTGGCATAACATTCCAAATATATTGCCCTTGTGGGGTGGAGAATGCTGTGAATTTCTTCGACTCATTCTCCATCTTAATCTGATAGAAACCAGATTTGCAATCAAATTTAGAAAACACTTTAGCACCTTTGATGCAATCAATTAAGTGTTCTCTACTCGAAATGTAATAACCATCAAACTGTATTATTTTGTTAATACCTTGATAGTTTATTACCAACCTGGGTTTACCTCTCTTTATTTCACCGTGGTTTCTTACCAAGAATCCAGGGCTACTATAAGCTGAGACTCCAGGCTCGATGAGTTTAAGATCAACATGCTCCTTGATAATTTGCTGCATATCTTTCTTATCCTGCATATTCATTAAGATGGGTTTGTATCGAACATACTCATATTTATATTGTTCTTTTACCTGTAGAGTTGCTTCGATCTTGTTTTTATCCCACCATGCCAGAGGATCCTCATTAAAGTTTCTCTGGATAAGTCTTTTGACATTTTCGAGGGACAATTTAGTTTCCCCATCAATGTCTAGTGAAGTTATATTTAATGACTTCATTTCCTGCATTGCTTCTTTGAGGTTTATAATTTCCTCAATAGAAGCTTCATCAAATCCTTGCTGTCTAAAAGACAACAAAGCCTTACCAAACTTTCTTTTATCCTGAATTTTTGGATGGGTTAGTTTGGCATCATTATCACCACGTTTGCTGCGAAATAATATAGGCATTAATCTGTTGAATGCCTTTTCCCTGCGCAACACTTGTATCTCATTTCCACAACTTGTGGTAAATATTAACAAATTTCTTTTGTTGTCTTGAACATATTTTGTAAAGGATTGTATAAAATTATTCCCTAACAAAATATCCGCTCCTGTGTCATGAAAGTAAATAGAAGGCGTTTTCACCTTATACCAAGGTGTACCAAATGCTCCTCCAATCATGATATTGGCTTGTCGAATACCCTTATTTAGTACTAAGATTTTTTGGGAAAAATCTCTTCCTGCAATAATGGGTAATGATTCCATAGCTTCGCTGGGGAAAACTCATGGTTTTGCCGTGCAAATACCTGATCCTGAATCAATATAAGCTGCGAAATATTCTGACTTATATTCTTCATATATTATCCCTACTGAGATATAAATGGAGAATGGACTTGTCATTTAATTCTGATGGTGTGACCCTTCAGATTAAATTCTATACCATTATCCTTCTTACCCATGGTTTATGATTTTCGAGAAAACTTAATCCCAAAATCATAACCCCATTGTCTTTTCCGGCAGTGCCTAAGACTCTGATCTCGTGACCTCTGGCTCCACACTTCCAACAGTTGCAGTCCTTGAAACTTTCGTTGGCTCGGGTATGGGCTCGTCTGAATGTTCTCTTGGACGTCGTTCTCCCCGTGCTCCTTGCTGCTGAGCTAGTTGAACCTTGGGATGAACTCTTCGTCGTTCCCGTTCTTTGTCCAGTTTTGTATGATCTGGCCTTGCTCTTGGACCACCATGCTCTTCTTCTTCGGAATGGAGGTCTTCTGAAACTCCTACTGTATGAGCCTCGACTCTTCTTCTTTTTCCTCTTTTCTCCTGATTCTCCTATAATTGTTGGAAAATCGTTATTTTCACAGCAAAGAGGAGTTCTTTTTATTTTACCTCTTAGTCTCTTGATGTTCTTTTGGGCTGCTGCCTGTTGACACCATTCTCTGAGTTTATCCTTTAAAAAGGACATTCTTCGAGCTATTGAGTCCACTGTACCAGAGGGTACTGTGTACGATTGGATCAACATTTCTCTCCATGTGCTGCAGATCTTTGCAAAGAACATGGGACATGCTACTTCAGCTGTCATTTCACTCTGAAAATAGTATTTACGAAACCAGTAGATGTATTCGTCTACTGCGCAAATACTTCTTAATTCCATACCCAATAATGCTTGGGTATAGACCTTGATTTTTTCGGTTCTCTGTTCTTCAAAATACCCATCTCCTACAAAATGGGTTTTGAATAAGAGGCCAAATCTTTCACAGATTGTGCTTTTGGATTCTCCCTCGAGTATTTGCTCTTTTAGAGCAGTCGTGGAGTTTTTCCAGCCCAGCTTTGCCGATCCTTCGAGACTCAGCTCTATTAATCTGACAAAGTTTTATTTATCGAGTTCCAGGGTGGTTGTTGCAATCTTCATTGAAGCTACCCATTCATCGATCAGGTCTTCGATGTTTCGGAAGTCGATAACGTCGAGGTTTAGTGTTATGCCATATGGATTTAATGGTTGCAACATCGTCTTGGCCCACGGTGTGGATTCTGGTGCTCTACTTGGGTTCCGTCCTGGGTTTCGTCTTGCATTGAGATGCACCTCAGGATACCTGTTCATGTAGAAGTTTGTACTTTCTCTCATTGGGACATCAGGCGGTCCATCGTGGGTCAAGTTGGATCCTGATCCTTCCGCATAACCCAATTGAAGAACTTCATTGGGTTTTATATTAACCAGATCCATAATCCCAAGTTGGGAAAATGATTCTGCTAATTCTTGTAGATCTGATAGATCTGCCCTGGAAACACTCATTCGATTGTTTTCAGGAGATCGATCATAAGCTCTTCTTGTGATTTCTGCTTTGGAACCATAGTTGCTTTACCTTTTTGATGTAAAGCTTGTACTGGTCCGAATGCATCTCTAATATTGGCTTGGTTATTCTTGGAAGATCCAAGAATATCCTTCTGCCTTTTCTTGATATCCGAAATGTCAAATTTCAGATTCAAAATTTCTTTCTTTAGGTCTTGAAATACTTTCAAGATCTCATCTGTTGTCTGATTCAAGTTATCTATTTTCCCAGGTATAATTAATACCCGGTTACCAAAATCTTGAATCGTCTTTTGGATTTCTCTTAAGTCTTTTGATAACTTAGAGCTATCCGGATCAATTTCTTTCCAGTCCGTTCCTCTCATTTTTTAGGAAAGAAACTGATTTTGATAATATCTTGTCCCATGGACAAGTTCAAGAAATTCCTTTGGAATTTTCTATTTTTTATTTCCAAAATTTGGAAATAACTCGTGGGTTTCAAATTATTTGAATCCATTAAATAATTAAATCTTCTCCATTAAGAAATAAAATATTATAAATAATATAATTAATATGTTCTTCAATAAAACCTAGGCTCTGATACCAATTTTCATGCGCGTTGGGTGTCATTTATATAATGAAAAATTAAGTATATTGAGAAAGGATTAAAGTAAATAAAGTCAAACTTTCTTGGGGTTGAAATGAAAGAAGGAAAAGTTGTTGGGTCATTTATTAATTTCAAATAGGTCCTATGACCTAAATTTTGCCAAAGTGTGTTTGTTATGGCCTGTTTTTACAATTCCAACTTGTTATGGCCTAAAAGTGGAATAGCCTCCTTGTTATGGCCCTTTTTAACATTTACCCCAAATAAATAAAGTAGGATCGTCAAAATTAAAGGACAATCAACACGTACGGTCAAAGAAGGTAAAAGGGAAAAGTCAAGCGGGATGGGAAAACACTCACTCATGGTGCGACAACATGCCATGCCATGCAGCCTTGCAATTAGTGACGGATTCAGAAATTTTTTTATGTGTTGTCACAAAAAATAGTAGAAGCTATATTGAAATAAGGGACAGTAGTTACAACCAAAAAAATATGAGGAAAACTTGGTAGAAATGAATGATTGTGGTCATCATCAAAATTTTTTCGGTGAACAGTCATCATCAAAATTAAGTGGTGTCACCAAGTCTAATTTAATTAAATAATTTAAAAATTATACCTTAAAATAGCAATTTCATCAATTTAAGCGGTGTCATGTGTCACCCCTGGTTTCTACATGGATCCACCCATGCTTGCAACCACTCTCTACGTGCCAAATCCGAGACTCGAATGACCCTTAATTTGGTGTGAGGAAACCACCTGCATCATTCTCTTATCGCACCATGCACCCCCATCAGACCAACTCCAGGTCTCCCTATGCGAGGGACCTGTCGAGCAATTACAATGAGAAATTCACGGGAATGCGACAAAAAAGAAGTCGAATGTCGTCACCTACAGGATTTTGTAGCATTGTTCGTTGCCTCGGGCTTCGGGCGACGAACAAGGCGACAAAATCATTTCTGGCCTTCCAAGAAATTTATTTTTTGTAGTGCGAGGAACTCCTCACACAACCTCCTTGTTGCACCTGCAAGTATAACTCGTCGCACCAACACAACCATTGTCTTCATGGTCAGGATCACTCGCACTAGAGGTGTCGAAACGGGCCCGATGGGCAAAATGGGCCGGCCCGCACGGAGGCCAGCATTTTTGCGGGCTTGAATGGGGCGGGCCAAAATTACCTAGGCCTGACCCGCCCCCAAACGCGGGTTGCGGGTTATGCGGGCCGGCCCGCGGTCTTTTTATTTAATTAATATTATATTTCTTATTTGTAAAAAGTAAAATTTGGATATATTTTTTAATGAATAAATTAAAAATAAATAAAGAGATTTATAATTGATATTTGAGAATATAAATAATAAGTGTCTTTTTCTGGCACAGTTATATACTTTAATGTGGGTTTGTTGAATAATTTTTTCAAAGAATTTATGATTATTCCATTTTTAATACTAAATGATTATATTTTCTATTTCTAAAAATATAGTATTGTGTATGATAAAAGTTTTATAATTAATGATTAGACTGATAAATTTTAGGTCTCGCGGATGAAGTCTTTTCGAGAGTTGTATTAGGTAAGACTATATGGCATAATTCATTAATTTTATATTTTCAAAAATAAGACATTTGAAGATAAAAAATAAAAAGTTATTTGCACAAATATTTTTTAATAAATAGAATAATAAGGAGTTTTAAACTTAAAAACTTGATGCCCATAAAATTAATGAACATGAAAATATTAGAAGAGACAAACAATTTATATTAAGATTTATAATTCATTGTGTGATCAATTTAATAATTTAAATGTTTGATGATTTTATGCTAAACATTCATACCAAAAAATATTAAATCCAATCGATGCAAAACGAAAAGAAAAAAAAAAGTCAAAGCCTGCAGGCAAGCACGCCCCGCCATGGACTCAACCCGCAAAAGCCCGCCCTGCCGCGGGTTGGGCCCGATTAGGCCCGTATCTAAACGGGTCTCTAAAAATTGAGTCCGCCCCGCATTTTTTACCTCGTGGGGCGGGCCGGCCCAACGGGCCAAGCCCGGGTCTAACTCGCACCACTTGTTGGCTCTTTAGCACTCGCGCCAAGCAGCTGGGCTGCCAGCCGCACCAATAATTAACTTCTTGTAGTTTTGGAATGGCTCCCCTTTGTTGAAAATCCTACTGTAGTCGTTTAATTCCCTAGCTTAGTACCTTAATTCACATAATTAATTAGTAGCTAGTAGTTGTTTTGAGTCTTATAAATAGGATTTTCCTCTCACTATAAATACTTTTGAATCGATTTTCGAAATATCGTCCTCTTATATATATGTTCAAGAGTCATCCAATTGCATTCTCTCAATTAAATTGTAAATTCTCTTGGCTAATTAAGTTCACCCTTATAAGCTTTTAGTTCTTGAAGCTAATCTCAATATATTCAACCGAAGGCCGAAGCAATGCATCCAAGGAAGAAGTGATGTGCCTAATCATCGTCCGGGGTTTTTCTTAGCCCAATTTCATCCTTTGTATCAGTATATATGTTTCACCTATATATCTCCACTTCAATTTATTTTTCTTGCTTTTAGTTATTCCTATTGATATTGGGAAGAAGAGAACCCCGGCTGCATATTGCTTTATCAGTTTGAGTCAAACTTGTTTCTCTCTTATCTCTGTTTTTTTCCACACTTCATTTATATTAAAATTTGTGAGCAATGAGCTTTGTGTTTTTGGAATCTTCTTTCTTGCAATCAATTTGATATAAAGGAATGATGAGTGGAAAAGTTCAAGAGTTTTCCAGTTTACGAATCAAATAGAAGACAGAGAGGGGTTGGGGACTTACTTAATGGTAAGTCCCCGACTCCCAACCTATATGTTGAGGGTTCGAATCCCCACCTACTATTTTTGGCATCCTGTTCCTGTTAATAATTACAGGATGAATCTTCAACAGCCCTTTGCAATAATAATACCTCACAGTCGCTGCATGAAAAGATCAGTGTGGAAGATGGTAGCGAAATCAGACGCTGGGCAGGTATCACTCCCTCCCAAATTCACCAATACTACTTACTATTCACATGCTTCGCCATTACTCCTCTGTCCTTTGAACTTGGAATATTTTCAGAAAGTCTCTTCTTCTTCTTCTTTGAACTTGGAATTAATTGCTGCCTCAAAATCAAGCCTTTCATTTCATGGGAACCATTTGGATTGAAGCTGGGTTTAAGACAAACATTTAACCTGGGGAGCTTGGGTACACCTTCCAATCAAAACCATCATCAAGCAACCATGTCTTCACACCATGTGATTACCATACCACCAATTACTCATAAACACCAGAATTCACAGGCCTGCCCTCGACCGTTGGTGCTCCGTCCCAATTTCAACTTACCATTCTTTTTTTTTTTTTTCCTTATGCTATTGGTCTCCCCACATCAGACACACGGTTTGCAGTCCTTGACATTTTCATCACTCCCGGTTCCTTGTGCCGAATCAATGGAAGATACTAGTGGTGGATTCACCACTTCACCAAAATAAACATCCTTAAATCAGCACATACGAATACTAAACTCACTACTACCCAACAATCCAACTTCACTAGTTACACTGTAGGCTAACATATCCTCAAACCATAACTACAACTATTTACACCAATACCAACCGGTGGTGGTAAGGCACCTATGGACACTGCTGATTCGACAAAAATCACATATGGCATCTCTGAGTAGAAAGGGTAGTATATAAAAGACCACTTTGCATTCTTTACCAGTCAATAATTTTATTTAGCAACACAGCAACATCAATGTACGTAAATGACAATTTTTAAGACTCTAAACCCAAACTGCACTGCAGGCATCAAAATTGTACCTTCACATGGAAATATAACACAATCTAAACCCCACAAGACAACATTGACTTCGCTCACTAAAGCTAGCAGAATATCAGAGCTCATTCAATCCTTACCCATGCAGCCATGTGAGTAAAGTCCAATGGTGTGGATAAGATCCACCTCAGATGAGTCATGGTGGGAGTACCAAAACATCAAAATTGGAGCTCCTGGGCTTCCGAAAAGCAACGTCAGCAAACATAACGCAAATGCATAAAAATAGACAAACTGGTCTTCAAATGTCTTTTTAAGAAATCGTTTCCAATGCCATCAACAAAATCAGCATGGCACTATGTTGAAAATATGTTCCTCATTCAGCAGTCAACAATAGCAAAGTAAAAGCTCTATAATTGATAAATTGACTACTCACATCTCTTTATCGACAGAGGACAATTTAGAAACATATTTATGCTACATGGAAATGGCAAATCCATGCTAAGGACATCAGCAGAGGATTCCCAGATATGATCTATAACTCAGAAAATAGTAAAAAAGCAATATATAAATCCAATTTATGGTCGAAGAATCAAAGTGATAAAATACCATAATGTAAATCTACAACTCTAAAAGATTGTTGTTGTCTTAGTAAGTGATCAATCAAACAACCATTATGAACACCTACGGTTCTAAAAAAGCACAAGGTTACAAGGCCATAATGTACAAAAAAGCTGGTAAAGCGCCCACCTTGTGTGACAACTTGAGTACAATAGGCCAACTCCTATTACAGATAATTCTATAACTATTACCGAAAAATGCTACTAGATACCTTCTTCCAGCAGTCAGTTCAAGAACCATGCTGCAGCAAGTCCCTTTTGGTACTCCATGAAATGCTCAAGTACAAAATAGAGTAGCTATGATAAAGCAATCCTGCAAAAGAAAAATTGGTTCAGGCCATTCTAGCCTACACAATAAGCAAAACTTCAAAAACTTTAAGGGAACAAAAGTAGTCCCCCCCCCCCAACCCACCCACACCAAAAAAAAAAAAAAAAAAAAAAAAAAAAAAACAAAAACAAAACAAAACAAAACAAACGAACAAACAAACAAAAGAAAACCCAGAGTTACCGGGCCCCTCTGATATAAAAATTCAGCATAAATCCCTGTATTTAGGCAGAAATGAATATGTCCCCCTACCCTACCACCACCCACAAAAATGAAAATAGAAGAATGTAAAAAAAAAAAAAAAAAACAAAAAAAACAAAAAAGAAAGAAAAAGAGCAACACCCTTGTATTAAAAACTTTAGTATAGGGGATGGGGACTTACCCCAGTGGTCAAGTACCCCGACCCCAAACCTATATAGGTTGGGGATTTGATTCCCCATCCGGCCCCTATCCCTCCCCTTTTATTCATTTGTAATTTGTGTGGCATGGGCCCCTACCACCCTTTCCTAGCCTGTATAGGCTGTTCAGAAAGGAAAAAAAAAAAAAAAAAAAAAAAAAAAAAAAAAGCTTTAGTATACCAGCTTTCATCTTGATGAAGACATTAAATTAAAAGTTTTTGTAAGTGAACGCCATTTCATGCATACAAGTCAAAATGGAAATGGCTATGCATGACTTGAAACATGTTGGAGTGCAACGACTTTTGCTAAAGTCTGTTGTTATTCAAAGTAGCCGCTTTATCAGAGCCATGTACAGCCCTCTTCCACCAATTACCTTCAAAAGCAACTCTTCGATGGTCATTTCTTGGTTGAATAACCATTGTTAGTTACTTGGAGGTTTAGGCAAGAAATTATAGAAATTATTGACTCCTCTACTCATGCTAATCACATCATTTTCAAGCATATTTGGCGAGAGGATTCACCTTGGGGATCATTTTGCTAAATGGGGATTCAATATATTGGAGTCTTCATGTCTTAATTTAATTTTCTTCCATGGTGTTGGTTGAGTTATTTTCGAACGAATCATCCTTGGATGATGCTATCTTACTTGAAAAAATAAAATAGAAATGGCCAATGCAACATAGGCTAAAATGGAATAATAGCAGTATATGCTGAACTTATTATCAAATACTAGAATTTTAGCTCTTTTGGTCAAACAAAGGGGTCTTCACAACTCCAGGCAAAAAAAGCAAAGTTTGTTTTTCCATCAATATAATCAAGAACATAAATTATGAAAACACTGCTGAGGAGGGAGGCAATTACCTTCATGAATAGCTATATCATCAAAGCTTCATCTTGCAATTCAGGCATGGCAACGGGCAAAATTTTAACTGAGATTACTGGTGAGTACCCTATTTCATAATTAACAAGAACCGGGCCAAATATATTGAACTTTTTAGCACTATTGTGAGCAACTTCAGCATCAGATCCCCGCTTAAAGATCACTTTGGCACGACCTGATTCATGATCAACTTCAGTCTCAGATTCCATCAAAGAACCAAATCGTCTAAACATTTTATTCAGATTGATTTCTGATGGAATGCGTCCTTTCTCTGCAAAATTTAATATAAGCTCAGCAGGTGAAGATTTCTGCTTCTGCAGTTTGATAATGTCTTCTGATTCAGGTGTTTCTGCAGGATGGTTTCCGGTGGAATATCGCTTTCTAGAATATAGCTTGCGACCCGACTTTACACGTTTTCCTTCACCAAATGGCACTACAGCAAGACTTCCACCACCATTTTCCCCATCGTGCAGCATCTGCTCTGCAGGTTGGTTATGGACAATCCTGTCCATCCAATAAGAGTCGGTCACCTCATCAAATTCAAATTCATCTCCTGATCCACCGACTGGTCGATCAGCTTTCCTCTTACGACCACGTCTATTCAAAGCAATTGAATTTCGGAAACCCAAGAAGAAACTACGAACATTATACTGCAAGTTTGGCCATTTCTTGTGATTCAGAGCCAGCAGTTCAAGCTGCCACAGAATCTCTTGCATAGAGAGGTCACTTATATTTGAAGAGCCATCAGCGACAATTCCATCGTTGTTTTCCTTGACCAAGGGCATCGGCGCTGTTAGCTGACTTGCTACCATGCGAATGCATTCACCAATTTTAAAAGAAGGCTTAGGATTTTTACTCGATGGTGAAGATAATTCCGTCAAATTTCTCTCCTTCCTAGAGCCAGAACCAACTTCTAGAGTGTGCTCATGTTTCTCAGAAGCAACCATTTCAGTGCCCATTTGCTCAGGTCCTAATTGTGGTTCAATACAATCCACTTCCATTCCTGCATACTTGTTGTCAAACTCCATATTCCCCTCATTTGAAAGGACATGGTGTTGATGAACCAGAACAGCTTCCTCAGTTTCACTGAGTAAGGCTTTCTCATGAGTGTCTTCGATTCCATGATTTGTCTCAGATGTTACTCCATGAGATTCTTTCAAGGGACCCTGATTCTCATCTTGAACAACAGGAAGAGTTTTACAAATCAAGACATCACTGTCCACAGCGAGAACTTTCTCATGAATAAGTTCAGTCTCAGTACTAGAATCACCCTGGTTGCTTGCTGCTTCCGGGTTCTCCACTAAAATTACATCTTTAGGATAATCTGTGTCCAAGACTTCTCCCTTGGTAGCATTAACTAAGCCAGATTCTTCAACACCATCAACCCCACCTTGTGTATTACTTGCATTGCTGAGGTTCGCATGAAGAGAATCGTCAAAAATACCAACTCGAGTCCCGCATTCAACATTTGCTGCTTCATCAATTGTCATAGAATCCACAACTGAGTTATTGCAACCTGCAGCACCATCATTCGAGGATATTAACTCTTCTTTCTCTGTAGTACCAATTTTCTGTTCAACAAGAGCTTCCACTGGATGGTACAAATGTTCGGATGTCACAAGCTCGCCACCACTTTTATCAACTTCTTCAATTGCCGGCTCCTTCTCTTCATGACTTACACATTCAACATTTGCTGCTTCATCAATTGTCATAGAATCCACAACTGAGTGATTGCAACCTGCAGCACCATCATTCGAGGATATTAACTCTTCTTTCTCTGTAGTACCAATTTTCTGTTCAACAAGAGCTTCCACTGGATGGTACAAATGTTCGGATGTCACAAGCTCGCCACCACTTTTATCAACTTCTTCAATTGCCGGCTCCTTCTCTTCATGACTTAATTCCTGGGTTTCGTCAGTAACATCTTCAGTCTGCCCAATCCCAGTTCCTACTGCTGCCGACGGTGGTACTATCACTGCTTCATTTTCAGTATTTTTCAATACCTCAGTATCCAAAACGCCAATCCCTTTAGAATGAGATTCACCAGCCGCAAAATCATCTACACCAATAGATTCACTAATATTGACACTCACTTCCTTTGTAACAATACAATTGTCTTCTTCAACCCTCAACCCTTCAACCCTTGCCTCACTTTCCCCCATTTTCTTTTCATTCCCCTCACTTGACACATCCATAGAACTAATCCTAGTTTCTTCTCCATTCTTCACAGAGTCGTTTTCCAAACCTCGAACCTCTTCAGACCCTACAAACCCATCTCTGCCACCACCAGAATCAACAGACCTTCTAAGACCAGCATCTACATCTTCCATAGGAATATCATTGCATTCACTTCCTGACCTCACTGACCCTAACTCAGTGACCTCAATTCTACCTCTGTCCCCTTCATTCGACACATCCATATCACTAACCTCAATTTCCTCTCCATCCTTCCCAGTGTTAACCCCAAACTCTCCACCCTCTTCAAAACTCTTATTCCCATCACCTACAGGATCAGATTCTTTAAATCCAACATCTGCGGTCTCCAGAACATTACAATTTTGTTGGCCCCTCGACCCCTCAACCCCCACCTCATTTCCGCCAATTCTACTTCCATCTCCATTCCTCTGCACATCATCCTCCAAATCCCCAACTTCTCCAAACCCAGCATGACTCTCTTTCTCCCCACTAACACCATCAACAAATACCTCAGATCCCACAACTTCCACCATTACTTCCTCTCCATCTCCCTCTTCACGAGATTCCTCCACGTGAATCTCACCCCCTGATTTTTCAGCAGACGCCTCACTCGCCAAATTCTCACTCAAATTGGACTTCGAAACGGCAACACCACCTGGATCCATGTAACGCTGCTCATTTTCCATGATCGAACTCTCTTTGCTGAATAAAAGAAACTCATTCAAAAATGGTGTAACCCTTGACAACAAATATTCAAACTTAATTAAGGCACAAAACCGTAAACCTCAATAAATCTTGTAGAAACACAATCAATAAAATTGGAAGAAACAGGTAATTAGTATGGAAAATTGAAAACCCTAGTTGGAGAAAACAAAAATTGAAAGTTAAAAGAATGAAGATGATAGGACTGGAGGTAGTACCTTAGCTCCAGCAGGCCGATCTTAGGTATATTTTGGATGACAAGATTCTGGAGGGTTTTCTGAGAGTGAGAGAGAGAGAGAGAGAAGTGAAAATAGGAGTACTAAAGTAACAAGTGCGGGTTGGTCGGGTACCGTCGCCCGGTCTGGGCCTCGGGGGTTTTGATGTCATTTTAAAATTTTGTAATAAATTCGAAAAATCAAATAACTTAGCTAGCTGCTCATCCAAAAAATCAAATAACTTAGCTAGCTGCTCATCCAAAAAATCAACGGCAAATGTGAGATAAATGCCCCCAACACAAAATACACAACTTATGCTCCCCTATACCATTATACTCCACTCAAACTCCCCATCTCATATTATAGGATTTGTTTTGAAATGTAAAAAAGGAAAAGACTCATCTACCCTTCTGGAACAAAAAATTATAATACATGAGCAAAGGGTGAAAGAGTCATTCCACAATAGGGCTGTCACGTCAGGGCTCAGTTTTCAAACCGCCCCTCCACCTCTGCAACTCCTTTCAACTCCCAATCTCCCATGAACAATAATCGGCTCCCCCCCGCCCACAACTGCCCCCTCACACCGGAGTATTGAAGTCCATTTTCATATCCACAGTGTGCTGCGAAAGAGAAGAACACAGGCGCTGAGCTTGAGTTGGAGGGCTCTGAGTTCGGCGGCGAGGGCAGCGATTACAGGCGCAAAAGCTTCAGTTTTTGCAAGGTTGAAGAAGAAAGGTATTCCACCCCATGACTCGAAAATGAAATGGGTTTCGGTTTAGGGTGCGATTCATGTGCTTAGGGCCTCGATTATATTGTTTTGGTTTGGATTTTAGGTGTTTGGAAGTGTTCTTGTGGATGCGAATGTGGGGATTAGGGTTTATGAAATTTGGGAATTTTAGGTGTTTGGAAGTGTTTCGGTGTAGTTGTTAATGTTTGTTGTTTTTTAGGCGAACATTGGTGTTCTGTGTTCTTCGAGTGTTGCAAAAATGGCATGATTTATGGGGCATCAAGAGCTTTGGTTCACAGATGTATGTGTGTTGTTTTTTGTACATAAAAGTCACATGAAAACGTTGATTTTGTACAGACCTGTGTTTTTCTATGTATATGTTGTGTCTTATTGCGATTAATGGTATTTTTGGAGTTGATAGTTGTGGTTTTGTAGTTTTTTTTTTTTTTTGTAGGAAAGGCTCATTTTTTGTTCATACCTGTGTTGAGAAGTGTATGTGTTGTTTTATGTTATGATTAATGGATTTTGAGGTATTCACAGTGATATGGTGTTTATTTGTATCTTTCCATGTGTACTGTGGTGTTTTATAGACAGATAGTTGTTATTTGTTCTTAGTCTGTTGTTTTTTTGTCTGTAATGCCATGAATTGGCATTGTCTGCAGGAAAGAAGAATGGCCCCGAAGAAAAAAGGTAGTGCAACACAAAAGGAGAGGGTGGGGACTGACCGGTCCGGGAAGAATAAAGCAAAAGAAAAGCGGAAGAGAGGAATGAAACACAGGGAAAAGGGAGCCTGCTGAGCTGGTAACCCGGTGCTCGATTTCTGTACTTCAAGATGCATTGGCACAGATTGAGGACCGCATCACTGAGCAGCAACAAATGGCAATAAGGGAGACGCCCTTCCACCACTTTTCAAGGGCAGAGGGTGTATATACCAGCAACACGCGGCTGCAAGCACTCATAGAGTGCTTCAACTTTGAAAAGTGTGTATTCGTAGTGGGAGATGGCATAGTACTTCGTTTCAAGTCATGGGAATTCTCGGTTGTGGTGGGCCTCCATGACAAAGGTGTGTACGTACACCCCAAGTGTTACCAGCAATCAGAGTTCAAAGAGAAGTATTTTGGGAAAAAGGCAAGCGACATCAAAAGGAAACAATTGATAGAGGTGATGACAAACTTGGCGGGGACAGAAAATGTTGAAGAATTCGCCCGGGCGTTTGTGTTGGTTGTATTCAATACTGTGTTGTTTCCCACATCCTCCGGCATACTCCCTGAATTCCTTGTCCATCACGTGGACAAGTTAAATAGATTGGGGGAGTATGCTTGGGGCAATGACGTGTATCATTATGTGGTGGAGGCAATGAGAAGTTTTGTTGCTCGCGGGAAAGTATACATTAATGGTTGCATGTTAGGGGTACTGATAAGTACTTTGAAAATATTCATCATCATGATTTACACCAGTGTACCATTAAAAAACACAAATGTCATGCTAAAAAACAACACTGTTGTTCACGCCTTAAAAGAAGTTTACCTTCGTCATGTTTTTATTTCTATGCAGGCCTGGTTCTACGAGAGATTTCCCCTCATGGCCACTCCAGTGTCTGAGCCGATCATCCCTCGAATGGTCCGTTGGCAATGTAAGCAAGGTCGGTTGGAGCAGTGTAGGGAGGATCTGAAAAAACTCAGGGATTACGATCTAGTGCAATTCGGCATCACACCTCGGGAACGAAAGTTTACTGTCGACATGGTGGAGACACCGGCAGAGGTGGTGGTGCCGCGTGCAGAAGGGTTGGTGGATGAGCTGCCCCTTCGACGAAAACGGCGAAGGCAACCCCGGAAGCAAGGAGATGAAGAGGCTCAAGAAAAGAAGTTTGATGGAAAAAATGGATAAAGATGCAGACCTAGGAGATCCTACACAGTCGGAGGTAATGTGTAATGACATGTAGTGTTTTATGTGAATAATTCTGTTGTTAAAGTATGTGGTTTTGTTGTTTTTGAATGTGGTGTTTTGTGAACATTTGAGTAGACAGAACTGTGATGGTTCATGTGAATGTGGGTTGGGTTAAAAAGGTATGACCGTTTGGTTGTTTATGTTTTAAAGACCATTGTCATTTAAAACGATGTGTTGTTGTTTGATCAAGTGAGTTTACTAAAGTGTGTTGTTTCCTGTGCATTTTTGTAGTGTTAAATTATTTTAAACTTGTGTTTTATTGCATGTGTGGTAGAGCAACATGCCATCACCAAGTAATGTGGATGAGGAGAGATTTGACAGCGAGTCAACAGCAAGCAGCGAGGGACCAGAACATGGTGGAAATGAAGCTGATGATGAGGAAGCTGCAACCCCAACTGTGAGCTAGAAGGACAAGGAAAAAGTAGAGAAGTCGGAGGAAAGTGATGGGAGCTTCGATCAGGATGATACGAATTTAATGGTTGGACAAGCTGTGAATTATGCATTAAACGAAACAGAAAGGGAGGAGAAAAACGGCAAAGGTACTATAGCACCTGTTATTTCATCAAGAAATTTGGTCCCTGTTCATTTACAAGCACACTAATTGTGCACTGTTCATATGTGCAGCGGCGCAACAGGGGAAACGGAAAAAGGATCCTCCAAAGGACTCTTCGCTTGTACGTAATGTAAGGCAACGTACCGATCGAAAGGCGAAAGAAAAGGGACCTGATTACGTAACCCCAGTGACCAGCCAGAAACCAACCAAAAAGACAACCAAGAAGGGAAAAGAGGTTAAGGGGAAAAAATCGGGAAAGAAGACGAAAGAGGTATGTGTTCAGTGTTAGACAAAAATTTCAGAATGCAGTTGTTTGACTGTGTTGTTTTTGCGGCTGACTTTTGTGTTTTTTTGCATCAGTCTGTTGTTGATGCAGACGAGCAGAAAACACTGACGATAGACCTCGAACTAGAAAAGCAAAGAAAGTATGTTGGACGGATAGACTATGCTAGATGGCAAGGTCTCTCCTCCGACAGTTGGAAACTTGTGGAGGATTTCATCGACCACCCGATGGGCAGGTAAATGAACGTCGTTCTGTGCTGTAGTGGTGTTGAGGATTCGAATTTATGTGTTTGATTCAGCTTATGTCGTGTGTTTTGTTCATAGTGCTGTGTTTTTTTGCACCAATCTCGTGTTCTGACTATGATGAACCGTGTTATATTCAGTAAACATGTATGTGCAGTCATGCCATCGAGCATTTTGGAGCTACTTTTTTTATGGAGCCTTGGACAATGATCTAGTTACTTCCTACTGTGCACTGTTATGCAGTGATGAGTTTCGGGCTGCAAATGGAATTATTGAGGAGATGGGATTCGTCAGTGCGTATACGACAGTAATCATATGTCTTAGATTATTTTACTTGTTTGTCCAATCACAGGCAATTCTAGTCATAAATTTCCTTTTACTTGTACTACTACAGTCACGAATTTTAGAATTCTATTCCGACAAGAACCAGAAAACCACGATGACTGCTAATCAATATGAGAATCTGTTCGAGAAATTGTGGACGCCAGGGAAGGCAGAGCTTCAAGCATTAGGGTCCGTCATCGAGTGTGATATACAGTTTGTCGCATTGCCTGTCACCATAAAATACCACTGGTTCCTCCTTATATTGACTTGGATAATAAGAAGATTGTGATGTACAATTCCATGTGGTCGTCAAAGTATCAAACTGCGGGACTTAGAGTGGTAAGTTGAACCACGTGGCAAATGTCCTGCTTCAATTAATTGTTGTTCAGTGTATCTGTTGTTGTGTTTTACTAATTAACTCTTGTGTTTTAAACTTGCTGATGAGTTGTTGTTAAGTACTTGCTTATTGTGTTTAATCATATAACTGTGTTATTTTCAGACCAACTTCATTCGGTACTACATGAGCACTCGACACCAGATTAAAATTGAGAAACACATGGTGCAGAAAAAATTGTGTCGGCAGCAACTTGAAACCTCTGTGGACTGCGGGGTGCATGTGTTGTGGTGGGTGGAGGCCTTTCTACGAGACACTGATGAGTTTTGGGAAATGGAGCCAACAACGGATATTGAACGATATCGCGCCGAAATTGCGCTTAGATTCATTCGGGCTCCTGCTACTGTTCACGCCCCTGCTACAACCAGTACTGATCCCCCTCAACCTGCTCCTGCTCAGAAGTCTCCAAGCACTGCTGATCCCCCTTCACCTGCTCCTGCTCAGAAATCTCCAACCCGAATTGATCCTCCTCTACCGGATGTTGGCGAAAAGTCTCAAGCAAGGTCTGATCCCCCTATACCGGTAATTGGTGAAAAGTCTCTAACAACATCTGATCCCACGCCACCCGATGTTGGTGAGAAGTCTCCAACCAAAGCTGATCCACCTCCGTCTGATGTTGGTGAAAAGTCTCATACTGCCCACCCTTCTCCTACAAAGGATTAATATGTTCATTGTGTTGTTTTTTATTGGCTGCACTATTTTACTCCATGATGGAATGCTTTGACAGAATATTTATATTTTTTACTGTGTTATTTTTCTGGCCATGGTTTGTGTTATTATGGTCACATGTGGTGTTACACTCCACATTAGAACAAGAAGCTTGACACTAAATTTCATTATGTGAATGACTGTGGAATCCCATCTTTTGCAAATGTAGTGTTTCTAGATATGATAAGATTTCTGGTACATATTTGTGTCCAATGAACAATACATTTGTATGTTGATTGAATTTCCAGGAACAATAGTGTTTTATATTTTCAGTGTGTTGTTTTGCTGAGCCATGTGTATGTGTTATTCTGGCCAGATGTGGTGTTACACTCAACATTATAACAACTGTGGTTTCACAACAGCTTTTGTCATGTGAATGATTGTATCGTTTTGTCTGCTCAAGTGAAGTGTTTCTAGATATAATTATAGATTTGGTTTTTAATCATGTCCAATGAAGCAAGGAGTTTCTATAGAAACAAAAGGGTAGCTTAGTGAAATCCCAAAAAAAAACATTGCGAACAAAATTAGTAACCTAAAAGGGTGAAGATTATAGTTGTTTGCATGGCAAGACCATGTGAACAACTGTGGTGCTCATCAGATGGAGAACCCCAACATTTTCATTGTTTTCGACTATCGTGTTTTAGGTTAGAAGTGTGTTGTTATTCGACGGTCTGGCGGTGCGGACAACAGTGTATGTATGTTGCTGTTGATACCAACTGTGGTATTTCATCCTATGAACCAAACACGTTGTAGTTGAAGATGAACCCGACTCAACGTGTTTAAGCATTGATATTCCTCCAAAGGTGGAAATAGCTTAAGATTGTATGTTTCATCGATTCCAGCTACTAAATGGATAATCCCATTTCCAAAACCCATTTCCTTGTAGTTCAATGTGAACCCGATTCATAACATTTAAGCATTGATCTTCCGGTACATTTAGTTTTGCATGGCTTCACACTGTATGTTTCATCGCTGTAATCCACTAGATGAATCTTCCCATCTATAAAACCAAGTGCAAACACGTTGTAGTCCAAGGTGAACCCGATTCATCGTGTTTAAGCATTGATCTTCCTCCAAAGTGAGTTATAGCTTAGGATTGTATGTTTCATCGATTCCATCTACTAGATGAACAATCCCATTTCCACTGGATTACCCTTCCCGTTTCCAAATCCCTTTTACTTGTAGTTCAAGGCCAGCCCTATTCATAACATTTAAGCATTGATCTTCCTCCAAAGTGAGTTATAGCTTAAATGTGTTGGTTTCTTCGATTTCATCCTATGGTTGAACCTTCCTGTTTCCATTTACCTATTAGTTGTAGTTCAAGGTGCACCCGATTCTTTGGAAATATATGTATTATATCTGTTACATCCAAAAAGGTGTTAATCATACACGACTACTGAAAATACACGAACAACACATTTCATTATATTAACACTACATACTTGCACCTGGAATACCACTGTTAAAACCACCAACATCACTCTGCCAACTGAGTATGTTGAACACTAGTGTCACACATAATTGCTCGAACAATGATACCATATAAATATCATCTTTGCATACAACAAAATAACCACATTCCATGAAATATAAAATAATATGAAAAAACATTTCATAGAGAATATTACACTCACACACAGCTGTCCACTCCACAGTACATCATTCCACATTTCAAGATGAAATTGGTATCACATCTTGAAACAATCCAGAACACGGACCGTTTCAAACAATAAAACCAGCCAAAAATAATACCACTCTAGTCAGCGTAAAACACCACACTAGCTTAAAAAGGTGCAAAAGTGCAGCGTGTGTGCAAAAACTGTGCAGTGCAACTGTCATTCAGGCAATGAACTTGTATGCCTCTTTGCACGTGGCTCGGTTATGCCCCCGTCGTCGGCATAGGCCACATTTAACCTTGTTTGTCTGGACTTGGGATGGTATACGCTTTTTCTTCCTACGGCCCGGTTGCACCCTCACATCCCATGGCAGCACAAACTCACTGTCGTTGTCATTATCCTCTTCGCAATTTCCACTGGACGTCATGAGGGGGTATATCACACCGTCGTAGGTTCTCTTATAATATTCCACGGAGTAATATGGATCACAATAGTCATAAATATTACCTTGCATTCTCTCGATAGCGGCACATCCATGTTTGCATGGCAACTTCAGCATTTGCCAGTAACCACATGAACAAGTCCTCCTCTCAACATCCACAGCATGTATTTTATTATTTTCACGTACTTCGAACAACGTTCCACCTGCCCGCTGAATCTCTAGCGCACCAGATCCCATGTAAAATTGGCTCAACAACTTTTTCGGGTTAGGACACAATTTCCCTTCCATTTTAGCACCTTCCTCTCTCTTTTCATTCATCATCTTCATCACTTACTTCCGAATTGTATCAAGCATTGAATACGGAGGCAGGTTCCTCGGTTTCACCACCCAGGAGTTCCAGCTCTCAATTAGGTTTGTGGTCATCACTCCCCATCTATTGCCCGGGAACACAGCATTTGCCCAACGCCGCGGTTCTGAATTTGCAATGAAAGTTGAAGATAGAGGCATTGCTTGGAGGATAGAATTCAGGTGTTCACACATCTCTTCATAGGTATCAGCGTAAGCCGCAGCCTTCAATACCCCTGTCCATTTCGTTTTATACTTATAAGGGTACATTTTCATTACCTGAAATTACACAAAACAAAAACCTTTAAACACGACAGTAAGACAGAACAACACAACTCAGGATAAGCATGACACTTAATAACAGCACACATTCTCATACCGAACAACAAACATACAACTATATGAAAAAACTATCACCTCCGTTTTGAAGTTATCCTCAAGGTGCCGTATGCAGATGGAGTGATGACACCCGTTAAACACGCTTGGAATCACTTTCATCAGTCCGGAGTGACGATCACTAAAAAACGTGAACTTTCCCCATTGATCACGTTCATTGCCGCTGTCAATTGCACTCCTCAGTTTTTGATAGAACCAGTCCCAATTTTCATCAGTCTCCCCACCCGCAACTATAAACCAAGAAATTCAGCCGGAAAAAATAATACAGTTGGTCAATATAAAATAACATATAAAGGGTATAGCAAACACAACACTGCATCTTTTAAACACCCAAGTACGCATTTGAAATACCAAACCTCGACAGTAATACAACAAACTACAAACAGCATGTCAGTGGGTACCTGCATATGCAATTGTTATGAACCCACCGTTTGCGTCTTTGCCCACAGCGCCCAATATTGAACCTTTCCACTTGGTCTTAATGTGTGTCGCATCAAGCTCGACAAGCGGCCGACAACCTCTTTTGAACCCATCGAGGCACGCTGCCATTGCTATAAAAACCCGCCTAAACTTCCCGGTATCCTCATGCACCTTCAAATCTGCAACGCTGCCGGGGTTTGTCGACTTCAACCTAGTGCAGAATCCCCTAATCTTGCCAAAAGCATCAAAATCAGCTCCATGTATTTCCTTCAGTGCAATCTCCTTCGCATTCCAAGCCGTGCGATAGCTAATTTAAATTTTGAAAGCTGCCTGAATGTGGTCCACAGCTGTGTTGGGTGTATAGTTTGGGTCTCGCCTCACTTTCTCCTTGATGATGGATGCAACCCATGTTGCATTTGGCTTGGGATGTACCCTCGCTTGTAGATTGTTCACACCACAACCATGATTCAAATTGCACTTGCGAATAGCGAATGAATCATCTGATTTATGGTGGGAAGCATAAATTCGCCATCCACATTCTTCAGTCGAACATATCACGATCACCTTCTCGCTATCATTCTTCACAAATTGGAACCCACGCCGGACTGCAATACAGTGGTTTTTGAGCACCCTACGAAACTAATCCGCATTTTTAAACTTTTGTCCTTCCCCTTTAACAGCATGAGCCCACAGCACTGTTACATCCCCGGTGTCTTCCTCATCAAAGTCGTTATCGCATTCATCAGCATCTTCCGTTTCCGTCCTGCAATCAATAAATCGCCACTCACAGCCACTACACATACCAACTGAATACAATATTGATTCACAAACAACATCGCATTTCTCAATGTCTGCACGAATATACAGTGTGCAAGAAATATTCCAATACAACATTACCATGCTAAAAACAACAGCTTCCTCCACTAAAAACGACACAGTACGTAAAGATGTATAACACAACGCAAATACCTATTAAATACAAATGCACTATACTAAATGATCGTTGCATGCGAAATAAAAATACACACTTAATTCCAGACACAAATATATCCCGTAATGCATAAATGCACCAATGTGCATTTAGAAAATAAAACACGACTATCATAGGTTTGGACACCACAGTTAGTCTGATTTAGCACCACACGTACTTCATTCTCTTGCTGCCAGCTTCTTTGTTCATCACATTCATCTTGCCCAAGGACAGCCCCCTAGCATTGTTCAACCTTGCCATCCTCATTACATCTGCATCGTTGATGAGTTCCATTGAGTATCCTCCATCTTCTTCCTCATAGTGTAAGCTATTTCTTGTTGCACATACGTCGGGCCATTTTTCCCTCAACTTTTCATACACTTCAGAAAGAAGATCCAGCGCCTTAAATCGCACAAGATGCACCTCCGATTTGTAATGACAGAAAAGTATTATCTCTTCCCCATGGTTTGGCTCTTCACCTGTGCTCATCATCATTCTTCCACTCCAAGGAACCCTCTCTCCCGCGATCAGTAGCTCTCATCGGAATGAAGAGTGTCGCCGGAATCTTCTCCAAAAGCCTTGCCCTTACCCTCGTCTCTTCCCTCTCAAAGCACCCAGAAACCCACTCCCTGTTCCATTTATGAACGCCTGGAAACGTGGAAACTAACCCTAACCTTTTCAATCTCCAAAACCGAGCTCCTCACCGTCGTTTTTGGGCTGAACACCGTCTTCCCACACACGAATTTGGCGCGAACAGAGCTTCCCCAGAGAAGGCAGGAAACCAACCTAATCCATTGTGTGTGTGGAGGATTTGAAGCCCATTTTTGCGTAAGGAATGGAGGAGGGAGAAAGGTAATGAGTACATGTCATGTCCAGCCACCTTTTTGCTCCAAAATGTGAGGGTAGTAATGTAAATTCCTTACTCCTTTTCTTATTCCTTTTCTTTATGGCAATGGGGATTAAAGAGGAATTTATTTCACTTTGGTACTAATACATAACAAGAAAGGTATGTGGGGATTTAACAAAAATAAGTAAATGGAGGGGAATTTAACTATAAAAACCCCAAAAATAAACTTAGCTAAATTAATATTTTCTTTTTTTTTTTTCTGGGCAGTCATATGAGGTTAGGGAAAAAAAAGGTACAGTGAAATGAAACCAAAAAGAGCAAAAAATTCCATGAAGACACTACACCCCAGTGTCTAGGAAACCATGTGCAGGTATGAGTGAACACGGTTTGGGTTAATGCGGTTTCGCACCAAACCCAAACCAAACCGCAAAAATCGTTTGGAAAAGAATCAAACCAAACCAAACCATTTTAGCATTTTAAACCAAACCAAACCAAACCGAAAATAACAATTCGATGCAGTTTGGTTACTGTTTTAACCGAAATTTTAAAAGTAAAAAAAAATCCTATGAATTACAGTCATAAGTGTACAGTCTAAACTCTAAAATGCTAATTGCCAATTTAAAAAAAAAAAACATAAGTTCACCATTTACAAGCTAAATATTTAATAAAACTAGAACTATTAAAAGCTCTTGGAATAAAATAAAACTACAGTTATAAATACATAGACAATAATTCGAAAGCAAATAAATTGAATCTTTTTTTTTAGATTGTCCTAGCAAGCTGACACTTCCCGATAAATAATTGGTAGAATCATGTTACATTTTTACTTCATTCAATCTATTTTTGTGTAACACAATAAACTCCACAGCATGTTTCGAACTCAAAACAATAACTAGGAGGAATCTGAGAGAAAACAAATTTGTTCCAACATTTTTTTAAGAAAAACAAACAAGACAAATACCAAAAAACACATAGTTTTAGTTTCTCAAAAACTAAACAGGTTACTGATGACGTCCACGACGTGCTTGTGGACCATCATCTGGTGGAGTGAGAGAACGGCGGCGGCGACGTGGAGGAGGAGCAGCGACTGCGGGAGGAGGAGCAGCGAGAGCAGGAGCGACAGCAGGAGGAGGAGCAACAATAGCAGGAGCGACATCAGGAGGAGGATGAGCAGGAGCAACAGCAGGAGGAGCCTCGCACATTGCAAATACGTAGTTTAAATTAGCTGGCCGATACAGGAAAATTTGAATTTTTGTCCCATTGTCTCCACACTGCCAGACATTGGCTTCAACCAGAATTTTCCAATTTACCCTTATGACATACTTGTCGCGTGCATATGTTTTGAATACTATTTCACATATTTCCTCCCTCTGTGGAGTTCGGACACGTATGTATTGTCCGCCGGCCCGCAGGAGCCCATTAAAGGCTTGATCATTTGCTCCCAAGTAATCCCGCATCTGCACCGGAAGATTCAACATAGTGTGATCAGATGCTCTTAATTGCTTCTCGCACAGGAAGAATGGTTGAACTTGTAGTGGTTGTTCAATGGGAAACACTTCAGGGTCCATTTGAGGATCCATACCACTAGGGATGAAAACGGTACGGATACGGTCGGATAGTGTCGGATACGGATATTATCCATATTTTTTTTGTCGAATTCGGTATCGAATACGGATGGGCCGGATACGAATACGGTTTCGGATATTTCGGATTACGAATACGATACGGATACAGGACGGATATATGACGGATACGGATTCAATCGGATACAGATTATCGGATAACTTTTTATAATCTTTTTTGAAAATTTGATAATTTTTTTTAATTATTAATTATTTTTAATTATTAAATAATAATATATTAATATATTCGGATATCCGTATTTAAAATCCGGATAATATCCTATCAATTTTCGGATACGGTCGGATATTTTCGGATACGGTCAGATATTTTCGGATACAAATACGAATGCGGATATTAAAATACGGATTCGGATTCGGATACGAATATTGAAATATCCGTCCGGATAGTCGAAGACGGATTCGGATTCGAATATAATCGGATACGGCATCGGATCGGTCGGATATTTACCGTACCGCTTTCACCCCTACATACCACTGCAACCCAGGCAAGAAGAGCCACTGGAAGGAGAGCTTCGACGACGACGGCGATTCAATTCCCCCCCTCCTAGCACTGGAATGCCCCACTTGTTGAATCAATAAGCGAGAAGAAAAACGAGAGGGTGCGCACTGTTTGCACGATTCCATTGCAGGCATGCAAGAATTTGTTACGACTTCACTCAGTAGTGCGTACGTACGTATTCCAGTATTTTGTTTGTCTCTTATGGGATTATTGCCCAATAGTGGCGGACCCAATCCCCCCATTTTTTCAATTTTTTTTTTTATTAGAGCTGTCTCATATATGTAGGAGAAGGTAGGGTGAGGTTATCATCAGCCTTCCGGCGACGGAAAATGGGATTTGGTTGGGGTTTTTCATGGCGGCGGTGCGGTAGAGGAATAACGGCGGAGACGGAGAATGGGAAGGTTTTTTGGCCGGACGAGGCAAATAAATTGAATCTTGATCTTGCTTGATTTTGATACTTCAAGCTAAATAACCTATAGAATAAGAAAACAACAAATTATATAATTCATAGTAAATATATACCAATGAAACAAAAAAAAAATTAAGGGTTTAAGACACTTGAAGTGAAGTTGAAAAGCAAAGAAATGAAGTGAGGGAAAAACATAACGAAGAAGAAAAGAACTAAAGAAGTGAATTGAATATATTAATATAAATTCATATTTATTAAATATAACTATATAATACGGTTTGCGGTTTGGTTTGGTCAAATTTTTTTCCAAACTAAACATAAACTGCAAACTACGATTTCTTTTTTAAAAACCAAACCATAAATTTTAAACCGCAAACCAAACCAAACCTTCAAATTACGATTTGGTTTACGGTTTGGTCTGGTCTAGACCACACTCTGAACAGCCCTACCCATTTCCCTGGCTCCAAGGTTTTTCATTCCCTCTGTACTCTTCACAACCTGACAATAGTGCAGAAAACCCATTGCCCAGCCTCCAAAGTTTTTCATTCACTTTATACGCTTCGCATGCTGGTCTGTAGTGCGGTTGCCCTGCCTCCACAGTTTTTCATTCCCTCTGTAAACCCATTGCCCTTCATTCTCTAAACCCAAAGTTTTTCATTCCCTCTGTAAACCCAAGTCCCCTCCCTCCCCTAACCTCATGATGAATTTCGGTGGCTCTTGAAGTGAGTCTGGAGGTGGAGGTGGTGGTGGTGCTGCAGCTGCAACTGTCACTCAAGCTAGATTCGGAAGGATAAACGGCATCATTCTGGTCCTTTAGCTCGTCTTTACGGTTTTCGGGGCCATAGTGATGGCAGTGTTGTCTCACAATCCTAAGAACCTCATCAAAAAAAAAAAACAAATTTGAAATATGGAGTTTCGTATCATCTTTCACGTTATACTGGCTGGCGACAATCCGTTTAAAATGCCTTCAACATAGAGCACCAGCAGCGGCGGCGACATCCGCGGCGGGAGCGCCGTTGGGAGCGCCTAAGAGAGCGGCGGTGGGAGCGCCTACGGGAGTGGTGGCAGTAGTGCTGGCGCGAGCGCCGGTTGAAGCAGCGCCGGTGGGAACCCTAAACCCAGCAAAAAATGACGCTGCATGGGGTAGAAAAGTTCGGGCTATATTGGTAGGCGATACATTTATGATTGTTGAACACTGCTTAATCGTCTTGGCACTCATTGCATGGTCGGCCCTGATATCCATTTTTACTAGCTTCTATAATAAACGTACATCCCGAACTTCGTTTCTGGTACTGTTGATTGTTGGTTGTGTGAGTGTTCCCGGACATATACTCTGGCGTGTCTGCATTCGGTGCCGAAAGATCTTTACCAACTCCCTGGAGTGAGAGAATGCAAGAAGGAAGGGTCTGCAAAGTTTTGACCGAGGATTTCACATCCCTGTCGCAACAACGGGAGATTCAGACTCTCACCAAGCCAGAATGTAGTTATTAAATTCAAGAGATTTTATTTCTTATCATTAGTATATTGCTAGTAATTTTAATCTTTTTTTTAAAAAAAAAAAGAGATATAAGTATTTTTTTATATTACTCCATTTTGTCAGCAATAGAGTTGACGGGGGATGGGTTTTTTTAAATAAAAGAAATTGAAAAGGGCTTGGATTCACTATGAAACTGCCTCCAAAGTTCATTCCCTCCGTACTCTTCACAGGCTGGCTATAGTGTCGTTGCCCTGCCTCCAAACTTTTTTATTCCCTCTGTAAACCCATTGCCCTTCATACTGTAAACCCAAAGTTTTTCATTCCCTCTGTAAACCCAAGCCCCCTCCCTCCCCTAACATAATGGTGAATTCCGACGGCTTTGGAAGTGAGTCTGGTGGTGGTGGTGCTGCAGCTGCAACTGTCACTCAAGCTAGATTCGAAAGGATAAACAGCATCATTCTGGTCCTTCAGCTCGTCTTTACGGTTTTCGGGACCATAGTGATGGCAGTGTTGTCTCACAATCCTGAGAACCTCCTCAAAAAAAAACAAATTTGAAATATGGAGTTTCCTATCGTCTTTCACGTGATACTGGCTGGCGACAAATCAGTTTAAAATACCTTCAACATAGAGAACCAGCAGCGGCGGCGACATCCACGGCTGGAGCGCTGTTGAGAGCGCCTGAAGGAGCGGCGGTGGGAGCGCCTGCTGGAGTGCTGGCGGGAGCGCCAGTAGGAGCGCTTGCTAGAGTGCTGGCGGGAGCGCTGGTGCGAGTGCCGGTGGGAGCACCTGCGGGAGAGCCACCGGCAGGAGCGTCGGTGGGAACCCTAAACCCAGCAAAAAATGAGCTGCATGGGGTAGAAAAGTTCGGGCTATGTTGGTAGGTCATGCATTTATGATTGTTGAACACTGCTTAATCATCTCGGCACTCATTGCATGGTTGGCCCTGATATCCATTTTTACTAGCTTCTATAATAAACGTGCATCCCGAACTTCGTTTCTGGTACTGTTGATTGTTGGCTGCATGAATGTTCCCGGACATCTACTCTGGCGTGTCTGCATTGGGTGCCGAAAGATCTTTATCAACTCGTCACATGCCCTTGCCAACTGCCCCTCTATACTTTGTCGGCCATTATTGTGGGGTCTTTGTCGACACTTCTTTTTCTGTTACATCTAGCTGTTCTCACTTGGACTTGTGAAAGTTTTTTGGACGTTTCTTCCCTTTATCCTATTCTGATTCGGCTTTCTTTTGGGTTACCCGAAACTTTGTACCGAATAGGAGTTTTCCTGTTCCACGCAATATGGGCATATGTGATTATCCCATTGGCCAACATGCATCATGTTGCACGCCTTTCTTCTGGTACTCTCATTGTTGGCAACTTTTTTTCCCAGATGAGTAACATTTTCTTTTCAAAAGAGGTTCCCGCAAACTCTGTGCTTTTCCCTGTTAAAGAATTAACCAGGAACGATTCATTTAAATTATTGGAAAAGATTTTAAATGGATATTTGACCTTTTCCATCTCTGTGAGACAGACCCAGAATCCCCATGCTCGTGTGGTGGAGATCTCATCTTCACTGATGGAAGATACCAATGGTGTCTTGTCATCAATGGATTTGACTCTGTTGAAAGCTATCATATCAGGCCTTTGTAATTTAACAAAATAAAAGACGGGGTATGAACCTTTTCCAATGATTTCTGGTGCTGCTGAGATGAACTTGAGCTCCAGAATATCTCCTCTTTGGAGGTACGGGTTGTTCTACCATGATTCATGTATCGCACTACTTATTCATCCCGGAAGTTTTTCTATCTCCGGGAACCCTGGTGATGTAGTATGAACAGATGCTAATGATCCAAAATCATACCACTTTCAAACCTCTCCTGGCTTTGATCCCTCGAGCATCCAGACCCTGTTGTATCTTCCAGATGTTTCGATCACCGTCTTGCTGGGGTTAATTCCTCTTTCAAAAACCAGTTGTTCCCATTTTCCTTGGTAGTCCAGTCAGGCTGTAGAAATGACCTTCTCCTGAATTAACCTTAGAGGTGCCTGTCATTGGCCTAAAGTTAGTTTCTTCCTCTATTACCCCAGAGGCAGTGGGTTGACTTGAACTTTCGGAAATGTGGCTTCCCTCTTGCGCATTTTTGTCGGTATCCGACAATGGTTCCTTTGAAGCAGTGCTTGAATCTGCTCTTCATATATGACCACCTTAACTTTTTGGGCACATTTCTCTTTGTTTACCAGGGAGGCTGACGCTTTCCTAATTGACTCTAGTACCGATTCCCATAGCATTGTCATTACAATATGGGAGGTTCGAATATCATTGCGGACCATGTCCACATCGCTCTGCTATATTTGGCCCGCTGTCTTTGCATTGATATCCAGCTGTCCGAAATGCTTTGATAGCTCCTCAAGATTTTCTCTGAGATGCCTGAATCTCGTGATGATGGAATCTGCTTCAAATGCTTCCATCTCTCGTCAAGAAATCTGCAAGAACATTTTCATGAGATTTTATAACCTCAATATCATAAGTATAATACTGACATTCAGCTTGCCATCTGATAATATGATGTTTTTCAATTTTTAGTTCAAGTTTATTTTTCAGAAAAGCTCTAACATTAGTATTATCAACCTTTAAAATAAATTTTTTTGCAAGTAAGAATAAAGGCCATTTTTTAAATGTTGTCCATACTACAAAGAATTCCTTTTCATTAATGTGCCAAAGTTTGGCTTGTTGTTCAGTGAAACACCCCCCCCCCCCCCCCCGTGTATCTACAGAGTTCTTGACCCGTAGTAGTTTTTCTCATGAGCACTCCTGCTCATCGAAAATCATTGGCGTCTGTATAGACTACCAGCTCATCCTAATCTTGAGGTATCGCGAGTTTTGGCAAGTTATTACAGACTTGCTTTAGTTCGCGAATTCTCTTTGTATGGATTTCTTCCCATTTCCATCTAGAGCTTTCAATCTCTTTCAGGAGTGGTCTAAAATCCTTTCTATATTTTGCAAGGTCTTTTATAAACATACCTGCAAAATTTACAACTCACAAGAAACTCTGAAGTTGTTTCTTATCTTTTAATATGTCAGGAAAATTGTGGATTTTCTCCACAGTATGTTCATGTAACTCTATCACTGCTTCATCAATTTGAATTCATAAGAATTCAATTTTGTTAGCAGCGATGGTAGCCTTTTTCTCATAGAAAACAAGACCTTCCTTGTGACATGCATCTGAAAATATTTCAAGATGTTTAATATGCTCTTTAATATTTCGAGATGCAATCAGAATGTCATCTATGTAGACGAACATAAACTCTAGATAATCTTTAAATAGATTATCCATCTTTCTTTGGAATATCTGAGGAGCATTAGAAAGTCCCATTGGCATAACATTCCAAATATATTGCCCCTGTGGGTTGGAGAATGCTGTGAAGTTTTTCGACTCACTCTCCATCTTAATCTGATAGAAACCAGATTTGCAATCAAATTTAGAAAATATTTTAGCACCTTTGATGCAATCAATTAAGTGTTCTCTACTCGGAATGCAATAACCATCAAATTGTATTATTTTATTAATACCCTGATAATTTATTACCAACCAGGGTTTACCTCTTTTTATTTCACCATGGTTTCTTACCAAGAATCCAGGGATGCTATAAGCTGAGACTCCAGGCTCAATGAGTATAAGATCGATATGCTCCTTGATAATTTGTTGCATATCTTTCTTATCATGCATGTTCATTAGGATGGGTTTGTATCGAACATACTCATATTTATATTGTTCTTTTACCTGTAGAGCTGCTTCGATCTTGTTTTTATCCCACCATGCCAGAGGATCCTCGTTAAAATTTCTCTGTATAAGTCTTTTGATATTTTCGAGGGACGATTTAGTCTCCCTATCAATGTCTAATAAAGTTATATTTAATGACTTCATTTTCTGCATCGCTTCTTTGAGGTTTAGAATTTCCTCAATAGAAGCTTCATGGAATCCTTGTTGTCTAAAAGACAACAAAGCCTTTCCAAACTTTCTTTTATCCTGCATTTTTGGATGGTTTAGTTTGGCATCATTATCAGCACGTTTGCTGCAAAATAATATAGGCATTATCCTATTGAATGCCTTTTCTCTGCGCAACACCTATATCTCATTTCCACAACTTGTGGTAAATATTAACAAATTTCTTTTGTTATCTTGAACATATTTTGTAAAAGATTGTATAAAATTATTACCTAACAAAATATCCGCTCCTGTATCATGAAAGGAAATAGGAGGCGTTTTTTCCTTATACCAAGGTGTACCAAATGCTCCTCCAATCATGATATTGGCCTGTCGAATACCCTTATTTAGTACTAAGATTGTTTGGGAAAAATCTCTTCCTGCAATAATGTGTAATGATTCCATAGCTTCGCTAGGGAAAACTTCTGGTTTTGTCGTGCAAATACCTGATCCTGAATCAATATAAGCTGCAAAATATTCTGACTTATATTGTTCATATAATCCCTACTGAGATATAAATGGAAAATGGATTTGTCATTTAATTCTAATTGTGTGACCCTTCAGATTAAATTCTATACCATTATCCTTTCTTACCCATGGTTTACGATTTTCGAGAAAAATTCTATACCATTATCCTTTCTTACATGCACTTACCTTGTAAATGATATCATGTCTTCTCTGGTTGAGTCCCATATGGTTAAGAACTCGTCCAATCCCTCCAATTCTAAATCCGTCATATGGGCTGAGGTTGGAATCTTGTCGCATAATTCTTTCCATGGTTCGATTCGAGATCGCCATCCTTGAAAAGAATCCAATCAGGTTTCCAGTGGTCTGAATCATGTCCTCTTCAGTCAGACTTGGTTGAAGATCCATCTGAATATGAGTTTGAGTCACTTCTTAATTCTTCCACGTAGATGCTTTCATCCGAGGGAATGTCCTCAAACTGATAGACTGGTACCAGCTTTCCATGGTAGACCGCTTCCACGATATCCTCTGTGGCTTCTTACATTCGTATCTCACAATTCTGAGAGTAATCGGGTGAGATATGACCTGTGGCTCCACACTTCCAACAGTTGCAGTCCTTGAAACTTTCGTTGGCTCGGGTATGGGCTCGTCTGAACATTCTCTTGGACGTTGTTCTCCCCGTGCTCATTGCTGCTGAGCTAGTTGAACCTTAGGATTTGTTCTCCCCGTGCTCCTTGCTGCTGAGCTAGTTGTTCCCGTTTTTTTTCCAGTTTTGTATGTTCTGGCCTTGCTTTTGGACCACCATGCTCTTCTTCTTCGGAATGGAGGTCTTCTGAAACTCTTACTATATGAGCCTCGACTCTTCTTCTTTCTTCTCTTTTCTTCTGATTCTCCTATAATTGTTGGTAAATCGTTATTTTCACAGCAAAGAGGGGTTCCTTTTATTTTACCTCTTAGTCTCTTGATGTTCTTTTAGGCCGCTGCCTGTTGACACCATTCTCCTAGCTTATCCTTTAAGAAGGACATTCTTCGGGCTATTGAGTCCACTGTACCAGGGGGTACTGTATACGATTGGATTAACATCTCTCTCCATGGGCTGCAGATCTTTGCAAAGAACATGGGACATGTTACTTCAGCTGTCATCTTACTCCGAAAATAGTATTTACGAAACCAGCAGATATATTCGTCTACTGCGCAAATACTTCTTAACTCCATACCCAATAGTGCTTGGGTATAGACCTTTATTTTTTCGGTTCTATGTTCTTCAAAATAACCATTTCCTACAAAATGGATTTTGAATAAGAGGACAAATCTTTCGCAGATTGTGCTTTTGGATTCTCCTTCGAGTATTTGCTCCTTTAAAGCTGCTGTGGAGTTTTTCCAGCCCAGCTTTGCCGATCCTTCGAGACTTAGCTCTATTAATCTGACAAAGTTTTCTTTATCGAGATCCAGAGTGGTTGCTGCAATCTTCATTGAAGTTATCCATTCGTCGATCAGATCTTCGATGTTTCGGAAGTCGATAACATCGAGGTTCAGTGTTATGCCATATGGATTTAATGGTTTAACATCGTCTTAGCCCGCGGTGTGGATTCTGGTGCTCTACTTGGGTTCCGTCCTGGGTTTCGTCTTGCATTGAGATGCACCTCAGGATACCTGTTCATGTAGAAGTCTGTACTTTCCCTCATTGGGACATCAAGCGGTCCATCGTGGGTCACGTTGGATCCTGATTCTTCTGCATAACCCAATTGAAGAACTTCATTGGGTTTTACATTAACCAGATCCATAATCCCGAGTTGGGAAAATGATTCTGCTAATTCTTGTAGATCTGATAGATCTGCTCTGGAAACACTCATTTGACTGTTTTCAGGAAATTGATCATAAGCTCTTCTTGCGATTTCTACTTTGGAACCATAGTTGTTTTACCTTTTTTATGTAAAGCTTGTACGGGTCCGAATGCATCTCTAATGTTGGCTTGGTTATTCTTGGAAGATCTAGGAATATCCTTCTGCCATTTCTTGATATCCGACTGTTTTCAGGAGATTGATCATAAGTTGTTCTTGCGATTCTGCTTTGGAACCATAGTTGCTTTACCTTTTTTATGTAAAGCTTGTACGGGTCCGAGTGCATCTCTAATGTTGGCTTGGTTATTCTTGGAGATCCAGGAATATCCTTATGCCTTTTCTTGATATCCGAAATATCAAATTTCAGATTTAAAATTTATTTCTTTAGATCTTGAAATAATTTCAAGATCTCCTCTGTTGATTGATTCAAGTTATTAATTTTTCCAGGTAAAATTAATATCCGGTTACCATAGTCTTGAATCGTCTTTTGGATTTCTCTTAAGTCTTGTGAGAACTTAGAGCTATCCGGATCAATTTCTTTCCAGTCAGTTCCTCTCATTTTCATGAAAGAAATTACTTTTAATAAAATCTTGTCTTATGGACAAGTTCAAGAATTTTCTTTGAAAATTTCTATTTTTTATTTTCAAGATTTGGAAATAACTCGCTGGTTTCAAATTAATTGAATCCATTAAATAATTAAATCTTCTCCATTAAGAAATAAAATATTATAAATAATATAATTAATATATTCTTCGATAAAACCTAGGCTCTGATACCAATTTTCAAGCGCATTGGGTGTCATTTATATAATGAAAAATTAAGTATATTGATAAATGATTAAAGTAAATAAAGTCAAACTTTCTTGGGGTTGAAATGAAAGAAGGAAAAATTGTTGGGGTCATTTATTAATTTTAAATAGGTCCTATGGCCTAAATTTTGCAAAACTGTGTTTGTTATGGCCTGTTTTTACAATTGCAACTTGTTATGGCCTAAAAGTGGAATAGTCTCCTTGTTATAACCCTTTTTAACATTTACCCCAAGTTAAAATAATAAACAACTATCAATTTTCTTATTTAAAAAATATAAAATTTCATTTTTATTTATTATTATTTCATGTCATCTTATTTATTAGTATTATTTAATTAAACTAGATTTTTTTCGTCCGTTCCGCACTGGTGTTGAACTTATATGAAAATTATAAAATTAGAAGATAATTTTTTTTGAGTTATTACATAAGGTTCAAAATCTTTTGCTTAAATAGTGGTGGAAATGTATGCAACAAAAATTTGAGGGAAATAAAGGAGATAATAGGAGCATGGAAAGAAATTCAAACCCCAAATAGGTGGATATAATATAAAATATTTTTTTCCATCATTGAAAAACTAAATGTAGTTTCGCTTTCATATCTAAAATATTAAGAACAATTGGAAAAAAGATAACCTTTAAGAATTTAAAATTCGAATTACTTCAAAACTATGTATGATTACCTCAAATCTTTACGTATAATTTACACTAAAATACTTCTTATATCCTTTTAGAGTACAAATTGTTTATAAAAAATTTGTATGACAATTTACGCCGACTTTCATATACATTTTTATTTTATATCGAAATAGTTAACAATGAAGGATATTATATTTAATAATTAAACTACGATGTATTATTTTTTTCATTTTCTGTATTTTTTCTTTAAAAAATGATGTAGAATTTGTTTAGAATGATATGAATTTTTTATAGTATATTGTTTTAATCAATTTAAATATTTTAAGTGTCATAAATTTTTTTATATCTTTTTAAAATATATATGGAGATTTTCTCAAGATTTTATTACATTAATAGTTAGATTTATTTTCTACATATAGATATTGATGACGTGGAAGGTAAGTTGGAATTAGTCAGCGATGATGTGGATTAATTGTAGCCATTGATTATAAAATTGTGGTATAATTACTGATAAAACCCTAAAGATTAAAAAGAATCAGTTATATTTAATAAGGACAAAAGAGTCTGCACAGACCAAAAAGTATTCAGGACTTATTATATAGACTAGGATTTTTTGCCCGCTACGCACCGGGCGGTTCGTTCATAACTTTTTAAGTAAACAAAATAAAGAATTTTTTGTGGCATTGTTATAGTTAAAAGTGTTTAGATAAACATTTATAGTGGGTGGACTTCACCGAACAATGGGGAAGGATAGTAGGCATATTAAAATGTGGACTATAATTCACAATACTCTCTTGTAAATTGCTTCATCCGTTCTCTTTTAAGTGATCCATTTGCATAGTATCAACTATTCATTAAGTCATTTTAATCAAAAGTTTAACATAGTTATGTAAGAGAAAATATAGTCAAGTGAGATGTTGTTAGATTTGTCTAATCACGTAGGTTTATAATATTAATTTTTTTTTACAATTTTTACTTATATACAATTTGAGTTATTAATATTTAAAAATGTGTCTTGGACTGCATGAAACGCAGAAGGAGTGCATTTAAAAGAGAACAGAGGAAGTATAAGCTAATCAACAGGGGAAGAAGGTCAAAATTAAGATTCTGAGACAAAATTTAGTTGATTTCTCAAAAGGATCGAGATAAAAATTGAAAAAGAAAGAACAAAACTTTAAAAAAAATTGAAATTGAGGTATTTTTTCGAACACATTGAATACTGCCTAATTTCCTATATATAATCCACATATTAAGAAACCTAAAGTAGAAAGATATCAAATTAATTGTCATTAGCATCAGGAATTCCAGAATCTAACAAATCAAAACAAATTTGGAATGAAAACCAAATTTCTTAAAGCTCATTCAAGAATCCTTGAATCTTATGAAAACTATGTTATCAAAAGAGAAATAATGGCAACATAAATTCATTGTGGTTTTTCTGAAGTGAAAAAAAAAAGAAAAAAACAAAAGTCATAAACTTAAAATTCAAGGTTATGAAGACTATTAAGTACTAGTATTTAACAATTTAGTGGCAGAATTGACTATCTAACCAAATATTTTAAATTTGAGAAAACATGTTTAGTACTACTATTCAAATTAAAGTCAGGGGAGAGCGGATTATCATTCATCATTGATGGAAGAATTAATAGAATAATAACTGAAAAAAGAATAAAGATACATTCTTATTTAACTGATCAACTGAACACTGTAAAAATAATTTGGTGAAACTTATGTATATAATGCAAAAATTACACTAACATTATATAACTTAAAGAATACAAAATCACTGTTATGTTCATAAGTATTTGTATTTGAGACATAAGAGAAACCAAGACAGTATATATATATATATATGTTCATAATAGTACTACTATTATGTTCATATAAAAGATGGAAGAAATTATCTAGAACAATTGTTATCAAAATTTTAAAAGCCAAACTAAATTAATATAATGTAAAATTACACTAACATTATGTAACTTAAAGAATACAAAATCACTATTATGTTCATACGTATTTGTATTTGAGACATAAGAGAAACGAAGACAATATATATATATATATGTTCATAATAGTACTACTATTATGTTCATATAAAAGATGGAAGAAATTATCTAGAACAATTGTTACCAAAATTTTAAAAGCCAAACTAAATTAAAAATTAGCCATATGTGGATGCAATTCACCCAATTTAACTGTCAATCCTTGAGCATGAGAAATATGTTAATTGTTAAAATCAAAATTAGAATTATATTTATACTTATAATTTAAAAAAATATCAATAATTACTTTACTTTATATTATGTAGTTTATTAAAACTATTTTGTGTTAATAATTATATTTAAAAATTAAACCTCATACTAAAAGTTAAAATTAAAATATGATTATATTTTTATAACGGATTTTAATTTCTTATTAACTATATATAGTTTGATAAATTAACGGAATTATAGTTATTATTAATTAATTTTTTAATTTATTATATTGATGGAGGTTAATATTTCAGGCTCAAATTTTTATATAATTAATATAATATATTTGAAAATATAACATATTCAATTAAATAATATATCTCGAGCGAAAATTAAAGAATATATATTGGTTTAACTAAATCTATCATAATATCAAATATATTATAATTTATTTCCAATTTATATCCTTTTCAAATATATGAAAAGATTTTTTCAAGATTTTCTTATACTAATAAATAGATTTATTACCTAAATATAAGATTTAAAACATTGATTGACTTGGCAATTAGGATGATTCAGCGCTGACGTGTAATTAATTTGGATGACTGTACGTTTCTGGATGATTAATCAGCGTTTACGTGGAAACCCAAGGCATAATTACAATATAACCCTTAAAATTAAAAAAGAATGGAGTATATTAATAAGGGCAATACAGTCTGCACATGCCAAAAAGTATTCAGGATTTATTATATAGAATAGATATAGATTTAGTGTTCTATGGTGACACTATTAATTAAAATAAAAAATCTAACTCATTAGGTTATCTTCGATTCTTGAAATTCATTTTCATATTCAAGATTAATAACCTATCACTAATGCCAAAAAAACATTAAATATCTGAGACTTTACAAATTTTTCAAGCTTATACTTGATTTTTCACCACATTGAATAAAAAATACTAATTATCAAATACACATTAATATTGTAAAGCAAAATATATAAATAAATATTAGAGAAAAAAATTAAAATTTATTTATTATTTATTTTGTCGGGTACCGGATACCCGATCGGGCATCCAGCTATAAATCCGATACCCGAGCCGATAGATTAGTGTCGAGTCGGGTACCCGAAATATCAGGTTTTCAAAATTAACATTTCCTTCCCTCAAAAAATCCGATACCCGACCCAATAGATTAGTGTCGACAAAAAATGCCCACCTCTAGCTGTAGCTAGTGAGGTGGAAATGCCCAAGTTATGTAAAAGAGTTCACTCTCTACACATATTCTCGCGAGTCCATCTGCAACCATTTCCTTCCCTTAAAATGTGTTCAAATCAACATGTAGAGAATGTTCTTCGAAGGTCATCAATCTGAGCCAGTATTGATGCAAGCCAATGACTAGGACGTGGAGTAGCCTGAATTAACCGCAAGACGTAACTTGAATCACATCTGCATATAACATCTCGGCAATCCTTATCAGCTGCCTACTGGAGCCCATTTAAAACACCCATTAATTCGGCTTGTAGCACCGGAATATTTCCTAAATAACCCGAGATACCACCCAACCAACAGGCAGTGGAGTCTCTTATCAGTGCTCCGAATCCAGCCCGTCCCCTGTTCGCAAGAACTGAGCCATCCGAATGCATAAATACTCCCTGCCAGTTCCCCATATTCCAACTTACTGGACGAGGATGAAGACGATCAGTCCGCGACACAGGCATTGTCTGGTCAAGTGCATTTTTAAGATGGTCCACCCCGTGCTCAAGTTGGGCTATTCCCGGTTCGCTCGCCGTTACTAGGGGAATACTTGTAAGTTTCTTTTCCACTGCTTTTGATATGCTTACGTAGCTAATAAATTTTTTTAGGTGAATACTTAGTTGTCTATTTTTTTTTCTCTTTATTCTTTGTATTTATTGATGTACAAAAAAAAATATTTATGTTTGAATGAATCTATTAAATGAATAAAAAAGTATTGAGAAAAGTATATAAATAGTTAAATACTAGTAACTAATAAGAAATACTCCCTTAATTGTCGGCGATTTATATTGTATATAAATAAAAATCATAATTAATTGATAATCTTGGAGTATGTTGTTTTCTTTTTTTCTTCCTTTTGGCTCACCCAAGAGTTCTTTTCAATTTTGTTAACCTATTTATTTTGGTAGCAGAAGTCAAAATTCTCATTCTTTTCAAAGTAGACAATTTTTTTTTTTTTTTTTTTGAGAAAAAGTGTTTTTATACTTTCAATAAACCATGACCAAAACAGTCTTACAATTGGCAGCATTCTGCAATCTCACCACATCACTCCTTCGATGTTAAAAATGGAATTACAACAGGAAGAAAACCAGCACAAGGGACCAAAGGCTTAAACCCATCGAAACTCAAAAGTCAAAAGTCGAGAACCATGTAATGTATAGAAAGTAGTCCTGCAGAACCAGCCCCAGCTTCCTTCTTAGTATCTGCCGACCCGTCCGTCCTTAGTCAGTAACTCCTTTTCTTCAACTTATTTTAACAAAGAACAAGCTTCCCACTGTAGATGACCCTTCCAGAACTTCACAGGGTTGGGTAGACAATAGAGAACTCATGAAATCATGTCATGTATTATAGTATCAACCCTATGATCATGCTTCAACATCCCATCTCCCCTACAAACATATTCCAAATTGATGTATCGGAGCTAATCAAAGGGCCAAGATTAGGATGAAGGACCAAAGCTAGGAATGGGAAATGGGTGAGAGATGGTTGTGCAGCAGTGTAGGTTGGGGAGCAGTATATAGAAGTGGATACAGAGGATCCGAACAGCAATATGCAAATAAAAATATAAAAATATCCCTGAACTCCGTCGTCCGACACACCACACCACAGCTTCTTGGATGAGGTAACTATTCATTAGACATCTTTCTTAGAAAATTGCAAATTTTATCAGAGATCATATACTTGGAGCCTCTCTCGGAAGCATTTCATTTGATACAAGAATCGTTAGAGGCAGCCATGATTTGAAAAGATTGAAGAACACTATTGGTACAAGTTCATTTCTTGAAGAGACAGAAATTTACACGAAAAGCAGCAGCATTCGCAATCAAACCAGATATCCCAAAAACAAAAGCATGTCATAACTTCCAGCACAACGAAAAGGGACACATCGAAGAAGAATCATAAGAGGATCATCAAACTGAGTTCCCTGGATCACATCAGCAATTTAAGCAAGCAATTCCAAGTAATCAACCTGCAGAACCAAGAAGACAAGGGTACAAGAAATTCTCCCAAAAGGGAAGACGACAGACTCTGTGCAATCAAAGCGCAAAAAGATGAGCCAATTGTACAGATGGAGAGGAGTTGGAGGGCACGTGGAATCCCACCCTGGGTGGGCATCAGGTCGGGTTTAGCATGATCGGGTTATCCGAATCAATGGAAGATATTATTGGTGGATTTGCAGATGATCTATCCATTCACCACTTCACCAAAATGAACATATCCTTAAATCAGCACATGAGAACACTAACACCACAACCACCCAAACAATCCAACTTCCCTAGTTACACTGCAGGCTAACATATATCCTCAAACCTCAACTACAACTATTTATACCAATACCAACAGCTGGTAAAGGCACCTACAGACACTGCTGATTCAACAAAAATCAGCACATAGACTTCTCTGAGAAAAAAGTAGTACTATATAAAAGATCCCTTTGCATTCTTTACCAGTCGGCAATTTGATTTAGCAACACAGCAACATCAATGTACGTAAATGACAAGAATCTACACCCAAAATGCACTGCAGGGATCAAAATTGTGCCTCCGAATGAAAATATAAGACAATCTAAACCCCGCAAGATAACATTGAACTTCACTCATTAAAAAGCTAGCAGAATTTCAGAGCTCGTTATATCCTTACCCATCCAGCCATGTGAGTAAAGTCCAATTGTGCGGATAAGATCCACCTCAGACGAGTCATGGTGGGAGTACCAACACATCAATATTGGAGCTCCTGGGCTTCCAAAAAGCAACATCAGAAAACACAACGCAAATGCATAAAAATAGACAAACTGTTCTTCAAATGTCTTTTAAGAAGTTTTTTCCAATGCCATGAACAAAATCAGCATAGCACTATGTTAAAAATCTGTTCCTCATTCGGCAGTCAACAATAGTAAAGTAAAAGCTCTAAAATTGATAAATCTACTACTCACATCTCTTTATCGAAAATTTAGAAACAGATTTATGCTATATGGAAATGGCCAAGCTATGATAAGAACATCAGAAGAGGATTCCCAGATATGATCTAGAACAGACTATAGTAAAAAGCAATAAACAACTCCAACTTATGGTTGAAGACTCGAAGTGATGAAATAACATAATGTCAATCTACAAATCTAAATGATCGTCATTGTGTTGAGAAGTGATCAGATCAAACAACCATTATGAATAACTACAGCTCTAAAAAAACACAAGGTTACAAGGCCATAATGTACAAAATAGCTGGTAAAATGCCCACATTGCATGACAACCTTGAGAGTACAATAGGACATCTCCTGGTACAGAAAATTCTATAACTCATAATGAAAAATGCTACAAGGGCTACCTTCTTCCAGCAGTCAATTTAAGAACCATGCTGCAGCAATTCCCTTTCGGTACTCCATGAAATGCTAGATTACAAAATGGAGTATCTATTTAGATCAAGGAATCCTGCAAAAGAAAAATGTGTTGAGGCCAAAACTTTTACTAGCCTACACAATGAATAACCAAAACTTCAAAAAATATAAGAGAACCCCACCCCGCCGCCAAAAAAAAAGCACCAAATTCCCAGAGGTAACAGACCCCTCTAATATAAAAATTCAACATAAATAATATTTAGGGAGAAATGAAAATATCCCCGACCCTACCCACAAATAAAAATTAAATTTTTTTTAAAAAAAAATCACCCTTGTATCAAACACTTTAGCATACCAGTTTTCATCTTGATGAAGACATTAAATTAAAAGTGTTGTAAGTGTACACCATTTTATACATAAAAGTCAAAAATGGAAATGGCTATGCATGGCTCGATCCATGTTGGAGTGCAACGACTTTTGCTGAACGTCCATGCTGTTCTTCAAAGCTGCCGCGTTATCAGAGCCATGTGCAGCAATTAACTTCAACAGCCACTCTTCCATGGTCATTTCTTGGTTGAATAACCCACTGTTAGTTCCTTGGAGGTTTAGGCAAGAAATTTCAGAATCATTGACTTCTCTATACACGCTAATTACATCGTTTTCAAGCATATTTGGGGAGAGAGTAGCCCTTGGGGATCATTTTGCTAAATGGCGATTCAACACATAGGAGCTTTCAAGTCTTCATTTAATTTTCTTCCCATCGTGTTGGTTCTGTTATTTCCTAACAAATTGTCCTTAGATGATACTACCTTGCTTTAAAAATAAAAAATAAAATAAAAATAGGAATGGCCATTCAACATAGGCTAACATGGAATAATAGCAGTTATATGCTGCACTTATATCAAATACTAGAATTTTAGCTACTTTAGACAAACAAAGGGGTCTTCACAACTTTAGGCAACATAAGGAATAAAACACTGCTGAGGAGGGAGGTAGTTACCTTCATGCATAGCTATATCATCAAAGCTTCATCTTGCAATTGAGGCATGGCAACGGGCAAAATTTTAACGGAGATTACTGGTGAGTACCCTATTTCATAATTAACAAGAACCGGGCCAAATATATTGAACTTTTCAGCACTATTGTGAGCAATTTCAGCATCAGATCCCCGCTTAAAGATCACTTTGGCGCGACCTGATTCATGATCAACTTCTGTCTCAGATTCCATCAAAGAACCAAATCGTCTAAAAATTTTATTCAGATTGATTTCTGATGGAACACGTCCCTTCTCTGCAAAGTTTAATATAAGCTCAGCAGGAGACAATTTTTGCTTCTGCAGTTTGATAATTTCTTCTGAATCAGGTGTTTCTGTAGGATGGCTCCCTGTGGAATATTGCTTTCTAGAATATAGCTTGCGACCTGACTTCACACGCTTTCCTTCACCAAATGGAACTACTGCATGACTTTCACTACCATTTTCCCCATCATGCCCCATCTGCTCTAGAGGTTGGTTATGGAAAATCCTGTCCATCCAATAAGAGTCTGTCACCTCATCAAATTCAAATTCATCTCCTGATCCACCGACTGGTCGATCAGCTTTCCTCTTACGACCACGTCTATTCAATGCAATTGAACTTCGGAAACCCAAGAAGAAACTATGGACATTACTCTGCAGGTTTGTCCGTTTCTCATGATTTAGTGCCAACAACTCAAGTTTCCGCAGAATCTCATTTGTAGAGAGCTCGCTTATATGTGGAGAACCATCAATGACCTTTTCATCATTGTTTTCCTTTACCAAAGGCGTAGGTGCTGTCAGTTGGCTTGCTATTCTACGAATGCATTCACCAATTTTAAAAGAAGGCTTAGGAGGTTTGCTAGTTGGTGAAGATAATTTTGCAACAGAGATGGGCAGTCTTTTTGCTGTTCCATCATCTAGTGCATCAACTGCTTTACGTTTCCGCCCAGAAGATATTGAAACTATGTTACCCTGATCTTCAGCAACGGAATCATCTTCTATATCTGGATAAAATTCCCCATCACCCATTAACTCAATCAAACTTCTCTCCTTCAGAGAGTAAGAATCATCCTCTGGAGTATGTTTGTGTTTCTGCAGAGCACCCATTTCAGTGTTTATTGGCTCAGTATCTGCTTCACTCTCTAGCAACTCTCCAACTGAGGGAAATTCAGAAGGCAAAGGGCAGCCTTTAAAGCAACAAAATGCAGTCAACTGTGCTTGAGTAATCACCAGGTCGAGTCGATCAGCACCTAATGATGCACAAGGGGCCAAGTTACTAATGTAATCCAGAAATTTGTCTGGTTCAAAGGACGCAGCGCCAGTGGATTGATCCACGCCATACCTGCGGTTTGATTCTTCTCGTATCCCACTGTTCTCAACAATTTGACATTCAATCTTCCCATAGACATCTTTTGGAATGCAAGAACAGGCCAGGCCTAATTCTACCCGCCTCCCAACCTCTTCCAAGGCACAGTCAATGGCATTTTGAAATGCTGCAGAGTTACTTTGCTTCTCAATCTGGGAAAAGTGTGGCCTAAAAGGCTTTAACACAGATTCATTATTCCAAGCAAAGGTTCGATCTCCAAAATACGCCACCAAATAAGAGTCTTTCTTACGATATTTAACTGCAGCCTCTGAAGCATCTTCTGGATCAAATATTTGCCCAGGCCACCAGGGATGACTGTGGACTTTGCCCCACACTAAATCTGATCTGGTGAAATGACCATCATTTTCTTGAAGCAATACATAGCTGGATTGGTTCATTGGCACAAAACTTGAAACCCTTATTGTTTCTTCATTAGGCAACTTTACTCTGACTACTTTAGTTTTCTCAGTTCCTAATTGGGATTCCATACATTCAAATTCCATTCCTTCGTACTTGATGTCTGACTCCACATTCCCCTCACCCGAAAGTACATCTTGTTGAGGAACCAAATCAGTCTCCCCACTTTCGTACAATAAGGTCTTCTCATGATTATCTAGCATTCCATGATTTGTTTCTGATCTTATTCCATGAGACTTTTTCAAGGAACCTTGTTTCAAGTCCTCGCATTCCTCGGCAAGAACTTTTTCATCAACAAATTTGCTATCAGTACCACAATCGTCATTAATGGTTACAACTTCCGTATTCACAAAATCTACATCTTGAGGATTGACTTCTCCCTCATTAGCATTAACTAGACCAGATTCTTCAACATCACCATCAATCCCACTAATTCCAGCATTCTCAGCACACCTGTGGTTAGAGTGAATAGAAACATCAGAAATACCACCTTGAGTCCTGCAGGATACATCTGTTGCCCATTGAGTTGTCATAGAATCCACACCTGAGTGCTCACAACCTGCAGAACCATCAGTCGAGGCTATTAACTCTTTATTCTCAACCGTAACAATTTCCAGTTCACCGAGAGTTTCCATGGGATGGTTCAAATGTTCAGATGCCACAAGCTCGCCATCACTTTTATCATCTTCTACACTTTCTGGCACATTCTCTTCATGACTTACTAGCTGAGTTTTGTCAGTAACATCTGCAGTCTGCCCAACCCCAGTTCCCATTGCCGCTGGTGGCGGCACTACAACTTCTTCATTTCCAGTATTTTCAACTTCTTCAATTGCCGGCTCCTTCTCTTCGTGACTTACTTCCGGCATGTCGTCAGTAACATCTTCAGTCTGCCCAATCCCAGTTCCTAATGCTGCTGACAATGGCACTACCACTGCTTCATTTTCAGTATTTGTCAATACCTCTGTATCCAAATCGCCAATCCCTTTAGAATGAGATTCACTAGCCGCAACATCATCTACACCAATAGATTCGCTAATACTGACACTCACTTCCTTTGTAACAATACAATTGTCTTCTTCGCCCCTCAACCCTTCGACCCTTGTCTCATTTTCCCCAGTTTTATTTTCATTCCCCTCACTTGACACATCCATAGAACTAATCCTAGTTTCTTCTCCATTCTTCCCAGCGTCATTTTCCAAACCTCGAACCCCTTCAGGCCCTACAAACCCATCTCTACCACCACCAGAATCAACAGACCCCCTAAGATCAGCATCTACATCTTCCATAGCAATATCATTGCATTCACCTCCTGACCTCAATGCCCCTAACTCAGTGACCCCAATTCTACCTCTGTCCCCTTCAGTCGACACATCCACAGCACTAACCCCAATTTCTTCTCCATCATTCCCCGTGTTACCCTCTGAAACCTCAAACTCTCCACCCTCTACAAAACTCTTATGTCCATCACCTACAGAGTCTGATTCTTCAAATCCAACATCTAATCTCTCCAGAACATTACGATTTTCTTGGCCCCTCAACCCCTCATCTCCCCCATTTGTATTTCCATCTCTATCATCCAGAACCACCATGGATTTAACCCCAGTTTCTCCTCCATCCCTCGGCACATTATCCTCCAAATCCCCAACTTCTCCAAACCCAGCATGACTCTCTTTCTGCCCACTAATACCATCAACAAATACCTCAGATCCCACAACTTCCACCATTACTTCCTCTATATCTCCCTCATCACGAGATTCCTCCGCGTGAATCTCGCCCCCTGATTTTTCAACAGGTGGTTCACTCACCAATTTCTCACTCAATGACGACTTCGAGACAGCACCACCACCTGCATCCACGTCACGCTGCTCGTCTTCCATGATCGAACTCTCAGTGCTGAATTTCAAAAGATTACTTCAAAATTCTTTATCTAATCCTTGAGAACAGATGTTTAGAAAGTATTAACGCACAAAACCGTAATCCCCGATACATATCTTATAGAAACACAATCTAGAAAATTGCAAGAAACAGATAATCATCGAAACCCTTGTCGGAAAATTCTAAAATTTAAAAAAGTTGAAAGGATGAATATGGTACCTCAGCAGTGGCAGGTCGATCTTTGGTGAATTTAGGAATTAGGATGACAAGATTCTTGAGGGTTTTTTGGGAGAGAAAGAGGAGTGGCAAAATACTCTAAAGTCCAAAGTGACAAGTACGGGTAGTCGGGTACCGCGCCCGCGGAGGGGTTTTGATGTAAATTTAGAAGTATTTTTATTTTTTACATGTGAGAAATATTATTTGAAACTTCTTTTACTGAATAGCTCAACAGCCTAAGGTTTTTTTTGCTTGATAACAGCCTAAGGTTGAAGACATATATATTTAGTCGCATATATATTAAGTAGAATACTATAAAATTATTTATTTAATTAAATATATAATTGACATAGTATAAAATACTACTTCCTCCGTTTTTTTTTTTTAAGTTTACCATTAGCATAGTAGATACTATTCATTGAGTAACTTTGATTCAACTTTTTCATATAGTTATATAAGATAAAACATAGTCAAGTGAGATCTTGTTGGATTCGTCTAATCACGTAGTTTTATAATATTAAATTTTTATAATTGTTACTTTCATACAATTTGAGTTATTAATTATAGAAAATGTGTATTGAATTACGTGAAATGCAGGATGGGTGAGGTTAGATTTCAATGAGTAGAAACTAGAAAGCCAGTTATATAAATAACTGAAGCTCGAATGGAAAAATCAGTGAATTTAATTGAACAAAAAATGTTCATTCTTTTTAATAGTAATAATAATAATAATAAATATAAAATATATATTAACAAAAGATAATTATATTGAATTAATAAATGAAATAATATAGATAAATAAAACAATAAAAAAATTATTTAAGAATTAAAAATAATAGTATATAAATTATATTGATTACTAGGACACCAATAAGAGGCCGTTTGGATTGGCTTTTGGGGGAGTGCTTTTGGCTTTTGCTTTTGTCAAAAGCACTTCTGATAAAAAAGAGGTGTTTGTTTTGGCTTTTGGAAAAAAGCAAAAGCACCATGAGAAGCAAAAAAAGTGCTTCTGGGAGAAGCAGCCCAGGGGTGCTTCTCCCAAAAGCAGAAGCCAAAAGCACTTCGTAAAATGTGCATAGACTTAAATACCCCCACTACTTAATATAAATTACACTATAAATATATCTTATTATCATATTAAATAGCATGTCCTTTTTAGGGCCCGTTTGGATTGGCTTTTGAAAAAAGCAGAAGCCAAAAGCAGAAGCAGAAGCGAAAGCCAAAAGTAGAAGCAAGTAAGGGTCCGTTTGGATTGACTTTTAAAAAAAGCAGAAGCCAAAAACAGAAGCAGAAGTGAAAGCCAAAAGCAGAAGCAGCTAACTTTTGTGTTTGGATGGAATGTTTAAAAAGCGGCTTTTTTTCCATAGTATGTTTGGATGTATAAAAGTGAAAAGTGCTTTTGAAATGTGTAAATTACCAAAAAGGATATGTTATTTATATATGATAGTATATATTTATAGTGTAATTTAAATAAATTAATAGGGGCATTTATGACTCTGCACACATTACTAGGTGCTTTTGGCTTCTGCTTTTCGGAGAAGCACCACCTGGGCTGCTTCTCCCAGAAGCACTTTTGCAGCTTTTCGAGGTGCTTTTGCTTTTTCTAAAAAGCCAAAACAAACACTCTTTTTCCTTCAAAAGTGCTTTTGGCAGAAGCAAAAGCCAAAAGCACTTGGAAAAAAGCCAATCCAAACAGGCTCTAACTTTTGTGTTTGGATGGAATGTTTGAAAAGCGGCTTTTTTTCAAAAGTGTGTTTGGATGTGTAAAAGTAAAAAGTGCTTTTTAAATGTGTAAATTACCAAAAAGGACATGCTAATTAATATGATAATAGGATATATTTATAGTGTAATTTATATTAAGTAATGAGGGTATTTAAGTCTTTGCACAATTTACGAAGTGCTTTTGGCTTCTGCTTTTTGGAGAAGCACCCCTGGGCTGCTTCTCCCAAAAGCACTTTTGCAGCTTTTCGAGGTGCTTCTGCTTTTTTTTGAAAAGCCAAACCAAACGTTTATTTTCCACCAAAAGTGCTTTTGGCAGAAGTAAAAGCCAAAAGCACCTTACCAAAAGCCAATCCAAACACCCTCTTAGTAATTACCACATTCCAAAAGCACTTTTCATTTTTATTCATCCAAACATATTTTTAAAAAAAGCCGCTTTTCAAGCATTCCATCCAAACACAAAAGTTACATGCTTTTGCTTTTGACTTCTGCTTCTGCTTCTACTTTTGGCTTCTGCTTTTTCAAAAGCCAATCCAAACGGGCCCTAAAATTGTTAGGGGAAACCATAGGACTATAGGAGGAGTTCTTCCAACCTGGGAATCCTAACTCCATTGCACCCAAAGTACAAACCCAAACACGTGTATATGTTGGATTGAGCATTTCCGAAGGCTATATAGTGCTAAAAAAAAGTGTATGATTTTACAAGCTTTTTCCGTGCGAATATGTAAATTTCGACCACCGATCGCCGAAATATTTATATTCGCACGGCCATCAACAGCCATCCGCTGAACTCGTCTCTTTAATATTCTCTCCGTCCCGCGAAGTTTGACACCTTTCTTTTGGGCACGGTAATTTAGGTGGTGGGGTTTAGTAGTTAAAGTTGTGTGAATGTTTGTATTTAAAATTCTAATAAATTTTGATAATGTTTATTATTTAACTTTGACTTAATATTATCGTAATGATGTAATTAGAAAAAAATAATCAAGTGTGGTCTTGTTAGAATCGTCTAATCGTATAGTTTTAGAATATATATTTTATACAATTTTTATCTGTACCAATTTTGAAATATTAAGAATTAAAAAAATACAAGGGACTTTGTGTAGAAAAGTAAAATTGTAATGAAATTTGTTCAGAATAGTAAAAGAAATTACTTTTAATGGGATTTTTTTTTTTTGGTAAACGGTGACACTCATGTGTCGGCAAAGGAGTGTGGGAGCCCAAACCACACAAATTATAGAATATATATTTTATACAATTTTTATCTGTACCAATTTTGAAATATTAAGAATTAAAAAAATACAAGGGACTTTGTGTAGAAAAGTAAAATTGTAATGAAATTTGTTCAGAATAGTAAAAGAAATTACTTTTAATGGGATTTTTTTTTTTTTGGTAAACGGTGACACTCATGTGTCGGCAAAGGAGTGTGGGAGCCCAAACCACACAAATTACAAAGGAGGATAAAGGGGAGGGATATTGGGCCGGGTGGGGATCGAACCCCCAACCTATGGTTGGGAGACGGAGGACTTGACCGCTAGGGTAAGTCCTCAACCCCACTTTTAATGGGATTTGACAATATTAAAATTCTAATCAAACTTATATTCATTTAATTTATCTAAAAATGAAAATGTGTCAAACTTTGTGAGACACCCAAAAAAGGAATAGGTGTCAAACTTCGTGGAACGGGGGGAGCACTAACAATGAAACGCCCAACCAACGCTGTTTTTCATCCGTCCAAACGACCATAGACAGTCGTTTTGGCAAAAAAAAATTGTAATGTTTTAAACCCCACAAACATCACAAAATTAATATTTAAGAGCACAACTGCATATGCAGTCATAGTGCTTGTTATTCTGCACACAAACTGTACCGGTTTATTTATGGGCACAAATCTTGGGACGGAAGACACTTCCCATGAAACGAATAAATCGAGGATTAAAACCTCGCGCACAAAGTGGCCAGCTTATAAAACAGATTAGTGATTTTACTCAGTAAAATAGTTCCCGTTCATCAAAAACAGTCGACCGCAAATAGCCGTCGAATGTTTGATCCATCAATAATGATTCAGAGGATCTTATCCCCTTCTCAAACCAAATAGGGTCCCTCCCCGTCGTCAATGAAGTAAGAAACTAAATGAGCAAACAAAGGTGTCAGGAAATGTCCCTGTAAGAATCTGAGTAGATGATGATACACATCAGTTGAACTGTCATGTCTTTTTCTCTTCTATTGGATACACGTCAAGGAAGAACGTTTCTTCAATCTAATTTATTTCCTCCCAACTGCAGGAAAATATAACAGACTCTGCATCTGCATCATCTGCAACACAGAAATTACAGAATTGAAGGGTGAAGATGAGATCAGAAACCCAAGTAAAAAGTAGATCCACACAAGTTTATTCTAGTGTTGCCAAAATGCACAAATTAACCAATCATACGACACCAAATTTTTCCGCCCAAGCATAAGCCAGACTCGGTTTCAACTCAACTTCATTTCATGAGTCGGACGAACTTTTCATCATGTACAAGCTTGACTCGGTTTGAACTTCACAAACTCGAGGCGTGCTTGTTTCTTAAAACAACTATATTTGAAACAATACATTCACATTTTAAACAGAGCACGGTATTTACAGATCATGGGTGACTTTTTCAAATCTTCCAACAAAAACTGGTTCATGAGATGCAATCATGCAAAGACTATTATTTAGCACGAAATTCTATGTTTGAAGATCTACGAATTTTACAAAACAATTATTTTTGAAGTAAATTCATTGTGAAATATATTATCTTACATGTTGCATTCAGCGATATATAAAGCGAATAACAAGTAGCAAAGAGCAGATAATTATTACCGTACACCAACGCTATAGAAATGCTGTGTCTTCACTGCTCTGAGGCAATGCAAATGGCGAGATTTTAACCGAGATCAGTGGTGAGTAGTCTATCTGATAATTCACAAGAACCGGCCCAAAAATGTTGAAGTTTTTGGAACTATTGAGAGCAACTTCTGCATCGGACCCACGCTTAAAGACCACTTTGGCACGGCCCAAATTATGATCGACTTCTGTCTCGGACTCCATCAATGTCCCAAACCTTCTGAACATTTTATTAAGTTTGATTTCTGATGGAAGACCCTCCTTTCCTGCAAAGTTCAATATAAGCTCTGCTGGCGACGACTCTAATTTCCTCCTTTTCATGCTGTCATCTACTTCACTGGCCGCCATTGAAAGGAACCCACTGGAAAGTCTTTTTCTAGGTTTAGGAAGATTCACAGCTTCCTTCTTGGAATCGCGCAACATTTGGACAGCAGAATAGTTGTGCACAATCTTGTCCATCTTATGCAAACCATTCACACCGCTAAATTTCAGTTCTTCAATGGATCCACTAATTGATGGATCCTCTATTTTATGTCTACCTTGGCTGTCTAAAGCAATCGAACCTCTGAAACCCTCGAAGAAACTGCGGATATTATAATGAAATTCGTGGCCTCTTTTTGGATGCTTTGCCAGCAGCTGAAGCTCAAATAGCATCTCCTTCACAGAGAACTGTTTCGCAGAAATAACAACACTTCGCCTTGAAAAGTGGTCGTTTATCTTTGGAGAAACATCAATGCCCGTTATAGTGTTACTACCCTGCTGCAATACAGCCACATCTGTTATCCCAAGAAAAATGCTCGGTTGAGCAGTACCTTCGTTTCCCCGAACTCCTCCAATGCTAGCGACTTTTGTCGGCACATAATCGATGCTCTCAAGCTTTTCGACCTTAATATCTGATACTTCAGATATCTCCATACTTTGGCACGCCTCATAGTCTTCAGGTACACTGTCAATGTAGGCTTGGGAATTTCCGATAGGAAACCTGCGCACGGCATACTCTTTTGTCGCCATAAAATCAGCCATCTCAACATTTTGACATGCACCACTATCCAGGATTCCATCATCACCGCTGGCAACATTGGTACAAGACATCAAAACATCCTCGTTATCTATTACCTCATTCATTGACAATGCAATGGCATTTTGGTTTTCATATATGTTGGAATCTACTTGTACAAGTTCATTGTCTTTCAGAAAACTGGTGTTTGTCTCAATTTGCTGATTTTTATCTATTTCAGCTCGAGTTGCAACATCAAGGCCTTCGTTTTTATTTGGTTTAGTAGCATCATCTCCATCAACAATACTTGCCACCCCATTTGAGATGCTTAGATTCAGTGGATTATTATTGGATCCTTCATCCTTCAAACTAGCAATCTCGGAAGATTTCACAACAGCTTCACCTATTTCTAAGGACAAGGAATTTTCACCAAGGGATTCTAGATTAGTGCATTGAACATCATCGATCCTCAAGTCTGACTCGACCTTTACACCAGGACACTCACTTGAGCAACCTTGATTCCCGCTCAAAACTTCACCAACTTTGGTGTCGGATTGGACGCTTATATTATTACTTTCCAAAGCTAAGACCTTTCTTTCTTCACATTTTGCCTGAACCCCACTACCATCATCATTGCTTATTTGACCTTCATCATCATCGCCTTTCTTAGGACAAGTTGATGAGTTCTCGGCCTCTGCAACGTTTACAACTTCACCAACAACAGCTTCCACAGGATGGCTAACGGATTCACCAGCAATAATAGTGCCAGTACCATTATCAATGGATTCATCTTTAATAGACTCCGCAACCTTTTCATTCTCCAGTGTTTCATTCTTGACCTCATCACCCAAGACACCAATCCTTCCCGGAGTCAATACACAAACTGCACCTACATCTAAACCAACACCATCACTAATTTCACCAGGCGGCTCACTTTGAATAGCCTCGTTCTCCTCCCTTTTGCTCAAAACTTCCAAAGATTCTGTAAAACACCGATCACTGTCATCCAAAACATGACCCTCCAAATCCCTAATTTCTCCTACTCCAAAATTGGCCCCTTCCTTGCTACCGACCCCATCAACAAACACATCAGACCCAACAACCTCCACCATTACTTCCCCATCTTCAGTTTGATCCTCGCCGTCCAAATTCCTCACAGGAGGCTCTAAAACCCCGACATTACCACCCTGACACACGTTGCTTTGGTCATCTTCCATAAATCAATATTTCTGGGTCAAGTTTCAAATTCATCAAACAAGCAATTAAACAAACAAATGAATATAACAGATAAACATAAACATAGAATTAGCCTAACATAATTCAAAGTAATTAAAATCGAGGGGTTATTGGCAGAAAAGAAGCAACACAAGTGCAATTAAGTCAAAGAAGCTGAAAAGGGTACCTGAAATGGGGCCGAGGAGTCGGCTTCCCCCGGAAAATCGAAATTAAAGGTGCGAAAATGGGATTGAGGGCTGAGGGTTTTGCTGAGAGAGGAGCAGTAGGAAAAAGGTTAAGAAGAAAGAAAAAAAAAGGAAAAAAAGCAGAAAAATGGACAATGGAGAGGTGCCCTTTCCAGGGGCAAATCGCCAATGACCAATGCTAACATTACATTCGATTCTTAGTTTCTTACCGTTGGGATTTTAACCACGTGCTCCCCCTACTTGCCCTAATTATTACTCTCACACACTACATGGCTTGTTTGTTTTGGCTTGTGAAAAAAGAGAAGTCAGTAGAAGAAGGAGAAGAGAAAGAAAGAGAATTCAAAAGGAAAAACAGCTCAAATAATTGTTTAGATGAATATTATTAAGTTGTTTTTCAACGGAAACATATTTGGATGAATTGTAAGTAGAAGTACTTTTGATATATTAAAATTACTAAAATGAACATAAATATTATAAGGATATTTATAATTAATTTTATTTCCTTTTTAAATAGGGTTATTTTTGTATTTTTATTACTAAATGACTTCTAATTTTAAAAAAAGTAACCCCTACCTACTTTGAAAAAAATTATAATTTTAACTTTTGCTTCTTCTTTTATTTTAAAAAAAAGTCAAAACAAACAGCTAAAAAAATTCAAAAGGACTTTTGAAAGAAGCAAAAGTCAAAAGGAGAAAATTAAGGCAAAACAAACAGACTCTAATTCATCTCACTTTCCTTTTTGTCAATCCACTCCAATGGTCTCATTTCTATCTCACTGTAATTAAATACAAACTCATTCCTATCATATTATATTAATAAATAAATTTATTAAAATTTTAAACACACAACTATCACATCGCATATAAATAAATCAATTAAAAATTCAAATTCATTAAAACAAATCATGTAAATACCTAATTTACCCCTACTTCAATACTAATATGGTTGACTTTTGGGAACAGACTCTAGCGTTTAACTTTTCAAAATACTAAAAAAATAATCTAAAAATCTATATATAGTAAATACTACTCCATCCGTTTCTTTTTAGTTGTCTTTTTAGAGATTGAAAAATGTTCCAAAATAGTTGTCATTTTTAGATAGTTAGTTATGCTATATTTTACTATATTGCCCCTTACTTTACACAAATGTTATTTCTTGACATTTACTATTACAAATGGGTTTAATTGAAGGGTAAAAATGGAAATTTATGAGTTAACTAATGCCAATCTTAGTTATTAAAATTGAACTGAAAGAGACAACTATTTAGGAATGGAGGGAGTAATTTCAGTAACCGTCAAATTTTAATCTCTATATTCTAAACTCTGAACGCTCATCTCCCCCAACTTTTATCTTTCCAAATTCCAGACTCTAAACTTGAATTTAAAATTGCATTACCAAACATTATTATTCAAAATTACCTCAATTTAAAACTATTTTTCACCATCAGTTTCAAACTCCAGACTTTAAACCCCATACGCTAAACTCAAATTATTCCTCAAACAGAGCCTATATTATTACATTAAATACTAACTATCCCCACATAAATGCCGTGCCCAAAAGTTATAGGACACTTTAACGGGACGGGGGGAGTACTTTATACGGGAATTGAGTAGGGTTGATATGTAAGTATATAACAGGGTTCATATAATTGTTGGAGGAAAAATTATTCCAATTTATAAAAAGAAAATATCTATGATCGGACATTCAAAATAGTAAATATGACATTTTAGTTTTTTTTTTTTGGAGGAGGGGGGGGGGGGTTGGACAGCCTATAAACACTAATAAATAGTGGTGAGAGCCCATGTCACACTTATTACAAAGGAAATAAAAGAGAGATTAGGGGCCGGATGGAGAATCGAACCTTTAATCTTCAGGTTGGAAGTCAGTCGGACATTTTTGTTGGGACATGTGGACCAATGAAATAAATAGGAGAAATTGAGAGCCGAATGGAAAATCGAATCTCAATCGTAAAGTTGGAAAGTAGACCACTTGGTCAAATTCTATATCTCTCCTAATTATTTTTTTAGTGAATTACCGGGTATCCCCAAGCCACATTGGACCCAAGACTCGAGGATCTACATGGGCAATAAAGGGCGCATCTCCCAAAGCAGTTTTGCATACACAATGTTCGAACCCAAAACATTGCTTAAACGATTGGAGCCTCAATCCACTCAAGTCAACTGCTGTTGGTATATCTCTCCTAATTACTTTTTTTTTGGAGGAGCCATTGAAGGCCTGGAAAGGGATGGTGGGAGCTCATGCCACACAAATTACAAAGGGGAATAAAAGGGAGGGATAGGGGGCCGGTGGGGAATCGAACCTCCAACCTTCTGTTGGAAGTCAATGGACTTAACCACTTGGGCTAAGTCCTCATCCTCATCTCTCCTAATTACTTGATTATTGTTTTTTCTACAAAATTAAATAATCATATTTATATACGGAGTATTTTTTTTTAGGTGAATACCAGGGTATCCCCAGGCCATGTTGGACCCAAGACTAATCCTTCGAGGATCTGCAAGGGCAATTAATGGCGCCTCTCCCAAAGCAGTTTTTTGCATACAAGGCTCGAGTCCGAGACCTTGCTTAAGCGACTAGAGCCCCATATACAAAGTATTTTTTATTATTTATTATAGCAAATAATTTTAATCAAATTATTGTGTTCTATGAACACAGTTTTCTTGCCGTTGGAGTACTAGAATGGTGAGAAATTATTGCACTTCTATATTTTACAACTTCAATATATAATCAAATACTAGTACTTTTATAAACTACTTCTTATGTTTCTTTTTAAATGCTATGGAACCACATTTTGTACAATTCAATACATATTTTTAATTCTTAATATTTCAAATTGCATACAAGAAAAATTATGAAAATTTAGTATTTTAAATCTATGCAATTAGACGAATCCAACAAGATCTCACTTGACTATATTTTATCTTATATAATTGTATTAAAAATTCGAATCAAAGTTACTCAATGAACAGTGACAAAACTTCAAATATGCATTTAAAAAGGAACAGATGTAGTATTTCATTATTACGCAACAATTATTTGATTATACTATGTTTTAAAATATTAGAACAACAAAAGCATATCCAAAACACCTTGATAGGGATGAGGACTTAGCCAAAGTCATTAGTCCATCGACTTCCAATGGAAGGTTAGAGGTTCGATTCCCACCGACCCCCTATCCTTTCCTTTTATTTCCCTTTGTAATTGTATGGCATGGACTCCTGAAAAAAAAAAAAAAAAAAAAGGCCTTGATAATTCTTCTATAGTCTTAAATATCATATGGTCTCGGTCAAATATCCTCATAATAGATAATGGCGATCAAATTAAATAATTTGTTTAAGGATAAAAACTTACATTTCATTTTAGACAATTATTATTAAGGGGGCGTTTGGTTGGGGTAACTTGGATGCTCCTGGGAATCTTCTGCAGGAAATGACACATTCCCGGTAATCTTTTAGGAAGGAATGTTAGATTCCCAACCAAATAGAAATGTTGGCTAAGATTGATGGGAATGTGATTCCCTTCTATAAGCCAGATAATCTTAGATTACTAGGCATCTTTCATTTTATTTTACATTAAATTGTCTTTCATACCATTTTAAATTTTAAAAGCATATATCAACTCATTTTAAAACTTAACTATTTTATTATTATTTTTAATCCTAGAAAATGCATCCAGCCTCCAATTCATTCTTTCTCCGCCATTCACATTGCTATCCTAGCAGAGTGGTCTACGAATTCTTTTGAGGTCGGTTTTGCTCTTTCTTCTCTTGACTATCTTCCATGTGTTCTCCGCCATATTGTGTTCTCTTGACTATCTCCAGTTCATTCTTCTCTTGACTATGAATTTAATTTATTATTTGTCATTTGAAAATTAATCCAATAAATCTGCATCACTCTGTACAATTCCAATGCATTTAATTACTTATTGACATTGCTACTATATGTATAAGCAATGAGATAAATAATGAACATAGATAGCGTAATGGGATTGTATTTACCTGAATCCAAAATGTGCTTTGGTGTTCGTGATCTTTTACTTGTTTTGGCTTAAGTATGTAAAATGTTTACTCGATCGACCATAATTGTCATTGTAATGTATTAAGCTTTGCTTATATATTTCAATCATTCAATTATATTATAAATGACGAAACATCGAATTAATGAGAAATAAGCTTCATGAGAACTATTAAATAACAATTTTGAATTAAGGGCATTATAGTCTTTCATGTTAGGTAGGAATCTGAGATTCACAATCCAACCAAATGCAGCAATCTTAAAATCTCAAAAAAATAAGATTCCCAGCAATCATATTCCCACTGGTAATCTAAGATCTCTCCAACTAAACGCACCGTAATTGTAATCCCTCAGAATTAATTTTTCTTTACATATTTTTTTGCAATCATTTCAAATTAATTCTATTAGTATGATTAATTAAACTACAAAATGAGAATATGATCTTTGTGTGATGATTATGTCTTTAACTTTTAATTTTGACTTGAAAGTTTAAATAACTGGTGGCCTTTTATCTATCACTTTATTTATTGTTAATACATTGTTATGACAACTTAACCTTGTACTTTTCATTGAGATGTCTCTCAGGTGTTGGCACATCAGGTTGACGACGACAGTTAACTCTGCTGGAAGTTCTTTTATTTGTACTTATTTAAATACCGCAGAGTCTGTAATCTTAGATAGGATTTTGAGCGATTTATTTTTCATCTTAGAGATTATAGTGAGAGAGTCTTTGTAAGTTGTTCTTCAAGAACTTATAGAGTTATCGTGAGAAGAACAAGAAAAGAGAGATTGAGTTTACATAGAAAATATCTGAAGGTATTGTGATCTACCATCAAGATTGTATTCTGGAGATTCAGGGAAAGAAGATGAAGATCATGGAGAATCGACAGAACGTGTTCATGCCTTGGTGAATTCAAATAGGGTGATTTCCCTACAACGGTAGTTAAGGGGGGGTCTTGACTACACTGCTCTACTAGATTAGTTCGTCTAGGGTGAGAGTTTGATTTCTTGGTTTAGGCATTAGATTGTTTCTGTGATTTTGATCTTTAGTCTAGTTCAAGTCCCTGGATTGGTATCCCCCAGATGTAGGTTGCAAAACCGAACTGGGTCAACAAATTGATCGTGTTCTTTATCGCTTTCGCAAACACGTAGTTAGAACATCATAAAAACATCCATAACAGAATCTTGAAGCATTAAGGGACCTACAAATTGGTATCAGAGCGAGTTCTCTAACGTAACTGAGAAAATCCATTCATTCAAGATTCAAGAATCATGAGTCGAGAAGGAGCGTCTAATACTCGTCCGCCATTGTTCGATGGAAATGATTATGCCTATTGGAAAGCTAGGATGCGCAGTTATCTGTTGGCACAAGGAGATGGTGTTTGGGATTCAGTCTTGGAGCCATGGACTCAGCCAACAAGAACTGTTCGAACTGGAGAGGAGAAACGGCCACAACAACAATTCGACCCACGACAAACGCCGAACTCACATAGGCCGAGAGGACTGCAAGATCAGTGAATTACACAGCTCTCAACGCTATCAGTGGTGCTATGGACGAAGCGCAATTCAGGATGATCGCTAACTGTACATCCGCCTATGAAGCTTGGAATTTCTTGGAGACTCAACATGAAGGTTCTGAAGATGTCAAGACAACCCGTCTACATCGCATTGAATCGATCTTTGACAGTTTGAGAATGACGAATGATGAGGATATCAAGATATCGTGAATCAGGCCACAGCTCTTGGAATGTCATTTGAAGGATCAAAGCTCGTGAGGAAATTTCTTAGGACTGTTTCTAAGAAATATTCTGCAAAAGTGGCAGCCCTTGAAGAAGTTGAGAAGATCAAGACAATGTCCTTGAGGGAATTGGTTGGTATTCTTCAAACTTATGAAATCAATCATCTAGCCTCTGAAAAATCGCACAAGAACATTGCATTCAAGGCCGAAGATGAACCTGCTGATGATTTTGAGGAAGAAGTTTCTTTACTATCCAAAAGGATTGGAAAGATGCTTCAGAATAAGCATTTCAAGAAGTTTCAGAAGAAAAATCGTAGTTCTGACAACCCAGTGACAACGGAGAAGCAGAACAACAAATTTGAAAAGAAATCTGATAAGAAGTTCAAAAAGTTAAAGAAGGACAGAGATGTTGATAAGTCTGATAAATCTTCTGAGATTATATGTTTTGAATGTGAGGGAAAAGACCATGTGCGAGCTGAATGTCCTACTGCAAAGAAGAAGAGAGGGAAAGCACTTCAAGCTACTTTGAGTGATGAGTCTGAAGTTGAAGCTGAGGATGAACAATCAAGTGATGATGAGGATGTCGTTGCATTTGTGACAAGAGAAGCTAGTCCTACCCCTTCCACAGGTAACTGTGAGTCAATACAATTAATTACTGACATTTCTTCTATTGTTACAGCTGAATCAGGTAGTCTCTATAAAGAACTAGTTGATATCTATGAAGAACTCAAAGAGGAGTATGAAGAAGCTGTACAAGAGAATGAGCAGTTGTCGAAACAACTCACTGACATCCGTCTGACTTTGGATAAAGCAGAAGCTGAAAAGATTAAGGCTATTGATGATCTAAAAGTTCTTAAGAGAAAGTATGATGAAGTGAGGCTTCAGATTACTACTGTGACTAAAGAGAAGGAATCATTCAGAGAGGAATCTATTAAATTGAAAATTCGAGTTGCTGATTTGGAAAAGATGACCAAAGGGAAAGGTAAACTTGATGAAGTTCTGTCTATTGGAAAGAGTTACAGAGACATGACTGGTATTGGGTACAAGAATCAAGCATCTACTGGAAAAAGACTATTTGTTAGTGGTGGAAATCTGAATGCTGAAGCAAATTCACTGACACATCAGGATGTTCCTACATCACCCAAACGATGAAGAGACTGTCTCTATTGCAGCTTACCTGGTCACACAGCTGAAACTTGCATAAGGATTGTTCGTGATCTCATGAATGGTCGCCCAGTAGTCTGGCCCCATGAAGATTTAAAGAAAAAGATCAGAATTCAAATGGAGTGGGTGCCTAAGAGAAAGGAGAGTAAATGCTTTGTTGTTCTATCATCACAGCAACAACCACGGTCCAAAAAGTGGTATTTTGATTCAGGTTGTTCAAGGCATATGACAGGTAGTAAGGAGATTTTAAACAACTTTACAGATAAAGATTGTGGAGATGTGGTTTTTGGTGATGGTGCTAGAAGCAAAATCACTGGTTACGGTAATGTAAAGGACGGTGAACTTTCTAAACTCTCTAGAGTCTATCATGTTGAAGGGCTTACTACTAATCTCATTTCAATTAGTCAATTATGTGATGAAGATTCCCTTGTTATTTTTAATAAGCATTTTTGTCAAGTGTTTGATTGCAGGAGAGATAACATCATGACAGGCAAAAGATCTAAAAATAATTGCTATACTTTGGAAGCTAATCTGGCACAGGCACTAGTAAGCAAGGATGATCTCACAAACCTATGGCACAAAAGGCTTGGACATCTCAACTATCAAACCATGTATAAACTAAGTTGTTCAGCCGCTGTTAGAGGTCTGCCAAAACTACAGAATAACAAAGACCTTGCTTGTGTGGACTGTTCAAAAGGAAAGCAAACCCGAGCTCAACATAAGAAGACTGATGGAGTCTCTACAGATCATTGCTTAGAACTGATTCATATGGATCTTATGGGTCCAACAGAAACTGAAAGCCTAAATGGCAAAATGTATGTTTTAGTTTGTGTTGATGATTTTTCGAGATTCACTTGGGTATGTTTTCTCAGGAGCAAAGATGAAGCCTTCCAACACTTTGAAAAGCTAAGCCTGAAGTTGATGAATGAAAAGCAAACCAAAATCCAAAGGATCCGTTCTGATCATGGACGTGAGTTTGAGAATCAGGAGTTTGAACTTTTCTGCAACAACCATGGAATTTTTCATGACTACTCTGCCCCTAAGACACCTCAAGAGAATGGGATTGCTGAAAGGAAGAATAGAACACTTCAAGAGATGGCTCGTTCAATGCTACATGCTAGTGCTCTTGGGAAGTCATTTTGGGCTGAAGCAATTTACACAGCATGTCATATCATCAATCGTGTGTTGTTGAGACCTCACACTAACAACACTCCATATCAAATCTGGAATGGTAAAACTCCTACTGTTAAATACTTTCATATTTTTGGATGTAAATGTTTTGTCTACAGGGATAGAGAGCAAATTAAGAAGTTTGATGCTAGAGCTGAGGAAGGTTGGTTTTTGGGATATTCTAACAATTCTAGAGCTTATCGAATTTATTTGATTCAATCCAGAAAGGTTATTGAGTCAGTAAATGTTCTATTTGAGGATAAGTATGCTTTACCTAGAAAGGATGATGATAGTATTATTCCTAGTACTGATACTGCCTCAGTCAACCCTGATGTTAGTACATCTAGTCAACAATAGTCTGAAGGAATAGTTATTGATGATGATGGAGATGCTAATCATGAAGATAACTTAAAGGATGCTGATTTAAGTTCTAAAGATGTTGTATCTGATAAGAGAAAAGGTCCAAGGACTCTAAAGCATCACTCACAGCAAGATATTATAGGTGATCCTAGTGCTCAACGATTGACTAGAAGCAAGAAGGTTAATTACAGAGAATTAGCTGGATTAAACTGCTTTATATCTAGAGTGGAACCTAAGAATGTTTCAGAAGCTCTTAAAGACGAATACGGGATAGCAGCCATGCAAGATGAGTTGGTTCAGTTTGAAAGGAATGATGTTTGGGAGTTGGTGGAACAACCACAGAACATCAATATTATTGGTACAAAATGGGTCTTTAGGAATAAGACTGATGAGCAAGGCAACATTATAAGGAATAAAGCTTGCCTAGTTGCTCAAGGTTTTACACAGATAGAAGGTCTGGATTATGGTGAAACGTTTGCACCTGTTGCAAGGATGGAAGCTGTTCGAATTTTGTTAGCATTTGCATGCTCTATGGATTTTAAGTTGTATCAACTGGATATCAAGACAACTTTCTTAAATGGGAAGATCAAAGAGGAGATATTTGTGGCACAGCCTGCTGGTTTTGAAGATCCATCTAGACCAAATTATGTATATCGAGTAAATGGTGCACTTTATGGACTAAAGCAAGCTCCTAGAGCTTGGTATGATCGATTGTCTTCATTTCTCATTTTTAATGGATATAAGATAGGAGAAGCTGATAAGACGATGTTTGTGAAGCATGAAGACAACCACTTCATAATTGCACAGGTATATGTTGATGATATAATTTTTGGATCGACGTCAGAACATCTCAGAAACAACTTTGTTCAAGCTATGCAATCAGAGTTCGAAATGAGCATGATGGGAGAATTGACTTACTTCTTAGGACTTCAAGTGAAACAAATGAAAGATGGAATGTTTCTTAGTCAGGAGAAATATGCTCGGAATATGCTAAAGAGATTCAAGTTGGAAGACAGTAAGATTGCTAGAACTCCTCAAGGTCAACAACAGAAACTTTCAAAGGATGATCAAGGAGCAAATGTAGATCAGAAACTATATAGAAGTATGATTGGAAGTTTACTTTACTTAATAGCTTCTAGACCCGACATATCCTTTAGCACTGGAGTTTGTGCTAGATTTCAAGCAAATCCTAAGGAAGTGCATTTGAAAGCTGTTAAGCGCATTATGAGATATGTGAAAGGAACTATTGGTTTAGGAATTTGGTTCTCTAAAAGATCAAGTTTGGATTTGATAGGGTTCACTGATTCGGATTGGGCTGGTTGTTGTGATGACAGAAGGTCAACAACGGGAGGATGTTTCTATCTAGGAAATAATCTTGTATTTTGGTTTTCTAGAAAGCAGAACATAGTTGCACTTTCTACAGCGGAAGCAGAGTATATAGCTGCAACGTGCTGCTGCTCACAATTGATGTGGATGAAACAAGTTTTGTGTGATTATGGAATCAAGAAGGATGATTTCAAGGTGTATTGCAACAATACAAGTGCAATTAACATTTCAAAGAACCATGTTCTACATAGTCGCAGCAAACATATTGATATAAGGTATCATTTTATAAGAGATTTGGTTGAAGAGGGTGTGTGCAACATTGAACATATTGGGACGTTGGAACAACGTGCTGACATCCTTACTAAAGCACTCGACGGTGAAAGGTTTGAAACACTTAGATCTATTATGGGCCTTTGCTACTCTAGTTAAATTTTGATACATGTTTATGTTTATTTTACACATTTACATTTGATCTAGCCCATAAGATTTTCAGGCCCAGTCTCATTTTGGATAAAGTTTTGAGAAACCGTCGTCCCACAGTAATGATGACTGTGAACTGACATCTTTCACGTCGCACGTCAGGGAGAAACCGTCCTTCGCCTCTTCATCTTCATTTTCTCTCTTTAAATCGATAGCTTGGGTTTTCTGTTTTACCGCATTTCAGTTTCCAGTTTGAGTTTTCAGATTTCACAAAGCTATGGCGTCTTCTTCCTCCACAAACCACCCCGAAAAAGCTTCCGATCAAGCCCCAACTAGCTCGGAACCACCAATCACTTCTGAGACCCTCAATCCCTCAGAAAATGTTGTTGAGGATCAAAATGCCACGCCTGAAAACCCTACTCAAACCTCCACAGAAGCTACCGAAGCCCAACTCACGGAATTTGCTGAGAATGTCGAACCCATCATTACCATGTTTCCTACCCCTCCTCATAGTCCACTTCCAAATCCTCCTCAGGAACCTTCTGTAAATCCTACTGAAGCCTCTACTGTAGGAGATCCCACTGAAGCTACTCCAAATCCTACTGATGCTGAAGCCGCATATGTTCAGGAAGAGGAAGACCATATTCTGCCGCATGACGAATCAGAGGATCCAGATCAACCTGATGTTGGAACAGAGGTCCGACGACCCACTACTAGGTCTTCACAGAAAAAGAAGCGGAGCACCTCTACCAGTGATGTTGGTACACCTGCGAAACGACCAAGGACCAGAAGAACGCCGGAGAAAACTCAGAGGGATTTACTGTCACAACGAGCATTCAACATGACATATTTCACTAAAGAAATGATGCTGTTCGGGACCAAGACCTTGTCAACAGAAAATTCATCCCAGAGGAGACTTTTGTCCATTCTACATACACCGACCTAGGGTTCGATGAGTTCCTTGAAGAAAGACATCTACTGAAGTGGGCAAGGGTGTTTAAAGCCTACTCTTCAACACTGGTCAGAGAGTTCTACGCCAACCTACACCCTGATGTTCTCAACAAGAAGTCTCAATGGTTTGGTAAGATATACATTAGAGGCAAGTTTATTGATTTAACCCCTGGAGTTATCAATGCGTTGTTAGAACTTGCACCAAACGACGATCTTGGTGATCCACTGGAGTATTTGCCTCATTCGCCTGCCGATATAGCCTACACTATTTCAAATGAGAGGGCTTTTGACTTTGGCCGGAACAAGTGCAGTGTTTCAAGCATGACCATGAAGTTCCACTGTTTGTTCTATCTGTGTCGTGCAAACATCTTACCAACATCCAACGCCTCACAGCCTTCACTGGAAATGGTTAAACTTTTGTTTTGTATTGATTCTGGAATAGAACTTATGAATTTTGGTCTTCTGGTTTTGAAGCGCATGCTAGGTTTTACTCGTGATCTAATCATCAAGTCTGCTAGTTTACCATACCCCGGCCTTATCACATTGTTGCTGCATCAAAATGGCATTAAGACAAAGAAGGATGACCTGATCAAGATAAATGCACATTCCCCTTCCAATGAGCTTCGTGATAAGCATAATGACTTCAAGGAAGGACTACCACCGTCTGGCACTGATCTCATTTTGCAGATCAAGTCTGAGTTGCTTGCTCTAAGCGACAAGCAGACCAAAATCAGCCAGGAAGCCATTGCCACCAAGTGCAAGATTGCACAGATTATGAGTATGCTTCCCGGATCTCTCTCACCAACCCGCAAGGCCTCTTCAAGTGGAGCTCGTTCTGAGGAGCAGAATCCATTTGCTGATGAGGAAGAGGATTCTTCAGATGGAGTTGTTTGATCCATCAAGGGGGAGAAACAAAGTGTGGTGGTGTCTATTTTGGTGGAGGTCGTCTCAATGTGGTATGGTTGTTGGTACATTTGGGTAACACATTTCTGACTAAACTTTTAATGGTTTTTGGTGATTGTCTGATGACTGATGGATGTTTAAACTTTGTGCTGATGACACTGTTTTGCTGATTGTGTTTGTTTGTTTTGGATGAACTGTGATGGACTATTACTGTGATGGACTATTGACTCTCTAAAACTGTCGTCTTGTTTGGAACTTTACTTTGTTGATATTTTGCTATATTGTTTGATGTGCTTATTGATCTGAATTGCTTACTGTTTGCATTTTTGATAGACACCTTGTTTGATGGATCATCATCTCCATGAAATGTGGGGGAGATTGTTAATACATTGTTATGACAACTTAACCTTGTACTTTTCATTGAGATGTTTCTCAGGTGTTGGCACATCAGGTTGACGACGACAGTTAACTCTGCTGGAAGTTCTTTTATTTGTACTTATTTAAATACCGCAGAGTCTGTAATCTTAGATAGGATTTTGAGCGATTTATTTTTCATCTTAGAGATTACAGTGAGAGAGTCTTTGTAAGTTGTTCTTCAAGAACTTATAAAGTTATCGTGAGAAGAACAAGAAAAGAGAGATTGAGTTTACATAGAAAATATCTGAAGGTATTGTGATCTACCATCAAGATTGTATTCTGGAGATTCAGGGAAAGAAGATGAAGATCATGGAGAATCGACAGAACGTGTTCATGCCTTGGTGAATTCAAATAGGGTGATTTCCCTACAGCGGTAGTTAAGGGGGAGTCTTGACTACACTGCTCTACTAGATTAGTTCGTCTAGGGTGAGAGTTTGATTTCTTGGTTTAGGCATTAGATTGTTTCTGTGATTTTGATCTTTAGTCTAGTTCAAGTCTCTGGATTGGTATCCCCCAGATGTAGGTTGCAAAACTGACCTGGGTCAACAAATTGATCGTGTTCTTTATCGCTTTCGCAAACACGTAGTTAGAACATCATAAAAACATCCATAACAGAATCTTGAAGTATTAAGGGACCTACATTTATCTTTAAGCAAATGTCTCGAGTTCGAGCCTTTGTGTATATAGAATTTTGTTGTGGGAGAGGCAACCCATCAATACCAACCTAAAAAAAGAAAAGAAGAAATGCTTCCACGCCTTACTATATCAAATGACCCGTGAGTCGTGTATATAATTTTGTAAATTTGGTAAGAATAAAATGGTAAGTTGCATAATTGGGATTATCAAAGAGTAAGGCCTGCTCGCTCGGGATGCGGAGGTGAATGGGATGGTGTTACACACGGATGCCTGCGTATTGAGGGAGCCTGCTCGCTCGGGATTTGGAGCTGCTGTTCGAACACACACAGGGCAATGGGTTCGCGGGTGCAGCGGGGCTCTTGGTGGCCGGTCGATCCTGGAAGTTGAATTGCTAGCTTTGCGCTTCGGGTTGCTCTTGGCTGTGCAGATTGGGATTTCGTTGGCGGCCTGTTATGTGGATTCGCTTGATGTGGTTAAGTTGGTGATGGGGGCTGTTTCCTTTCGTCATTCTCTCTGGCCTATGATCAAGGAAGTTCGTGACTTGGTGAATGGTATGGAGGGTTGCTCGGTACGACATGTATACAGAGAGGGCAATCAAGTTGCTGATGGTCTTGCTCGGAAGGCTGCGAATATTGAAGAATTTTACACCACTTGGGCTTTCCCGCCAGATGAAATTTCTCATTTGGTTGGGAAGGATGCAAGTGGCGCCACTTATGTCCGTTTAGTTTAATTTCCTTTTCCTTTTTTTCATTTGTTTCGCTCGCCTTCTTAGGCTGTGTAACCAAAAAAAAAAAAAGAAAAAAAAGAGTAATATAGAAAGTGCCAATAATATGAAAAGAGTACTTGTCTAATTAATTGGGGTTTGGTAAGGATTTTATGTTCTCTTCGCTTATTATTTTTTTTTTTAGAAAAAAAACTTATTACTTAATTTTATTAAAATTATATCAAATCTATACCACAAGCAGTTGATTTGAGTGTATTGGACTCTAGTCGCTTAAGCAAGGTCTCGAGTTTGAGGGTTTAGGGTTTAGGGTTTAGGGTTTCATTGCCTATACTGATCATCGAGAGATTAGTCTTAGGTCCAATGTGTCATGGGGACACCCGATAATTTACCCAAAAAAAAAAAATTATATCAAATCTATCCAATATTAATTAGTTTGAATGGTAATGGGATTCTATATATTTAAGTCAAGTGTTGAATTTGAGTTTTGTAAATGCAAAAAACTCATATGTTACTATTTGACCTTTAAGAGACCTAAGAAATTATTTAAAAGTTCACTCCAAAACAAATTATATACTTCATATCATACAAAAATTCAGATCACATACACAAAACTCGAATTCGAGAAATTTGTTTTAAGCTGCCAGAACCCCATACCAGTACCACTGAGGTCAACTGTGTTTGGTAAAAATCCAGATCATAATTAAGCATATTAAACAAGAACGGATCACACCAGAAACAATCAAACTAGAACCGTATTATTTTTGTTATTAAGTCAAGCCCAGGAATATATATAAATTTGCATCTAATTTATACTGAGAAAATATAGTGAATATTGTCATTAATAGAATAAAATCAGAATATTTTATTAAAGTAATTGAAATTATTAATAATATACTTCCTCCGTTCATTTTTAATTGTCACGGACCCACATTTCACGCGATCCAATACACATTTTCAATCTTCAATAACTCAAATTGCGTACAAGTAAAAATTATGAAACTTTGATATTCTAAATATATGCGATTAGACGAATCTAACAAGATCTCACTTGACTATTTTTTATCCTATATAATTATATTAAAAAGTCAAATCAAAGTTACTCAATAAACATTAACAAAACTTATACCGTATTAAATAAAAAGGAACGGAGGAATACTATATAATATAATTAAAGTTATTAATAAGATATTAAGATTTGAGGGAGGATTGTTGTAATTAATATAAAATCTTTAAAAACTTCTCAGTAAATGTGCCTGAAATCTGAAGAGAGTTAAATGCTCTAGGACAAAATAGGAGGATAATCTGACATAGGAGTAGTAATTTTCAGGCACTACCAAATGATTTCGCACAGTTCTAGTACTCCCTCCGTTACAATTAAAAGAGACCCTTTTCATTTTTGACATTGTTCATTGTTTAACTTTGATTCAATTTAATTATATTGATACAAGAAGAGAAAAATAGTCTTGTAGTCATATTAGAATCGTCTAATTATATAGTTTAAAAATATACATTTTATATAATTTTTACTTATACCGATTTTGAGATATAAAGCGTTTAACAATTGCATTGAATTTTGTGCAAAAGAGAAATTGACTACTTTTAATGGGACGGAGGGAGTATTTTTTTAAATGTACTGGATATCACTAGGCCATATTGAGCCATAAGACTAATCCCTCGATCTGGTGGACATTAAAAGGTTGCCCCTCCCAAAATAAAATTGTACATACACAAAAGTTCGAACCCGAGACATTTGCTTAAGCTGCCAGAGCCATATCAATCAGGCCAACTTCCTTTGGTTTTCGCACAACCCTATTGTAGTCAACAATGACTTAAAAACTCATTTATTTTAACTCACAATGCAGAAAACTGATTTATTTACTTATTTATTCTTTTTTAAGCAAAAAGGAAATGACATTTGCAAACCATATGCAACTATGCATAGTTGTGCAGAAATAGGGCAGGATTTGTTATAACTTATAATTGCATTAATAATCTTAACAAGATGGAACTTTGCAATTTTTCCCAATCCACACAGTGCAAAAGAGCTGTGCCATCCTTCATTACTACAAAGTAAATCAAATAGAGATATAGGGATAGAAGTGACACAAAAGGATAAAGAGTGTTGAACAATGGAAACAGATAGAAACAAAACATTCCTGGGGAAATTTATACGAGCCTTTTGTATCGAAAAATCGTACATGGCAGAAGAACAGCATCAATCAGAAAGTACATTCAACATTCAGCAGCAAGCAGCATTTCTTTATTAGTCCACATAATTAGTGAAGCGTTATTTGCCTACCACTTATCAGAGAGGGCATGCCTTCTCAAACTCCTTTTGCTCCTTGCGGCACATTTCAAACTCGTTAGTGTGGTAATACATGCACCCAGCGTAAGCATCCAGTTCTTTGTTGCAGCTCTGATGAAGATCTCGTAGCCTGCCAAGAGATACAATGCAGTGAGAATTTTTGAAAAACCGAGGTTTTCTACCATTCATATACACTGGTATCATCCGTCATTGTCTGTAGTCTGTGAGTCCATCCTTGCCACTATGTGTAGATTAGCTACAAGTATTTCAACTATCAAGGAGGATATGTATGCGGGAGACAACATTGCAATCAGAATGCATAAAGAAGCCTTCCATCTTGGCCGGAGTTTTCTATGAGGTAAAACAACACACAATTCAAGAACTATAAAATCTACATCGCCCTTTAAACAAAACAACAGTTGCCATGAAGTTAAATTTATCAAAAATATTTTTGTTGTGAACAAGTGTTGATTCGAAACAATTGAACAATGGTAATTCGCAACAAATTTGTTTTTAAAAATGGAACGAGTGTTGGTAATTAAATACTTTTAATGAAATCATCACTAACAATGAAATTATTTTTGTTACCACGAACTTTTCATGATGAACATTTCATTACTACTTGGTACTTAATATAGACATTAAAAACCAAAATTAGGACTTCTCGCTTCAATGTTATTGCAAACACAACAATTTCTTGTAGTGAGGTACAGGCATCAGTCCTATTCTTGATTTCCATATCTTTGTACATAGGGAGTATTTCATGATGTACAGATGCAGTGAAATTGTATCCTGACAATGAGATAAAGAATCTAGATCTAAATATAGATAGAGGGGAGCCACCAGTCTCAAGAATAAAACATGCTTTTTTTAAGCACATATTCACTGCTTTGGAACCAACAAAACTGTGAGATATATGGCTGTGTATGTAGAAACAAAGATGGTTTCTTGTGGTTAATCATTAATGTTTTAGTGTTACAAATAGATGGTTCGAAACTTGAACCACATGGGACGAACAATTAATCTTAGGGTCTTCTTGATTGACATCTTAATCAACTTATCGATTCTTATTGGCATGTCCAACTTGATACATAAATACCTGCTACTCAATTAATAGAAGCCTACCAACTCTTTTATTTGCTCAAGATCAATTAATTTAAATAGACAAGACAAGACAAAAAAATAAATAAAAGCCAGTGGATCAACATGAGCTTGAAGAGGGGATGGGGACTTATCCTAGTAGTCAAGTCCCCCGACTCCCAACCTAAAGGTTGGGGGTTCGAATCCCACCCGGCCCCTATCCCTCCCCTTTTATCCCTTTGTAATTTGTGTGGCATGGGTCCCACCACTCTTTCCTAGCCTGTACAGGCTGTACAACAAAAAAAAAAAAAAAAAAAAGGAGGAGCTTGAAGAGATATAGCAACTTAACATATTGCAATTCAATGAAACATCTCCCACATTCTATCAAGCAAGGTATAAAGCGTGAGTTAAGGGATACTTATGATTAGGATAATGGAAACTGTCAAGAGATTCACAGAAATTTATGGCTGATAATAGTTTACACTCATCATAGTAAAATTTATGCAAATACTATTTTACTTTTATTTCTGTAAGATCGGATGATAAAATATCATAAATAATTAACCATTAACAGCTAATACATACATAACTGGTATATTCTTCCAATTGAATAATAGTTAAAAAAAAGCAGAAAGAAAATAAACTTGCAGAGACAAACAGGCATACGATTTCAAAGAAAGGGGAAACAGTAACTTAGAATGAATTTCTAATAACTAGGTTAAATATAGGATTTGAAATCCTTTCTTCTATACATCTAAATTCTTCAAAAATTTAAATAGATTTCCAATTCTTCGTCTGTGTTTTTCACTCAAATATGCTCACAGGGATTTACAATCTATAGGTCATGGATTCATAACTCTAAACACAGCTTAAAAGATATAATTTGTCATAAAGTTTAGGCCTGTAAAATCAGGCCAATGCATGCAATGGGAAAAAGGAAGTGGGACCGAATTAGGAAAAGGTTCAAGTTTCTCCACATGTGAGATCAGAATTTTCTATGTTCATCTATTTGGCGTAAGATTAGGCTTCACCTAATTTCTGCCCAATAGTACATTTTTTTTGCTTTCTTATCTATAGCATGTCTAACCTACAAGGTTTAAAAGTAAATATGTTACTATTTCTCACCCACTTGACACAATTTTCGGTGATACAGTGATGATTTGTTTTGAATACTTTGAGATGACAAATATAAAGGATCTCGAACTTGTGTTAGTAGTATTTTGTAAGCACCTGAAAGTTTGAAACTTCCACCTTAATGTTCTCCAAGAGAATATAATTGATAAGGCCTACTAGATGGGGTGCTTACTTTAGTGAAGGCTTACTGTAATCCCAACCCATGTTCATCATTAATACAACAGTGTAGGGGTTACGCAAACTCCTTTAAACAAGCTTTACAGGAAAACAGATTGTGCAGTGTCAACAAAAACTCTTAACATGCATTTAATAACCAAATCCATAAAAGTTAGGAAATGCAATCTCTTTGTAAATTAACTAGTAATACACATAGAACAAATGATAACACTACATACAGGCAGGTGGACCATCCACTAAGTTGCTACAGAAATCCGCTAAGGACCAATGTTTGGTAGGGCAGTTTTAAATCATATAACTATCTAAAAGGGATCAATAATAAGCCATGGTGGTAAAAAGACTCTTGTTTTTATTAGGTCATAGAGCAAGGCTCAAACAAGTTTGCAGTTATTTGACACCATACGGGCACACAACACACAAGAAAGCAAAAAAATCTGTCCCAAATATCATCTACAAATGTTAAATTTTTACTTACAGAAGCAGCACACATTGTGTCACTTGGCGCCCTCTGTCAAGGCACTTCTCTGGGTTTGGATCATCTTTCTTGCACTTCAAAAATGCTAAATTCTCATTACGGCATTTAGTCCCTATATGCTTTGCAGCAGCCATCAACAAAGAAGAAGTTGGTATTGGTTCTCCAGCTTCATCCACAGTGCTTGCCATCCTTACAAACAATTTCACAAACTTTATTTCAGTAATCACACGCCTCACCATCAGAATCTTATCTAACACACACTGAACCGCCACATCTTACAATCTGGAATTCAAAATAATACACATAAAACACAATACTGAATTGCATTTCCCACAATAATTACAGATGAAATCAAATTCCATGTAGTCAATACGCAATAGTGCCAAATCCCTCATACACCCAATTCAATTTCAAAATAATCCCTAATTGCGGAATTCCTCGAAGAATATATCTTTACAAAAATCCAGCCAAAAACATAAGATTGCTAGAAAAACCAAATACCTGTAGCCTCACAACAAAACCAAAATCGCCCCACAGATCAGTAAAACTCGACCATTTTTAATTTACACAAATTGACTGAAAAATAGTGCAATCCTCATGACCCTTCAATTCGAAAGAAATAAAAACAGTAACAAAACTAGAGAGCTCGGCCGAAAATTTACCGGTGGTTCAATTAGCTTGAGAGAGGATATGGAATGGATTGGAGCCAATGGGCACGACGAATTCGAGCAGCTCTGCAATTAATAGTTCATTCCATAATTAGCTTTGTATGAAGTACTATGAACTATGAACTTTCTTAAGGATTATTTTTGCTCTTGGGAATTCACAAATGGGCTTTGGTGTTCTTGGGAGTTCACATGTGGGCTTTCATGGGCAGCCCATAGCCCGCTTTAACAAATGAATTTCTTGGGATTTAAGGATTAATCACGACTTTTCGTTATAAATATCATCATCAAATAAGAATATATGAATATGAGTAGTTTTCACATACCTTTGTCGATATATGAGTGTCAATATTTTAAAAAAAATAATAATATGAATATGAATGGAAATAGGCTGGGCGGCCAGACCTCAGTTGTAACACTTAGTCTGGTCTATTACATTTGACAAACATATTTAATAAGCCCAACTTTGTGCCATTTTTTAAAATAAAGTTAAGCTTTAAGCTTATTATTAATTTTTTTTAAATTTTATAAAAGAATATATAAAAATATTATACTAATATTAAAAAAATAGTATAAATAAATGTATTTAATAAAGTATAAAATTTATATTAAAATTTTTAAATAAGACCGTAGGCTTAATAGATTTTTAAAATGACTTGGTTTTCAGTTTTTCACCTATTTACAAATGGAAGTGCCTAAAATAGTCAAATCATAGGGCATAGGCTCATGTTGGATAATGGATAACATGACATATTCCCACCCTTTAACTCTAAAAATAGAAATTGTAGTCTTAAATCTTAATACATCAATTAACCAAGAACATCTATCAATAATATTTGAAGCTAATTACTACTTTTTGAAGAGAAGAAGACAAATTTATTGGAGATATGAATATTTCTAAGAGTCGCCGTCCTAAATATTGAATTGAGATAACAAATTTTGAAAATATTGCGAGTTTCCCAAAGTAAGTTTTAGAAGAAAAAAAAAATTAATGTTATAATTTGGGGAGTCATAGATAGAGCTGTCGAAACGGGCCTGCGGGGCGAAACGGGCCGACCCGCGCGGGCCCACATTATTGTGGGCTTGAATGGGGCGGACTCAAAATACCTAGGCCCAACCCGCCCCACACGCGGGCTGGCCCGCAGGCTTTTTAATAAAATCATATTATATTTATTTTTAGCATAAAATTAGCAATCAATTTGTATCATACATTTGCAAATGCTTAAATATTGATCTGATGACCCTTTTCAGTAAAAAAAAAACTAATCTGTCAAAACTAAGCATGCATTTTTTGTGAGGTCAAAACCAAACAAACCCCAAGAGAAATGTAGGTGCAATAGAGTATAATCTGTCATCATACAATGGTACACATCTAGCAAGATGCCATTAAATGTTACAAAATAACGAGATGCATGAAACAAGTAATGACACATGTGCAACTCTGCATCCTGAAATATCTTCTCCCATTTTCACTCGCTGAGCTCCGGGTTTTTCAACTGACCTAAGATGGCACTGCAGGGAAAAGTATTACAATAGTTATAAACACATTTAAAAATAGCAAGAAGACAATTTCTTATGAATACCACGATTCAGGGATACAACACTAGACCAAAACAAAAACAATTCACCAGTCAAAAAATCAATGAATGCTATCATCTGTTCCAAAGCAGTCATACAATCATAAACATAAACATAAAGAAGTTTCATTAAGAAGTCATACCAATATCAATACTACCTTGAAAACCAAATCTTTCATTAAGAAGTTATACAATCATAAACATAATATTAAACTTTCAGCCATGGATTTCAATTAAGAAGTCATACAATCATTAAGAAGTCAAGTGCTCTGTTATACTTCTCCAAATCTCCAAAAGGAAATACCTAAAACAAATCAATTAAGTGAGTCAAAAGTTAATATTCTATTACAAGACAACACAAAATTAAATTAAATTAAACAAGAATAAATCATCTTTATTTCACCTTTCAAAATGATACAAGCTCCTCAACATCGAAGTCCTCTTCATTTTTTTCTTCATCGTCTTCTTCAATACTATGCAGATCATTCGATCCTTCACATTAAAAGCTTCCTTTGTTCTCCAAAATGTCATCATCTGTTGTAATAAAATATGAGAATAAGAATGAGCTAGCTACGTAATGAGCAACAGTTAGCTACGTAATTAAATACGAAGTACCTTTCACTAGACAATAACTCAATGGTTAGCTACGTAATTAAATACAAAGTACCTCAACCAAATAACTAATTCCTTTAAAAACACAACAAAAATCGAACAGACTAGACAGTAACTTTTCCATTAGAGGCTCAAGTTGGATCTTTTGGCAGACATAAGATGACAAACTAAACAACTATGAGAATGAGCTAGCTACGTAATCATTTTACTAGCATAATATTCTTTATAACTAGCAAATAATCGCAAAAACAGGGAGAACTCATTTGTTTAAGTTTGACAAAATGAAGATAATATCAAAATTTAAATACTATAACATAATATAATTTACCAATAGAAGAAAACCCATGTAACCAATTCCGTGTATAAATCAAAGTTTGAAACTTGTCCGGAAGCATAGAACTTCTATATTTTGTTAGCACATGACCACCAATAGAGAATGCTGCTTCGGATGCAACCGTGGTAATTGGAATGGCCAATAGATCACACGCCATTAATGCAAGCTCAGGAAATCGGTGGCTTTGATCTTTCCAATATGCCAAGACATCCAATTCTTGATAGTGTTTGTACTCAAGTTTTGGCTCCTCCAAATAAATATCCAATTGATTCTTTCCCGCACTTGTCATGCTTTGACTTTCAAATGCCAATATTTCCTACATAAATAAAAAAAATGTTATAAAAATACATGTAAATATAAGAACAAGTAATAATAAAATTAGAGGAACACTCACATTAAAAATCTTCCTTGTGACTCCCCCAATTTGTCTTGACGTAGATTGATAAGAAGTTTGCAATTGTGAGCTTGAACTTGAAGAATTGTTATAGCTTTCAAAAAGCTTATACAACTTATTCTTAACAAGTGATATCTTCTCTTGGCACTTTGCATCATCACTTTCAACTTTAGAGTAAAAATAGCCCAACAATTGCAACTTTATTCGGGGGTCAAGAACGGCTCCACATGCAAGCACAATGCTATAGTCACTCCAATACTTGTCAAATTTAACAATCATACTCGCACACATAGAATTTATGATTGAATCATCATTCTAAAAGTCTTTTTTTAACAAGCATTCGATCTTCCAAACTTGCATAAAGTATAAATTTGAGGTTGGATAAGAGGTGCCCGAAATCAAATTAGTTGTTTCATAAAAGGGCTCAAGAAACTCACACAACTTCTCACCTTTTCGCCAGTCATCATTAGAAGGACACCATTTATAACCACTATCTTTCAACTGGAGAGAAGTAAAAACCTTTTTATACCGAATGGCACTATCCAACATCAAATATGTAGATTTCCATCGAGTGCACACATCCAACTTCAAACCAACACTCGAATCAATATCCTTATTTTCTTCTACACACTTTTGAAACAATTTTTTTCTACCTTCAGAACTCTTCACATATTTCACAGACTCTCTAATCTTGCTCAAAGATCCAATACCAAATTTTAAACCTTCTTGGACAATAAGGTTTAAGATGTGAGAAGAACACCGAATATGAAAAAACTCACCACCACACAAGAGATTGTCATGCAACTGATCTTTTAAAATACTTTGCATTGTATCATCGCTAGAAGCATTGTCCAATGTCAAAGAAAATATTTTCTTCTCAATCCCCCAACCCCTCAAAAAAGTCAATATTTTGGAAGCCAATTCAATACCGGAGTGTGGAGGGAGAAAATGCTCAAAATTCAATATTTTGCTATTCAACTTCCAATTGCTATCAACAAAATGAGCAGTCAAGCAGATATATCCCTCACTAGTGCATGAAGTCCAAACATCAGAAGTTAGGCAAATTCTGTGAGGTATACTAATTAAAACTTCATTGAGTTTAGCCCTTTCTGCCAAATATAACTTGTTTATATCAGAAACAAGAGTGTTTCTAGATATGGAAGGAATTGATGGACAAATATAGTTCAAAAAACTTCTAATGCCATCATATTCAACAAATCAGAAAGGCAAATCATGCTTAACCACTGCACTAGCCATCAATCGTCGGGCAACTTTCAAATCCACTTTTTTGTTCTTTAGTTTTCTATCAACACCAAGAAACATTTGCCCTATGTCATGAAATTTCAGTTTCTTGCACCTTTCAATATGTCTCCTCAAGGTAGAAGTACCATATTTTCGACCCCCACCATTTAACACCATTTTGCAACCCTTACATTCAGCATTTTCTCCATTTTTTGTAAAATAATTCCAAACATCTGAAAATTTTCTAGATTTCACATTAGAGTCGTTGGGAGGGGCTGAACTTTCGATTTTTTCACTTTCACTCATATTAAACAATCAAAAGGCATCACAGAGATTCACCATTTAATTTTGAGGTACCACACATGAAAAAAAAATATTAAGAATCCCATGCAACTACTAATTCCATAACAATCACCAAAAAGAATGAATACACTACTAATTTCAAAACTTAAAAATGAACGAAAACTTACCGGTGGTGGTGGATTTGGGACGAGCAACTGAGCAAGAATATTAAGAATGAACGACAGGACGGCGGCGGGGTAACGAGGCGCCGGTGGTTGTGGGCTGGTGGCGGGCAATGGCGTCCGACAGACGGCGTCCGGTGGTGGTGGATTTGGGACGAGCAAACGAGCAACTGGGACGGTGGTGGTGTCTTACGAGCAAGAATGGATTTGGGACGGCAGTCAGTTCCCAATTCGTAGGGTTTGGACTTTGGAGTTTTGGACATTTGGCCTTTGGGCCACCAAAAAAAAAAAAAAATAGTTGAAGCCCGTGGGCTAGCCCGCCCCAAACGGGCCGATCCCATTTGGGCTTAGAGTCCGTTTGGGTAGGTCCGTTTGGGCCCGTTTTTAAACGGGCCTTCATTTTGAAGGCCCAACCCACATATTTTGGATTGTGGGGCGGGCCGGCCCAATGGACCCGACCCTTTTTGACAGGTCTAGTCATGGATTTGTTAGCGGATAATGTATTATGGGAATAGATTGTGATGAATTCACTAGCAGATAGGGAATGTGCAAGCAAATTGTCTTCTCAATCCATTATTGACTAGTGTTGTCACCCAAAAATATTTGAAACTGTTAGCCCATTGAAATAAAAGTTAAGGCTCATTACATTTCGGCCTAATAACCAAGTAATCGGCCCAGTCCATGAATGGGCCCCGAGACGAGTGACTATGAGCTGTGAGAAGCGCGGCACCCTTGGAGAGGATAATGGCAGCATTGAAGATATCATCACAGGGAGAACATCACGGGAGCGTTAGGAGGGAGACGTGACACTTGGGTAGAGGCTGGTGTCATTCCCTATAAATAATAGGAGGTGATATCACATAGAGGAGCTTCAACACTTCTTAAAAAGACCGCACCTTAAATTTCTTACTTTCTACCATTTTTCTTTTCTGCAAGTTTTTCTTCCTTTCTGCAATTTTTATTTCCTTTACAGCTTTATTTAGATTCATGTAATTCTATTTCATAAACTTTGTAATCCTCTCAATATTCATCAATCAAAACTAGAGGTTTATTCCTCCAATTTCTTGGTTAAAAAATTGGTACGCCCAGTGGGACACGAGTGGAAAATCATATCCACTTAGATCTAGTTTATGCGACTTAGATCCGGATGAGTACTAAGAGATTTGACTCAAAAATTTGAAGAAATATCGCTACAAAAGAACACATTGGTTAGAACATCCTCTGAGAACGCCGATAATACGGAGAGCACTTCTCAACCGCAACGGGGAACAATGCAAATCCCTACCCTATCTGAGCAAATGCGGCTATTGATGACAGAATCGATGGCCGAGTTCATGCCTTTACTCATAAGGCACCTAATGGATGTGTTGCGGCCTGCTATGGCTGACCAAACTGATAGAATATGCGGTTCCCTACGTGCTCAGCAAGAGGGAACTGTTCACGACACGATTGTGCCGCCAAGTATCCCACTTCCAGGGCCGTCAGGCGGCCAACAGCGGACTTGGGGAACCACACTTGGCCAGCCGCCAGTCCCGGAGTCCGGAGGCCTGGCCAGTTTGCCCCCATTCCCATATCAGGCCACTTATGCTTTCACTCCTGCAGCACCTAGCATACAGAACTTCGGTTATGCAGCACCTCCCATGCTGATGTATGCTTCATCAGGCTGCTTGATGGCGGCCAGCGCTGTACCAGGCTGTACGGCGATCCCCCAGTGTATCCGGCATGGCAGCACGCCAAGCGACGACGGTGCCCATAAACCTTCGTTGGATGCCGCCGACGCAAGGGGGGCAGGCACCACATCCATATGGAGTGGCTTTGGCACCTTCTACGCCGCCCACAAGCGCCATGCCAGTACCCGCGCCCGCACCGAACCCTAGTTGGATGTCGTCGATGCAGGGGGGCATGTACCACAGCCATATGGAGTGGCTTTGACACCTGCCACGCCTCCCAAAGCCACTATGCCAGTACCGGCTCCCGCACCGAACCCTAGTTGGATGCCGCCAACGCTAGGGGGCAGGCGCCACAACTATGTGGAGTGCCCGCGACACCTGCCATACCTCCAACCGCCATGCCTCCTACACAGGAACCAGCGGTCTCACCCGAGTTGCTGTCAAACGTGAAGCAACAACATTTTTTTAATTCAACTAAGGCCGATGGAGCGGCCTACATACAGGAAACCTTACCCTGATTGGGTAGATACCATGCAACTGTATCCAAGGGGCTTCAAGATGCCCGAGTTCACCACCTTCTCAGGGGATGATGGCAAGTCTACTGTGGAACATGTGGGAAAGTTCACTGCTCAACATGGTGAAGCGGCAGCTAATGACTGGCTCAAATTAAGGCTATTCAGTTCATCCCTCACTGGACCCACCTTTGCATGGTATGTATCCCTGCGGCCTAACTCAATCCAAAATTGGGCCGACCTCAAGCGAGCATTCTAGGATAAATTTTACACGTCATTAACACTGGTGAGTCTTGCATACCTGAGTAAGACAAAGCAATTTGCCGATGAGCCGGCCAGTACATTCATTAATAGATTATAACGGCTCAAGGGTCGATGCACAATGGCGGTCCCTGATAAGGAGATAGCTATTGTTGCATTGGCCAATATGTTGCCAAAACTGAAAGAGGATTTAATTGTGCGGGATTCCACTAATCTGGCCCAGTTGGCCGAGAAAGCGGTCCGCTTGGAAAAGTTCCTTGAGGAACAAGATGAGAAGCGTCTACCTATACACGAGACTCGTTTTGAGGAATTGAAACACGATAAAGAGGAAGACGAACCAAGGGTGATGGCCAATGCAGTAACCTTGGGTGGTAAAAACCCTGGATAGTGGTCCTGAAACAGCATCGACAGCGGCCTTCGAGGCCGAGTAGTTGGTGACTGAGGATTGCGCGCTGACTAAGGATGGCGGTCTGGCTGGGAATGTCGGCCTGACTGAGGATGGCGCCTGGCTGAGGATGGCGGCCTAACTAAGGCTGTCGCCCGGCTGATGCTCGAACGGTGGCCCGAGTAAAGCAGCGGCGACTGGCAACCCTAGAGTGGCGGCTGAGCCCTAGATGGCGGCTAGAGCCCCGAGGCAAGGCGGAGCCCCGAGGTACGGCAGATGAGCCCCGAGGCACGGCGGATGAGCCCCGAGGCACGACGGAGCCCCGAGGCACGACGAATGAGGTCCGAGGCACGGCGGAGCCCCGAGGCATGACGGATGAGCTCCGAGGCACGGCGGAGCCCCGAGAAACAGCGGCGGCCGGATGACGTCCACTGGCGGTTTGGGCATTGCAGGTAGTGGCCAGATAACTTTTGAGGTGACGATGGTGCCTCACGCTCCAGGTAGCGGCTAAGGACTCGAGGCACGGAGCAGCGATGGCAGCGCTCCGTAGCGAGGGTGACGATGGCGGCCCGGGGCGAGATTGCGGCTCTCACGGATATGGCGGACCTGACAGCGGCGGACGATGATGGCAGCGCTGAGAGCTTGAGATGGCGGCGCTAGGAGGGAGATGATGGCGGCTTGAGAGGAATAAGTGGCGGATGTTGCCTGGAGTGGTGCGAATGGTGCTTGGAGTGATGTCGAATGGTGCCTAGACGAATGCAAATGGTGCCTGGAGTGATGTGGATGGTGCCCGGAGTAATGGGAATGGTGCCTGGAAAGATGTGAATGGTTCGTGGAGTTATGCAAATGGTGTCTGGAGTATTGCGAATGGTGACTAAAGTAATGCGAATGGTGCCTGGAGGATGCGAATGGTGCCTGGAGTGATACGCGAATGCTGCTTAGAGGCAGACAATTGGTGCTTGGCTTGATGCGAATGGCAGCTACCAAGGCTTAAGTGGCGGTTAAAAAAAAAGGCACAAGCCGCCATTAAAAAATTATCAAGATTGACATTAATAATGGCGGATGGCAAGCCGCCAAATAATATATATATATATATATATTATATATATAAGTGGCGGCACTTAAAAAAATAAAAAAAATGTCAAGATTGACATTAATAATGGCGGATGGCAAGCTGCCATATAATTTTTTAAGTGGCGGCACTAAAAAAAAAGAAGAAGTTGCCGACGGCGGCATTATCAAAATATATGCGCATTCTCAGTCTCAGTTCCATCGACTGAAAGCGCAATGGGGCATCAGTTATCACCCAAAAATATTTGAAACTGTTAGCCCATTGAAATAAAAGTTAAGACCCATTACATTTCAGCCTAATAACCAAGTAATCGGCCCAGTCCATGGATGAGTCCCGAGACGAGTGACTACGAGCTGTGAGAAGCGCGGAACCCTTGGACAGGATCATGGAAGTATTGAAGATAGGCATCATCACAGGGAGAAGATCACGGGAGCGTTAGGAGGGATGCGTTACACTTGGTAGAGGCTGGTGTCATTCCCTATAAATAATAGGAGGTGGCACCATATAGAGGAGCTTCAACACTTCTCAAGAAGACCACACCTTAAATTTCTTATTTTCCGCCATTTTTCTTTTCTGCAAATTTTTCTTTGTTTCTGCAATTTTTATTTCCTTTACAGCTTTATTTAGATTCCTGTAATTCCATTTCATAAACTTTGCAATCCTCTCAATATTCATCAATCAAAACTAGAGGTTTATTCCTCCAAATTTCTTGGTTAACAACTAGTGGATCCGTTGACTTCCAAACAACCCTATTATGCACATATGTTACTATTATATTTCGAAATTTGAATGCGGGATTATATTGAATGGATGCTTTGATGGTTGTCTTTTTATGAACCACAGAGAAGTATAAGTGTGCGTAGAGAAAAGGAGAGGAAAAAGGAACATTGCGACAACTTATGGTTCTCTGTGGATATATCATTCCATTTAATAAATTGTTGTGATAGTGTGCTCAACAATTACATTTCCAACGTGGCTCGATATCTAGAGGGAGTTTTGGATAGAAGTGGAAACCTTAGGATAAGGTTATCTTCGTTAAGGTTGTAAAATATGCGAGAATGTGTCGTTAGAAAATGGTATATGGATATAAATTGCTAAGAATACACTATGATTGATGTAATACTATATATTTAAGGATATGCAACCAAACAGTCAAGATACGGTACAGACCTTTAATTGGTCTATACCTACAGCCTTACTCATTTTTACAGAAAGAATCAATTGAAAACTCAATTACAGTTACTAGCTACTTTTCCTCCCAATCCAAACTGTTATCTTCCCTTCCCCCCCCCCCCCCCCCCCCCCCCAAAAAAAAAAAAAAAAAAAAAAACCCAAAACGGAACTGTCATCCTCCCCACCCAAAAATCTCTTAAACCCATCATAGGCAATCACTGTCCAACTGTTCTCCGGCAATCTTTGGTGGGCGAAAATATAGATTTAAATTTTAAACATCCCACCGTCAGATGAAGAACCTACGGAAGAAGCCATGCCAGAAACTTCCAGGGAAATCATGTCCATGGACGAATAACTTACGAGATAACCCATTCAAGGTTCCATGGATAAAGAACCAACGAGCGAAATCTCAGAGACGAGGCTCGTGATTCAACCAGTCTACGTGTGTGATGCGTAGCCATATCTATGTGATGCATATCGTATTACTAACTGATGTACAATCTTATTAGTGTGATGTCTGTGTTGGTGGGATCAACTTGTAAAATCGCATGTTAAAAAATATAAATAACCTTGCAATTATTGCCTACGGTGGTTGCATATGATATATGTAAGTGTAATTCGCACTACCAAATTTGTGAACCCCCAAATGCAACTCTCAAGAGGTAATATATACAAGACTTTTAGTCTTCCATCACACATGAAATAACGTATATATCATATTCAATACTTACGGACATCATATGCAATCATTGCAAGCAACACTTGTCAAGGCTATTATATTTTTTTATATGGGATGTTTATATTCCAAACATCACCCAAAGCCCAATGGCACACATCACAGATGAGGAGTCTGTACCTCAAGGTACCTGCACCATAACACCTTCCGCAACCAAAGGATCTTTCCCGGAGGAAAGTACTCGAGATTAACAAGGCAATTAACTGATCTCTACATTTATTTTCTGCCCTTACTAGTAAACTCATTATTTATACATCTAGCAGTTAATGATGTTTTAAAATTATGTAACTGTGTACAAGTAAAATTATGAAAAAATAAAAAATAATGGTATTTTAAAATTACTCCCTCCGTCCCGTTTATATCGTCTCGTTTCTTTTGGACACGATTTTTTTATGTGAAGATGGTTGTATTTAATGTAAGGGTATATTAGTGTTTCAAGTAATGGTAAATTGATAATTTATGTGATGTGATTGTAATGAATTTGAAATTTTTTATATTGATTTATTTATGTGTGATGTGATGGTTGTGATTTGAGTTTATTAATGATAGTGGATTGAAATTTTAATGTATTTATTTATAGATGTGATGTGATGGGGATATGTTTGATAATTAAGTATTTAATTATTTCCCAAAAAGAAAATGTGACATTTGTAATGAGAGGTAACAAAAAGGAAAGTGAGACAGAATTAGTGGGACATGACTTCACTTTATTATGTTTTTCTTATATAGCTATAATAAAAAGTTAAGTGAAAGTTCAATAATAAACCGTGACAAAAGTGACAATAGAATAGTATTTCATGAAAAAACAGAGAAAGTATATATGGACCTATCATTAAGTAATCAACAAATCTTGGCTTGAGGGGTTAAGGCTTGAGCTGCGTAAGAAAGACACGACTTCGAAGTTGGAACCCTTATGTATATAGCGAATGTGAGAAGTTATCTACTGAAAACCTACCATTAAGCATATATTGGGCATAATAGTGTATAATGTTATCCCACATCAGTTGTACATACTTTTAGCTTCTCTTGTGTTGTTCTATATTTCTCTTGTACATGATCAATACAAATATTTTTCTCATAATCCTTATATGGTACCAGAGCATCTTAGCTTATCGCCCTAATCAATCGATCCTATTTTCCTTTTCTTTCCCTAAAATCACGCCCTTTCCTTTTCTTTCTTGATCTGCTCTCAGGCTGCATCCATGGCAGTCGAAACCACAACCGTTGACGCATCCTCTCCGATAGCCTTCAATGTTGCCTCCCAAGCACCATTGAAATTGACCCCTGTCAACTACTCTGCGTGGAATTTTCAACTCCGTACGCTGCTCATAGGATACGACTTATTTAAGTTTGTTGATGGCTCACATCCACGTCCTGATGTCAATCTCACCGTCGTCGGTGCTTCCGGGCCCAATCCGACATACGTCTATTGGGTTCGTCAGGATCAACTGATCCTCAGTGCTCTCGTTGGTTCCATTACATCAACCCTAATCCCTTGCGGCTACAAAAACATCCGCTGAAGCATGGAAAACCTTAACTTCGCAATATGGGACAGATTTATAACCCAATCAAAGGCACCAGATCTATAACTGATTTCTTGCTCGATATCAAGAGCATGGTTGATGAACTTGCACTTCTCGGTGTCATCACTGACGTCGAGGATCTTGTTATTAAAATCTTACATGGCCTGGATGATTCTTACAAGGAGTTGGCTTCTGTAATTCAGGCTCGGGACTCTGTCATTTCGTTTGAGGAACTGCACAACAAGTTGCTCAGCGCGGAAGCACAGCTTGTCCACAATACTCCGGATGTTGTGCCGTCGACTGCCTTCCATATAGGCTCCACCGCTGCTGATGCACTTCAGACCCACCGGAGAGGTGGCGGTCGCCAAGGGTGGTGACCTGGTGGCTCACGAGCGTCGTCCGTCAACAATCGGACATCTGGTTCCCACCAGCCCCTCGGTGCCTCCCAGTTCAGACAGGGTACATGTCGTGGCTATCAAGGACGCTGCCATATTTGCGGCGAGCAGGGACACTCCGCGAGGCGCTGCTCAAAGCTTCCTCAATCGTTTCTGCCTCCGGATGCGTGTTCGTCTCCTGGCCAGGCACGGTTCGCTCTTCCAATGGCAAACTCGGCGATCTCCAATGCTTCTTCGGGTGAATGGGTGTTGGATTCAGGGGCTTCACATCATATAACAACAGACCTCTCAAATCTCTATCTCCACTCTCCATTTGATGGTTAAGATAGTGTCATCGTGGGTGATGGTACATCATTGCCTATCACACACAGGCTCCCTTTCATTCCCTAACCTGCATTACCTTTCTTTTCCTAATTCTCTTGTTGTGCCCAAATTCTCAAAAAAATTAATTTCTGTTTCCCAACTTTGTTAGCAAAATAATGTATTTGTTCTTTTCTCTTCCACTTCATTTCAGGTGATGGATCAGAAGAGTGGGGACGTCCTGCTGGAGGGCCCAAGAGTTAGCAGACTATACCGTTGGCCAGCCCCTACTTCGTCATCTTCTTCAGCTCTTCTTTCATCCAAAGATAATGTCATTCTATGGCACTCTTATCTAGGTCACCCCGCCCCCAAAATACTTCGCCATGTTTTAAACAATATTAATTTTCCCTCCTCAAACACCACTAATTTATCTTGTGATGCCTGCAAAACTATGAAGTCTCATAAATTGCCCTTTGGTGAATCCACTTTACATGCTACTATTCCACTTGAATTATTATTTTCTGATGTTTGGAGTTCTCCTATTACCTCTTCTGATGGCTATAAATACTATGTTATCTTTGTTGATCACTTCACTAAATATGTGTGGCTTTATCCGCTGAAACGCAAATCTGATGTGCTACCCACCTTCGTTGCTTTTAAAAACCTAGTTGAGAACCAACTTCAAGGTCGTATCCGTACTCTCTATACAGACAATGGTGGCGAGTTTATTGCCCTACGCTCATTTCTTACTTCACATGGCATTACTCACCTAACTACTCCACCTCATACTCCGGAACACAATGGGGCTGTTGAACGTCGCCATCGCCACATTGTCGATACAGCTCTCACCCTGTTACATTTCTCCTAAGTTCCCCTTCACCTTTGGCCATATGCAGTCTCTATTGCTGTGTACCTTATTAATCGCCTTCCAATAGACAATCTGCAGATGTTATCCTCCTATGAAAAACTCTTCCATAAACCACCCCACATCACCAAACTCCGTGTCTTCGGCTGTCTTTGTTACCCGTGGCTTCGACCGTACACATTACATAAACTTGCCCCTCATTCAAAACCCTGTGTCTTCCTTGGATACTCTCTCACACAAAGTGCATATCTCTGTCTTGATTATGCTACCAACAAAGTTTTTGTGTCATGCCATGTTGACTTTGTTGAGCATACCTTCCTTTCTCCACCCTTGGCACGTCCTCCCCGCCCCCCGCCTCCGTCACCTACTACTTCCCCTAATTTCGCCATACCTACTCCACCACCCACAGGCCCACTACCATCATCCACACCACCCTCTCCACCGACCAGTCCCACTCTCTTGCCTTGACAACAGGACTCTCCACTTCCACCTCCATCACCGCCCCCACCATATGCTCTCACTCCACCTCGTATGGTGACTCGGTCTAGGAACAACATGTTCAAACCAAATCCCAGGTACTGTCTCAATGCTAAGACTTACACAGATATTGAAAACCCACTACTATCTCTCAGGATTTATCTACTCCCAGTTGGCGTGATGCGATGTCCTCTGAATTCAATGCCCTGCAAAAGAATTGTACATGGGATCTTGTTCCTTCTTCCTTGGCTCAGAATATTGTTGGTTGTAAATGGGTGTTCCGCATCAAGCGACGCCCTGATGGCTCTGTTGAAAAATACAAAGCACGTCTTGTGGCGAAAGGGTTTCATCAACGACCCGGGATTGATTTCACTAACACCTTCAGCCCTGTTGTAAAGCCGGCCACAATTCGGATTGTTCTTAGCATTGCTGTCACTCGACAATGGCCACTTATTCAGTTTGATGTAAACAATGCCTTCCCTCATTGAACTCTCTCCACTGATGTCTACATGCAGCAACCGCCGGCTTTTATTTCTGCTGATCACCCTGACTATGTTTGCAAGCTCAGAAAGTCCATCTATGGTCTGAAGCAAGCACCACGGACCTAGTACACTGCTCTACGGAATTTTCTTGTCTCGTATGGCATCATTTGTACAACGTCAGACGAGTCACTTTTTGTCTACCATCGAGAGACTGTTATGGCATGCTTCCTGGTATATGTAGATGATTTAGTTCTCACAGGAAACAACATGGGTTTTTTGTCATGTTTTCAGGACGCTCTGTCCCACACTTCTCTGTCAAGAAGCTGGGTGATTTATCATACTTCTTGGGGATTGAAGTGTCTCGTTCAGCGGAGGGTTGTTACTTGTCTCAGCAGAAGTACATCACTGATCTTCTCTCTGACCTTGGCATGCTTAATTCGAAGCCAGTAGCCACTCCTTTGGTTGTGGGATCCAAACTCTCTCGTAAAGATGGATCTGCTATGTTTGATGCCACTCAGTAGCGTAGGGTCCTTGGTCGTCTCCAATATCTTACTCATACTCGTCCGGACATTGCTTATGCGGTTAATAAGTTATCTCAATACATGCATGCACCCACCATCACACACTGGGGTGCCGTAAAACGACTACTTCGATACTTAAACGGTACTCGGAATCATTCTTTGTTTCTTCGGAGTTCTTCTCCTTTATGCCTTCACTGCTTTGCTGAGGCGGATTGGGGAGGAGACTATGATGATCGCTCCTCTACTGAGGCATATGTGGTGTTTCTTGGGAGGAATCCCATTTCCTGATGGTCTCGCAAGCAACGAACAGTTGCTCGGTCATCCACTGAGGCCGAGTATAGGTCCATTGCCTCTGCTGCTGAAGAGGTTGAATGGACTTGCTCCATTCTGCAGGAACTTCGCCTTCCATCTCTCTCAACCGTTCCCGTCATTTATTGTGACAACATCAGTGCCACTTACTTGTGCTCAAATCTTGTGTTTCATTCACGAATGAAGCACATAGCGATTGATTATCATTTCGTCCGAAGACTAGTACAGTCTTCTCAGTTACGTGTTGCTCATATCTCCTCTTCTGAGCAGCTGGCTGATGCTCTCGCAAAGCCCCTTGCTCGACCTCAACTTACTCTTCTTATGTCCAAGATTGGCGTGGTGCACCCATCGCCATCTTGAGGGGGCGTATTGGGCATAATAGTGTATAATGTTATCCCACATCAGTTGTACATACTTTTAGCTTCTCTTGTGTTGTTCTATATTTCTCTTGTACGTGATCAATACAAATATCCTTCTCATAATCCTTATAGCATATGCAGTGATTTTAATTTGAATTGTCACGGCTCATGAGTGAATTATGATTGAGATTGACAGGTGAAACAATTATTGGATTGTTGATAACAAGTCGAATTTGTATTGATTTCAGACATTTTCCAACGAGACACCCGACAAGACACAGATAATCTTCTTAAGCTTGTTGAATCCAGGACAGAAGAGCGAGCCTGAAGATAAGCTTGCCCGTTGGAAGTCAATACAAATTGTGTTTCCAACAACAGCAATCCATTTCTCAACAAAGTCAGAATCTCAACATTAGAAATGTGAGAGGTCGATATAATAGGAAGTAATTGGCAAAACTCTTAATGGAGAATTGCATTGTACCAATCTATACATCATATGACACGGTCAATTTATTCTCTGTATTACATTGTACTACTACTATATTGGAATGAATGGCACGGTGGCCTTCTTGATCGACGAGCTGAGATTGTTCTATCCGCGGGTCACTGGATGCGGTGGAAAGCAGTCGCGGGAAACTGTGGCCTAGATGTGAAGGGTGCTAGCGTACTCAAGTACGGAGAGGTAGTAGAGGGAGAGAATCCTGATGATGCTGCAGCAGACGACAAAAGCGGCACAGGGGAAACTGCACCATTGCTCGCCATTTTCCATTGCCAGTTTGTGAATCCAGGCACTTGAACACCTTCCGCATTCATGCCTGTCGCTCTTTCCTGTTAAATTGAACATAAGAATCCATTAGCGTCTGCTAAAATTTTCATCGAGTGCCAATCGTTTCCTTGCAAGTGACAAAGGCTAACATAATAATCGAGCTCAGTGTAACTATTAAAACAAAAATAGTCTAAATCACCAAGTCTACATAGGTGATTCACAATCCATATGAGCTTGTGCTCCTATATGCTTTGAGGAAAACAAAAAGCCACTTCTAACTGGAAACACAAAGGCATCAGATGGCCATAGGTGTATGAATGAATCAGAAAAATGACATATACTGTACCTTGCTGTTTCGAGCAAGACCAGAACAGATACCAGCAAACATGGGAGCACAATTGGTTGAAATTGCTAGCTCTTGCTTACTAGAATTCATTCCAACCTGTCGAAAATTATACTAGCACGTCAACAATAAGAAGATAAACATATTAGCGGCTTAAACTATTTAGTAGAATCTGCATAGTATAGTAGTTCACTCAAAAACTATTTCCCATATGTCCCAAGAAGTTAATAGAGGGGGCAAACTAGTGGCACAAGTCATAATAAAATGAAGCTTTATTTATCAAGTAAACATAGTAGAATTTTGAAGAATAGGAATATAGGAATCACCTTTAATCTCTTCCCATCAGGCAATTTGCTAGATGAGTCAAGAAAGTGCAAATTTTCAGACGGATCATTCCCTTTTGGACCATCAGCGGACAAAGAAATTCCCAAGTTGAGATCGAGATTGCTACCGCCGCCAGCTAGTTCATACATTCAAAATATACCAAGTAAGTTGAAGATGTTTGAAAGATTGTCTTTCTTCTTTGCTTTCAATAGGAGTCAATTTTAAACAACGAAAAACAAAGAGAGGGCTGTTCACAAACCTCCAAGTGTGGAAGTGACATTTACATCACTTCCATAGTTTCCAGGCTCAAAGTTGGTGACAGCTTCTCTCCCATTGCACTTGATAGCTGCTTTATCATAAGCCCTGAGCCAGGAATGAAAATCAAGAAACATCAACATTGGAATCCCATCAAGCAAAACTGGTAAATCGAAACTCTAAATCCTATAATCTGTAGGAATATAAATTCAAGATCATAATGACCTTGCAGCTTCTGCTTCGCTGTCGAATAACCCAAGATACACATACCTGCAATGAACCATTTTAATTTTATAGACAAAGAGGGGTTCCTCCCTCTATGTAATCGATTATCCTAAACTAGGATCCCCAAAACAGGCGCCAAGGATGATGATGATGATGGTGATGAAAGAAACAAATACTACTATAAATTTCCAGCTCCATGAGCAAATAAAGCCAACCACGAATTTAGAAAATAAAAGTAATTTTTTCCAAAACTATTCTTACTTCTTCCCAAGGAATTGACCCATTCGCGCTTCCCATCTGCCACATTTGTGCAAGGTTACGCCTCTGTATTTCGAGCTTCCTCGAGAAAACCCAGTGCTTTGTCGGCGAAGAATGTGAACAAACTCTTCTTTTGTCAAGTCCTTCATCTGGAAACACCATATATATGAACTCTTAAGGATCCTCAAGCTGAAACAGAGAATTCGGAACAAGAACTCTATAGCTACAAACCGGTTTCATGTCCTCTTCATAATCACCAATAGTAAAATTGATATCAGCATCAACTCCACGGAATTTTATCGCCGCGCGATCATAGGCTCTAAACAAGCAAAACAAATGGATTCAGACCATCTTTACTAGAGTATAACATATACCTAAAACTCTCCACTGCATATTAAAGCTCTTACCTAGCAGCAGCATGGGCTGTGTCAAAACCCCCTGGAACCAAACCAAATTCAAACCAAAAACCAATTAACATACGTCCAAGTATAACATCAATACTGCTGAAAAATACATAATATATTCGAGGACGAAGAAAGGTTAAAGAATTTGGATAAGAAATTGCACAGAGGTTCTTACCCAAGTAGACTTGTTTGCCACAGTCCCTGTAGACAGAAACACCAAAAAATTTGGATAAGAAAACCACAAATCCAAATTTTTTTCATAAAAGTAAGTTTGCCCAAATTTTGCTAGCTGTGAGGAGAATTCAAGAAAGCAACAAGAATGGTTGTACTGTTGAAAGTACCAAGTATAATAATGCACAAGAAGACGTTTGTACTGCCATTGAAGGCACCAAAACTGTAAACACAATACACACATGCATGCAATATATATACATATATATTATTTATGTGTAGATAGATAGACGAACCAGATGTGCGATTCCCATCTTCCAGTTCTTCGGTAGAAGGTAACCCCTCGATATTGCGAGCTCCGGGACCGAGGTCCACGCCTGCTCTTCTTCACCTGAGGCTGAGGTTGAACCTGCACCTGATTACTCGCAGGAATCAAAGCTCCGACATCAGCCACTCCTCCGGCGGCGGAGTTCGGGGCGGACAAATTAAGCCAATAGTTAGTCCCCCGAACGGTCCGCGAAGCGGCGGTCATCGGAAAAAGCTGCAGCTCGCTCCGATTGCCGGCGAACTCATGATTATTCTCGTCGTCTTCAATCTCGATCACCTCCTTGGTGAGAATCGAGAAATTGAGCGTCTTATTCCCCGTGGAGCTGTTGCAGTCCACCTCATCGGCGCCGGCGCCGGCGGCATTGTTGGTGGTGGAAGTAGTCGTCGACGCCACAGAATCGGCCTCCCCCGTCGCCGTCTTGTGGGGGTCGGCCTCGTCGTCGCAGGAAGCGGAATCCGGCGAGAAAACCGCATCAACATTCAGATCCAACATTTCACTTCCCCACACAAGAAAGATATAAAATCAAGAACAGTTCCAACTTCCACCGGCCTTCTAAAACAGTACAAGAACAGAAAAAGTCATACATACAAAAATTGGGGCCAAAAAAATCCGAGGACCAAAACAGAAAACCCAGATGCAGAAATTGCAAAAGGAGTGAAAAATTTTGGGGGGTTTCCAGAAGGGTCAGAGTTCAGAGGAGTTGCATTTGCTTGTAGGGGTGGAGAAATCAGAAGCCCATTGCTCAAAATTGGCAAATGCAGAGGGGAATTCAATTAATTTTTTGGTTTCATGGAAGGAGGAGAAGGAAGAAAGGGGATTGGGGGGTCAGAGGGAGGTGGGGTGCACAAGAACATAGTGAATGATGATGATGATTGATGAATGGAATAGTGAATTAGTGATGGAATTGTGCAAAAGGTTGAGTGGAAGAGCATATATATGGTTGTTATGCACTTCCTTCTCCCTTAACTCTTAACTGCAACTTGCTCAACTTCTCCATTAATTTAATTCCTAATTCAGCCCTAATTTTTAAAATTATTTTTAGGCCCTGTTTGGCAACAAGGGTGAAAACTACAAGAGATTCTGATTTTCTTCAGAGACTGAAAATCATGGAAAAAGGCTTTCAATTGAATTGACACTGCAGTTTTCCTTGATATTTTGATGAATATTAAATATATTCTATATACTAAGTAATAACTACTAAAGGCTCTTCCAAAAAAAAGTAATACTAAAGGAAATTCATTCGTCCAAGAAGTCAATTTCTCTAAATATCTGACTAGCATGTTTAATTGTTACAATCAAATTTGAAAACTGGCCTGTATATTTTCGTCTTTATAATTTTAAAGTCTCAAAGCTACTCTTCCTTGTTTTTTAAAATAAAAATATTTTTTATTAATGAAATATTCGTTTCATTTTCAATTTTTAAGTAATAAATTAAAATCATACATCTTAAAGTATTAATATATTTATGGGGATAAAACACATAATTATAAAGTATAAGGAAGGCTAAATGAAATAGAAATTCTCGCTAATTTTTTTTTTTTTTTTGGTTACAGCCAAAAGGCAAGCTAAAGAAAAATAGAAAAATAAGATAGCAAGGAAGAAAGTAGTCCACCAGCACCACGGAGATCAGATTCTGTGGTACCTCGTGCCAATCGCATCACGCTGTAAAATCACCACCAACTCATCCGGAGGAAACGCCCAAGTAGTAAAAAATTGTTCCACCAATACTGCTCGTCTCGCCAAAAAATCCGCAGCCTGATTCCCTTCCCTCAGCACATGCAACACCTCACAATGCTCAAACCTTGCTTTAGCCCGATGGATGTCCTCAATAACCGGCCACAAGTGATGATAAATACTAGCACCCCCATGCACCAATTGAACTGCCGACAAGGAGTCCGAATAGAGAGTCACCCGACGCCCACCACACTCCTCTGCCAATCTGATCCCCCTTCGCGCTAATTGATACTCAAAACTAAACGTAAAATGCGGATCAACGGATGCAAATTTGTGTTTGCACTGTTCATCCCCTAAAAGGTTTTTCCAATTTGCACATTGGCCCTTGTTATTATTGTATTTCTATTTCCTTCCCTCAATATAACTGCAATTTAATCATTCTCTATTAATTTTAATTCTTTTCTTCTTTCAGTGATTTATTTATAGTTTTCTGTTATATTTATTAGTTTAGGAAAAGATGAAATTATACTTTTGTTTAATTTAGATGTTTTAATTTTATCTTTTATATTTATTAATATTTTTATATTAATATTTAATTAGTTACTACTATTTTGTTTAAAATTAATAAAGGGGTGAAAATTGCAAATTTGATAATCATATTGGTAATATATGTAAAGTGAAAAGAGTAGTAAAAAGAGAATATTTTATGAAATTTTGTTTTGGGTTTGAATTAAGTGTTTTTTGATTGGAGATAAATATTACTCCCTCTGTCCCATTTGAAATGTCTCATTTCATTTCTGCACACAATCCAATGCACTTTTTAAATTGCTAATATCTCAAAATATATACAACTAAAAATTATATAAAATATATATTCTAAAACTATACGATTAGACGAATCTAACAAGACCAAACTCGACTATTTTTTTCAAATATATAATTACAATAGTATTGAGTCAAAGTTGAACAATGAACAGTGTCAAAAAATCAAATGGGACAATTCAAGTGGGACGGAGGGAGTATTTGATATGTAATTTACTGCATTCTTTATTTGAATTTAATGTTTCCGATTTGAGATGGCCTAAGAGATTTTGTTCGCCCTCACCCTCACCTGGAAAATTTACTTTTAAAAAATGAATCAATGGCTACAGCATCGTTTTGTCTATTCATCAATAATTATTTTTTTAAGGTACAAAACATTAATAATATGATAGCACCATTCAACAACCCATTAAATGCATTTCAACAACCTTGATTAAATTTGATAGGTATCTTTTCCGCCATGTTTTGTTCCACAAGTAGAATGTATCGAATGAAACAAAAAAAAGGTAAAAATAAATATTTTTTCATTTAATATAAATATTGACTCCATAAAATATGAAGAGATCAAACTAGAGGAACACGTGGCAAAACGGTTATACGTTAAACATGTAACAAAGTATTTCTCAGAGAAGTTTTTAACTGAAATGGTGTTGTTGAATTTAGACACATAATTGTTGAATTTTTACGAATGCTTAGTGAGAGAGGGCTGCCATTTTCTATAGAGAAAATATTTATTTATTTATTTATTTATTTTTTGCTGAACAACCTATACAGGTTAAGAAATAATGGTGGAGCTCATACCACATAAATTACAAAATGATAAAGGAGATGAATAAGGGGTCGAGTGGGAATCGAACCCCAGTTCGTAGTCGGAGAACTTGACCACTAGGCCAAGTCCTAAGTGAAATTAAATTGAAGTTATGTAAAAGAAAAATTAAAATGAAAAACAAAATTGGTTCAAATTGGCCCTGTCCAATCAATTTTCGGGGGTTAAATCAAACACAACTTTATTGCCAAAGGTTCCAGCACTATGATTATATAAAATCAACCCAGATTTTATTTTATTTTTTTGTCATCCTAAGACAAATTGAAATTATTATATTGATAATTGCTTTAGACAGGTAGGGCACTTTAGAACTGTGGCTTTAACTAATTGATGTCATATATTATTTTAATTTTAATTTATCCCACCCATCCCTTATCCCTCCCTTTTATTCCTCATTTGTAATTTGTGTGGTTTGGATTTCTACACATCTTTGCGGACACATATGTGTCAATGTTTACCAAAAAAAAAAGAAGAAGAAAAAGTGTAAAGTAATTGACTCAAGTTTAGTATGGTGAACTAGGATCAACTCTCCTTATTTATATTATTATTATTTTTATTCAAACTAGGAATATGTAACTATTATTACAAAATAAGTTGAACCCTTTTATAACAAGTTGAAAGTAATTTTATAATTTATGATTTATATATAAAAATATTAAATATATGTCACTTAGTGAATTTTAGTGAGCTTAAGGGGAAATTTAATTTAAATAAATAAAATAGGTCGAATTAGATCAATTCATTTTTCTTTAACCAAAATTCAAGCTTAAATTTAATTAAATGGATGATGACTTAGTCCAAGTGGTTGGAAGTTCGATTCCCCACTGACTCCCGATCCCTTCCTTTTATTCCCCTTTATAATTTGTGTGACATGGCTCCCAACCACCCATTTTCCTAGCCTGTATAGGCTGTTCCGGAAAAAAAAAAAAAAAAAAAAAAAAAAAAAAAAAAAAAACTTAAATTGTTTGTTCAACGATCATTTAATTTATTAACCCTTGCATGCAGATCATCTTAAGGGTCTATTAATTTAATATTTTTTTCAACTCAAAAAAAATTAATATTTTTTCAACTCAAAAAAAAAAAAAAAACAAAACAAAAACAAAAACAAAACTATGGGCTTTATTTAGACTCCAGTCATGTTCATGTTTGGCAGCATTATGGATTTATGTTAATCTTGTATTAGGTATTTAATTTTTTTTATTTTATTGGCTAATTTTTGTAATGAAATATTTTTTATTCATTTGTATATAATTGTCTTTCGTTATTTCTTTACCACTCCATAAGCTTAGTAGTAAAAAAAAGAAAGAAAAAAAAAAGAACAAGAAAAACATAACATGTATATTTATATTGTATTTAGAATTCTTCATGGTACTTCATTTTATGTGATATAACGATTAAAATGAAATTTAAAGTATGGTGAAGGATTATCTAAAAGGAAAAGCTCGAGGGGAAAAAAAAAAACAAATAAACAAAAAAAAAAAAAAACCTTGAAAGGTAAATTGGTCAAAATCATGTTTTCTTTATTTTAATTTTGGAATGTGTTAGGCATGACACCTATTCATATCTACTTCTCTTTTTCTTTAATTACTCTTTTTGCCCTTTTAGTCAAATTGGTTAGTTGCTATTGCTTAACTCAAATAAAATCATGTCCATTACTTTAATAATTTAAAATAATAAAAATTTAATCTTTTTTAAGTATTATTCAATTGGCAATAAATACTCATAAGAGAGACAAGAAAACATAAAAATAAATTAAAAAAAATCAAGAGCAATTTAATGCCCAAAGAAAAAATCAAACTACAAAATGTGTAATAACTGTGACAGGCTTGCCCAAAAAAATACTTATGTACTATGACTTATTTTTAGTAATTTCCTAAAAAGAATACTAATACAAAACGAGCAACAAGGGGGTGGGGGCCGGGCGGGGGGAGTTCCACGTGGCTCCTTCTCATAGGTTGGAAAATACTGCTGCTTAACTTTTACCATTATACAATAAAATGGAGCTAATTTTTAATTATGTATAGGACCACATTGCTCGTACGACTTAATTGCTTTTATGTATGGTTGTTAGTATATTTTTTTAAAATTCTAATATTAAATATATATATATATATATTTTCATATGGTCCCCTAACAAAAAAGATTGACATGATTATAAATATTGTTGGGTGGTTCATGAATTTCTTTAAGTGCAAACCAAACCCTAATTGGTAGGTTTTATTCTATTTAATTGTAACTTTTCATATTTTATGTAGTATTTTATATTAAGTAATTTAAGCTTCAATCTGAGATAAGGATAGCACCAAGACAGGGGTTAGGTCTAGGTTCGATATTAAGGGAAAAAAAAAAAGGTAAAATCGCCCATAGAATAAGCAAAATTCCACCTTGGTAAATCAATATTTTTAGGGTTACCAAGACATGTCTTGGAATTATTTTTGAACTTAATTTATTTCTTAAAAATATGAAACAGGACCCGACATTCTTTTTCTAAAAAAATAAAAAATAAAAAATTAGTATTTGATTCATTAACAGACCGACTAATCTAGCTCGAAAGTAAATTTTTGGATTAAAGTACTTCCATTGGAGTGCGTGCACTGTGGGTCCGTTTCAATTTTTAGAAAACAGAGGGAGTATTAATAACTTCGATGCACAGTAGCAAAAAAAATAGAACAAGACATTAATTAACTTAATTCCAATTTATTTGATGTAATACTCTCACCCCCAAGTGATATACTATTACTTGTTAAACTCAAATTATTGATAAATTAGTTTAGACTCATGGTGGAGTATCATTTTAAGGCGATATATGGACAAGGAATATTCACAATGTTTTTGTAACACCTCGGTTTGTTATAGAACAGATGTGTTCATTTCTCAACAAAACGATACATAATTTCATCTTCGTTTTAATACCATTTATAATAACACTTCGGATCATTGCAAGGTCGGAGGTTTATAGCTGCATACCTTCTAGGATTAAAATACGCTCCCATCCATAGGTTAATTAACAATATACTATAATTTTAGTGTATTTTGTTCTCAATAGCGAAAAAAAAAAAAAAAAAAAAAAACCATTTAGTCCCATAAGTTTTTTCAATTTCCAAAACCATCTCATACATATCAAATTAGACGAATCCGTCTCATAACTATCCTAATCATCGTCGAACCCATCCATTAACCGGTTTTCTTGCTAATCATTGCTGATCACCCGTCCCATAACTTGCTTAATAGATCGGGATGGGTTCGGTGATGATTAAGGAAGTTATGGGAAGGGTTCGGCGATGATTAGCGAAAAAATCGGATTCATGGACGGATTCGGCTATGATTAGGATAGTTATGGGACGGATTCGTCTAATTTGATATTTGTGGGACCGTTTTGAATTTTTTTTAAAATTATGGAACGATATAGATTTTTTTTCCTCTCACTAGCATACAACATTCCCTACAAAACTTTCCGAGAATCACTAGCATACAGCCTACCTCACAAAACTTTCCGAGGATCAGCATCTCGTAATTACTTTAATGTAAGCATGCTTAACCTTCGAATTATTATACGAGATTACTAGAAAAAAATATTAAGTAAATAAATAGATAAATACATAAAATAGAGTTGCATGATGTAGTTATAAATAGTTTTTTCACTCCTTTAAAACTGCAGTTATGAGCATCACCACCCCATCCTCATTACATGATGTAGTTATAAATAGATAAATAGATAAATAAATAAAATAAATTGATAAATAGTTTTTTTCACTCCTTTAAAAAGATAAATAAATAAAATAGAGTTGCATGATGTAGTTATAAATAGTTTTTTTTCACTCCTTTAAAACTGTAGTTATGAGCATCACCAGTCACCACCCCATCCTCATTACAGTATATGCAACTGCAAAAAGCTGACATCCAAATATGCCCCAGAGGCTATTAAGAATTTCAGACCAAACCAATCAAATACTCTTAAGTTAGAGCTATTTTCTTTTTTTCCCAAAATGGGTTTATAATATTTTGCCTTTTTGGTCCATCAACTAATTAATTAAGTACACTATTGATTCAAGTATTATTCCAAGTGTATTAATGATAATGATGATGACAATGTCAACAAGTAAGTAGTTTTGGGTTCATGTGAAGTGTGAACCTGGACACAATTAAGACTAGATTAATTGGGTGATTTATGAGTTAATTATGTTTAAGAAAATCATAAAAAAATGATGAAGCAGTCCTTTTGCATGCGGATGAGAGGTCACGCTTTGGGTACGACACCCATTTTCATTTGTTCTTGATTTAATCACCAAGTTCAGTTAATTAATACTTACTACATGGGATTTTAAAATAAAAGTTAAATAATAAAAAAAATTATACTCCACTACATATTATAGTATAATATTTCCGAATATCTTTTGTATTGTATTACCCTCTTTTTTCGGTGTAATGTATTGTATTACCAGTTTTCATTTAAAAATAAAATAAAAAAGTAGGAATATATATTTATTTAAGGTGTAAAAGATAAATTTACTTGGAAAATATATACACTTAACAATAGAGTTAGGGTGCAGATTACTCATTTAATTTCATGTGCAGTCGTGATGGCTCGCATTGTTTTTGTGATTCCTTGAATTCACTAGCCAAAAATAGTTGAGTCGTGTTGGCAGATATTGTTTTTGTAATGGTCACGCCATTTTATGTGATGTTTAACATGAGTTGTGTGATGTTTGAAATTACATGTCTAAAAACATTAAGGGTCTGTTTGGGAACTAGCTGTTAGCTGTTAACTGATTATGTGAGTAATTTGAGTAATAAATTAGTTAAAACTAACTGTTTGACAGTTTTAAGGCAATTTTTTTTGCCTATAAATGCTGTTATATGCAACGGTTTCAGAAAGAGCTGATTGAATACTATTTTAAGTCATTTTGTCTTTTTAAATAAGCTAATTTATCTTAAATTGACTAGAATAAGCTAATTTCATTTAGCTTATTTACCAAACATGACCTAAATAATATAGAAAAAACCAAAAAAAAAAGAGGATTTTACTGCCATAATACCAACCATCACAAAAATAAACTCGGCCATCACAATGTTAGTGAACATCACAAAAAATTCCTCTCACCACATGGCTACACCTACCGTTGGCTACTCATTAAACCACTTCCTATACTTGATATGTGAAAATACACCTAAGCAACATAAAATACATGAAAAAGTCAGTAATAAAAGTTAAAAATGTTTACTTGATATTTATAATTAAATCTAACTTCACTAATAAAAAAGTAGTTAGCTAAGTCATGAAAATAGGAATAGAAAAGAATAGTAGCAAAAAGTGATGTCTTCTGATGAAGTGCTAGCAAGTAGAAATTTTTCTTATGCTTCGTTAAAAAAAGACCTACATGACTTACTTTTTTTTATTAAATTTATTGTTTTTTGTTACAATTAACGCTCCATATCTCAAGGGATGATGTAAGTTCATACTACAAAAATAACAAATGGAGGGACCAAATGGGTGTTCGAATTTCTAATCATAAGGTTAAAAGTTGAAAGACATGACCCATAGATGAAGCTGCCATCCCCGTTTATTAAAGTTACTTGACAACAATCTTAATTATAATAATTTACTATTTTATTAATTGCATTTTATCTTGAGAAAGAAAATATTTGCATATATATATGGTATAATTAACGTTTGACAATTATATTTAGTTATGATGAATTTATTCTTCATATCGACACCAATTGACTTGAGTGTAGGGGTGAAAGTGGTACGGTAAATATCCGATCGATCCGATGCCGTATTCGATTATATTCAAATCCGAATCCGTTTTCGACTATCCGGCCGGATATTTCAATATCCGTATCCGAATCCGAATCCGTATTTTAATATCCGCATTCGTATTCGTATTCGAAAATATCTGACCGTATCCGAGAATATCCGACTGTATCCGAAAATTGATAGGATATTATCCGGATTTTAAATATGGATATCCGAATATATTAATATATTATTTAATAATTAAAAATTATTAATAATTATAAAACGATATCAAATTTTCAAAAAAAATTATAAAAAATTACCCGATAATCTGTATCCGATTGAATCCGTATACATCATATATTCGTCACGTATCCGTAACGTATCCGTAATCCGAAATATCCGAAACCGTATTCGTATCCGGCCCATCCGTATTCGATAACGAATTCGACAAAAAAAATATGGATAATATCCGACACTATCCGACAGTATCCGCACCGTTTTCATCCTACTTGAGTGGTTATATGACTCTGTTTGCTCAAGAAAGTCTCGAATTGAAACCCGTGTATAGCAAATAATCGCTTTAGAAGAGGACTACCCACCAAATCTACTTATACCTCGAGATCACTCTATAGTCTTTGCAAGGGGAATGAAATTTCTAGATTCACCCAAAAAGAAATTACTATTACTTTTGCGGTTATAAAAATTAACTTCTATTGATGAGTTTGACTTTCACAAAGTATGACAATCAACATATATACGTGTATGTGTTTTTTTTTTAAATATTGACACTCATATGTTAACAAATGTGTGTGAGAGCCCAAACTATAAGGTTGGAAATCAGGAGACATGATCACTGGATCAAATCCTCATTCCCATATATATGTGTGTGTTTTGAAAGAACATTTTCCATAAATATTTTAAAACAATAGTATCATCTATTTGTTGTTTAAAAGAAAAAAAAAATCCCCACATAAAGCATCTCATTCCGAAATGCACCAAAAATTAGGGGTGAAAGTGGGGCGGATAATATCCGCCCGAGGCGGATAATATCCGCCCGATCCGACGCCGTATTCGATTATATTCGAATCCGAATTCGAATTTTTATATCCGGCGGATATGGGACAGGATATGGGATTGTAAATATCCGCCCGTATCCGAAAAATCCGAATATAATGCGGATATTGTCCGTATTTTCTATCCGAATATCCGAAAATTTATATATTTATATATGTATAATATAATTATATTATATTAACTATAAAATAAATAAGTAATACTATATGTATAAATATAATCAAAAGCTTGAAAGCCATATGTAATCTATTAAATCAAATCATATCAATCAACTCGACTACATCATTAGGTTATTTGCATCAAAACTGTAGTATGTAACATCTTGTAGTGATGTTATTTAGATGTTTTGAATGAAATAACTAATGATCTTGGAAAATTTAAAAATTTAGTTTAGCTTATATAGTAGTATATTCCGATTTCACTTAAAAATTATAAAAAAAAATTAATTTTAGTAATTATAAGATTATCCGAGTTAAAATCCGAATCCGTCTTGTATCCGTTTCCCGAAATATTCGGATTCGTATTTGTATCCGGCCTATTCGTATCCGATTCCATATTCGACAAAAAAATATGGGATAGGATACGGGATGAGTACTATCCGCCCGTATCCGTCCCGTTTTCATCCCTACCAAAAATCATTACATAAATTGATAGATAATAGTGGCCCCAAAAAAATATCCCACATACATGATATAAGGACAGAGGGAAAAATTAAGAAGCCTTTGGCCTTTCCCCACAATCAAAAGGCCAAGGATTCAATCATGCCAAATTTTCTTTTATTTATTTATTAATTTTTTTACTTTTTATTAATGATTATTGTTCTTACTAGTTACTAGTATTATAATATTATTACAAGACATAAATGGACAGATGTTTGTACTGTACTTACGTTGTGGCTTGTGGGCATCCATCCATGTCCAATGTTTCTTGTTTTCTTCCTTTTATATAGTGTACCATCTTCTTAATCATTTATATAAAAATATATATTAAGATTCTTGGTGATTCTTGTTTGTGAAGAAATTACATTTGACATATATGTTGGAAAAAGGGGGTTTTGAGCTCCTTTTTGCGTAATGACGATATTTAATTTGGATTAATTAAATAGCGTATACGAATTCTACGTTTCGCGTAGATTGTCGTAGTGCATTTATTTTCTCAAAACCGTTGTCGGGTGAGTGAGAAATAAGTGGTCGAAATAGGTCATTGAATGCGGCTAGTTGAAAACGCTTGTGTTTAAATGGTTGTTAAAGGATAGGTAAAAGTGGCGCGTCCCACATCGCTTAAGCAGTGGGAGTTGAATTAATTTATATTGTTCTGCGTGTTAGAAACAATTAAACTAATACAGATTGATCAAGTGTGGGGGAAGCCCACACGCGCGCGCCCGTCCCGAGCCGAGCCGCGCCGCGCCGTCGCCGTCGCCCGCGCCCGTGGACTTGGATCTTGGTAATTGGGCTTTGGGTGGGCTTTGGGCCTGTCTAATTTTTTAGACAAAGTTTATTTGTCGAGCCCATGCGCCAAGCCCAGTCCTGGAAGCCCACTTTGATTTCAACAGTTGAAACCGCCCCATCAATACCGTCGGCGGTTTCGTCTCGTCCGCCTATAAATGGCAGCTCCAGCTTGGGGAAGAACACAGCTTTCTGCATCTTCTTCTCTGCATACATCCTCTCCTCCCGACTCCCTCTTCTCTTGTTGTTCTGTTCGCCGGTCGTCGACGTTTGCGGTGCTGCTACGTCGAGACGTTCGTCGTTTTACCTTTGGGGACGTTCTGCCGCTGCCGGAGCACTACCGGGGCATAAACGTCTTGCGGGAAGAGTTCCAAACTCGACTCGACGCTTCCTGTATTGCTGCCTCCGTCCATTCCTAACATTCGCAAGACGTTTAATAATGGACGGTTTCACTGCTGCCGCCACCGCCTCCGCTGACGTCTCATCCGCCGCTGCCGCCGCCGCCACCGTTCCCATGCCTGGGTCTGTCCAGGTGTCCGCTGTCGTTACCCCCAACCGCAGCGGTGCCGTCGATGCTCACCACACCCACTGTCGTCCCTCCACCCGTGACGCTGCCGCTGCCGTTGCCGCTGCCGACGGCAGACCCAAACGCTTCCGTCGATCAATACTTGCTTGATCCAACGACGGCCTTTCTGCCCCCGTCGCCGACGCCCAACTCTGGCGGGTTCGTTCTGCCCAATTCTGGGCAGTTTGTTTCTGGACATTCTTTTGGAACAGTTTCGTTCCAGCCCAACGCTTCCGTTGGGGCGTCTTTGCCATTTTCTGGACAAACAGTCGGGGTTACACCCGCAGGACTTAATAATATGAACACCGGGCGTTGGGCCGCTGAACACTAGTTTGACAACTTATGTTCAGTCGGAGCCGGCCTTCGTGCCGGGCGTTGGGCCGTCAACGGGTTCTGTCCCTATGGCGCTGCCTAGGTCATTTGGAGTGGCCGAGAAGCCGTCAAAGTTTGACGGGCGTGATTTCAAGACGTGGCAACAAAAGATGTTGTTCTATCTGACCACTCTTGGTTTGGCCGGGTTTTTGAGGAGCAGCCGGCCGTCCCTGTCTGAGATGGAGACCGATCCTCAGAAGCTCTTCGCCAAAGAACAATGGGTTCACGGTGATTTCATGTGTAAGAACTTCATTCTGAGTGCTCTCATGGATCCTTTGTACGCTGTGTATTCTTCTGTAAAAGGTGCAAAGGAATTGTGGATTCAGTTGGAACGGAAGTATAAAACCGAGGATGCTGGTACTAAAAAGCATGCCGTTTCCAAATATCTGGGTTTTCAGATGGTTGACGGGCGTTCAGTGGTTGAACAAGTTCAAGAGTTTCAATTACTGATACATGGCGTTCACGCTGAGGGAATGCAATTGCCCGATGCGTTTAACGCTGCGGTTGTGATCGAGAAGTTGCCTCCTTCGTGGAAAGACTTCAAGAACTACCTGATGCACAAGCAAAAGGAAATGTCCCTTGAAGATCTTGTTACACGGATCAGAATCGAGGAGGATAACCGCAAGGCCGTGTCAAAGAGCCATTCCGTGGAGGCTAAGGCAAACTTGACTGAAACGACCGGTAAACGCAAGCAGCCGACCGCTGCGGGCAAAGGAAAAGCGGTTGCCGATGGCCAAAAGAGGAAGAAGTTCTCCGGGAATTGCTACAACTGTGGCAAGGTTGGACACTTTGCCAATCAGTGCCCAAAGCCGAAGAATAAAAAGCCTGCTAAGCCTGCCTCTCATATGGTACAGGCTGAACCTAAAGGTTGGGAAGACAACCTTTGTGCAGTGGTGTCTGAAGCAGTATTGCATATTGATGATGCTAAAGGTTGGTTTGTTGATACCGGGGCTTCGTGTCATGTGGCTGCCAACAGGGAGTTCTTTACTTCATACCGGACTGTTGAAGGCAGAAAGCTGCACATGGGAAACCAAGCATCATCTGATGTGGTTGGCGTTGGAAATGTAATACTGAGGCTGACTAGTGGCAAAAACTTGACTCTGAAGGATGTGCTGCATGTCCCTGATATCCGGAAGAATTTGGTTTCTGGTTCGCTGCTAGTTAGTAGTGGTTTCAAACTTGTTTTTGAGTCTGATAAGTTTATCATGACTAAGTTTGGAAAATTCCTTGGTAGAGGCTATCTCACCAATGGTCTTTTCAAGTTTAATGTAATGGCTAAACGCCAAGTTGTTGAGCAAGCTTCTGGTAATAAAATTGAAGGTTCTTCTTACTTGCTTGAGTGTTTTAATTTATGGCATTGTAGACTTGGACATGCAAATAAAAATGCTATAAAGAGATTGGTAAATTTAAATTTACTTAAAGAAATGGAATTCAACGATAAAAACAAATGTGAAATTTGTGTTGAAGCGAAAATGACAAAACTTCCATTTCCAAGTGTTGAAAGAAATACTAAACCCCTGGATTTAATTCATACTGATGTATGTGATTTTAGATCTTTGCAAACTCGGGGTGGTAAAAAGTATTTTATTACTTTTATTGATGATAGCACTCGTTATTGCTATCTTTATTTGTTGAGAAGCAAAGATGAAGCTATTGAAGCTTTTAAAAACTTCAAGATTGAGGCTGAAACTCAGTTGAATAGCCGAATTAAGGTTATTCGGAGTGATCGAGGAGGAGAATATGTTGCTCCATTTGTTGAATTGTGTGCCGAATCCGGAATAATTCATCAAACTACAGCTCCATATTCACCGCAGTCCAATGGTGTTGCGGAACGTAAGAACCGTACGCTAAAGGATATGATGAATGCCTTGTTGATCAGTTCAGGGTTACCCCAGAACTTGTGGGGGGAAGCTGTTTTAACAGCTAATTATATTTTAAATAAAATACCTCACAAAGGTAAGGAAGTAACACCTTACGAGTTATGGAAAGGTAGAAAACCTTCTTTCAAATACCTCAAAGTGTGGGGGTGTTTGGCTAAAGTTGAGGTGCCACCTCCTAAACAAGTTACAATCGGCCCCAAAACAGTTGATTGTATCTTTATAGGATATGCCCTCAACAGTAGCGCGTATCGTTTCCTGGTACATAAGTCAGAAATATCTGGTATAAGTGAAGGAACAATAATTGAATCAAGAAACGCTGTGTTTTTTGAAGACATATATCCTTACAAGGATAAAGTGGAATGTTCAAATAAAAGAACGTTTGATGAAGCTACGAGTTCTGATCAGCCGAAGCAAACTGATAAGGGAAGTATTTCTCCTGAACCAGTTGAACTTCGTCGTAGCCATAGGGCCAAAATGGCTAAAACCTTTGGTCCAGATTTCATCACTTTTATGTTAGATAACGAGCCAAGAACTGTGAGTGAAGCTCTGGCTCGACCAGATGCTGCGTTATGGCAAGAAGCCATAAACAGTGAGTTAGAATCCATTATGCAGAATCGCACTTGGGTTCTTACTGATCTACCGAAAGGTTGTAAACCCTTAGGATGCCGTTGGGTCCTTAAAAGAAAGTATAAAGCCGATGGATCGATCGATAAATACAAGGCTCGCCTTGTAGTTCAGGGCTTTAGACAAAAGGAAGGAGATAATTATTTTGATACTTATTCTCCGGTGTCTAGAATCACCTCCATTCGAGTGTTTCTCTCGATTGCTGCACTTTACAATCTTGAGATACATCAAATGGATGTTAAGACTGCATTCTTAAATGGTGATCTAGATGAAGAGATTTATATGAATCAACCAGAAGGCTTTGTTGTTCAAGGACAAGAGCATAAAGTCTGCAAACTGGTTAAATCTCTGTATGGTCTGAAACAAGCGCCTAAGCAGTGGCACTTGAAGTTTGATAATGTGATGTTGTCAAACGGGTTCAAGTATAATGAATGTGATAAATGCGTTTACTACAAGGGAATAACAGACAAATTTGTTATAGTTTGCTTGTATGTAGATGACATGTTGATCATGGGCAGTGACTTGAATATGATTAATCAGACCAAGAACATGTTAAAAAGGAATTTTGACATGAAAGACATGGGTGACATGGGTGTAGCCGATGTCATATTAGGGATAAAAATCATAAGGCATCCCGAAGGGATTGTTCTTTCTCAGTCTCATTACATTGAGAAAGTGTTAAGTAAATTCAACGCTTATGATAGTCGTCCGGCAAAGACGCCTATGGATCCCAGTGAAAAGTTGAAAGTAAACAGGGGTGAACCTGTTGCTCAAGAAGAGTATGCAAGAATCATTGGTAGTCTAATGTACTTGACTAATTGTACTCGCCCGGATCTTGCATATTCGGTTAACAAACTGAGTAGATATACTAGCAATCCAAGTCATGAGCACTGGAAGGCTATTATGAGAGTCTTGAGATATCTTAAATATACTCAAGAGTTGGGGTTACATTACACGAGATATCCTCCTGTTCTTGAAGGGTACTCTGATGCTGATTGGATATCAGAGAAAAGTGATTCATTATCCACAAGTGGTTATGTATTCATGATTGCGGGAGGGGTTGTGTCTTGGAAGTCACAAAAACAAACGTGTATAGCCCGATCCACCATGGAATCTGAATTCATAGCTTTAGATAAAGCTGGTGAAGAAGCCGAATGGCTTCGAAATTTCCTCGAGGAAATTCCATGTTGGAAGAAACCTGTGCCAACAGTAATGATACACTGTGATAGTCAAGCAGCTATTGGCAGGGCACAAAATGAGATGTATAATGGCAAGTCGAGACATATCCGTCGTCGACATCATACCGTTAAGCAATTGATCTCTAGTGGGGTGATTTCTCTAACTTATGTGAAGTCTGGAGATAACCTAGCGGATCCGTTAACAAAAGCTATCAACAGAGATCAATTTTGCAAATTGCGAGAGGGAATGGGGTTAAAACTCACACCTAAAGAATGATTACATTGGTAACCCTACCATGATGCGTGGAGATCCCACAAACTTGGTTCAAAGGGACAACTAAGATGTATGATTTCAAATGTGAAAACACTTTTGAAGAATAATCTTCATTCTTTCTCTCAGAAGCAATGATAAAGTGTTTGATGCCTGTCTGTGGTAGAGGTTGAGTTTAATGACTCTTAATGATTCTGGAACTGTGTGTTCATATAAGTATGACAGGATACTTGTTTGAATCACCTATATAAGTAGAAGTGTGGCCGCTTCAGTAGAGACTTATGAATCCAAAGGGGGTTTCCATGGCCTGGAATGGAACCAAACGTGAGAACGGACAAAGAGTCTGAAAAGTTACTGATTCTTTATTATTGGACTAGTATACGTTGTGGGGGATAGTTCAAGAGTAAAATCACTACGCCGCCTGTATACTCGATAATATTGATATGGTTTAAGTTGAAAGCCAAAAACTACTTAAACCCGTGCAGTAACCTTTCTTTAAGAAGGAGTCGGGGCATTTGCATCTGCATTGCATTCACTGCTGCTGTTATTTCCACTCATGTGGGGGATTGTTGGAAAAGGGGGTTTTGAGCTCCTTTTTGCGTAATGACGATATTTAATTTGGATTAATTAAATAACGTATACGAATTCTACGTTTCGCGTAGATTGTCGTAGTGCATTTATTTTCTCAAAACCGTTGTCGGGTGAGTGAGAAATAAGTGGTCGAAATAGGTCATTGAATGTGGCTAGTTGAAAACGCTTGTGTTTAAATGGTTGTTAAAGGGTAGGTAAAAGTGGCGCGTCCCACATCGCTTAAGCAGTGGGAGTTGAATTAGTTTATATTGTTCTGCGTGTTAGAAACAATTAAACTAATACAGATTGATCAAGTGTGGGGGAAGCCCACACGCGCGCGCCCGTCCCGTCCCGAGCCGAGCCGAGCCGCGCCGCGCCGTCGCCGTCGCCCGCGCCCGTGCCCGTGCCCGTGGACTTGGACTTGGACTTGGATCTTGGTAATTGGGCTTTGGGTGGGCTTTGGGCCTGTCTAATTTTTTAGACAAAGTTTATTTGTCGAGCCCATGCGCCAAGCTCAGTCCTGGAAGCCCACTTTGATTTCAACAGTTGTTGAATACCATTTCAGCTGTTGAAAAACCATTTGAATTCGAGTTGAAACCGCCCCATCAATACCGTCGACGGTTTCGTCTCGTCCAACGCCTATAAATGGCAGCTCCAGCCTTGGGGAAGAACACAGCTTTCTGCATCTTCTTCTCTGCATACATCCTCTCCCGACTCCCTCTTCTCTTGTTGTTCTGTTCGCCGGTCGTCGACGTTTGCGGTGCTGCTACGTCGAGACGTTCGTCGTTTTACCTTTGGGGACGTTCTGCCGCTGCCGGAGCACTACCGGGGCATAAACGTCTTGCGGGAAGAGTTCCAAACTCGACTCGACGCTTCCTGTATTGCTGCCTCCGTCCATTCCTAACAATATATATATAATATTATAATTGAAATTATTGGTAAAGTTATACTCCCTTTATTTTTTTTATAACCTCTTCATTTCCGAACAACACGCAATTCAACTCACATTTTCAATCATTAATATCTCAAATTATATACAAGTAAAATTTATAAAAATTTGATATTCTAAAACTACGTGATTAGACGAATCCAATAATATCTCACTTGACTATGTTTTATCTTATATAACCTTCTAAAAAGTTGAATGAAAATTACTTAATGAATAGTATCTACTGTGCAAAGGGTAGACATAAATAAAAATGGAGGGAGTATAGTATTAGATGTTTTTTTTACCAAAGTGTGTCAAGTCCTTTATTTGTATGGCCGTTTGAGGCAAAATTTTACTTTGAATGGAGAAAAATGAAAAATAGCATTTTTGAGATATATAAGCAAGGTTGAATGCTTAGTCAATGTTAATTTTTCATTGTTCAATACATTAAATTAATTAAGTTTTTTTTTTTTGTTTTTGTTTTTTGTTTTTGTTTTTACAATTGACGCTCAAGTAGGGATGTCAACTTTACCCGTAGGGTCGGGTAACCCGTCGGGTAATCGGGTATCGGGTAGGGTAGGGTAGAGATAATCGGGTAATCGGGTAGGGTATTACCCGAAACCGAAATAAATCATATCGGGTGCGGGTAGGGTACGAATTTCATATATTACCCGATTACCCTACCCGATTACCCGATTAAATATATATATATATATTTATTTATCTATATATACTTATATATATTTAATTTATATTATATATTGAGATATATTTATATGTTTGTTTATTTATTTATTTATTTTTTATATTTCAAATTTATTAACGTTTGAGATTGGCAGTAAAAAGATTTATGAATTTTTTTTACTGAATATTCTTAAATATTACAATATTTATTTATGTTGCTTTAGCGGTTTCTTTTAAATATTTTTTTAAATTTTGTTCTCGTGCAATAATGAATGTTCTATTTATTTTTATGGTGAAAAATATTTTTTTTCTTTATTAAAGTTGGGTCGGGTAGAGTCGGTTAACTATGTAATATTTAAAATTTCGGGTATCCGTTTATCCGCGGATAATCCGCATACCCGACGGGTATTACCCGAATCCTACCCGATATTTAATTTTAGGGTAATAGGGTAGGGTAAGGGTAGGATAATTATATTTCGGGTAGTGAGTGGAGGTGGCCTACCCGTACCCTACCCTACCCGTTTACATCCCTACGCTCAAGTATTGCCAAATAGTAGTATGAGTTCATACTATACAAATTTAAAAAAATAAAAAAATAGTAAAGGAGAAAAATAAAGAAACGGGTGCGGATTTAAACCCCGAATCATAAAATTAGAAGTAAGAAAATTTGACCAGTTAACTATTTCAAGTGTGATTCCCAATTAATTAAAATTTTATTTTTAAATTATGACTTAAACTATATTGATAATGCGCCTAAGTTAAAGTCTTAATCTTAAAACATGCTTATCATGAAATGTACCAGAAAGTAGAATAAAAACATAGGAAATTGAATAATTTAGGTTAGTAATGAATCAGATCAAGGTTCTTGATTATTTTATTTAATCAACTTGGTACAAATGGCTTTCAAAAAAAATAAAAATTAAATAAAACTTGGTACAACTGAATATACTAAGACAGATCAAACACAACATAAAATATACTAAGTGCGATTTTTCTTAATTATAGTAGTACTACTTACCAGAGAGGTCATGAATGATGTCATTTGCATATAAAAAAGGGGAAAAATTGGATAATAATATACCTAAACAAGCAAACAGACACTACATATAAGAAGAATTTTGTCACTTCGTTGGTCGCATGGCGCACAAGTAGATGAAATCATGTAGTGATAAAGGTTCAATAAAATTCATGTAGTAAATCATAGGAGTATTAATTAAAAGAATGGCCACATCTAAAAAAATAATTGAAATGAATTGTCAAATGTCAACAACCATTTAATATGATTTGGACATGGTGTATATCCCAAAGTCGCAAAACAAACCACCTTTTACCATATCTTCATTTCATCAAATTATTTAGTGATTTGTTTGTTTATCATTTTAATATAAGAAGAATCTTACTACAAGGCACTATGGTGTCTTTAGCAAAATTAGTTAAAGGGGTTGGGAGCTAAAACTTTAAGAGTGGTAGATTTTGATAAGGGTTGAATTCTTTAATTTTATATAAATTAAAGTGTTTTTAGAAGTAGTTGTATTTTTTAAAATAAATGTTTTCTAGGTGATTTTGAATGTTTAATTGGGGAGTAATTGGATAACTCTTAGAATGGACAGTCTCTTCAAATCCAATTAAATATCTTAAATTAATGTATACAAATATTTATAATAAGGTAATTAATGCAATAAATTCATATTCCTAAAATTACTTAACGATTCAGTCTCATGTCTACAAAGCAACTCTATGGATCACCATATTGTTTTTCTATTCAATTTTATAGTTAAATAAATGCCTGATCATTTTTTTTTCAGGCGAATACCAGGGTATCAAAACTCCATTGTATCCAAAACTAATCAATCGAGTATCGATTGGGCATAGAAGGGTTGCCTCTCCCAAAGCAGAATTTTGCATACACAAAGGCTCGGACCTGAGGCCTTTACTTAAGTTGCCAGAGCCACATACCGCTCAGGTCAACTGCGTTTGGTTAGTGTCTGATCAAGTTTATTAGGCTCATTTATTATTTTTATTATTATTATTATTATTATTATTATTATTATTATTATTATTATTATTATTATTATTATTATTAGGGAAAATACCAAATAAATACCCACCTACCCAAACTTATACCCACTTTAATACCTAATCAAAAAATTATTCCTTTAAACCCCCTAGAAAGATAAAACTTTGAAAAAATACCCATTTTACCCTTAAAACACAAAAAAATGCTTAAAAATCATTATACTACCCTTAATCTTTAATAATAAACCTCTAGTAAACCATACATAACTAATAAAAATCTTTAAATAAACTTACAAAAGATAATAAATGAATCAAGAAGAAATAAATTCACTAATATATCAATATGGACTATATTTACAAACTATGGAAGAAAGAGTCGAAAATTGGAATGATATTATTTACACCATGTTCATATTTTTAACTGAATATAATCAAAAGATATATCCTTATTCGGAAGAAAAAACTTTTTGGGATAATATAATTTTACTCAGAATGGGATCAGAAAGTGAAAATTATGATGACATCTCTCCAGAAAATTTAAGTAATAATGGTGAATATTATTTCTCTGATTAAACAAACATTCTCCCATCAATCAATTAAAATCCTCAAAACACCCCCACAAAACAAATTGGTATCAGAGCCCAGAACGATTAATCTGGACATGAGTAAACATAATAATAATGATCATATATTAAACTATCATATGTCAAGATTAAGATTAGATACTTCAGAACAACTATACCCAGAATATATTCCAACAGCAAGATATCCTTTAGATGAAAATCAAGAAATAGATTATCCACTAAGTACGATTAATCCACTCGATACTGAAAACTATATAATAAATAGAAATGATGAATATGCACAAAATAACACCGATAGCTTGATGATACAAGTAAGAATTGAAAGAGCATTTCTAAACAAAATAAGAGGATTAGAACCAAAAATAAGACCACTTACAGAAATAGGAACTAACGATAATCGAAGATTTTTAACACCCACATTTAATCCTGATCATGAAATAAGCCAAAGAGAAATAGAAAATATGGATCAACAAATAGAAGAAAGAAAAACATACATAGACAGAAGAAGACGAAGATTAAATAGATTGCAAAACGATGAAGAATTTGGAATAAGACTAGGAAATAGAGGAAAAAGATTACTTTGGATAGGAAACTATATAATCGAAACGGAAGAATATAATGGTAATTTAATACAAATTATATCAAAAAGGGATGAAGAACAAGAGTTATTATCACAAGTCAAATTAACTATAATCAACAATGAAATTACAACTTACAGAATGTTTCCAGGATATATAATACATAACACCATGTTTACTAGAGCACCTTCACCCGAATTTTCAGATCAAGAATCAAATTATAGTGAAGACTAATAAAATGCCAGGAATAAAGTTAGAAAATGAAACATTAGAAAGACTGATTATTAAAATTCATGAAATAGAAAGACAACCACAAGATATAAGCACCATAATAATGAAACAAAAATTATTAAGAATAAAATTCAAGATTTCTAAAATGATAGATGAAAGAGAAGCATATGTAATTATACAAAAACATATATATCCAGAAAAAGAAGAATCGGAGTTAATAAAAGAATGGTATTTAAATGAATTAGAAATAATAGAAATAGAAGAATTAGAAAGGGAAACTGAAATAGATGAAGTAAACAACTTCATTAGAAACATAAGAAATATTAGAAGATGAGTTATCTAGAAGATTTAGAAACAATAAAAGATGGAATTGAACTAATAAAAGAACTAATGATAAGTCTAGATACAAGACTCTACAATATCGAAAGATACATAGACAAAACAATAATTAAAACTCCACAAAAGCAAGTAGAATTAGAAAAGTCACTCCCACTACCGAAATGGGAGAAGACACCAGAACCAAGAAGTCTCGATCATAGAGTAATGATGAAAGAAATAGAAAAACTAAACAAACAAAACAAAATTAGAATTCTTATAGACAAAGTAGAAAAATTAAAAAAGATAAATGAAGAACTAAAGGAAGATAAATTAGAAAGTAGAGAAGATAAGGAAGAAACAGAATGAATACAAATATAGAAGACTTAATAAATGAATTAAGTAGTGATTTAGAACGACTAAATTTAGAACCAATATATACAGGAACATTTTCAGAAACAGAATTAGAAACTAATGAAAGCGATTTGGAAGAACAACATAAAGTCTTTATGAATAATCATAGATTATATTTACCATCATCAGAAGTAGTTGGAGAAACTAGCACTACCTTGCCAAGAGAAGGTGTAACAGGAACTATACCAATGGAAGTAGATCAAACTACAAATAGACAAAATGTAGACAATTATCAAAGTAGATTATAAAATTTACCTTCAAGAAATTTTCCAATAAGAAAAACAACCTCTAAAAAAGAAATTTGGAAATACAATGAAGATTTTGAGTTAAAAGAAACAAGAATAGGAAATGTGAGACCAGGAGATGCAATATTCCTAAACCTGGATTGTCTTAAACAGCCAAGTCTAGAACTAGAAAAATGGAAACAGATAATAAGAATACATTTAATGTCAGAAGAAAGTACGTCAAGAGCAAAAACATTAAAAATATGGAATTTAGTCCAAGGAAATGTGGCACAATTCCTTGCATGAATTTCTTCAAATACAAAACAAACTTATATGAATACAATTACTCAAGGATTTGGACAAGATGTAAACACAGGAATAGATGAATTTATCAATATCATACAAGAAGAATTCCTAGGAGTACAGAGCTTAGATAATAATGCTATAATAGAAGAACGAGATCAAGCGTTACTAAGATTAAATAAAATAAGACTAAGAGATTTATGCTTTTTTGATTAATTCTCTGAACAATTTAAAAGTTACTATTATACAGCTTATACAAGCTCTCAAAATAATGAACACACCATGAACTCTATATTTTCAAAATTACCGTCACCATGGGATGAATATATGTGGAAAACATGGATTCAAAATAAAAATGACTATCCGAATAATTTAGGAAGCCGAATAAGATTAATAAGACAAGTAATAACTGAGTTATGTTACCAAAGAAAAATATTAGACCACACTAAAATATATAATAAAGCTGCTGATTTATGCTGTCAAGAAAATGCAAAAAATTTTGAATGGGGAAAAAATAAATCCTATAGAAAAAATAAGAGATTTAAAAAATTTAAACCAATAAAAATAAAATTTAAGAAAGGAAAAAGATTTAAAATCTTTAATAAGAAAAAATTCTTTAAGCCAAAATTTGGAAGAAAATATTATAAAAGAAGAAATGATAAAAGACAAAATAAAAAGAATCCAACCACATGTAAATGTTATAACCGTGGAGAAATAGGACACTTTGCAAGTGATTGTACAAAACCAAAGAAAAAACAAGTAAGATCTATGGAATATGATATTATAGATGAACAAATATTCAAAGAAATAGAATCAGATCTAGAAAGTATAAGTGAACCAGAATCAGGAGATGAGATATATGAAATAAAGTTCTTTGAAATAGAAAATGAATAAAGATAAAGAAATAATCACAGAAGAACAAGAGGAAACAAAATAAATAGAATATGTAGAACAATATGAAGGACAAAGAGGATATGCAATAAAAGCTATCTTAAGTTCAGAACAAATTAATAAAATACAAGGATTAGATCTAAAACATGGATTCAAGCATACAAATTTTAATATACTATCAAGAACATTCTCAAGAAATAATATAGTAATTCATGAATATCATGAACTAGAAAAAACAGTAGATGTATGTAACACTAATACTACTCTAAAACTGCACCTTTTAACAAAAGATATAATAAATAAAGGGTTAGAAAAATTAAGTAGAAAGAAAACAAAGAAAATACAATACGTACATTTAGCAGGAGTAAAGATTCTAATAAAATCTTTATTTAGAAGTGGAATAGACTTACCAGTAACAATAAGCCTACATGATTCAAGATTATTAAATCCACAAGACTCACATTTAGGAACTATTAATGGAAACCTAATTTACCAAAAACTACTATTTACATGTTACCCAAACTATTGTGTATCTTTACAAGATCAAAATATAGACGAAACATTAACCATATACATAAAAGTACATAGGAATGATGTAATGAAAAATGAAAGTAAAATATTTACAGTACATTATAGTGCTTTTTATAGCTACCTAAATAGTAATAGACTAAAACCTTATGATGATAAAAAGACAATAGAAATACACGAAGCATGTAGAGACACAATAGCAGATCTAATATTACCAGAATTGAATAATCCAATGTTACAAGATGATTGGATAATTGATCTTGCAGACAAGAAAAATACAATAGAGATTGGAAAACCATTAGAAAATAGGAGACCACAATTATCCTATGTAGGAAGAACAATGAGTAGTAGAAAAAGTATAGATTATAGCCCAAGAACAAATCTAATACTTGATCAACCAAGATATAGTATTGATATCCCATACGAAAAGAGTAAACAAAAAGCCCAAACATGGAGAATTAATATAGAATATTATAATGGCACAAACTGGATAAAAGGACCAAATATATTAGTAGACACTGGAGCTGGTAAAAATCATATAGGAAAAACTTGTATAAATGGATTAACAAAGCATATAGGAACAGAATATAGATATACTACTTTTGAAGGAGAAATAAAAAGAGTAAATGGAATAGTAATAGTACCAATAAAACTAGGTACAAACTTAATAGAAGAAGTAAAATGTTATGTAGCAGAAGAAGAAGGAACATCTAGTAGCACCTATCATGTCTTGTTAGGCAATGAGTTTTTAGACTCATTAAACAAATATACGATAACAGGAGAAATTTTTAGTGGAAAAACAAAAAATGGAAAAGCTTTCGTAATAGGAAAAGCATATATATGAAAGAAATTAGATTTCCAACAACAATATACCTAGAGTTAACTATACTACAAACAAATATAACAACATGTGCTATACTAGATACAGGAGCAGAAATCACATTAATACAAGAACATTTAATAAAAGAATGGGAAGTAAATAAAAGACCAATAGAAGTACATGGAGCTACTGGACATAGTCTAATTATTAATAAAATAGCTAAAGATATTCAAATAATTTTAGGTAATAAAATATTTACAATACAAGAAGTATATGTTAGCCCAGTAAAAACAATTGATGTATTATTAGGGACAGATTTTACAAGTTTATTTCAAAGCTTTAGAGTAGATAGATATAATATCCAACTTAGATCAGCATGTAACCACTATATTACTATTCCGAGAATAAGGAAACCATACAGAGTGCTTCAGAAACGTGGTGAAAAAGGAGAAATTATAAAACAACCAATTACTTATTACATAAAATTTAAAATTCACAAAATTAAAAAACAAGTCCTAATTCAAAAGCCAGAAGATTTTGATAAATATGAACTTCATGAAACAATAAAATACATCTCTGAGAACTATGGAGAAAATCCAATTGAAAAATGGAATCTTAATAAAATATATGCAGAATTAAAAATGAAAAACGACGATATAATAATAAGAACTCAACCTATGATGCATAATCAAAAAGATATTGAAGAATTTCGAAAACAAATAAATGAATTGTTAGAATTAGATCTTATTCAAGAATCTATAGCAGAACATAATAGTCAGGCTTTCTTGGTTAGAAATCGTAGTGAACAAATAAGAAAGAAACCAAGATTAGTAATAAATTACAAAGAACTAAACAAAAACATGATATTTGATGGATACTTTCTACCCAACAAAGAAAATCTAATAGGATTAGCTTGAGGTAGAACTATCTATTCAAAATTTGATTGTAAAAATGGATTTTGGCAAATTAAAATGCATCCAGATAGTATAAAATATACAGCCTTTAGTACACCACAAGGACACTATGAATGGAAAGTTATGCCGTTTGGAATAAAAAATGGACCACAAATATTTCAAAGAAAAATGGATAAAACATTTAAAAAATTTAGTAACTTTATATTTGTATACGTAGATGATATACTAATAGCCTCAAACACTATAGAAGAACATAAAAAACATTTAGATATATTTGCAAAACTTTGTAAAGATCATGGATTAATTTTATCAGAAAAGAAAGCAGAAATATTCAAAGATGAAATAGAATTTTTGGGTCTAATATTAAATAAACTTGGAATTAAATGCAACCACACATAAGTATAAAACTTATTAAAATGCCTGATGAACTTAGGAATAAATTAAACATACAAAGATTTCCTGGAATTCTAAATTATGCAGAAGGATTTATATCAAATTTAGCAAAAAAGACAAATGATCTAAGAAAATTGATCAGAAAAAATAATAAAATAGGATGGAATGATCAACATACTGAAATTGTCAAACAATTGAAAGAAGAATGCTCCAAATTACCACCGTTAAGATTACCCGACGAAAAAGATAATTTAATAGTACAAACCGATAGCTCAGACTACCATTGGGCAGGATTATTAAAAGCCGATACTGGTGAAATCTGTAGATATGCATCCGGAACATTACAAGGAGCAACCATAAACTATAGTACAAATGAAAAAGAATTACTTGCAGTGATTAAATCAATAGATAAATTTTCATTTTGGTTATTAAGTAGAAAGTTTAAAGTATTAACTGACAATACACAAGTAAAACTTTTAATTTATAATAAAGTTCCAAATAAACCCCAATATAGAAGAATAATAAGATATGAGACTTTTTTGTCAATGTACGACTTTACTGTTGAATATATTAAAGGGACTGAAAATTATCTAGCTGATTTTTTGAGCAGGAACCCTGAATATGGAGAACAATGAACAATGGGATGATACTGGTCTGACTGACCACATTTACAATGAAATAGATCGACTACAAAAACTACTCCAGTCGACTACTCCAGTCGACTATGGACAGACAACTAAAACTACAACAATTGATTGTTGGGAGCTTTATGGACGAACATAAGACTATCAATGACGATATATATGAATGTAACAAATGTTTGCAGGGATTACTAACTACTATGGAAGAATACTTTTATACCCCTGAAGAACTAAATACTGGTGTTTCAAACCAGGAAGGGAAAGCTAATCCTGTTCCAAAAGAGGACAAACAAGCAAAACAATCTGGGGATGCAAGACCTTCGACCTCGTCGAAAAACATTGTAGAAACTAAGAAGTATTTTTGCGACAATATTCCTCAACCAACACCCATTAGCCCTGAAACAAGAAACTTTTTAGCAGAATACCATACACTGAGCAGCTACATATACTCTTTACCCAGACAAGAAACATCATTCTACACAGAATTCACCAAATCCCTACATCCACAAGTAACTATTTTACCAGGCTGCGACCCAAACTTTGTTTCGAACTGTTTCAAATTCGGCTTTATCAGAACTATTTTCCTGTCCCCTTTACGAACCGAAATATCCAAATTACCTGTATTAGTTGAAGCCCTAAACATAAGACCAAAAACCCAGAAACTGAAAATATTTTCTGTCAGTCCAGAAGTCAAACACTCTTCCTACCATCTTGCTATTGCAGAAGAAATCACTAAACCAGAATGTTATCCTCAAGACTATGGAACCCCCAAAACAGAAATCTTTAATGACAAATACATCCACTTCAGAAGAGCAATGGGAATACGTGCTGTCCATGAACAGATGAAAAGACTATACAACCAAGGCGCAGAAATCTTTTTTGGAAATGAAGAAATCGTAATGATTGAACAATTGAACACTCCAGGATTCAGATCAGGAAATTTAGCATGACTAATTCAGAAATTTGACATATACAATTTTGAATGCTCAGAAGAAGTCAAGAGTATCTGGAAGAAAGCAGTAGAGAAATCCACCACAAGCCTGAAAACAAGAACATTTCTTCGGAAAGAGACAACGAACTGAAGTAAGCAGTGACGACAGAGAGGACCAATGTGGCACCAAGAAAAGAATAATGCGGCAAGACGTATGCAATGACGCAATTGAACAAGAAGACAAGAACGAAATAATGCAGCAAGACGTATGCAATGACGTAATTAGACAACAAGACAAAGAGGACGGCTAATAATGCAGGATTAAAAAGAAGAAAAATGACAGCTATGGAATCTCAATAATGGAAGAAAAATGAAGGACGGAGATAAGGCCACGTAAATCAATTCAGAACCACATGATCCCCAAGACTCCATCTATAAAAGGAGGAATGATTCACGAAGGATGCAGAAGTGAAGATACCCACCAGAATACTCTTTCTTTTGCATTTCTTTGTAATCTTTTAGTTCTCTCTCTTTGATGTAAAACTATGAGTAATTTTAAAGCTTTTAATAAAAGGATGATCGGCTAATTACAATAGCCTGATCATTCCAGTAATATCTTCGAGTATATTTTTCTAAAAGTCTACCAAAATTCTGAATATAAGTTAGTGAGTGAAACATATGTTGAGAGTCATGTCATCGATATAGTGATTTCCGAAAGGTCGTGCATACCGGAGTAAGGCAGGAGGCCTGAAAGAAGGATAGCAGATGAGGAAAGAAGGTTACTCGTTGAAGGACTCAATCAGAAGTTTCAACCACAAAGCTTATACTACGGAAGCGAGGTAGACCCTGAAATTTTACTTTGAATGATAAATACTGTGAATGATCATGCCATATATTTCGATTAATTTCGTTATCTGCTTATAAAGAAAGATTTGAAAATTGTACAACAATTACTGAACATATATACAAGTCTTTTAATTCCACATATACTAAACTGCTTGATAATATGTACAATACTTATAAGACAAAAGTACTAAACTTGACCAGGGGCATATTTGACAATCTCCACATATAGAGACAAAATTAGGTGGTAAAAAGGAAGAAAAAATAGGCTAGGTACTGATCAAGTAATAACTCACTAGTAAGAGGTATTTATCTATAATTTTCCATTATTATTATTATTATTATTATTATTATTATTATTATTAATGGCACAAAAGCCATTGTAATTGGGGAAAATTTATAGTATATTTTTTTGGAATTGTTTGTCGTAGGTAAGCCTTTGTAAGAGTATGGGACTTGAAAAGTTGTAACCAACCACAACCTTTGCCATTAATAAGAAAAAAAGAAAAATCAAAACCTTAACAAGGTCAAATAGATTACAAAATTGATTCCTAGGGAATCTCTATAAATAATACATCAGGGATGATGTCAATTTGCAAGAAGAGGGCATTCGAGTTATTTCAAACTATCAATCTTTTCTATTTTTGGCTCTCAAAAGTCAATACTCTCAACAATGAGTTGAAATAAAGGAATTTAAACCCTCGGAATGATAAGGCAAGGCAGGATGGTGATTCAATCATGCCTGATCACGCCAAAGAAAAAAAAATAATAATAATAATAAGAAAAGGGAAAAAAAAAAAAGGTATGAGGTCGTTAGTGTCTCATTATCAAAATTTGAGGAAATTCATCGACCGGGATACACTAAATAAGGGCAAAAAAAAAAAAAAAAAAAAAGACAGATATTTGGGCATTGAAAGTTATTATGTGGTTGATTTTGGAATTTTGATTTTCTTCATTGTAACCCTTCAAAATAAGTACTATTTTTTTTTGTTTGTGTGCAATGGTGGCCTAAGCCATCTTAGTCTAACCCTTCAAAAATAAATTAATTACATTGTTTAATTTGATCATTTGAAGGATCAAATAGCTAAAAGCTCTTTTAGAAACCAAAAGTTATTCAAAAAATTGGTAACCAAAAATCCTCTAAGTTTCGAAGAGCTCATTTTGAAAGTGATGTTACTCAACTTTTAAAATATGTAAAACTTCAATATATTTTTTCATAAATTTATTTTTATGTTTATAAATCACAAAGGTTTTACTGGTGTTTTGTTGAATGAGCTTCTCTTTTTTTTTTTGGCCGTTTTTAGCTTATGCTTAAAATAAATATTTCATTTTTTAAAATAAAACTATTTTCAAATTCAGTTGAGTTAAAACAGCGTTTGTTTTCTAAAAGCAAAGCAAAAGTAGATGAAAAAGGGGATGAGAACTAGCACAAGTGGCAAAGTCTCTGCCTTCCAATTCCAACTTTAGATTGGGGGTTCAATTCCCCACCCGGCCCCTTATCCCTCCCTTTTATTCCCTTTGCAATTTGTATGATATGGGCTCCCACCACCATTTTTCTGACTTCGGCTTCTCCAAAAAAAGTACATGAAAAAATTCTATTCAAACGGGGGGTTTGGAATTTGGATAGCCTCCTGGACTGAAAAAGTTCAGCATGTGCTGACGTGCTGAACCGATAAAGTATGTGCTGGTGTTATGTAGGTGTGTACTAAGCACTTAGCACAGAATGGTGTTATTTAGGCATGCTGAAAAAGTCTATTTAATGATGTTTAATTTGAGTAGTATAAAAATACTCAGCACATATAAAGCACTCATTCAGTACGAGTTGATTCAAATATCAAACCAAATCTTTTTTTGTTATATGAAACGTAGTTAATACACTTATCGAAACATAATCATACATACATATAATATATATATATTTTTTTAAAAAAAAGAAAAGAAAAAAGAAATAGTAATTAGTAATAGGAGTGTAATAAATGATGAAATGAAAAGACAAAACAGAGTGGGGGACATGAAAAGTGCTTGGCCTGAAGTGGCCCAAAAACAATGTTGGGAAGAATCTTGACTGTATTTAGGTTTTCCCCTTTGGGCAAATCACTTTAACCTTAAACTCCTCGTTGCCTGAAAATTGAAATCCCCTTTGGGTTAAAAATATAATGTCACAATCCCATTCCCACCACCACCAAACCATTGCTTTTATTTACTACTAGTACTACACTTGCTAGTATTATTTATTTTTCAAATACTATTAAATTAAATAAATAGCCAATCAACCTTGTACTACCATGTATTGAAGCCAATGCTCCCTTTTGCAACCCAATTAATTACAATTATTCAATGAAGCACATCACAACTTGATGTTATGAGTAATAATGTGTTGTCTAAAGAACAATACTAGCTGTAATAATAGTAAGTATTACCATTATAAATATAACATAAAAATAAAAGTAATTAATACCATAGTGACCCACATACACCTATAGGCTATAAATGGAAAGATTTGAATAAACACAAAGAATAATTTGAGATGCCCTGGGAAACTGGTTCATACACTTATTAAACTCTTAATAATATTGTAATGTGTGTAATATAGTAGGTGATAGTTGATACAGTCCAGCTATACTGATAGGGATGGGTATGGTGTGCCTATTTAGTATCTATGTAGGTGCAACTCATCACACCTTGCACTTGTTTATTTTTGTTGTAATTAAGACACACTCATATTCCATAAATCATATTACTACTACATAAGATATTTTCGGACAAATTTTACATAAGTGAAGAGTTTTATTAAATGACTAAACTACCCTTCATACAAACAACCATGTAATTGTAAGAGCTAGGGCTTGGCATGGATTGTAGGATGGCAAGGTATTCGCCCAAAATGGGAAGGGCGAAAGGTTGTTAAGATTTAATTGAGATTGTTTTTATTTTTCAAAGATTGAGGTGGTATGAATTGTGATTCTGAGGTCCTATCGAATTACAAGGAGGAGCAACTATGCAATATTGTATACTACGTACTAAATTACAGGAACCATGAACTTTTTTTTTTTTTTTTTTTTTTCCTTTTGAGAATGAGGCTTTATAAGATATTCAACTTCACACCTTATACAATAGCACCACATTACTCAGAATAAGACCTCTACTCACAACATAATCCTCACCCACAATAATACATCATCATCTCAACCATTACCAATGATTCCATAATTCTAAAACTACGGGATTACACGAACAATATCAAAATGTCAAACTTGCCTAATTTTTTGGAACGGTGAGGGTAATAAATAAATAATATACTCTGCCGTATATGTGTCGTAGATTTATTATCTTGCAGTACAATTTTTATTTTTATTTTTTCCGTTTTAGCAACCGAAAATTTTGATTGTTGAACTCTCAGAAATTGGTCACTAAGGAGATTACAATAAATATATAACTAAAATTTATTACCTACCATGGGTTTATAGACCGAATTCAATAAGTAAAAGTAGAAAACTGTCATAGAGTTGCTTTTATATGATAACTAGTGTAAGATGGTTTACTTATTAAAGTCTTCTATTTTTTCTTTTTTATTTTTTATACATGATCCATAAAATAGTTTGCTTAAAAAAGTAATGCAAGTTCATACCATAAAACTTATAAAAAGAGTAAATTGAAAATTAAATGATTAGTCAGTGGTGGGTAACCATTATTATTTTTTAAGTACAATAAGAAATAGAAAGAAGAAAAAGAAATAAATAAATAGAAAAAGAAATAAATGAGTTTGAGATAAAGTTAACTTAACGATGATAAATTTTTGGACTATATTGGGTTATCCTCAAGCCACATTGGGCCCAAGACTAATTCCTCGAAGATTTGGTTGATATTGAAAGGTTGTTTCTTCCAAAGCAGAATTCTGCATACACAAAGGCTCGAACCCGAAACATTTGCTTAAGCTGCCAGAGCCCCATACCACGCAGACCAACTGCGTTCAGTTAACGATGATAAATTTTGTGTGCCATTGGGTATTTTACCTTATCACTATAGTAAGTAAGTTATTTTTTTAAAATAAATTTTTAGTTTAGTTTTGGAGTGGACAAAAGAGCATAGGTTCTTAGCTTTGCTATATGTTGCAATAATGTGTATTTGAACATAATTAGCAACCCTAGTTACTTACTTTGATAATGGACAATACAATTTGCTTTTAACACTCTTTTTCCCATCTCAAAGTTCAAGTGTATAGATTTTCTTTAAGCTAAAAATTTCCAACATAGGAGCACTATTTAGTGGTAAAACTTTTATATTTATTTAAATTTTTAGCAGTTGATGCCTCTAGAAAATATGATCGAATAGAGTTTGTATATATAACCATTTCCTCTACTTTTTTTAATAAAAAACTATTAATAATCGTATAAAAACAATGAATAATTTGAACTTAAAATAATACTTCATATTGAAATATAGTAGTATTATTCAATCAATTCTTCATGAGGATTCGAACCCGAGACTATGAGGTATTGGAGTCCATAACCATTCAAAGCAACTGTTATTTATAACTTTATTATAATTGCATGATTAATGAGATTGAATTTTTATTTTCAATTTTTTTTTTCTTATGATAGTAAACATTATAAAATATGAGCTATACGTCTGCAGTAATTTAAGAAAAAATAGGAAAATTAATTGAACAGTCATTTTAGATTTGATAAGTTAATTATGTACAAAAAAATTACATTCCAATTAAATAAGTGATTTAATTTTCCTCTAATATAATAATAAAATCCCTTTGGGCTTTGACATTGTTGTTTTATGCCTAACATAATAATAACCCTTAAGATTTTACCTATAACCTACCCTAAACATATATTATAAATATTCAAATGAATCACACATTAACCAAAAAATAATAAAATACATTACAACTTGTACGAATATTGATAATATTTGTCTCATTCTATCATGCTAATTAATCTTATTATTGTTAAATGATATATATAGTTGATTTTTCATACATTGCTAAGTGAAAGTGATTGGTCATACCACGAATGCCATAGGGACTCGATTTCCCTAATTATCTTACCGTTGAAATGTTAATTAAAGGTTAAGTTTAACCTATTCGGCTATGAGTCTATAACACTATAGTTGAATTATATTATGAAATTATGAGAAAAATATAATTGACTAATATGAGTAGATTTCTTTTACCTAGCAATTTTTATTGGTGAATTACATATATACGTACATAAGGAAATTAGATAAATAAAAGTACATTTAAGAACTAAAAAATAAAAAATGATAATGAATAGCACTACTAGAAAAATTGTAGATTTGGTAGCTAAAACTGTTATAGCAAACGAATTTCGGTAGCTAAAACTGTCGTAGCTAATGAATTTCGATTGCTAATCTCCTTAGTAACCAAATATTACCCAAAAAAATTTGGTCACTTGAACATAAACTTATTGTAGCGTAGTACTATTACTATATGTTTGAAGAATATGAATATATAATTTCTAGTGTTCACTAAATTGTATTGATAAAATGGCTAAATTATACACCATGTTTAAATTTAGTGCATTCAAGGGAGGGTATAGACAAGTGACTATAGAGCATGCATGTTGCTATTCTGATTCCTTGGAGACAATTATATTTATCAATCTTGGCATGGGATGAACCTCCATTTGTTCAATAATTTCTGATGTCTTAGCCTGAACAGAGGTGGATTTGTTTTCTTTCTTTCTTTCTTTTTTTTTTTTCGGTATACCGAAGAATTAGGTATAAAATATTTTATTACCGTTACCGTACCGACATTTACGTAAGTTCGGTATATACCGCTATACCGAACCTTCAGTATATACCGACATACCGGTATCACGGTATACCGATATACCGAACAGTCGGTACATACCGACATACCGTATAAGGTTAATTATGTAAAATTATGTTTTTTCAGTAATATCGGTATATACCGATATACCGAACTATCGGTACATACCAATATATCGATATCGCGGTATATACCGATATACCGAATATTTTGTACATACCGACATACCGATACCTCGGTATAAAAATTTTTATACCGTTACCGTACCAAAATCTTACGGTACGGTATGGTATCATACCGTACCGAAAATTACGGTATACCGAAAATTTCGGTATTCTCGATATTTTTTCGATACGATATGTGCGGTATTTTCGGTATTTTCGGTATTTTTGGTACATACTGACATATCAGTATCATGGTATATACCGATATACCGAACATTCGATACATACCGACATACCGTATAGGGTTAAATATGTAAATTATGTATATTTTCAGTAAGTTCAGTAAATACCGATATACCGAACAATCGGCACATACCAATATATCGGTATCGCGGTATATACCGATATACCGAACATTCGGCACATACCGACATACCGATACCACGGTATCAAAAATTTTATACCGTTACCTTACCGAAATCTTACGGTACCGAAAGATACCGTACTGAAAATTACGGTATATCGAAAATTTCGGTATTCTCGATATTTTTTCGATACGGTATCTGCGGTAGCGGTATTTTCGGTATTTTTTCCCAGCCCTACGTGGCGGGTGTCTCATGTCCTAGTTGCGTTAAGTTTCTTTTAATTGTTGGTGGCTACCTTTTAGAGTGCTGAATTGTTACTGAAAAATGTTGAATCTACATTTCCAACATCAGTTAGTTAATGTTTGAAAAATTTATTAGCACTTTTGAGTGGTAATTCAACACTTATTAGTGGCAATTTAACATCTTTGTACATACCAAATCAACTTAATAACCTCTTTGCTTCTCATAATAATAAGCATGGACCAAATTAGGCAGACTTCATCAATGTTACATTCATTTTCAGTTAAATATAGCAGCAACGACCAAAACCATGTGGTAGAGAAATGCAGATGCATGTCACAACCCAGTTCGTTAATGTCAATTAAGACATTCTATTTAAATTGTTTTTTGGTAAAGATATTTATATAAGAAGAAAATTATGCAAAGACATTGCCATATCTATGGTGGATATCGAGCATTTATTAATTTTTAGGGATATTTTTAATTTTCTTTAGAGTCCTGTTTAACTAAAGAACTAATAAAACTATAAGTGTTAATTTACTAAATAACTATATTTAAAGTTAACTTTTACTAATAAATTATGAAAAAAGAAGTAACTCGATTACAAAGCTCTATTTTATTTATAGATTTCGTATTGGTTAAGGGATATTTTTAATAAATCAAATGTTGTAGATATTATTAATTAAATGATAAACATTAACTTATTAGTATTCAATGAACAAATAGGGTAGGTGGTGGCAGAGTAGAAAATAAAGGAAGAATAACAGTAATTCTAATTCACGTGTTAATCCAGTTCAAAGAATTATTAACCTATGCTTAGGATGCACTAATTACCAATAAGTGTGTATAGTTGACAAACTTAATCTTATTACCGGAATCAATTATTACAACTCGTCCATGTGTCTCAACCTTAAGGACACATTCTTAACAATATCTCATTGATTTTTAATTTTTAAAAAATATCCAATTTATGATATGTATGCATTTAATTTATTAAAAAATATTATTGATTTTTTAAATCTATGGAGTATGTAATGAAATTAGACGTGTCATAACTACGTCAAAAGAAATATACATGGATACATTTTTTTCTTTTTTTCCTTTTTCCTCCTTTTTTTTTTTTTTTTTTTTTGCGTAGCCGCAGCCTGGAAATAAGCAAACAAACAAGAAAGCAAAACCCAAAACACAGAAAAATAAGCTAACAAAGACAGACAGGAAACATGAAGAAGGTGATAGAAGGTTAGGCTCTAAAAAGCCATGCCCCCGAACTATCAATCTGCAAAGCATCTTTCACGAAGTCCGGAGAGAACGCCCACGTAGGGTAGAAACTCTCCTCCGACGCTCCACGCTTGGCCAGGCAATCGGCCACCTTATTACCTTCTCTCCATGCATGCTCAATGGTGCAGCTATCCATTTGGTCCCGAGCATCTCTTATTTTTTGGATCAATGGAGCATAGGGATGGTGTGACTCCATGTCGTTCAGCAGCTTGATGGATAAGGCGGAGTCCGTGTAAATACTAATCCGGCGAAATCCTTTCTTGATGACAAACTCAAGTCCAGTTTCCAGGGCCGCGAGCTCAGCGAATAAGATGGGGGTTGTTCCCAAGTAACCACATCCTCCTCCTTGCCACTCCCCTTCAGCGCTCCTCAACATTTAGAATCATCCCGCAGTGATTGGAAGCATTCCATTTAGTAATACGTCTCTCAATGGCCGGATAATGGCTCCGGGATGCTGCCTTCTCCATATCTTCCCTCAATTGGTTGATTTACTTTCTAATCGCCCAAGTGGTTTTCAATTGCCCTCGAAAGACCCTAGCGTCCCGCTCAAGCCAAATCACCCAAATTGTAGCAGCCATAACCATCCCCCAGCGTTGAAACATGCTCTGGAGGAAGAATTTTATATCCCTTCTAGGAATTTCATGACAGTCACTCGGGAATGGGATGCTCAGTGACCTCCATACTTGCTTAGCCCAAGGACATAATAGGAGGCAGTGGCTCCAATCCTCGACTTCAGTCCCACAGATAGTGCACAAAGGTGAGGTATTGAGGTTTCTATTGAAACAAAGCCAATTGACTGGAAGGGCTTCATGGCAAATCAGCCAGCAGAGGAAGCTAACCTTTTCTGGGATGGAGGATTTCCACATCCATTTCCATTCTCCCCCTTCCTCCTCACTTGAGCAAAGATGCTTATACGCCGAATGGACAGTGAATTTTCCAGAGGCCCTATTCCCCCATATCCAACAATCTTCGACCCTGGGGTGGAGAATCGGTGGAGGGGAGGCTTTTAATTCATCCAGCAAATCCCCAGGTATTATGGAGTAGATACGGTCCCATCTCCAGTGGCCATTTTCCAAGACATCACAGACCTGCAAATCTACATAATGTGTTGCAATACAGGGAATCAGAGGCCCTATATGCTTTCCCTTCCACCATCTAGTGAATGAAACTTTTGACAATTTTCACTAACACAAGCATATTTTTATAAGAAAGTATACCAGGATTAATTTTATTAAAAGGAAAGAGTTATGATTCACGGGGAAGGGTTTAGGGATATATCAAGATTATTAGTCTTTTTATTACTCAAGTGTGGTGCTTTGGTTTCGAATGGCGCTGTGGTCCTTTCTGTCATGAAATGTTGACAAATCTCATGGCACAGCCGGGATAGGTTGACCTTCAGCCTGTCACACTGAGGATCCCCGGCAAATATGCCATGATACTTCTCATCAATTCTTGTCATAAGATTTCCTGCCATGAAACTTTTGACTGATTCCCACTACATGAGTATTTTCCGAAAAATCATGATCCTGGTGTAGGTTTTATTTAATGAAACCAATTTATGATGGCGGAGTTGTGATTAGGGATATATTTATAAGTAGTCATGTTTTTATTGCTCGTGTTAAGAAACTGTGCCCCCGAAAGCGCACGGAGTCAAAAATTGCAGTATTTATAGTAAGTACCGGATCGTTCACTGGAGGATGTGAGATGGAAGCAGGGCCCACGCCGTTTACTCAGATTTTCCACTCGGTTACTCAATTCAAGTTTGTGAAATGACTAACAACTACTTGACAGAATTTAAACTGAGCTATGAAAGCAATCAAAATAAAGCAGATGAAATTATTCTAGAAAGCGAATTAAATTTAATCTAAGAGAGCAATAGAATTATTCTAAGAAAGCAGATTTAAAATATGACAGAAGGGACAGGAAGAAAAGAATAACGGTTGGACAAGATTTAGATGAAACATAATTAAACTTCCATTTTGTTTACACAGACCTTTGTTTGGGATAATTCATTCAGTTAGCTAATTCTCATGCTCTCTATACCATGTTCCCTTTAACAGACAGGTACTTACAGCAGGAGTTTACATGCTCTTAAGGCAACAAATTCTAAGATACCACAGACTCACAACTGCTCCCGTCAGAGCGAGTCATTTATCTGTGGTGGACAAGCAACACCTGACAAATCATTTGTTGAAGTGTCAAGTACTGCTATCATTCCCCCATGTCACACCCAAAGATTCTAATCAAGCCCTGAACTATCCCTTAACTCTCAGTTCTAGTCGCAGTTACGCAACTCTCAATACAACCGAGTGACCTCTAGAGAAAGCAGTTAAAAGAAAGCGGTAAAAGAAAGCGGTAAAGAAAGCATTTAAAATCCTATCACTCGGAGGTTTTTGAAAGTCTGACCCTGGTAGTAAAAGAAAGCCCCCAGTCAGAATGACCTGATGTGGATCAAGAATTCCCTATTCTCGGTGAACCGCTCGCAGTGTTCACTTCCCGTCGGGTGGTTATGAGATACAAACTAATGAAACGAACTAATAAATTAGTTCGTTCCGGATGCACTCACTCAGAACTCAAAAATAGGCTCTGGCAGAAGAGGATAGCAGTTGAAAGAATACTCAACCCTATCTTAGAAAATAACCAAGGCCCGAATGCTGTTCCTCTAGTATTATCTGTCACGCCTTATCGGAATCCAAGTGGAATCTGACCCAGTGGAATATTCAATACAAGATTTCCAACAAACAGCAATTTTGGAAAATAATAAATCTGAAAATCATTCCCTATCAGGTACTAGACTCTCAATTAAAACACAGATCCTTTCAGTCTAGGTGAGACCTAATCGCTGACTCTGCTTCTAATTTCCCAAAATCAACCCCCAGTCGGATATGAATTAGTCATAACTGTTGAATTTATCCCTTACTCAGATCCGGATTTTATAAAGGAATTTTTGTTGGAAATTTATTATGAAACATCTGATTTTAATCACGACTTCTATGTCCAAGGGAAGGATCCCAAAATAATATGACCACAATATCTACATAATAATATCATGCATAAATTTATAGAGAAGTGTAAAATAAAATAACCCAAAATATAAGGTGGGTTTAGACAGAATGTGAAACACAGAGATGAAATAGCCGGAGACGAGAAGAATTTATTTGGCTAAAAAGATGACAAAAATAATCAGGATAATCCGGACTGCAAACATCTGCTATCCAGGTCCTGATTGTTTCAGGTGGGATGATTTTTAGATAGTGAAATTCCCTAAATGACAGTTGCCACTGTCATCTTAAACTCCAGTATCTGCGAATTTGGATAAAAACCCACATGTTCTGTCACTGCAATAATTATTAGATGACATTGGCAAATATCATCTAACATTGCTACAGCTCAAGATTCGGGTTTGAAATTAAAATAAAGAAAAGAAAACTGTATCCGGATAGGAGTCAGCTGAGCAGCTATTATAATCCCGAATGGAAAAACCGCCAAGGCTTCCACCGACCACTATCCGGACCATGCAAAATAACAATTAATAATTAATATACAGGAAACGAGCTAGTTATCCGTGTGGGAATACCTGCCAACATTAATCTGATATATTCCTTATTAGCTGTTTCACACATCACGGGAAAGACAAAATAAATAAAAGAAAAATATTTTGGGTCATCTTGCATGAGAGACATTGGTTTCTCATGCAAGGGTATGGAAATGATTCCATAATTACTCTTCATGTCTAAATAATCACTCATTCCATAATTAACTAATTACAGTCCGGATTATATACTTAGATCATTAGAGTTCAATCATTTGTAGAAAAATCTTTTAATGGGAAATTGAACAAAGTTCTTTATATCAAATTAATCTTGGGTTGAGATCATTGGATTTCAACCTCAAAATATTAATATAAAGGTTCAATCAATTAATGGAGTGAGATGAAGAATAAAAATTTGGCAAAAAGTGCCACTTTGTCGCGGAATAGAGTTTGTGTCGCGGAGCGTGACTCCGCGACAAAGGTTTCGCGACAAAGGGGTGGGAAATAAGAGGAATGGAATTTGGAATTTTAGGGTTTGCTTTGTCACTAAGTAAAAAAATTTGTCGCGGAACATGGTTCCGCGACAAAGGGGGGGGGGGGGGGGGGGGGCATAGCGACAAAAAGGTTGAAAATTGGACAAGGCATAATTCTTGTCGCGGAACAAGAGGTTTTGGCGCGGAACGTGGTTCCGCGACAAGGTAACTCCGCGACAAAGCTCTTCCAGAATAAAATCACAAGTATTTGGGTCCTTGGTCGCTAATCAGGATTTTGTCGCGGAACGTGGTTCCGCGCCAAGGGTTGTTTCGCGACCAAGGGTTTTAAAATAATGGTTAACAGATGTTCTTTGGCACCTTTGTCGCCAAAGCATCATTTTGTCGCGGAACGTGGTTCCGCGACAAGTGATGTTCCGCGACAAAAGTGCGTCCAGTACACATGTCAGAAAAGTAAAGTGGAACAGTGGCATGCATTATGTGTGATCTCACCCTTTTCAGATTCAAAAGCTAAACTAAGCTTAAAATGACAAAACAGAATAAGAATCTAGTTAGAACATGCTTGAACATAAAGGAAATGAAACAAACTTAAATCTTAAGAAACCCTAATCTGAGCTTGATCACCCATAAGTGTGCAACATTATCCCAAGAAAAAGTCACCGAGCAGTGACATTAAAATGCAAAACAAGGATCAAATGACACAAGGAAAAATGAATGCAGTAAGATCCATGGGGTGTGAGACCCATTTCATGATTTTGGGACACAAATGGAGAATGTTTTCCCATATTATTAAACGGTGTTGTTCATACCCATGATTTGGGTACCACAAACCCTTAAACAAAAGTTTAGAACAAGAAATAAGGTGTAAAACTGGCTATCTAACCAAAGTGCAATAAACTACATCTAGCTAGTGCATGAATTAAATAATACAAGAAAAACCTAACTAAACTACCCTAAACTAAACTAAACTACTGAGCTCCCCACTTGTCTTCAAGAAGGTGTATTTTCTCTAAAATTCTTCCCACCTCTAGCTCAAAGGAAACACCTCATATTTATAGAGGGGAAACCCTAAGCTCATGGGCCTTGATTTGAGCCCATTGTGTCTCAAGACATCACACACATCACAGTTTTGTCTCGGAGCACCAAGTTTGGTCGCGGAACACACTGCATGTGGCAAAGCTTCTCGACCGGGTCTTGTGTCTCTAAAAGTTCATCTTTGTCGCGGAATGGACCTTTGTCGCGGAACAGGGCATCGCGACAAAGGTATCGCGACAAAGGTATCCGGCTGGTCTTCTCCTTCATCTGAGCTTGCTTGGTCGCGGAGCGTTCCTTTGTCGCGGAACCATGCATCGCGACATAAGGGCTTCCGCGACAAAGGTGTTCCTGGGCCTGCTAGATTGGGCCAGATGGGCCGAAACTGTTCTTTTTGTGGGCTTTTCTTCTCTCTTTTTCCCATCTTGTTCATTCCTTTTTCTTTTCTTTTCTTTTTCTCATGTTTTTGGATTTTTCCAACATAAATATGTAATAAAGTTACATATTTATGCCTTTTTCACACCAGCTTATTATTTTTACAATTATGCATAAATCAGTCCAATTCGACTGCTTTCTTACTTAATGTAAGACCGGAATGCGATCAAATGCCCGTTTAAGACACGGAAATGGATTGAAAATAATGGTCATTTCTGGCCATTATCAACATCCTCACATTTAATACTGATCGTCCCCGAGCAGTCAGAGTCAATGTTCCTAAGAACACGAACTCTACATATTCAATTCATTTTCGTGGCTTCATAAATCACATCCTTTTTGGATTGGGATAAGACAATCAAAAACTACGAGTATTAAATTCCCTTGATTGCAGTGTTTAATGAAATGATACTTGCTCACTATATCGGGCCTACAAATCAAACATTATTATTAATCCTTCATGAATGTCATGTTTGAAAGATGCAACGATTGAGAATGAGAATTAGAGGATGACATGAACATTTTAATGAAACAGAGCCTCACTTATAAGAGAATCGGAAAGATCACTCACTCTCAATTGGGGTTTAGTCAGTGAACGCTCATAATCAATTTTAATTAAATTGTCCCATATGCTTGCAATCAGACCAACTCGCCACCGGCTCATTTCCTCAAATCGAGATCACGAGGTCTTATTTAGGGGTAACAACGGGGCCTACGGTTGTAACATTAGGTGGGAAAGGGAAATTATTGGGCTAAGAAGTGGCAAGAATTAATCTATCATGACTTGGCATTTTTATTTAAAAATTCATGATCATCAATATTTTTCTTTTTTTTTCTTTTTAATTTTCTTTTCTATTGCATGACATTAGACTATGTCTAACTTGCTTTGTCATTTGCAATTTATTGCTGTTGAATGAAACTCAACAATTTTTTTTTTTTTTTTTTGAATCGGTTTATGAGATACCGATTTATATGGATTGATGATCATTAAATTTAATGCCTTTGATAGAATTTATTCTTGCACCCTTGGGTTTGAATTTCTTGGTCTTTTTATAAGGCTAGGAATAATATAGAGGGCTTCAAAGAAAAATTAGGCTTAAGGCTCAAAGTGGTTAATCCTAAAGGGAAAATATTTTTGGGTTTGGATTTCAAAAGAAGGCCAAAAATTTGGGTTGTTCTAAGTGCCTCGATCATATGCTCGATTTTTTGAATATGGCATGGTCTTGAATCGGTCCCAATCGCAAGTTCTGGTTTCCTTTAATCAAATTGATTCACACATCAAAGAAAATAAATGAGTAAAAGTGACTCATGGCTCAAATCTCACAAGGTTAGATTGATTCATGTCATACACTATTCCTAAATTTAATCAAAGCTTAATTCTAACAATTTATTCAATCAAAATCTCTAACATGCAGATTTATTACCCAATAAGCTGATCGCATCATTAAATTTTTATAGCTCAAAACCTCAGGAATTCATTTCATGCATGTCTTCAATTATATTATCCCAATTTAAAAGTTTGAAAATTTAATCACAAGCCTAAATTCAACATGTGAATTTAGAGCAAGTTTATGCATATTTTTGCTGGTTATTTAATTTAAAGCAGAAAAGAGGCACTGCTGACATACAGAGTATGTCCACAGCATATTTTTGGCCTGACAGTCACTTATTCATCTTGGACTGTGCAGACATCTTTTCAAGAATAAAATTGTTTGGACTGCAAAATTCCAAAATTAAAACAGTGAATGATATCAATTACAAGAGATTCCATTGCAATCAGAACGATTTTGCACAAGGGAAATGAAATTCTCTTATATGATATTTACAATTATGCTCGATTGAAATGACAATTACATACTTAATCTGTTTTCTCTCCTGGCTGTTTCGACGGCTCTGCTACATCTGATGGAGGTGGGGGTGGCTTGGGGAGTTGACTGATGAGTGCTTGCATCAGTGTTTCCATCATCTTGCGCTGCTTTTCTTCACTCTCCACTCTTTCTCTATGCATGCGCTCTTCCCTTTCCATCATCATTTGCCTGAATTCCGCCTCTTTCTTTTCCTTCTCCTGCTTCTCCTTTCGCTTCTCTTCCTTTTCTCTCCTACGTTCTTGGCGTTCTTCTTCTCTCTCCCTCCTTCGCTCTTCACGCTCCTCTTCGGCCCTTTTTCGATGTTCCTCTTGGCTTGCCATAACCACGTTAGTCATGGACTTCATTCCCTCGAGCATAGATTGACTCATCCTGCTCACCATCTCAATTGTTTGGGAATCAGCAGGGAATTGTGATACGTTCTGGCTTTGAGGAGGCATCTGAGGTAGAGGTTGAGTCGGAGGTGGAATTGGAATCTCTGTCCGTTCTTGGTCCGCAGGGGGCTCTTCTTGGACATTTGAAGGTCCTGCATCAGCACAGGTTTTCTGTGTTCCCTTCTTTGTCTTGGGCTGTCTCTTCATCCTTCGTCTGCTGAATATTCTTTCTGATCTGCTCTTCCTCTGCAGCTTTCTTTTCCATTGCCAAGCGTTCTTCCTCAGTCACCTTTTCTACTCCTGAACCACCTGTTACTTGATCCAGCAAACCAGCTAATGCAAGTTCATCATTTTGCATTTTTCTGGCTAGCTCAGCATCGAATGCCACTTGATGCTTCTTTTTCGGGGGTGGTGGTGGCATCGGTTTCTTACCTCTGTCCTTGGGATCTGTGGGCTCTGCCAGTTTCCTAACAGTTGGCTCAGGTTCCTTGATCTCCACTTTCTTTTCCGGAGCTCTTGCTGGTTTATCTTTGTCAGCAGATTTTATCAACCTTCTCCTCGTTCCCGGTTGAGGTGCTGGCTGACCTTCAGATGCGACAGTAGTACTGGATGTCTGCTCGGGCGGTATGGGTGCCTTAGTGGTGGCAAGTGCTGGCATTTCAGATTGAGCTGGCTGCGTTGGAGTCCGGGTTGCCTCTTGTTGCACCACTGGCTCGGACGTAGCAACTTCTTGCACGTCAGTCTGCCCTCTTGGCGGCAAAGCCGAAGCTTGTACTGCTGGCTGGGTAGGCTGTGGGTTGGCTTCAGGGGGAGTGGAGAAGTAGGCATCAATCTCAGCGTCGGGATCCTCTTCTCTGTTTGGTTCACCCTCATAGCCTAGTTGCTTCTCGGCGCGCTGTAAATAATCCTCAATGAAACTCTTTTGAGTGATTCTCCCCAGCTGGTCCTCCCAGTCCTTCTTGATCTTGGAGCAGAATTTACTCCGAACGTTGTTGTTGTAGTGCAAGACCTTCTTCCCATTTGCAGTACTATTACAGTATTCAAGTGCAAACTTGTCCATTTCCATGATCAAGTCCCAGTAGGAGTCCCTGTACTGATTCATCATGCCTCCTACCAGATCCTTTTGAATTCCTTCAAGGTAGGACATGTCTTCTGCCGAATCGTACGTGAGATACAACCCAGCCTCAGTTTTTGATAGTAAATTGAACTGCCTTTCCTTTTTCTTTTTGGGTTTCCAGCCACCTTTGCGTATATCCACTTGCAGCTGGTCCCTTAATACTGCTATGTGCTGGGGAAATTCATCATCCTTATTTGTTCCGTACCGTCCATACCTTCTATGTGTGAAGATGGTTTCAAGTACCTCATCTGCAGGTAATACTATTCCTTCTTCTAGAAAGGACTTAGTGATACTTGCATTGCCTTTTCCCCAGACTGTAGTCAGTTCGTCCCATTGATCGCATGCATCCTTGATCATCTTCCTCATTGTGTTCAACAATGAGGTGTTGTGGCTTTGTTCATATTTCTCAGCGTTTTTGAGGCGTTTGTACAGATTGAAGGTCAGCTCTCGATGCCTAGCACGAGCTAGATCTGTAATCCACCTCTGCTCCACTGGTCCTTTTGCTTCAAACAGATACGGATTCCACTTGAATGGGAATGCTTCATACATCATGATGGCCCCACTGTTGATAACCCTACTTAGATCCATCTGCTTGTGCTCGAAGGCCATCCGAACTTGAGGATCTACGATCTGGTTAGGGATGATGATGTCAAAGTCAGCTATATTTGGATCTTTCGTTCCTTTTTCCACATGCCGGTTCCACACAGCCCTGTGCTCTTTGAACTTCAATTGGATGCGTTCATGGTGGACTTCAGGAGTTGTCTTTTCGTCTTGAGGGGCATGCTCCATCATCCTTATCCAAAACTTCTTCAGGAAGTGATAGTAGTCCCTCTCTATCGATGCAGCAACTATAGTTCTTTCTTCTGGAGGGATATGCACGTCCCATCCCGGAGAAAGTTTCAATTTTTCATCCGTAGTGTGGTCCAGAGGTACCTTGTACACTGATTTGATGGCATCTCTCGTGTCCTTAATCTCCGTTCGATCAATTGAGGCCTGCTTGCCAGCAGCCTCATAGGTGCAGTCAGGTAACCCGATGCCTGATTGCACTACCAACTCATTCCTGAAAAAGGTCAAAGTGTTTAGATACATCCAAATTTTTTATAATTTTTTCAAAGACTACTCAAGTTTGAAAATCAACATCCTCACATTTTGAGCTTTGCTAAGCTCGAAATGTGATTTAAGTGATTTAATCTTGAGTTTATTAAAAGATCCAAAGATAAGGTATTTATGCCTTAGGACCTAGAAGGAGATATCTTAATTGGACTATTGAGTCCAATCAAAAGGGAGAAATAAAATAAACAAAATTAGAGTGGTCATTGGACCAAAAATTCCTTTTTTAATGGGCCATTGGGCCCAAAAGTTTGTTTTTCAAATTTTTATTAAACAAGCTCGAGGCACTTGTTGAAAATGGAATGGAATGACGATGATGGAATGGATTGCTCGAGAATGGAATGTGCAATGGAGACGTGGCGGAGTGGAGTTGCTATTTCCGGATTGTTTGGACTGTCATTGGACAGTTAAAACGTTCAAGAAAATTGCAAACACTATTTTTTAATTTTGAAAAGGTTGACTTGTTTTTATTTAATGAAAGGTGGGATGTGTGTGGTCCCATTTTTTGGATTTTGTAAAAAGATAGCAGTTGAGGTGGCAAAATACTGCTACTTAACCCACACTTTTTAGTTCCATTGGGAACAAAAACACATTTGTCAACCCAAAATTCCTAGTACTATTTTTGTCTTTTGTGAAAAGGTGATTCTTGCTGAAAAGTGGATGGTGTGCACTGGGATTGCCATAAAAAGGCCATACACCCACTTTTATGCAGATTGCTGCACCCATACACAAGTTGCCAAAATCAGGGGAGGGGCATTAAATGAACATTGGCATGCAAATAACATGAACTCTCAAAGCAAACCATCAACACATGATCATGCTTTGTCTCAACATAAGATCAAACTTACTAACATGCTTCAAAATCTCAGTAAGAACGTCAAATTAATCATACCGGCATGCTCTCCAAACAACAACACTCATGCTTTGCAAAATCGAGACAATCAATAACACCAAGCTATCCAGAGAAAAATAACCAGATGTTCATTGACATACAGATAAGGCTCAGATTTCTCAAATCATGAATGCACACAGAAGGAATATTAAATGAGATAAGGACCGAGTTCCCTTTGGAAAGTGAACACTAAAAGCTTGAAAAACCAACAATGGCGAGAATTTGCCAGTGCTAACTCCTACCTGCTGCCTGAGTTCTCTAACAGCCCTAACTTTTCAAAATCGATTGCCCATACAAAATCGATCCTCCCCAATCCCAATCAAAAACACACTTCTTCCAAAACATGCTCGGCCAACACAAGAAATCACAGCAATCCTCAAATAAACAAAGCCCACTTCAAGAATCGCCTAAAATCAGACTAAAACAGAGGGAAAGAACATAAAACAGCCCTATTTACATGAGTGGAAAAGAAAAACAACACAAAGATCGCATAACAGGGTCTCGAGAATGCGCAAGAATTGGATAGAAAACACTTACCAGGGCTCGGTCTGCTTCGGGGGCGAAGATGAAGATGGAGGTTCCATTGGGTTCGCGAAAATTGGGCATAGTAACGCCTGGAAGTGGTGGGAAATGAGTGCGAGGAACACTGTGGTGTTCTTCGGGAAAGGCTTTCGCGTACGAGCAGTTTTCGAAAATTTTCTAAGTGTGGGAGCGTGGGGAAGAAGAGGGAGGGGAAGGGGTTTAAATACTAATGGGCCGGTCGCGGAACCCTAGCCCATTGTCGCGGAACAGGGTTGCGCGACCAGGCTCGGCGACATTAGAGGTGTCGCGGAATATGGGACTTTGTCGCGGAGTCATGCACCGCGACAAAGTGTACCGCGACAAAATGGCAAGGAAGAATGGGGTGGTATGCCCGTGTCGCGGAACAGGAACTTTGTCGCGGAGTCGTGCTCCGCGACAAAGGCTTCCGCGACAAAGACAAACAGATTTCAGGGATGAGTGGAGTTTTGTCGCGGAATTGCACTTGGTCGCGATGCTGTGCATCGCGACAAAATGGTTACTCCGCGACAAGGACAAACAGGGTTTGATGATAAGGGGAACTTTGTCGCGGAGTTGCACTTGGTCGCGGAACGTTGTTCCGCGACAAAATGGTCATTCCGCGACAAACTTTTTGAATTTTCAAATTTTCAACGGACTGGGCCCGAGTGTGATGTTGGGCCTGCGTCCATTTTATTTGATTTGGACCTAAATGAATTCAGTCCAAGTAAATTCAAAACATTGGGCCATTATTTAAAATAATCTACTTGCATAAAATTAGGTTGGGTCAGTTCCATTTATCTGCGAGATTTATTCCGGATCTTAAATTGCTTTAAATTCCGAAAATAATTTCTCAGATTTGTGGAATTTTCCCAACCAAGAACCTGGTTTTCCATGCTTTTTCTGCTCCTTCTTTTTGGGTGGTTCCGAATTTTCTGCAAGACAGATAAATACCCATTAGGTTAGGTTTTCTCCTCAGTTCAACATCCTCACATTTAGAGTCTTGGTACTCTAAATGTTCAATTAATCTTCAGGGTACTTTTTCTGTTCTGGATTAAATATATTACATTAAATTAAGCTAATCTATGAGTAATCAGGAATGTAATTCTCTTAATAAACGACGCTGCATCCTCCCCGGCAACGGTGCCATGAAACTTTTGACAATTTTCACTAACACAAGCATATTTTTATAAGAAAGTATACCAGGATTAATTTTATTAAAAGGAAAGAGTTATGATTCACGGGGAAGGGTTTAGGGATATATCAAGATTATTAGTCTTTTTATTACTCAAGTGTGGTGCTTTGGTTTCAAATGGCGCTGTGGTCCTTTCTGTCATGAAATGTTGACAAATCTCATGGCACAGCCGGGATAGGTTGACCTTCAGCCTGTCACACTGAGGATCCCCGGCAAATATGCCATGATACTTCTCATCAATTCTTGTCATAAGATTTCCTGCCATGAAACTTTTGACTGATTCCCACTACATGAGTATTTTCCGAAAAATCATGATCCTGGTGTAGGTTTTATTTAATGAAACCAATTTATTATGGCGGAGTTGTGATTAGGGATATATTTATAAGTAGTCATGTTTTTATTGCTCGTGTTAAGAAACTGTGCCCCCGAAAGCGCACGGAGTCAAAAATTGCAGTATTTATAGTAAGTACCGGATCGTTCACTGGAGGATGTGAGATGGAAGCAGGGCCCACGCCGTTTACTCAGATTTTCCACTCGGTTACTCAATTCAAGTTTGTGAAATGACTAACAACTACTTGACAGAATTTAAACTGAGCTATGAAAGCAATCAAAATAAAGCAGATGAAATTATTCTAGAAAGCGAATTAAATTTAATCTAAGAGAGCAATAGAATTATTCTAAGAAAGCAGATTTAAAATATGACAGAAGGGACAGGAAGAAAAGAATAACGGTTGGACAAGATTTAGATGAAACATAATTAAACTTCCATTTTGTTTACACAGACCTTTGTTTGGGATAATTCATTCAGTTAGCTAATTCTCATGCTCTCTATACCATGTTCCCTTTAACAGACAGGTACTTACAGCAGGAGTTTACATGCTCTTAAGGCAACAAATTCTAAGATACCACAGACTCACAACTGCTCCCGTCAGAGCGAGTCATTTATCTGTGGTGGACAAGCAACACCTGACAAATCATTTGTTGAAGTGTCAAGTACTGCTATCATTCCCCCATGTCACACCCAAAGATTCTAATCAAGCCCTGAACTATCCCTTAACTCTCAGTTCTAGTCGCAGTTACGCAACTCTCAATACAACCGAGTGACCTCTAGAGAAAGCAGTTAAAAGAAAGCGGTAAAAGAAAGCGGTAAAGAAAGCATTTAAAATCCTATCACTCGGAGGTTTTTGAAAGTCTGACCCTGGTAGTAAAAGAAAGCCCCCAGTCAGAATGACCGGATGTGGATCAAGAATTCCCTATTCTCGGTGAACCGCTCGCAGTGTTCACTTCCCGTCGGGTGGTTATGAGATACAAACTAATGAAACGAACTAATAAATTAGTTCGTTCCGGATGCACTCACTCAGAACTCAAAAATAGGCTCTGGCAGAAGAGGATAGCAGTTGAAAGAATACTCAACCCTATCTTAGAAAATAACCAAGGCCCGAATGTTGTTCCTCTAGTATTATCTGTCACGCCTTATCGGAATCCAAGTGGAATCTGACCCAGTGGAATATTCAATACAAGATTTCCAACAAACAGCAATTTTGGAAAATAATAAATCTGAAAATCATTCCCTATCAGGTACTAGACTCTCAATTAAAACACAGATCCTTTCAGTCTAGGTGAGACCTAATCGCTGACTCTGCTTCTAATTTCCCAAAATCAACCCCCAGTCGGATATGAATTAGTCATAACTGTTGAATTTATCCCTTACTCAGATCCGGATTTTATAAAGGAATTTTTGTTGGAAATTTATTATGAAACATCTGATTTTAATCACGACTTCTATGTCCAAGGGAAGGATCCCAAAATAATATGTCCACAATATCTACATAATAATATCATGCATAAATTTATAGAGAAGTGTAAAATAAAATAACCCAAAATATAAGGTGGGTTTAGACAGAATGTGAAACACAGAGATGAAATAGCCGGAGACGAGAAGAATTTATTTGGCTAAAAAGATGACAAAAATAATCAGGATAATCCGGACTGCAAACATCTGCTATCCAGGTCCTGATTGTTTCAGGTGGGATGATTTTTAGATAGTGAAATTCCCTAAATGACAGTTGCCACTGTCATCTTAAACTCCAGTATCTGCGAATTTGGATAAAAACCCACATGTTCTGTCACTGCAATAATTATTAGATGACATTGGCAAATATCATCTAACATTGCTACAGCTCCAGATTCGGGTTTGAAATTAAAATAAAGAAAAGAAAACTGTATCCGGATAGGAGTCAGCTGAGCAGCTATTATAATCCCGAATGGAAAAACCGCCAAGGCTTCCACCGACCACTATCCGGACCATGCAAAATAACAATTAATAATTAATATACAGGAAACGAGCTAGTTATCCGTGTGGGAATACCTGCCAACATTAATCTGATATATTCCTTATTAGCTGTTTCACACATCACGGGAAAGACAAAATAAATAAAAGAAAAATATTTTGGGTCATCTTGCATGAGAGACATTGGTTTCTCATGCAAGGGTATGGAAATGATTCCATAATTACTCTTCATGTCTAAATAATCACTCATTCCATAATTAACTAATTACAGTCCGGATTATATACTTAGATCATTAGAGTTCAATCATTTGTAGAAAAATCTTTTAATGGGAAATTGAACAAAGTTCTTTATATCAAATTAATCTTGGGTTGAGATCATTGGATTTCAACCTCAAAATATTAATATAAAGGTTCAATCAATTAATGGAGTGAGATGAAGAATAAAAATTTGGCAAAAAGTGCCACTTTGTCGCGGAATAGAGTTTGTGTCGCGGAGCGTGACTCCGCGACAAAGGTTTCGCGACAAAGGGGTGGGAAATAAGAGGAATGGAATTTGGAATTTTAGGGTTTGCTTTGTCACTAAGTAAAAAATTTTGTCGCGGAACATGGTTCCGCGATAAGGGGGGGCATAGCGACAAAAAGGTTGAAAATTGGACAAGGCATAATTCTTGTCGCGGAACAAGAGGTTTTGGCGCAGAACGTGGTTCCGCGACAAGGTAACTCCGCGACAAAGCCCTTCCAGAATAAAATCACAAGTATTTGGGTCCTTGGTCGCTAATCAGGATTTTGTCGCGGAACGTGGTTCCGCGCCAAGGGTTGTTTCGCGACCAAGGGTTTTAAAATAATGGTTAACAGATGTTCTTTGGCACCTTTGTCGCCAAAGCATCATTTTGTCGCGGAACGTGGTTTCGCGACAAGTGATGTTCCGCGACAAAAGTGCGTCCAGTACACATGTCAGAAAAGTAAAGTGGAACAGTGGCATGCATTATGTGTGATCTCACCCTTTTCAGATTCAAAAGCTAAACTAAGCTTAAAATGACAAAACAGAATAAGAATCTAGTTAGAACATGCTTGAACATAAAGGAAATGAAACAAACTTAAATCTTAAGAAACCCTAATCTGAGCTTGATCACCCATAAGTGTGCAATATTATCCCAAGAAAAAGTCACCGAGCAGTGACATTAAAATGCAAAACAAGGATCAAATGACCCAAAGAAAAATGAATGCAGTAAGATCCATGGGGTGTGAGACCCATTTCATGATTTTGGGACACAAATGGAGAATGTTTTCCCATATTATTAAACGGTGTTGTTCATACCCATGATTTGGGTACCACAAACCCTTAAACAAAAGTTTAGAACAAGAAATAAGGTGTAAAACTGGCTATCTAACCAAAGTGCAATAAACTACATCTAGCTAGTGCATGAATTAAATAATACAAGAAAAACCTAACTAAACTACCCTAAACTAAACTAAACTACTGAGCTCCCCACTTGTCTTCAAGAAGGTGTATTTTCTCTAAAATTCTTCCCACCTCTAGCTCAAAGGAAACACCTCATATTTATAGAGGGGAAACCCTAAGCTCATGGGCCTTGATTTGAGCCCATTGTGTCTCAAGACATCACACACATCACAGCTTTGTCTCGGAGCACCAAGTTTGGTCGCGGAACACACTGCATGTGGCAAAGCTTCTCGACCGGGTCTTGTGTCTCTAAAAGTGCATCTTTGTCGCGGAATGGACCTTTGTCGCGGAACAGGGCATCGCGACAAAGGTATCCGGCTGGTCTTCTCCTTCATCTGAGCTTGCTTGGTCGCGGAGCGTTCCTTTGTCGCGGAACCATGCATCGCGACAAAAGGGCTTCCGCGACAAAGGTGTTCCTGGGCCTGCTGGATTGGGCCAGATGGGCCGAAACTGTTCTTTTTGTGGGCTTTTCTTCTCTCTTTTTCCCATCTTGTTCATTCCTTTTTCTTTTCTTTTCTTTTTCTCATGTTTTTGGATTTTTCCAACATAAATATGTAATAAAGTTACATATTTATGCCTTTTTCACACCAGCTTATTATTTTTACAATTATGCATAAATCAGTCCAATTCGACTGCTTTCTTACTTAATGTAAGACCGGAATGCGATCAAATGCCCGTTTAAGACACGGAAATGGATTGAAAATAATGGTCATTTCTGGCCATTATCAGTGAACCATAGAGCGGATGTTCCATTCCCCAGCCGAAGAGACAGGCCATTACACAGCCTGGGTAGGACTTTCTCCATAAGTTTGAGAATGTGTGAGCGTTTATTCCCTGTTGTCCGGAGAGATAGAGTTTCAGAATTGAAGGCCCCCTTAACCATCCGAACCCAAGGTTTGTTCTCCGATTGGATCAATCCCCATAGGATTTTCCCTAGAAGAGGGGTGTTCATGAGACGGGCTCGTCTAAGCCCCAATTCTCCGTTGGCTTTAGATTTCGCCACCATGTCCCATTTGACTAAATGAAGACCCTTTCCACTGTTATCCTTCCATATGCAGTGGCTAATTCTCCTATCGATGTGATTGCAAATGGCTTCGGGAAGCCAGTGGAGCTGCATGAAATAGGCTGGAAAGGAGGCTAGGACACAAAAGTAAGGCGCCCGGCTTTGTTGAGGAGTTTATAGGCCCATCCCTCTATTCGGCTATCCATTTTATCTAGGATGAAGGTAAAATCCTTGATCCGTTTACGGCCTATCAGAATAGGGAACCCAAGATAGGAATCAAAGTTATCCGTTTCTGGCATTTGAAGTTCCTCCCGAATCCATTCCCTGTCCTCACGCTTGATATAATGGGGGATAAAGACCGAGGACTTAGTTTGATTGATCTTTAACCCGGACCTTGCGGCAAAGGTTTGGAGAGTAAGAGCCAAACATTTAATACTCCCTCTGTCCACTTCTGAGCAAAGAATCAAATCGTCGGCAAAGATTAAGTGGGACAAGGATATCCCCTGGTTGATGTTAATAGGCCGCCAAGTCTGGAGATTAATCTGCTATTAGATCATAAGCGATAATTTTTCCATAACTATAATGAAGAGATAGGGGGATAGGGGATCCCCTTGCCTTAATCCCTTACCCGGACTGAATTCCTCGAGGAGAGTACCATTCCAGATAACTGAGAAGGTGAGAGAAGACACACAGAACATGATCAATTTGATAGTATCCGAAGGGAATCCCAACTCCAGTAAACATTGACGGAGAAAGTCCCACCTAACGTTGTCGTAGGCTTTCTCAATGTCAATTTTGAGAATCACGCCTTGATTGTTCGCTTTACAGCCGGACAAAATACCCATGAGCTCCTGGAGAGTGATCACATTGTCGATGGTACCCCTCCCGGGCAGAAAGGCCGATTGATGGTGAGAGATAGATGAAACAAGTAGGGGCCTGATCCGGTTAACCAATACCTTAGTGAGGATTTTATAGGAGACATTGCGTAAGGTGATTGGTCGAAGCTGCTTGAAATTCATAGGCAAGGCCACCTTGGGGATAAGACAAAGATTTGCCTTAGCCATAGCCAAGGGGAAGCTGCCCTTCTCCACTGCCTGTTGAATAAATGAGAAAACAGATGGCCCAACTACTTCCCAAAAATGTTTGCAAAAGAAACTTGGGAATCCGTCCGGACCCGAGGCGGAAAAACTGTTGATGCTTGATACTACACGGGACACTTCGGCCATAGAAACAGGTACTGAAAGTTTCTCTTTGTCCTCATCGGGAATGCTGGATAGAGCGGGCAAACAAATTTGGTTTGGATCAGAATCCCTCTCATCCTCCAATTCATGATTAGGTGTTGCATACAGCTCTTTATAGAAATATCTGGCAGCCTGTCTCAAAGTCCCCTCGTCCTCACACCATTCCCCTGATTTGAGGTGAATCCCTTGGATCCTCGCCCTATGCCGTTTAAATTTCGCTTGGGCGTGGAAGTAGGCGGTATTGCGGTCTCCAAACTTCACCCATTTATCCCTAGCCCTTTGGTACCACTGAAGCTCTTCTTGGTGCATAATGAGAGCATATTCTTTGTTAAGCTCCTGTTCCAGCAACCTCAATCGGATGGAATCCACATGTTCCATGGTACGGGCTAAGCCTTCCAGGCGTTTTCTAACCTTGATTTTACACCAATGGAGATTGCCAACAGTATTCTTCCTGAAGTCAATAGAGGCACGACTCGTTTGTGCCAAGTTGGAGTGTAAGGTCTCAAAGTTCCACGCACATTTCACTACCTCTGTGTACCCTAGGTTCGTGGCCCAGGCGGCTTCCCACTTGAAGGGTTTAATTCTCGGGCGAGGTGGGGGACCTCCACAGTGTAATATTAAAGGCGCATGGTCCGATCCACTCCTTGGAAGAACCTGCGCAAACCCCCGAGGGAACATAGTTAACCATTCCTCATTGATCATCCCCTGATCTAGTCTTTTGTATATGCGGTGGTCCTCCCCCAACGGCCGAGACCAGGTGAACATGCTCCCGGACGTGGCAATGGTAGTTATGTCACAGTCTTGAAATAAAGCGCCCTACTCATCTGCTCTACTGATGTTATACAGACCTCCCATGACTTCATTCGAGGCTATTACTTGGTTCCAGTCCCCTATAATTGCCCAAGGACCACTCACCATGTTAGCTAAGTGCTTGACATGTTCCCAATTACCCCTTCTTTCTTCATACTGTGGCAAGGCATATATGACGGATAGAGACCAGAGCTTATCTCCATTAACAATACTCATGGTAATAATTCTGCTATGCACATCTGTGAGAGTAATTTGTGGACCAGACCCAATTTTGGATAGGAGCCAAAGCCCCCCCGCCCGCCCTAAGGCTTCTTAAATGCACACTGGGATGAAACCAGCTTTCATAAAAAAACCTTGAGATTGAGAAAATTGAACCCACGGCTCTAAAATAGCAACAAGATCCGGCGAATGGCTTATCAAATTATCCAACAAAAACCTCTTGGTAATTCTACTACCAATCCCTCCAATATTCCGGACTAGAATTTTAGTAATTGTAATATCGATAAAAAAACAAATAGAGAGGTGTGTATACAGAAGGTAAGAAACGACAAATCTTACCCTTCCACCGTTGGCATCTCACTATCTCCCTCCGGAGGTTCCGGTTTTCCTTTCGTTTCCTCATCCCGTTTGGCCGGCGTTTCTGGCGATTTGGGGGTCAGTTTCTTCTGGTTAACGTCTTCTTCAAAAGAGGTGCGAGCTCGCTTCGATTCATTGGGAGCTCTAGGTTGGGCCGCCTGTGTTGGGTTAGTCTGGGCCTTGGCCCTGGCCTCATTCACTAGTTTCCAGAGGTGGGCCTTATCTTGGGCCTCCTTTGTTCCCATATCCTGATTTCTATGGTCCACGCTCTTAGTTGTGATGTTGGGTGGCTTATTCTCAAGCCCAACACCCCTTTTTGTCCGTAGATTGATCGGTGCCTCCCCAACATTCTTCCTTTTTTTATTTTGTTTCTTTCTAACCACCTTTATCCACTCCCCTCCTTGGGGTTGAGAAGGAGTATTTTGCCCCACACTTTTGACTTCCAAGGAGGATGCAGCAAGTGGAGTGACCTCGTGACCATCCTTCTTTGGGTAATTATCAGGCTTCCCCCCCCCCCCCCTTTTGTGATACCATAGCTGTCGCAGGTTCTGAATAGTCTGCTGCTTCACCCTCACTTTCCATAGCTGTGACTCCTTCCTGGTCAATAGATGCAGCAGGGGCTGTCCTTTTGTCTTCAAAGCCAGAAATGGCAATGTCAACTCTGCCACTGTCCTTGTTAATTTCTTGTGTCCAATTATCTTCTCCATTTTTATTCTCCTCTGGCATAGACGTCGTTGTAGTAGCCGGTTCCTTGGTGCATCCAAAACTCGCGTGGCCATAGCAGTGGCAACGAGTACATAGAAGATGCAACCCTTCGTAGGCTGCTTTGTGCCATACCTCCCCGACCAGGACAGTGGATATAAGTGAGAGATTAAGATCAATCTCAACACACACACGGTTCACCCCCTTTGTCATTGCATCTACCCTTACGGGCTTTCCAAGTGTTGTTGCCATCTTTGTTATAATGAGTTCATCAAAGAACTCGAAGCTTAAACGGGGGAACCACGCCCATACAACTGTTTTCTTTGGTGTTTCTTTGTTAGCTATGAAGTTTGACCGCCACTGACACACCATTAAATAGCTGTCGAAGACCATCCACGGCCCTTCATTTAGGACCTTCAGTCGATCATCAAGGAGATCAAACTTAACCAAGTAAAACCCTGCATCTATGTCAATCATCTTAAACCTATTTTGGATTTTCCAAATCTTCGAAAGCCTGTCTAGCAGAGCTACATAGCCAACCTTTTCCCCTAGAACGGATATTATAAACGCATCTTCAAACGACTTACAGATGCGCTCTTGAAGCTTGGGGTCGATGGTGATACGGGGTTTCATCCTATCACCATTAAGAAACTCCAAACGAACCAGCTTGTCATTAGAAGGGTCTTTGGAAAGAGGTGGTGGCGCCGCCTCTCTGCCTTTAAGAACTTTGTCGCGGAAGGATCCCGCTGAAAATGAGAATGGCGCCGGGGTAGCCGGGTTTGCAAGAGGGGAAACTGGAGCAGACCTCTTGTTAGAGGGGTGGGGGAAAGAGCTCGGAGGGAGCTCCATCCTAGAGAGAAAATAACTAATATATACATGGATACATGAACAATAAAATGGAGTACATAGATGATGATTATTGTAGTCATTGTATTTGTACAATGACTTTTAAATTTAAAATTTTGAATTACTACCATCACTCAAGGGTAGGGTTTTGTCGAAGGGGGAAAAGTTTTTGCTTAGAGTGATGACAAGTCGGGTCTGTATTGATTCATGCAAGGTTCAAAAATCCAATTTCATATTTGAATCGTTCTTGAATCTAACCTGGCTATTGCCATCCCTAATAATTAGGGGCATGTTGTCATTTACTTTCCCGTCATAAAAAAAATTTTAATATTCCATATTTTTACAGAATTCAATATACAATTCTAAATAGTAATATCTCAAATTTTATAAAATAAAAAATATAAAAATTTAATATTCTAAAATTATGTGATTAGATGAGTCTAACAAAATCTCACTTTACTATGTTTTATATTATATAACTGTGTTAAAAAATTGAATCAAAATTACTCAACAAATAGTGTTTACTATGCTAATGTTATTGAATGACGGAGGGAGTATTTGTCTTGTTTTCATTTTTAATAATTTCCACAAGCAAAATCCAGCTTGTTTCAAGTTTTGTTTCTACGTAGTAACTACTCCCTCTGTCACATTTGAATTGTCCCAGAACTTTTGGATACGCAGTCCAATGCATTTATTTAACATTTAATATCTTAAAATGTAAAGATGTAAAAATTATAAAAAATATATGTTTTAAAACTATGCGAAAAGACGAATCTAACAATATCTTATTTGACTATTTTTTTTATATAACTGCAATAAAGTTTTAGGTCAAATATACATAATTAACAGTGTAAAAAATACAAATGAGAATGATGGAGTAAGTAGTAAGTAATTAGTAATGAAAAAAAAAAAGAAAAAACATCAATGGCAGAAGACATTGAGTGGTGACTCAGCTCAAACACAGCTCAAATGGTATGCTACTATCTGCTGTGATTAATTAAATAAAAATATTTAGGTTAGAAATAATACTTTAATAAAATAAGGTGCAAGTAGTGACTAGTGAGGCATCAAAATCACGTAATCAACCTCGATGAAGTAGCATCGAATGGGGATCTGCCACGTGGATCCCATGAATTCAGATTCGGATAGGGTACGGTCGGCCGCTTCGCTTCGCATCCCGGCTTCTCCTTTTTTTAAGTATTATTGCTCATTTTTCATAGTACAGTAGTAGTATTAATTCATTATTCCTCGTCTGGCCACGCGATTCTCCGCGCGTGGATTGTCATGCCTCATTGACTCATTTGTCACGAATTGTACTCCACTCCCACGATTTACGAACCTTGGTTCGTTTTGATATTTATTACTCGAAAAAAAAAAGAACAAATACATCATTTTTTTTTTCCAAAAATTCAAATCAGTTATTTTTTATTTTATTACGAAAACAGTCCACTACAAATGCTAATTATGAAAGTCATTTTTCAGGCCTTTAATGGCTTCACCAAAAAAATGCTAATTATGTCCAAATCAGTCCATTTTCACTAATTATACTCTAATTGCTGACGTGGCAGGGGTTTAAATTTAAACCTGACACGTGGGTATAATATTAGTCATTTTTCTTTTATCCTTTTCCAATTGATCAGTCATAAACTTTTGTTTTGTTCAATTTAGTCCTCTACCCAAATCAGTCATTTTTATATTAATTGGTCTCCGACCTTTCAAATTATTTCATTTCAGGCCCAGAACCTTAAATTTTTTATTACTACTAATCCATTTATCAAATAAATACCAACATACTTCCGTAATTTTAGTTAAGGAAGTATGTTGGACATTTATTCGATAAATGTATTAGTAATAATAAAAAAATTTAAGGTTCTGGGCTTGAAATGAAATAATTTGAGAGGTTGGAAGCCAATTAATATAAAAATTAGAAAAATTATATATGAATAGTATAAATTAAAAAATTGATATTATAAAACTAAACAATTAGACATATCTAACATCATCTCATTTCATTATATTTATCTTATATAGCCATACTAAAAAAATAAACCAAATGTACTCAACGAATAGTATTAACTATGCAAAGAGTGAATTTATTTAGAAACGAAGAGAGTAATAGGTACCAATGTCACACGGTCGACCGTCATAGTTGGGGCTTCAATTCTATGATTTGGGTAAATATTTAGGAGTTGGGACTTTAGATAATGACATTCTAGTTCGAATTTGGCATGTTGGACAATTTTTATGTTTCTTTATTTATTTTGTTTTTCTTTGTCTTTGGTTTGATTTTGAGATTATTTGGGAATCAGATTGATGAGAAGATAATATATTGAATAGTTTTAGCATATTTGGCCATTCAATACATTGGTTTAGTAAGTAGTACTCCCTCCGTAATCTAAAAATATTAATGTTTGCATAGTAAACGCGATTTATTTAGTAATTTTGATTCGATTCTTTTTAACACAATTACATAACATAAGACATAGTCAAGTTAGATGTTAGATTCGTGTAATCACATAGTTTTAGAATATTAATCGTTAAAATTTGCATTGGATTGTATGAAACAGTGAATGTTAATATTTTTAGATTACAGAGTATATTCATAAGCATATTCAGACTCAGTATGCTAGTTAATACTCCCTCTGTCCCACTTCAGACGTCCTGTTGACTTTTTGACACTGTTTATTGTTTTACTTTGACTCAATATTATTGCATGTAAATATTTGAAAAAAATAGTCAAGATCGGTCATGTTAGATTCGTCTAATCGTGTAGTTTTAGAATATATATTTTACATAATTTTTACTTATATATATTTTGAGATATGATCGATTTAAAAAGTGCATTGAATTGTGTGCAGAAATCAAATAAGACATCTTAAATGGGACTGATGGAGTAATTTTTATTACATCTAATCTGCCAAATATTTTTAACTAAATATATTTGGTGAAAAATAAAATTTAATACTCCCTCGGTAATCAAAAAAATTAACATTGGGTAGTGGCACCAGTTTTAAGAAATGGAGAGATGAGTTGTGAAGATTTAGGAAGATGAAAGAGAAAGAAATGGAAAAAGTAGTGGGAATGAGAAAAAGTTACCCAAAAATAAAAGGTTAAATTTTTCAAAACAGCCCAAAGAGGAAAGCGTTAAAATCTTTTAATTACGGATGAATTATTAATTATTAATTTCTCCTAATCAAATAAAGTGTATTACCATCTTACTTGGTAAGTCTTTCTTTTTTAGGGCTAATTTAATGCATTAGGTTTTTAAGTACTCCATCTGTCCAATGTGAAATGTCCTAAATTTTTTGAACATGCAACCCAATTTATTTATTTAACTGTTAATATTTTAAAATATAGACAAATAAAATTATAAAAAATATATATTTTAAAATTATGTGAAAAGACAAATCCAACAAGATCCGCTTGACTATAATTTTTCCTATATAACTGCAACAAAAACTTAGGTCAAACATACATAAAGAACAATATAAAAAATTTAAATGGAACATCTGTTGCTTGACGGGGGAGTAATTATTAGGAGACCGTTCCTGTAGTGATCGTCATATAGTTGTTGGTTGTCTTGTTACTGTATTTTGTGGGAGAGATGTTTCTTTGTAAGGAATCCGATGACTCTGTCTCCATTATAAATATCGAAATGTTTAGACACAATAAATAAAGGGTTTATAAACATATTCAAATGGAATCCTCCAACTCATTACTTCTGTAATAGTACATTTATATACTTATAAATCACTCGGCTCTAATAAAATGGATTAAGTTCCGGTGCAGATTCAGCAAGTAGCTGAATTCTGAATCAAAAGTGTGTATGTGCTGTTTATGTGATTAGGATAAGATTCAGCTAATTTAGTCAATATTAAATTTAATTTTGTATTTTATGGATAGGCAACATTTTGGATTTTAATGAATCCTAATTTGAGGAACATTCCATTCGTACGGATTTGGATTTCTTTATTGTAAGAATTCATATCAACGCGTGAAACCCCTCATTCTCATTAGTCATTTGGTGTTATTAGAGAGAAACCCTCAATTTTGTCTCCATCTCCGTCCCCAACGACTGCCATCTCTGTTTTGTGCCCTTTAAGCCCGCCTGCCCATCACCGGTCAATATTGTTGTAATATTGTGGTGCCGCCGTTTAGTGTCGAAGCCTCTGGAATTTTGTGTAGCCCGATCGCTAAGCATGTTCTTTCTTACGGAGGTCGCTGGCTATTTTCATTTTCGACGGTGGTCGCCGCCTTAAAGGATTAGTTTGCGTACTTTAAATATACATTTTAAATTGAGTTCCTGTTTTAGGCTTGTTCGTCAACAATGGGGCAGTGACGTCCATTCATAAGCCGATAAAGAGGAAGAGGGGACGATGAAGCGTTCAATGGTGTGGTGTGGGAGCCAATTAATGGGATTGGGGTACATTTTAGACAAGTTTGTGTATTTGGAGAGAATATTTAGAATTGAATAGGAACGTCGTGGTTTTATAGAGCTTAAACAATGAATGTGATGGGTGGGGGGATTGAATACATCGATAGTTGGATTTTGAATTTTTGGGGCTTATTGAGTGTATTTGAAGAATTTTTTAATATCGAGATTTGTTGAACAATTTGAGTTAATTATTGAGTATTCAAGTTTTTTGGGATTTTTTATTATTTGTGAATGCTTGAACCCGATGGATTGATCTTTGAGGTAGCTAATAAAGGTGATAGAATTTTATTACCAGCACATGCGTGCATCAGGAAAAAAAACCCAACATTTATAAATAAAAACTAGCATATTCATCAATAGAAATCTCACACATTAAATAGAAACAAGTGATTCATTTCAATAAAATTATCACAATGATAATACTCCCTCCGTTTTTTAAAGATAGCTACTGACCAACCCAACACGCAGTCCAATGCACAATTTAAACCATTAATAACTCAAATTCGGTAGAAGTAAAAATTCTAAAACTTCGGTATTTAAAAACTACAAGATGAAACGAATCTAACAAGATCTCACTTAGCTATATTTTAACTTGTATATCTATGATAAAACTTCAAATCAAAGTGTTTAGGTGAATAGTGTCAATTTTACCAATGTAGCTATCTTTTCTAAACGGATGGAGTATAAAATAAGCACACACATAATATAAATCTATCACATATATACATATTATTCAGCACATACATCAACAAAAAACTTACACATTATATAAAACAAGCACATTCATTTAAATAAAATCATCATATACATAATATAAAACAAGCACAAAGATTATATAAATCCAGCACGTACGTATATACATACATGTTCGTTTGTATGTGCATCATCATTTCCATAAATGTCGTTGACCCAAATAGTATCTTGTGCTTCATATTTTCGCCTAGCACACGCTGTCATATTCATCATATAACTCTATCTAGCGTACATATGAGTTAAAGTATCACTTAAATAAAACCAATTCATTCATTTAATAGAACTATTATGTTTATAATATAAAATAATCACACACATCAAATAAATTAAGCACATATATATATATATGTATATATTTACATGGTTTAATGGTGAATTTAAATGGATTCAACATAATTGTACAAAATGATAGCCTTCTCGTGTGTTGGATGTGCTTTGGTTGGTATGTCTACAACAATTTAAGAAATGTTATAATAATTTACTGCATTTTTGGATGGTGAATATGTATAATTAAATGAATCCTATAATTTCGGAATCAAATCAATTATGAAACCAAGCACTAAATTTTTGTCTTTTGCCCACTAAGCACCGTATATGTTTATTTTCAGAACATTCAGCAATGGGCTGAATTTATACATTCAGCCTAGTAACTGTACCCTATTATGTTTGGAATGCCTTTTTCAGCATATGTTTAATGCGAATGAGATTGTATCTGACTTAGGATGACTTGCTACGTAGATGCAATACTTGTGCTATTGTGTGGTTTTTTTACATATGGCAGTTTGTTTTATTAATTTCTTTCCTTTTATACCTTTATTAATTGGGGTTTTGGGGGATGTTACCTTATTGTATGCCCCGAAATTGTGTGACAAATTTGATGTGGGATTTTCAATTTATTTTCCTTCCTTTTTCTTTGTATGTAGTAATCTGTTTGTTAATTATAATTTTTTTTTATCTTTTAGACCTTTTATGTAGTAATTACTAATCCACTATTATATGTTATGTACAATGAACTCATGTGTTCTACACACGTTTATATTATGCTTCGAAACAGTTTCAAATGTGCTGCAACCATCTTTTATTATTTGAGATCTGTATACATATATTTTGTGAACTGTGTTGCGGACTCCTTTTATCTATGTTGCTAAGCCTGTCAGAGGTGCTTTTTAAATTGCACACATGTTGTAATACTGATGATTTGATGCTATGTATTTGTTCATATGTTTTGAATTGCTGTCACCATTTCATGCTATTGTTATCATCAACACATGCTTCTTTTTTAGCATAGATTCATTGATTCATTCATTGAATGCTTCTTTTTTAGGATCCCGGTCTGCTGTACCCGTCAATATTGTATGCTTTCTTTTGTTTCGGACTTGCAATTGCCACTCCACACCTCCATATTTTGCCCCATTCTTAAACGGCAGTTACAAATCACACCAAAATCACTCCATTAATTTAGGATTTCAAAGATACACATTTCATTTGCATTGAATGCATTTAATTGGTATAATTACACAACTTTTCCTCCCGTAGCACATTGGACTCTACATCAGAACACGTCAGGAAATCCAGATTCTTAGAAATCAGGATAGTAACTCTATTGTGTTTAATGTTCTCGGTATTTTTGTGCAGGAACTGGAAAATTATTGTAGTAGTAGAAGTATTACTTAACTTTATGGCTGAAAACACTGTACTTCATTTGAAAATAAAATTGAATTGTTGACCAATTGATTCCAACATTAACGGATTAATTGGTTAAGTTTTTAGTGAAGCAAATTTTTTTTTTTTTTGGTGAAAGATGCTATTATAAAGCAAAAAAAGAAAAATTACAGGAAAGGGAAAGGGAAAGAACAAGAAACAAAAACAGAAGGCAAACTAGAACCGGGGATACCAAGTTCCTGACATGTCAACATACAACAAGGACCGAACATCGTCTGGGGGAAACGCCCAGGTAGTGAAGAACTCCTCCGAACGGGAACCTCTCTTCGCCATGGCATCCGCAACAGAATTGCCCTCCCGTCCGCAGAATATGATACCACTTATAACCCGGATGAGCAGCAAGAGTATCCCGAATATTTCGAACCAACGCAAAATGGCTATGGTCTGAATCAATATCCTGATCAATGAGTCTCAATGCATCATCAGATTATGAATAACAACACAAGAACTCAATACCCAAACTATGAGCCCGCTTGACTCCATTCCAAATAGCATGAAGCTCAGCATCAAGATTTGGAAACAAGCCAATCGAGCCCGAAAATCCCTCCAACCAACGGCCACTCCCATCCCGAAGAACACCACCAAACGCAGCTCGCCCCGGATTTCCTAGAGCACTGCCATCAACATGCAGGATCATGCTAGTAGATAGTTAGGATTCCACTGAACCAATCTCATCTCTCGAACCCGAATACTACGGCCACACATAGTCTCAAAGGCCGAGCCCCGAAAACGGGCACGACGGACTACCATAACAACATTGGGATCTTCCTATTTGAAACACTTGTTGTTCCGACCCATCCAAATACACCAAATGGTTGCCCACTGAGAACCCGACCAGGACTTGCCAAAACGAGCAAGGAATATGGAGGCATCCGAGAATCTATCTATCCAAAGAGGCGACGGGAAGCCTCCCATTTTTCTCCAAACTTCAGTCGCCCATGTGCAGATGAACAACATGTGCATGAGGGTTTCAGTAGCAGCACCACAGACGCTGCATGTGGCTGAATTGGAGATGCCACGGGAAAAATGCACCTCATTGCAAGGCACAGCATTATGGACTGCAAGCCAGGCCAACACTCGCACCTTCTCAGGTGCCCTTATCTTCCACGCCCACGATCTCATTCTATCCACATGCAGGCCACGTCTATGTAGAATCCAAGCGAAACCTGTATGAACAGTATAATTCCCATTTATAGAAAATATCCAACGCACCTTGTCCCTGGCCAGGTCATGGCAAACGAGCGGATCGTGTTCTTGAGCTTCCAATCAAATCTCTTCCGGAACGTTCGTGTAAAGATCATCCCACCTCCATTCACCATCTCTGAATACGTCTTTGAGAGTCAAAGCCGAATCCACAATATGAACATATGGAAGTCGAGGCCCAATCGCCCCGCCTCTAAGCCATTTGCTAAACCACACATTACTGTGACCATCTCCAATCTTCAATTGAAATCCGTCCATGAAGAAAGGATCCACCTTGGCGAGAGATCGATAAACCACTGAAGCACCCGGCTTAGCATTAATTTGCTTCCCATACTTGCTCACCAAGGGACGAACCCACGGCTTAGGGCTTTCCAGGACAACCTCCGAGAACGGTTTCCCGAGTAAGGCAATATTCATATCCCGAGCTCGACGAATGCTAAGCCCCCCAAAACTACGAGGCCGAGTAACCTTCTCCCAACTTACAAGCGGAATGCTTTTTCCTTGTAAATCTTTCCAAATAAAATCCCGGATACATTTATCAATTTTATCACAAGTCGAGGTTGGAAGCCAACAAAATTGCATGACATTAGAGGGTATAGCTGCTAGCACTGCTCGGGCCAAAGTGATATGCCCTGCTCGATTAAGGAGGGCCCTTTTCCAGCTCCCCAATCTTTTGTACATATTATCCAGGATCGAGTCAAAATGAAGCTGCCGAACCGCACCATGAAAGAGAGGAAATCCAAGATACTTTCCAAGGTCATCCGAGAAGCCAACATTAAAGACCGCAACCAGCTCCAATCTGGTGCTGACGGACACAGACGCTGAGGCATAGGCGAGAGATTTTCCCGCATTAATACGCAGCCCTGGCTGCCTAGCAAACCTTGACAATAATCCATCCACACATTGTGCACTAGAAATAGATGCCTTGGAAAACAATAGAAGGTCATCCGCGAACATAAGATGCGATAAGGGAGGTGCGTTTCGTGACAGCTTAACAGGGTGCCATAAGCCTTGATCCACACTCTTTAAGATGGCCCTTGATAATTTCTCCATAATAATAATGAAAAGATAGGGGGATAAAGGGTTGCCTTGTCGCAATCCCTTGGCCGGGGTAAAATAAGGAAGAGTCGAACCATTCCACATAATGGAGTTAGTGGGAGAGCTAACACAGTACATAATGATTCGACTAATCTTTTGGGGCAACCCCATATCCGAGAGACATTATCTTCCGATCTTCGATTACGATTCCGAAATGAGGTAATCGCCTCTTGGAGAATAATAGCATTACCATTTGTTCCACGTCCCGGTAAGAAAGCCGATTGAAATGGGCCGATATATTGTTGCAAGTACGGTCTCAATCGATTCACAATAACCTTGGTCAAGATCTTGTAAATGACGTTACAAAGACTAATCGGACGGAAATGCCTGATTTCTCGAGGGATTTCCACTTTAGGAATAAGGCATATAAAGGTTGCAGACAAAATAGGATCAAACACACCTGTCTCCATGGCAGTGGTAATAAACTCCCAGACCGACCCCCCTACTGTCATCCAATATGTCTTGAAAAATTCAGCAGGGTAGCTATCCGGACCGGGAGATGAAAAAGCCGCCATATCTTTGATAGTAACATGAGCTTCCTCAATAGTAACAATCCTGTCCAGACCTTCAACCGAGGGAATGGGCGGCAGAGCTGGCAACGGGTCCAAATTAGGAAGAGCAGATGCTGTAATCCCAAACAAATGAGAGAAGTGAGATCGAGCATGATCCCGTAAAATATTTTCATCCGCAATCCAAACCCCATCAATTTCCAAGCCCGTAACTTTAGAGCGTTGCCTACGGGTCTTGGCAAGAGTTTGAAAATATCTAGTGTTGCGATCGCCATGAACGAGCCATTTGTCCTTGGATTTCTGAAACCAATGGGTTTCTTCCTGGAGCAAAACATCATCCAACTCCTTCATCAATTGAGCCTCAAGTAGATGATGTCTCACTGAGTCCACCCTGCTCAAGAAGGACCGAACCCCCTGTAATCTTCTCATAATGATCTATTTCCTCTTGGTCAAGTTCCCAAAGTTGTGCTCATTAAAATAGGTGGAGGCCTCTGTCACCGAATTTAACATAGAATTAATAGTTTGACCACCCAAACTTCAAGCTGCATCCACCACATGGCCATAGTTAGGGTGAGACGCCCACATAGCCTCCCACCGAAATGGCCTCCTACCCGATGAAGAGGAGATGAGACACATTTAAGTAGCAAACCATGGTGGTCGGATCCCCTACGAGGCAACACTTCAACTACAGCTTCCGGAAAAAAGACCTCCAACTAGGGGATGCAGCTCTTCGATCCAACCTTTTCCTAGCCAACATGCCCCCAGTGGTGTTTTTTTGCCAAGTAAACATCTCGCCCACAGTATGTAAAGTATCAAGATCACAATCACTCAACATATTCCGAAAAAGCTCACACTGATGCATGGAAGTATTCATACCCATCACCTCCGAGCTATTCAGCACCTCGTTCCAATCACCTATAGCAACCCAAGGACCTTGAATAGTGGCAGCAACCTCTCGCATATTACTCCAATCCTGGTGCCGAAGTCTCAAAATGGGGTTAGCATAAACAACAGACAAGTGCCAATGGATGTTACCTGAACTGATCCGAAGTGTCACTAGACGAGAGTAAACTGAAGTAATCGACGTAGAAAAGGAAGATCCAATCCGTTTAAGAATCCAAAATCATCCAGCCCGGCCAATACTTTCTGTAATATGAATAGGTTCGTAATCCCAGCGATAAAGAGGGACCCTAAGTCGCTCAAAGGGACCTTGCGGTTCCAGAATACAACAAATAGAAGGTTTGCGTCTATATAACTCATCCTTAATGTGGCGTTGTGTAGGCTTTTGCATGGCACCACGCACGTTCCATGCAAGCACACTAAAGTCATTAAACACATTCATTGGGAAACAGGAGTGGTTTTCTCCAGAGCTCCCACACTCTCATCACCCAGATCCATCGCGGAGCTTTCGAAAGCCAACACTGCAAATGAGTTTGATGAAGAGCTTCCAGTTGTCAATTTAGGAGTCAGCGCACGACAAGGTCGCTTCCCCTTATATTGTCCAACAGCATTCACTAGTCCCTCATTGAAGTCCAAAGATGTAGTAATAGTAAATTTATCTTTAGGGGCAGCCGGCACCTTCCCTTTAACAGGTGAACCATGCCCCGGAGGACTATCCCCGCGATTGCCATTAGAAACATCAGACATCGGCGCCCTCTCTAGTTTGGCCGGCGGTCGACGAGCAGGGCGGGGAGGTCTGGTGACAGTGATCCAATCCCCATGTGTCGCCACTGAGGTGCTAGGGTTGACAACCCTATTTTTAGTAACTTGCAAATTCCTAGGAACCGATTTGGAAGGAAAATAGAATCCCCCCAAAGGTGGGATATTTTCCTTATCCAAGGATGGCAAGTTATTATTCTGATCCATATCCAGACCCACCGTGTGGCTGGTCCCCTCCTCCGGCATCGGAGCAGCCTAGTTGGCCGGAAACTCCTCTGCAGCCGTGTCCTCAGGGGGATGAACCTCCTCATGGCTATCATTTGCATGACAACAAGTTTCACGTCCGAGACGCACTCGACCGCATCTTGTGCAAATATTATGAAGCCCTTCGTAAGAAACCAACTGCCAGTATCCATTAACTCGGACTCTACCAATCACTGGCGCCGAAAGATCAATTTGGACACAAACCCTAGCAAAATGTCCCCGATTAACGTCTTTGGTGTTGATGTCATACTTCATCGGTTCGCTTACCCGGCTAGCTATGATCTCCAATGCCTCTTCCTTGTAGTAAACCGGGCAAAGTCCTGGGAAGCGAATCCAAACGGAAGTTTTGTTAACTTCCTTCTCCGGGTTCAGGAATTCAGTCATCCAAGGAATAACAGCGACATGGTAATCAAAAATAAACCACGACCCCCCATACAACGCCCTCTCTCGATCCTCCAAGGTGTCAAACTTAGCAAGAAAGTAACCCCTATCAACATCCAATAATTCGAAAAAACCCTTAGGTTTCCAGATCTGTTTCAGTTTCTCCTTAAGGAGTGACATACCAAGCCGCTTACCCATCACCTTAACCACCAATGCGTCCTTAAAGGGAAGGCATAACTGTTCCATTGCAGCGTCCAGAAAACCACATTAGGAAGTAGAGGGTTCCCATCAACTAGGCCAACCGCTGTGAGTTCCTTTAAAGGCCAGGCATCACTAACCTTTTCCTCAGGCTTACGGTACGTGATATCCCTAAACGAAGGTTTAGGGCGTGGATGGGGGAGTCAAGGTCCGGCGGATCCGGTGGCGTCGAGTTGGGAGGCGGAGTATGCTGGGGAGAACGTTGGAGAGAATCGCTGTCGATATCCATCTTGCACCTTTTTTTTAGTGAAAGCAATTAGATTGCCATATTCTAATATTACTGCATTAAATTCAATTTTTGGTTTTCATGTTTAACCAATCTTACAAATGTACTTTTCAAATTAGCACAATAAAAGGGATGAGGACCTAGCCCAAGCGGTTAAGTCCATTGGCTTCCAACGGAAGGTTGGAAGTTCGATTCCCACCGGCCCCCTATCCCTCCCTTTATTTCCCCTTTGTAATTGTGTGGCATGGGCTCCCACCACCCTTTCCAGGCCTTCAATGGCTCCTCAAAAAAAAAAAAAAAAAATTAGCACAATAAAAAAATATCAAATAAATTTTTACATAAAACCAACCCATATTGTATATCTTCAGACATACTCCCGCATCTCGATGGTGATTTTGTTTCCAAATAAAATCCATAATTTCCGTCATAGTTACTAAAATTAATTATGCTAATTTTGTTTTTTTTGGTAAACGGTGATGCTCATATATATCGGCAAAGGTGTTTGGAAACCACACAAATTATAAAAAGGATAAAGGAATAGCAGGCCGGATGGGGATCGAACCCCCAACCATAGGAGACGGAAGACTTGACCACTAGAGTTAGTCCCCACCCCAACCCCATTATGCTAATTTTGTTAATTTCAAGGGTCAATAATTCATATTAATGATAAGTACTTGTTACAAAATTCATTCGGGAAAAAATAGTAGCACATAAAAAATCTATCACACATTCAAAATATTATGATTTACTAGCACTTAATCATATTCCCCTCACATAAAAAAAATACTTTTACTATTTCTAAATTCTACTTCCTATGTTCTCTTTTAAATGCACAATTCCTGCATTTCACGCCGTCCAAAACACATTTTTAAAGGTTAATAACTCAAAGTGTACATAAATAAAAATTTATAAAAATTTGATATTCTAAAACTACGTGATTGAACGAATCTAACAAGATCTCACTTGACTATGTTTTTTCTTATATAAATATGTTAAAAAAATTAATCAAAGTTACTCGATGAATAATAATTACTATGTAAATTGATCACTTATTTGAGAACGAAAGTAGTAATTCTTATAAATAGTGATGGCATTGGCAGCTTTAATTTAAACTTTGTCCTAAAGTACAAAAGGCAAATCCACAATTAATTGATCCTCATTTTATTTCCCCATTAAAGTTTAAACCACAGCCTGCCGTCCTAGTCCAAACTTCAACCCTTCCTAAAATGGCAACCAAAATACAAATATGATGAATTCAAAAAATAAATAAATAAAGAAATCAAAACACACAAGAATACAAGATGGTGTGATGGACATCAATTTTCCCAAAAAGGCAGGTGGCCGTGGACCCCATCAATTACTTATTGTTATCTTCTAAGTATCTTTTGTTCTTCCCTTGCCAACTAAAGCATACACATAATATTCTATTTCATCTATCAACATTTACTATATACCCCCATTTATAAAAAGAAAAAGAAAAAGGGTTAACATCACAAATATTTTTTCATGTTATTTCCCCCCTTAAAAACACTATTTAAGGAATTCGAGTTAAGAGAAATTGTTTATTTTTAACATTTTAAGAATTTTAAATTAGCTCACATAAAATATAATATAATGTTATTTCTAGAAGTTTATTACCAAATAATTTAACAAGAGTAAAAAATAAAATTTTATGAATTAAATAATATAATTTTGGGTTATTAAAACCATACTTGGATGAAGTAGTTTATATAATTTCACTTACGAATATAAATTTAAAAATACTATTATGAAATAATTCTTCTTCTTTTTTTGGTAAACATTGACACCTATGTGTCGGCAAAGGTGTGTGTGAGCCCAAGCCTCACAAATTACAAAGTGGGATAAAAGAGAGAGATAGAAGGCCAGGTGGGAATCGAACCCCCAACCTATGGTTGGAAGGTAGGGGAGATGACACTGGAGTCAAGTCTCATTCCAGAAATAATTCTTTCATTTGAAAAAGAATTTATATTATGAATGGGGAATAATTTAAAATGGCTTCACATGAATGATGTAGAATAAATTAATATTATACGCAATTTAACGTTATTAACCGCATAGCATAATTTTACAAAAATAAATATAGCACATGCACACTTGACATAGAAAATATTAAAAATGTCGTGTGTTTGTTAGTGCTTTTTCTTTTTTCTTTTTTTTTTTTAAAGAAAATATGCAACCACCTCCTCATTTACATAATCCAATGAAGTATATTCTTTTTTTTGTTGAATACAGGTATCCCATGCCACATTGAACCCAAGACTAATCCTTCGATGATCTGAATTAAGAGCGCCTCTCTCAAAACAGTTTTTTGCATAAACAATGCTCGAACCCGATACCTTACTTAAGCGACTAGAGCCCCATCCACTCAAGCCAATTGATGTTGGTCCAATGAAGTATATTCTTAACAATTTGATATTCTAAACTCTAATTAAAAAATAAACTAAAATTAAAACACGAATAGCATACGCAAATCTAAGGTGACAGATGATGACTTACTAACCGGTCAAATTTCATAACTTACAACCTTATTCGATTTTGCACCCAGTTTCATAACTGTCTTTTATCTTTTTATAATTTGTATGATAGTATGTCTTTTATCTCTTTATAATTTGTATGATATGACCTCTTATCACTTTTTCTACTAATCTGAAAAATAAAATAAAATAAAATAAAATCTAAGGTGACACTACTCTTAAATAAATACTGTAAACAAAAGGAGGACTAATATGTGGTGACAGTTAAGAAAGAGCCCTCAGAAGCCAACAAACCAACACACAAGTAGAAGTGGGGTCGCTGATTTCAATTATTATTGCTCAAATGTCACATTTTCTCAAAATTATTGATATTCCTGTGCACACTACTACTATATGAATATAATAATAAATAAAATAAAATAGAAAAAGGACACAAGTGGGGGAGTGGTAGATAAGAAATGAATGCACAAGTGAAGTCGTCGGCAAGGGGTACGAGGTTTTAATGCTTTTACTTGTCAAAGGCGACGTGGCCTCTTCTCTGCCTTTCCTCTTCATACTAATCCCTCTATTTTTCATCTCTTTCTTTTCTATTCCCCATTATGCCCCTCCCTTCCTCATAGTAGTACTTCGCTTTTTAAATTAAATTAAATTAAATTAAATTAGTTGTATTGGGCTTTGTATTTAATTTTATTTATGGGCTTTATTGAATGGTTTTGTAGGTGAGAATAACTCCATGGGCCTGGCTTGGAAATAAATATAAGAACAAAATATTTATTGGTATTAAAATCGCGATTATGACTTTAAGATCTTATGATTTTATGATCACTCAATCATGATTTTAAGATCTTATAATTTTACGATCATAATTTCTTAAAACGATATAGATCTTTGTAGGATTTTAAAATTAGTAGGATCTGTTATGATCTCAATTTTGATCTTAGTATCTTACAAATTTACGACCATACCAATCATGCTCTTAGGATCTTGCTCCTGACATTCATATCAATTTTCCTCTCAATTTTCATCCCAGAGATTGATTTTATGCTTTGACATCAAAATGACTTTTTTATTTTAGTTTTGAACTGAAAAACTTGTAACTCGTTATATATGATGTGTAGAAAAATAAAATATGCATGTTTCTGTACCAAGTTTAGGTTTAATTGTGATGTCTCTGTACTGTATTGTACTAATCACTTTTGCAAGATTCCTAAATACACAAAGTAATACTTTCACCTGTTAGTATGCATAATTGATCTCATCAATTGTCCAAATTTGATGGGATCTTGGATCTCTACGATTTCGATATTGTAAAGCGAAAACCGATCTTATATAGAATTTAGATTTTAATAACATTGCTACAAATAAATAAATAACTACTCCGAAACAACTAACAATGGAGGTAACCAATAGCAGTTGACTTGAATAGATTGGGGCTCTAGTCACTTAAGTAAGGTTTCGGGTTCGAGCCTTGTGTATGCAAAAAAACTGCATTGGGAGATGAGTCCTTCATTGCCCATGCAGACTCTCGAAGGATTAGTCTTGAATCCAATATGACCTGGGATACCGGATTATTCAAAAAAGAAAAAAAAAAGAAAAACTAACAATGGAGGTACTAATTGAATTAGGCTTAAAAACATTGAATAAATATAATTGAATAAAAACAATTGAGTAAAAGCAATGGAGGTACTAAAGGAGGTACGAATTGAATAAAAACAATGGAGGTACTAATTCCTAAATATAATTCAAGTTCATATATTTAATTTTAATAGAATATGCATAATAATTTGACTGTGTGACATGCTCCACAAATCGCCGTATCCGTCCAAATAACGAGAATAGCGTGTCAACAAAAAAATGTCCATGTTTGGGAATTAGCTGTTAGCTGTTAACTGATTATGTGAGTAATAATTAGTTAAAATTAGCTGTTTGACAATTTCGATACTAACTTTTTGCCTAGAATAAGCTAAAATCCAAAATGCTGCAGCGCTTTCCAAAAGAGCTGATTGAATACTGTTTTAAGTTATTTTATCTTTTTAAATAAGCTAATTCAGTTTAAATTACCTAAAATAAACTAATTCTGTTTAGTTGTTTTGCCAAACAGGTCCAATGTCCTTTATAAAAAAATAGGCCTGGGATTGAGAAGCCAATGGGTAATGGATGGATCCACCAGCCAAATTGGCTAACAAATTGGCATGAACGTCCGCATACACTCGAGGCCTAGGGGACATAGTAATTTATAGGGGTGAAAGTGGGGCGGATAATATCCGTCCGATCCGATGCCGTATTCGATTATATTCGAATCCGAATTCGAATTTTTATATCCGGCGGATACGGGACAGGATATGGGATCCGCCCGTATCCGAAAAATCCGAATATAATGCGGATATTATCCGTATTTTCTATCCGAATATCCGAAAATTTATATGTATTTATATATGTATAATATAATATATTATATTAACTATAAAATAAATAAGTAATGCTATATGTATAAATATAATCAAAAGTTTGAAAGCCATATGTAATTTATTAAATCAAATCATATCAATCAACTTGACTACATCATTAGGTTCTTTGCATCAAAACTGTAGTATGTAACATCTTGTAGTGATGTTATTTAGATGTTTTGAACGAAATAACTAATGATCTTGGAAAATTAAAAAATTTAGTTTAGCTTACATAGTAGTATATTCCTATTTCACTTAAAAAATTATAAAAAAAATTTAGTTTTAGTAATTATAAGATTATCCGAGTTAACATCCGAATCCGTCTCGTATCCGTTTCCCGAAATATTCGGATTCGTATTTGTATCCGGCCTATTCGTATCCGATTCCATATTCGACAAAAAAATATGGGATATGATACGGGATGAGTACTATCCGCCCGTATCCGTCCCATTTTCATCCCTAGTAATTTACAAATTATTACAACATTCTTTGCATAAATAGAATCGCCCCATGTCCAATTGGTGCATGTATACAAGTTACTATGGCTAGTATATATTCCCCTGTCTCATAATTGTGGCACATTTTCCCGACACATAGTTCAATATATTTATTTTTAAAATATACTACAAACAATATTCTACTTGAGTAATTTTTTATTATATATATTTACATTAGACTTAAGTTAACCTTTAATATTGAAAAATATCAAAAAGTCAAACATATTAGCACTAGGAAGAAGGGATTAATTAATTAATTAATTAATTAATTAAACTGTTCTTAATATGATTCTCGCTACTGCCATCGTACTTCCATTCCTTGTGAGTTTAAGGCATGTTTGGCACCATGTATTAGGGTGTATTAGGATGTATAGTACTATTATGATGTATAAAAATAATGCTAATTGGTGTTTGACAATTTTTAGAGTTGCATAAGTATTATTTTAATGAGGGGTTTGTTTTGTTGTTTATAATTTTGATTTGGTATTTATTTTGTTATAAATATTGTAGTATATAAATTAATTTATTATAAATATTATAATATTAAAATAATAATATCTTAAATATTATTTTTAATAATTATATATCTATTTTTCGTAAATCAAATATTATAATATTAAAATAATAATATTTTAATATGTTATTAAATTTATTATTTTATTAATTATATATCTACATGAAATTATTTTTTTATTTAATTACCAAAAAAATAATAAAATCATACAATACTACATCAGCATATATTATTTATATATTATTATATTTAAAAATATTATATTTTTAATATATAAATACTTTACATTTTTAAGAAATTAATTTTTAATAGAAAATAATAAATTATAATCAATACATCAATACAAAAATATTGTATAATTATAATACAGTACACAACAAACAATGTATAACATTAATTTAATACGGTATTAATCTAATACAACATAATACTATACACCTGCATTAAATAATACAATACACCATAATACAATACAATTCCAAACATGCCCTTAGGAAATAATCATTATCTCCATTGTAAAACCAATAACCAATTGTGTGAGATGGTAAATTAGGGACATCTCTTAGAATACATGGACAAGAGAAGCCACAAAGATCATAACAATCTTAACCTTGGACCATTAATTCATTTGTTCAAATAATATTAGTTCGGGAAAACCAAAACAATCATCATCGCCACAGACATGCAAACTGATCGGTCGACACACTCGCACAGAGGGAATGCAACACAACACAAAACAATACAAAAGCACGTACAAAGTGTAACACAAGATGCCCAAAGTATATTTTCATATTAGTTACCACACAAGACAAAGCAACACATTAGCTAAAAGGATACATCATGACACAAAGCTGATAGTACAAAGCAAATTGCACACAATAGTACAACACAAAGTCAATGGCAATAAACATATAACACAAAGTCAAATAGTATCAAGTACTTCCTCCGTTTTTTAAAGATAGCTACGGACCCACTCAGCACGCAGTCCAATACACATTTTAAACCATTAATAATTCAAATTCGGTACATGTAAAAATTCTAAAAGTTCGATATTTAAAATCTACAAGACGAGACGAATCTAACAAGATCACACTTGGCCATATTTTAACTTGTATAACCATGAGAAAACTTTAAGTCAAAGTATATAAGTGAACAGTACACATTAGTCAACAGTAGCTAACAAAAAAAAACGGAGGGAGTATATGACACAAAGTCAGATAACACAAAGTAAAGTACACATAATACTACATATTATCAAGCAAAAAGTATATGGCACAAAGCCAAACAACCCTAAGAAGGGTTCATCAAGCATCAATAAAACCATTTGGTATTCTTAAAACTAAATTATTTTCTAACCAAGTTGTAGATCATTATTACTACCAATAACTTATTTCTTGTGATATACAACTAGCAATATAATTGAGATGAGGGTTGAATTAGACTTAATTGAGACGAGGCTAGCAAAATATATATTTTATATAATCTTCTTACTTGTACACTCCCTCCTTTTTTTTTTTTTTCTTCTTTTTTCTTTTCTTATAATTTGCTATGGTTGGTGTTATGCTACTGTTCGTTATATCACATTGACTTAAAATTTTATCATAGTTATACAAGTTAAAGTATAGCCTAATGGAATCTTGTTAGATTCGTCTCATCTTGTATTTTTTAAATATCAAGCTTTTAGAATTTTTATTTGTACCGAACTTGAGTTATTAATGATTTAAAATGTGGATTGGACTGTGTGAAATATGGGTCTATAGCAAATAAAAAACAAAAACAAAGGGAGTATAATTTAAGATATTAACCGTTAAAATAGTATATTGATACCGCACCCAAGAGAAATGTCAATAATAAATTGTAGTGGAGGATTCATTTTTCTATATTTGTTTAAATTTTTGCGGTCCAACTCCAAAACCTTAATTTCGTTTGAGGCCTGGAGTGGGCTGGTGAGCTGGATCGGGTCGGCGGACCCATCAGGTGTTTCGGTTTACAGTTACAGACTTTTCATGGCCCAATTAGAGATTGGGCTTTTAATTAGATTAAGCCCAGCCCAGTAATTAGCCCATAAACAAATCGCTGAGTCAGTGTGTCTGAGTGGTGGGAAGCTGGTGATGGGTAGCCGATGATGCAATGCAAGGAAACACAACACAAATATTGTCAAATACCAGGCGGATAAATGGCCATTGGCCACCAGATAAGGATTTAAAGCCCCACCTTTCATTTCCCTCTTTTCTTCCTCCATACTCCCTTCCTCACCCTTTCACCCATTACTACTACTGCTCTGCTCTGTGCTGTGCTCATCTCTCCCTTCCCCCTTTCGAGGCTGGACTCCGGAGCCGCCGCCACCGCCCGTCTCTCCTCCTCTCTCAGGTTCCCACAATTATGCTTTCTCGAATTTTCCGGATTCTTGTTGCTTTACTCTGCTTTCCCGAATTCTGTTTGTTTACCTTCTTTTCATCATCTGATAATCTCAATTCAACACTCAATTTCTACTTCCCCTTTTTCTCTTTTGTCTTTTCCAATGTCAGTCCATGAGGATTAGAATGAGGGTGTCCTGTTTGGCTAACCTTTTCAATCATCTGTACTCTATGTGTTGGTCACTAATTCTGAGCTTTCTGTCAATTCTCATGATTTATAATGATGTAATTCTTGCTAGCATTTGAAATTGTGTTGTTGTAATTTACTAATCATCTGTTTGCAATAGTTTACACAAGTCGGAGAGGGGGAATGTTGGAGCTGCTACATTCATATGCATGAGCATTCAATGTCCCATCTATATGTTCAATGCACTCCTTGTATATGATGACTTAAATCCCTTTCCACAAAATTCTCTTGTCCGAGTGAGGAAAAGGCTTCTTTGTTCATTAAATGGGTGGACTTCAAGGTTGCTGTATTTTGGTTATACTGAATGCGGAACCTAATGATTGTAGGAGTCCAGTAATGCATATGCGTTATTTCTATTCTACGGATAATATTTTTAAGGTTTTGCCTGGAAGGATGACAAGTGAAGACAATGTGCCAATTATTGTTTCCCTCTTCTGACTTCCCATTTGAGTAGACAGAAAATAAATTCAAATGTGCTCGTGACTTTTGTCAACTTCCATGCTCTGTGATTTTAGGCTATTTCACCAGATTTTAAAAGGCCTAGCACTTCCATTTTTGGCATCCATAGCAATTTCAATCTGTCTGACCTCCATATTCTTGAAGACTATCCTCTTAGTCTTATCCGTTATTGTAGATGGCCTCGTCTATTAGCTAATGCAAGATTTCTTTATAAAATCTTCATGTACGGTTATATTGTGCCGACGAAAAGCATTGTTGTTTTTCCCACTATATTGTTATTATCACTTAAAGATCCGAGGGTTACTTTGATCCATGCATACGTGTGCCTCCCCTATTCTGTTTCACCATAATAATGGAAGTTTCTGAGAATGAGTAGTTGGCATCTATTTCAATTAAACTCATCCTCCTTCATCTAGCAAACAGACCAACTAGTCTACTTTCTTTAAGATTTAGGCAATTAATTTGCTTTCAAATTACTTACATCCTGAAAAAGCATATGCTTCTTAGTTTTGAAAAAAAAACTGGATTTTCACTTTTATTTTTTGTTATGAATGACCGAATGCATTTCAGTTTTGACATGCTGGATCTCGATAAATGCTATGAAATTAATTGTCTAGTATAATGTGTGATATAGCATCGGGTTTTTATAATGTGTGATATGGCATGTTGTTACTTATATTCGCTATTGAATTATGCTACATGTTCTAAACTGATGTTATGGTCTGAATCAAGCTGATCAGATATTATTTACATATTAACTTTGCACTTGTATCTCAGGGGATCAAATTGACGAATGAGCATCCTGGTTACTAACTGTTCCTCCTGAGAAACTCGACATGGCACATATAGCTCCAAGTTCCGCAATCAATATTTCACTGACTCCAAGCATTCCCTTTACTACAAAGAAGAGAAACTTCTTAACCAGATGTAGCATCCCACGAAGGTTCACCAGACAAACATTAGCAGCCCAAAAGCATACCGTGCCTCTGTCAACGTCTATTTGTTTGTTTCCCCAATTTCGTATTGGCTGCGGTTTAAATCCCAAGCTAAGAATTCACATAGCTTCTCCCTCACGTGCTGCCTCTGGGACGGATGTTGTTGTTGATGAAACAAATTTGTCCACTGTGGATGACGAAGCTTCGGGAGCAGAGGTGGATTCTTCAGAAGCTAATGGAGAATCGTCTGCCAAATCAGAAGTGAGTTCTGTTAAATCTAAACGTCCCAGACAGGGTAGAAAGAGTGATATGCCTCCTGTAAAAAATGAAGATCTTACGCCTGGAGCAACTTTCACTGGAAAAGTTAGATCAATCCAGCCATTCGGTGCTTTTGTTGATTTCGGCGCTTTCACTGATGGGCTTGTTCATGTTTCGAGGTTGAGTGACAGTTTTGTTAAGGATGTCGCCAGCATGGTAACTGTTGGACAAGAGGTGACTGTAAGATTAATAGAAGCTGACATGGAAACGGGTCGAATATCTTTAAGCATGCGTGAAAGTGATGACCCCAGCAAGGGGCAGCAACAGCGAGATTCTCCGAGCAGTAGTGATAAATCAAGACCTCCTCGAAAGCCAGGACAAAAATTCAATCAGAAGAGAGATGATTCAAAGAAATCTAAGTTTATCAGGGGGCAAGATCTTGAGGGGACTGTCAAAAATATGACTAGATCCGGGGCATTCATTTCACTCCCTGAAGGTGAGGAAGGATTCCTGCCTACATCAGAGGAAGCTGATGAGGGGTTGGGGAACATCATGGGTGGTTCTTCTTTGGAAGTGGGCCAAGAAGTCAGTGTTCGCGTTTTGCGTATTGCTAGAGGACAAGTAACATTAACAATGAAAAAGGAAGAAGATGTCAGTGAGTTGGATGCCAAGCTCAGCCAGGGTGTTGTGCATACTGCAACCAACCCCTTTGTGCTTGCATTTCGTCAGAATGAAGCCATCTCTGACTTTTTGGATAAAAGGGACAAAGAGGATAAGCTTGCAGAGCAGGCTGTTAATGGAACTGACACAGTGATCAGCACACCAAACGATGCTCTGTCCAAAACCTCAGTCAAAGAAGATCTGGAAACTCTTCCAGAGGATGGAACAGGAAACACTGAGGAAGTAGAAGCGCGCTCTGTTGTTCTTGGTGATGATAAAATCCCACTGGCGGAAGATCAGATACCCGAGGAATCATCCGTGGCGGAAGCTAAAGAAGACGTAGAAGCAGCTGATATATCTGGAGAAGTTGCTGATCAATCATCTAGCGTGGATGAAGAAGCTGATGAGAAGGCAGTTGACGACGCAATAGTAAAAGACGAAGCACAAATTCTGACACCAGATGCAGCAACCTCATCTGTCTCAGAAGGTGATTCCAGTGATTCTTTGTCAGCAACTCAATATGAATCCGATCCTCCCCCAACTGACCAAACCTTGTCTAACATTGTTGAAGAAATCACACCAACCATGAATGATGCAAAAGATTTGGAACCTAAAGAAAACGAACCAGAAGTTGATTTGTCCACAAAAGAAGCTGAAGAAAAATCAATTTCCGATGCAATTGTGGAAGCCGAACAACAAACTCAGGAAGCAGATGCTGAAATTTCTTCATCTGTGCAAGGTGATTCTGAGGTACCGGGGGATCTTTTGTCGACAACTGAAAGTGAAGCAGAAGATAATATAGTGAAGGACGAAGATCAAAGTGAAAACACAAACAGCACCGAGTCTTCTGTTGCACAAAATGAAGAAGTTGACAGTATCGAAAACTCAACCGCACAAAGTGGCTTGTCATATCTCGAGACTGACGCCACAGGTTGTAGTCGAACTATCCTAAACCACTTCAAATAAAAGCTTGCGGGAGATAACTTGAATATCAATTACAATTTTTTTAGTGTCATATGCTCTATATTTGAAGGAAATTATTATGGGGATGTTTGGGAGTTAGCTAATAGTAGATTCAGAGAGAAAATTATGAGACAATCTGCTTTTCGAATACACTATTTGCGACAGATCCACTCGCCCCCAAACATCTACTATATGGCACAGTTATTTTTCTGTATATTCTGGAATTCTTGGAGTAGGTTTATCTAATAATTTATATAAAGTTCTAAACTTAAGGTCTGCCTCTTAAACGTGCCAAATTTTAAAATCATGTTTGCAGGAAGTCTGGTAGAGGCTGGAGTTGATGGGGAGCTGGTAAATGTTACTGCGAGTGAAAGTGAAACACAAACATCTTCAACTGCTCCAAATGGAAATATCTCTATTCCAAGTGGACAAAGTGATGAAGCTTCTTCTACAGCAGCAACCACCACAGGTCTTGGCTTCTTCCTTTCACCCATGCACACAATTTGTTAATTTTCCCAACTTCAATATGATCCATTCTGAAGACCAAAGACACTTAACATTCTCATCAACAAAATAGTGTGTCCAACTTTCAGATGGAAACTGTAGAATAATGGGTAGGAGGTTCCATCGAAAAATCAATTGGCCTTCGGTGGAGTAGTTTCTATCCATATAAGCATGGGGGAATCCCACTTTATAACCAATGTGGGACACTCAACACAACCCCTCGAGATGAAATTTATCTTGAAATCGAATCCCACATACAGAATCACAACATATCCATTCCGGGTACCCATGGCTCTTATACCATACTGAACAGTGGATAAGAGGTTCCAACCAAAACCAACTGGGTTTGGGTGGAGTAGCTCCTACGCATATAAAAGAGGGGGAATTCCACCTCTAACTGATGTGGGATACTTAATATAGGAACCATCATGATCTCAGTATTTGGTCATAATACATGTCACATTGAAAGTTTGGTTAAAGTGTATATGTAACGTGCTAGGTCCACTAGAGTAGGATATAAATGTAGTAGGTGGGTAATGTTCTATTACAACCGAGAATGTGCACAGATGTAGCTTTGTGTTTTCTTTCATATTCTAAAATTATTACCACTGGTTTTCATAGTGTGCCCTTGGGTTTGCATTATTTGCTAAAGATGTTGGGATAGACAAGCATCTATTTTGTCCTTCCATTAATGTACAAGGAAATAATTTAACAGAGAGTCAAAATTTTATCCTGATATTTTTGCTTCTGAGTGATACTTCCAAAAATTTAAGGATCTACAGGCTCTGTCTTTGAGTCTTTCCCTAACGACCTATATGCGTATTTACATTTATGTCTGCAGAGATATGTGTGTATATGTTATGTGAATATCTTAGACATATGTGTGTGTGTGTGTGTGAATGTATTTATAGTACCCTGACCTGTTGAGGGCCGGAGTCATCTTATACCTTTCTAGAATTAAAGACAGACCACATACATTAACACAAGTTCTTTTAAATGCACTTTGGCCTAATCAGACACACCTTGGGAAGCTTCCAAGGGGGTCATCCATCTCAAAACTACTCCAGCCTTAGCACATTAAACCTTGAAGTTCTTCTGGGATTGTCAACAAGAATATTCTTTCACTCCTTTTAATGCAATCTTTAACATTACCCCATCCCACGTATTACAATATCACATATTTGGGAGTGAATTCATGGATGAGGGAAACCAGGGCTCATGCTACGATGGAGGTGTGAATGAGTAGTTGTTTTCAAGGCACAATATAGATTTACACGACCCTATTTTATTTTAGGCTCGAGAAATTTATACGAAGATCATGTCATAGCCTTTTTTGAAAGCTGTATTATAAACTATGAATAATATAATAAAATTCTTCCTGTATGATCTGGGTAGGATGAGGTATTTTAAATTTTTAATTGTTAATGGATACTCTTCATTTTATATTTCATGAGTTGACAATCTATTTTGAAGTGTTTGTATGTGGAAAAAGAGATGCCTGTAGCCTATCTTATATATAATCACAACACAGGGTTTGTTTTCTACTCATGAACATGGGAAGCTCCAAGGTTTTATGCATTATTGTATTAGTTCTGTGAAATTGATTTGATTTCTTCCCCGTGTTACTTTCTGGTGGTAATACTATTGTTGATATCAGCTACCTTGTTCCCTGTAAATTCTGATACTCTCTCTTTAATATTCCACTTAAGCGGGGGATCGTAGTGACTACTGACCATGGTTATAGCTAAAATCACATTCAAGTATATCCTGCCCATTAAGATATCTTTACTCTGGATTGCAGCTGCTATATCACCAGTTCTTGTGAAGCAGTTGCGCGAGGAAACAGGAGCAGGAATGATGGATTGTAAGAGAGCTTTATCTGAAACTGGAGGAGATATGGTTAAAGCTCAGGAATACCTTCGAAAGAAGGGTTTAGCTAGTGCTGATAAGAAAGCTAGTAGAGCCACAGCTGAAGGCAGGATTGGTTCGTACATCCATGACAGCAGGATTGGAGTCCTTATAGAGGTGAACTGCGAAACAGACTTCGTGGCTCGAGGTGACATATTCAGGGAACTGGTTGAGGACTTGGCTATGCAGGTGGCTGCATGCCCGCAAGTTCAATACCTCGATACTGAAGAAGTTCCCAAAGAGATTGTCGAGAAAGAGAGAGAAATAGAAATGCAGAAGGAAGATCTGCTTTCTAAGCCAGAACAAATTAGGTCCAAGATTGTCGAAGGGCGGATAAACAAAAGGCTGGAGGAGCTTGCACTATTGGAGCAGCCTTTTATCAAGGATGATAAGGTAGTGGTGAAGGACTGGGTGAAAAAGACCATTTCAACAATCGGAGAGAACATAAAAGTAAAGAGATTCGTTCGATACAATCTTGGGGAAGGTCTGGAAAAGAAAAGTCAAGATTTTGCTGCCGAAGTTGCTGCCCAGACTGCAGCTAAACCGACTTCCACATCAGCGAAACAGGAGCCTGCTCCTGTGGACACCAACGAAAACATAGAGTAAGTATATCTCTTCCAACTTGCTGTATATTGATTGATCAAGGTTTGAGAAAGTGAAAATGATCATCCTTTATTCATTGGATACATGTGACACACAACAGAGATTCAGCAAAATGATTACTTGTTATTACTGTATGTTATCTCTAGCGTTATCCGTAAGCATTACTAATTTGTTTTAGTATTTATATAGGTCTCCGAAGCCTGTGGTCTCTGCAGCACTAGTGAAGCAACTGCGAGAAGAAACTGGAGCTGGAATGATGGATTGCAAGAAGGCTCTTTCTGAAACTGGAGGAGACCTTCAGCAGGCACAGGAGTACCTCAGGAAGAAGGGACTTTCAACTGCAGATAAGAAATCTAGCCGACTCGCAGCTGAGGGAAGAATCGGGTCTTACATTCACGATTCACGCATTGGAGTTCTAATCGAAGTCAATTGTGAAACTGATTTTGTGGGAAGAGGTCAGAACTTTAAGGAATTGGTCGACAATCTAGCAATGCAAGTAGTTGCCAGCCCACAGGTGCAGTATGTGTCAACTGAGGATATCCCTGAAGAGATTGTGAGCAGAGAGAAAGAACTGGAGCTCCAGCGAGAAGACATACTGTCAAAGCCCGAGAACATCAGAGAAAAGATTGTGGAGGGACGAGTGAACAAGAGGCTCGGCGAGCTTACCCTCCTGGAGCAGCCTTTCATCCGGGATGATAGCATGTTAGTCAAGGACTCAGTGAAGCAAACTGTCGCTGCCCTTGGGGAGAACATAAAAGTCAGGCGCTTCGTCCGGTTTACTCTTGGTGAGACAATAGAACCAAAATCAGGCGGTGAAGAAGCCTGAGACGAGTCGATCAATGGCAAAGAGTTTGGCGGAGATGATTTCAAATTGGGTTTGGAGATTGGTGAAACTGAAAAGGAGTAGGAAGTTGGAAGTGAGGAAAAAAGTGTTGGAGGTGAATGAAGAGGGAGTATTGGTTGATTCTTTTTGTCCCAAACATGAATGGAAGAAAAATCAAGTTTTAGTAGTTTGTCTGCACGCTGAAGCAACTTTGGATATCGTCTCATTTGACATACTATATGTCTGTAAGAATTACACCGGAGGCTCACCTCCCAGGATTTTGGACAAGATATGAACAAATTTTGTAGAGTTGTTTCTAATTAATGCTTCAATACAAAACCGTTTCATTATAGGATTTTCTATTATTGTCCATAAATTACTCGGATTCCCTTAGGCTTGCCAACTGCTACACTGCAATTAGGGTTGGGTATTAGGGTTGGGTTTAAGTACTGATTCAGTTGTCCCATGAATGTTATGTGCTGAGAAGTGAGAGTCATGCGTTTAAGTTGCCTTATTTGTCTGTGTTGTGGAAATCGGGTTAGTTTCCACTAAAATTATACCCGAATAATAGAGCTATTAATTAAACAATAAAGAGAACACCAAGATTTAATGAGGTTCGGCACAAATTTACCTACGTCTTCCGGGCCCCACCGAATTATTATTTCACTATGAGGGAGAAATATTACAAAAGGGTTTTGGAAATAATTTCCAGACAGACAAAACCCACTCGACAAGGAGAGACTAACAAAAGCCTAAAAAAGCTACACTCTCTCACAAGAATTTCAAGGTAGTGCCTTGAAATTCTGCTTTGGCTCTCTTTGCTGGTGGTACCATTCCAACTAATGAATGCCTCCTATTTATAGGCATGTGGATGGGGCAGTGGCAGACAATTAAGCAAGAGTAGACGAAATTTGCACAGTAATAGGCACGTGAGCAGCAACAATATGAACAGGGTGGGAGACTGAAGACATTGACATTCACCTAACCTATTAATTGTTGGGCGGACCACATTCACAAATCTCCACCTTGGTTCGCCCCAAATTCCAATCACAGTATCTCCTTCAATATTCTCTCACCATGAAATTCGGCAGGACCTCCAAACGCGCTTTTCAGCACCAACTTCAAACTCTTGAGACATTTATCAAGTTCAAACAATGTTCGAACTTGATACCTGTTACTGTCAACATATCTGCAGGATCTCGGTGGTCTTGATCTTTTGCACCTTGACTCCATATTCTTCAATTATTTCCCGCAAAAAATGGTACTGTACGTCGATATGCTTGGTTCTAGCATGATAAACCTGGTTCTTTGCTAGATGAATAGCACTTTGACTGTCACAAAATACTGTTACATGTTTCTGACCAACTCTCAAGTCATCCAACAATCCCTGTAACCAAATGGCTTCCTTAACAGCTTCAGTGATGGCCATGTATTCTGCCTCCGTTGTTGACAAAGCAACGGTTGACTGTAAGATAGACTTCCAACTAACTGGTGCGTTTGCAAGAGTAAACATATATCCAATAGTTGATCGACGTTTATCCAGATCTCCTGCATAATCTGAATCACATTACCCAACTATATGTTGACCAGTAATATTAGTCTTCTCAAATATCAATCCAATATCTAAGGTTTTCAAGATATACCTTAGAATCCATTTCACAGCTTGCCAATGATCTTTACCAGGATCATGCATGTACCTGCTCACTACTCCAACTTCATGTTAAATGTCAGGCATTGTACACACCATTGCATACATCAAGCTACCCACCGCATTTCAAGAAGGAACCTTTGACATGTATTCTCGTTCCTATTTCGTCTTCGGGCATTGTGAAGCACTAAGTTTGAAATGAGGAGCAAACGGTATACTTACAGGTTTAGTTTTCGTCATGCCAAACCGTTGCAATACTTTCTTCAGATATTGCTTCTGAGTCAAACTCAGAGTGCCCCTCTTCCTGTCTCTCGTTATTTCTATACTGAGAATTTTCTTTGCTTCACTGAGATCTTTCATTTCAAACTCCTTGCTGAGTTGGGACTTCAACCTGCTTATCTCTCCTCTATGTTTCGAAGCAATTAACATGTCATTTATATATAGAAGAAGATAAATGAAAGATCCATCATGTAGCTTACGAAAATATACGCAATGATCAAAACTGCTTCTGGTGTACTTCTGGCCAATCATAAATTGATCAAATCGCATATACAATTGCCTTGGTGATTGTTTCAATCCATAAAGCGATTTGTTCAACTTGCAAACCCAATCTTCTTTTCCAGCAACTTCAAATCCTTCTGGTTGGGTCATGTAGATTTCCTCCTCCAAATCACCATGTATGAATGCCGTCTTTACATCCATTTGAACTAGTTCCAAATCAAGCTGCGCTACCAAGGCCAATAAAATACGAATAGAGGAATATTTTACAACAGGGGAAAATACCTCATTGTAGTCAATTCCCTCCATTTGAGCATAGCCTTTAGCTACCAATCTTGCCTTGTAGCGAACGTCATTCTTTTATGGAAATCCTTCTTTCTGAGCATAGACCCACTTGCAACCAATTGCCTTCTTTCCCTTTGGGAGTTTAGCTAGCTTCCACGTGTGATATGCTTCAAGGGAATGCATTTCCTCGTCCATGGCTTTCTTCTACTTTTCTTTCTCCGGACTAATTTTTGCATCAAGAAAAATTTGTGGTATACCTTCTTCAATAACAGGAAGTGCATAGGCCAGCATATTTTCGAATCGAGCAGGTTTCTTAATTTCTCTTCTTGGCCTCCTAACTGTAATTGATAAGTCTTGTTGCTCCTGAGGTTCTTGGGTTAAAACCTCACTTTCTCTGGGCTCTTCTTCGGTACTTGGACCATCATCTTCTATTGGTTGACCATCTACCTCTCTGGTTGTAGATGTCTGAAACTCCACCTGTTGAGGATAATGCTCCACCTGCTGAGGCGTACTATCCGTCTACTGCTTAGTTACCTTATTCAACATTATCGCTTCGTTGAAGGTAACATCTCTGCTAAAGATCACCTTTTTCATCTCCGGGAACCATAGGCGATATCCTTTTACTCCAGAAGATATCCCTACGAAAACAGCTTTTCTCGCCCTCGGATCCAGCTTTGATTCTTTCACATGATAATAGGCAGCGGAACCGAACACACGTAAAGAATCATAATCATTTGCAGGTTTGCCAAACCATGCCTCCAAAGGTGTCTTGCCTTTAAGTGCAGTTGATGGTAGTCGATTGATTAGATGGCTCGCATATATCACCGCTTCAGCCCAGAACTGCTTGCCCAAATTAGCATTGGACAACATACACCGAATTTTCTCCAACAAGGTTAGGTTCATCCGTTCAGCCACCCCATTCTGTTGTGGCGTGTCCCGCACAATGAAATATCGAGAAATACCTTCTTTCTTGCACAAATTAAAAAAAAAGGGTCATTTCGATATTCTGTGCCGTTATCAGATCGAAGTACTTTAATCTTCCTCCCGGTCTGGTTCTCCACCATTTTCTTCCAAGCGAGAAATTTCCCAAATGCTTCATTTTTTGTTCGCATGGGATACACCCATACTCTCCCGGAAAAGTCATCAACAAACGTTACAAAATAGTGGTTTCCTCCCAGAGAAGTCGTCTTGGTAGGTCTCCACACATCTGAGTGAATGTAATCCATAATGCCTTTTTAGTGTTATGAATTGATGTTCCAAACTTCACCCGCGTTTGCTTTCCCAGAACACATTGCTCGCAAAATTCAAATTTGCAAGTCTTTGCACCCTTTAATAATCCTTGCTTTGCTAGAGTCTGCAAGGATTTTTCCCCAGCATGCCCAAGCCTCATATGCCATAGCTTGGTCATCTCCTCTTCCTTGTTTGCTTCTGATACTGCTGCTGCAATGCCAATCACTGTATTGCCCTGGAAGTGGTATAAGTTATTTTTCCTTATACCTCTCATGACGACAAGTGCTCCCGGGATCACTTTCATAATTCCATTCTGAATGCTGATGGAGTGGCCTTTAGCTTCCAAGACTCCCACAGATATGAGATTCTTAGCAAATTTCGGTATGTACCGAACTTCCGTCAGCACCTTGGTTGTTCCATCGAACTCCTATGTTCTAACTTATCCTTCTTTCTGATCTCGTTAGAATATAAGGCAGTGGTAACTTCTTTAAAGGAAATTGTTTCCTTTCCAGTCAGCATACTAACAATTATATGCTCGTATTCATCGGGGAGTGAAGCTAACAGTATCAACACCTTGTCAACGTCATCTATCTTCTCGTCGAGATTCAATAAATCGGTGACCAAATAATCAAATCTAGTTATGTGTTCATTTATCGTTGTACAGGGCAAATACTGGAATCGATACAACTTCGTCTTCATGTAGAGCTTGTTCTCCGTACTCTTTTTCATGAATTTATCCTCCAATTCTTTCCACAGTCTGTGCGCCATCGTCTCTCTCATAAGCGGATACTTCTGCTCCTTTGAGAGACATAGCCAAATTGTACCACACGCAAGGCGGTTGATCATCGTCCAGTCTTTATCATCAACACCATCTGGTTTGGTTTCTTCAAGTGCCCCATCTAGCTCCTGCTGGTACAAGATTTCCAATACCTCGCACTGCCACATATCAAAATTATTGGTACCGTCGAATTTTTTGACGTCAAATTTGGCATTTGAAACCATCGTCCGTGATGACGATGTCACCAACGGCTTCAAATCTGAAGTTGACGTTTCATCGGACCTATCCGCCATTTCTGCTTCAAAGTTTAATTAATAGCTCACAAACGGTAGCTCAACCAAGATGCGTTTCTGATGTGGAAGATCAGCTTAGCTGCGACCACAGAGCATACTATGCAACCAAGGCTTTGATACCAATTATTGTGGAAATCGGGTTAGTTTCCACCAAAATTATACCCGAATAATAGAGCTATTAATTAAACAATAAAGAGAACACCAAGATTTAAAGAGGTTCGGCACAAATTTGCATACGTCCTCCAGGCCCCACCGAATTATTATTTCACTATGAGGGAGAAATATTACAAAAAGGGTTTTGGAAATAATTTCCTGACAAACAAAACCCACTCGACAAGGGGAGACTAACAAAAGCCTAAAAAAGCTACACTCTCTCACGAGAATTTCAAGGTAGTGCCTTGAAATTCTGCTTTGGCTCTCTTTGCTGGTGGTACCATTCCAACTAGCGAATGCCTTCTATTTATAGGCATGTGGATGGGGCAGTGGGTAGCAGACAATTAAGCAGGAGTAGACGAATTTTGCACAGTAATAGGCATGTGAGCAGCAGCAATATGAACAGGGTGGGAGACTGAAGACATTGACATTCACCTAACCTATTAATTGTTGGGCGGACCACATTCACAGTCTGATTTTAATTAATCACTGTAATAAGATGATTGCCGGTCTATTTTAATACATTGATTCTGGCACTGGTGGGGACATTTGCTGTATCCAGTCAAACATTTCAGATTTGCATTTTAATTCATCAACCTGCAGTTTGTTAAGAAATAAATGTACAGATGTGCATTTTTTAAATCCACCTACCTCCGGAGTCATCATATCCGGCGTTTTCAGATGCCGTCCCTTGTGGTTTCACAGTGTGAATTTGGATGTTTGGTATTTTCGGATGCCTTTGTTTTTGGAGGAAATAAGGTTTGGTGTGTCGTCATTTGGTGTCATCACGTTTAAATCCATCATTTATGATGAGTTTATATTTTATGGCATGTCTAAACATGCCATATACTGTATTTTCGGTGCTAACGGCAGAATATGTATGTATTTTGCAGATCCCTTCAATTGCGGGCCACTGGAATGACAATATCTTACACCTTAGCACATCATGCACCATCGAGGGACGGATGTGTATAAAGAATAGTAGTGGTGGTACATTACACCACTCAAATTGATAAAATTATTATTTTAAGTTAAAATACTTTTACGTTAGGCTTGATTTGACTTAATGCAACCACCGGTGACACTACCATTATCAAGTCCAACTTAGCTTATCTCTTTGTTTCTTTGTTGTTACTCATATCCCTAATTTCAACTTGGCTTCCATTATATTCTGTGACATTTGCTACTGAGTCACCATCACCTATAACATGCAGCGGGTACTGAATAGTAATAATAGTAATAGTTTAGCACCCTAACCCAACCCCTACAATTAAAAAACATTTGGTAAACAAGTTTTTCAATAGTTATTAGGTGATTGGGTAGATTTTAGGTCTGTTATGTACATAGAGCTGTAGCCGCGGGCTGTAGCTGCGACTGCAGCTGTAAGGAGTTGTAGTTGTTTGGAGGCTATCAGTTTTTGCATAAGTTTTCGGTACATGTAATTATAGCGGTCATAAATTGTAATTTGAAAAGAAAAATTAATTAAATTTGAAAATTAGCTACTTTCCAAAAGCTACTGAGCGTAGCTTCTGATTGTGGAGCTTTTCAGAGCTGCAATTCACAGCTAAAGCCTTCAAAAGCTAGTGTGCAAAACGGGGCTATTGTTTTGAAAATAAAAACTAAAGCACCCAAAAGCTTCCAAAAATTACGTGCAGAACAGATCTTTTAGCTGTTTGTACCAGTAAGGCTACTTTAGCTAGTGTTGTGGTTCAACTTTTTCATTTTAATATTTTTTCTTCTCAAACTGCCTTCATTCTCTTCATCGCCAACCTATTTACGCAACAATGTCGTATCTCTCTATATTTTCAACTGTCATCCCAAGTCCTGATTAATGTTTTGGATTAAGAATATACTTACTTTGTATTTGTAAATTATCAGATTACTCATACTCACCAGACACTTTTAAGCTTTTATTAAGGCACCCATCTCAAACACAAAAAAAATGAACAGAGAGACGTGACACAATTTAGAGCTATAGGCTCCATGTACATATAAAATTAGGTGTAGTGAGGACATATTATTGATATTATTTTGATTAAAGGTAATAAATATCAATATTTGATCTATTTCTTCTTGGAATTACATTGTCTAGTTTGTTTACACTACTGAAAATAAATGGTAATGAAATGGCATTATATTGTTGAAGGAAGTTGGCGGAAAATTGATTGATTAGTTTAATGTGGACAATGTGAGAAATTTTAAAACACTAAAAATTTCCTTTTTCGCACCGTTGTTCGGTCCTGGTTGGCCGTGCACAAAACAGGGCGCACAGCCAACCCTGCCGTGCACGAAGCACGGCGTCGTGCCCACACCCTAGACCACAAGTCATGGTGCGACCGTGCACCGTGCACTCAAACGACGCACCACGTCCGAACTGGTACCAGCAGCCCAAAAAACTTACGATGTTCAACATCAAATTCAACCCAAAACCTAATTTATCCCCAAAAAATATTATTAAACTCTTCTTACTCACAATGTGGTACTAATTTAATATTTTTAACATCTAAAATCAAGATCTACTTCAAACGGGTGAATTTAACATGTAGTTTAATATTTTTGTAACTTAATCTATCCATTTTTTGTGTAATATGGGATGTATGGCTTCGACTGTTATCTTCTTGCTTGTAGTTGATTGAATTTGATTAAAAATGGTGAAGAACAAGAACACCAATGAAGAACAAGAAACATGTGTTTGGTTTCAGAAGAAGAAAGTAACGTTGGAGAAGTTGAAACTGGGTCGAGCTGGGGTGGGGTGTGATAGTGGGGTGAAATTAGCAAATACTACATTTAGTTATTGTTTTGGGTATACAAGGGCAATTATATAATTGTGGGTGGGGTGATTTTAAAATTTGCTTACCTTTTGAATTTATTAGATGTGTGAGTTTAAAATTGGGGTGAATTTAGTAATAGGTAGAGTGTGAATAGCCGCGCCCAATGATTAATGATGCAACTTTCTAGTCAACACTTGGAATTTAATTTGCACCTCCAATTTTTCTCTTGATGTGAAACAATATCTAGAACAAAAAAAATACGCATGCATAGCGTAATAATTAGATGGCAACAAATACAGAACACTCATACGAGCCACATAATCCAAGCTAAAAGCCAGAGCCACAAGCTCAACATAGATATTTATGGCACACCAAAGGTACCCGCAACCACTCCGGCGTTATTGTCAATTATCCTCACACACCATAAAGCCAAACCTCACCGCCCAACATATTACATCAAACAAGCCTGATATCCGTCAAAGGCAAAGAGACACGGCAACTGGCATTGGCAAGGCCAATGCATAAGAGTTGAATATCCTTCCCGAAGAAAATCCTGGTATTTTGTTCCAATCAAACCACCCAAAGAGCACCAATAAAAATCACCCCATGCTGCGAAAACATAACATGAAGAAATTCCCTAATATCCTCATTCGCAATCAAATCATGATCCTGTGGCACCTGAAGCATATCCCAAAGTTGCTTGACTCAAGTGCAGTAAAAGAGGCAGTGGCTCCATGTTTCCGTCGAAGTGCCGCAAAGAGTGCACAAGGGGGAGGAGGTCAGGTTTCTTTGGAATCGAGTATAATTCACCGGCAAGGAGGAATGGCAAATCAACCATTGGAAGGGACATTCTTTAATCTTATCTATTACGCCTTAGATGAAATTCATGAGCTTAGTGTTAAGAACTTTTCACACACGATAGAAGTTGATAGGATTATTAACGTTATACAAGTCGATCGGCCCCTCTTGAGAATGTTGTGGAGCAATATTCATATTAAGAAGAAGAAATCCAATAATTACTATACGAGGTTGTTGCTTCACGCAGACATTTAGACAATTACTTCAAAACACAATTGCGGACTTGTAAGTGTTTTTGGTAAGATTGTTTGATATGTTGATTTTGATCAGGAAAAATCCTGAAATTCACGTTGTGTTGATTACATTATTATGATGAGGATATTCATGAAGAGAATCGAAATCTAGACTGCAATATTTTGGGTGTGTGTGTCTATATATCCATTAGCTAAGAGGTGATTGAGGTTGATACAATTGTTACTAGTTAGTAATTATTTTTAATTTGGGTTTATCTATTGAATGAATGCTTCATATTCTGGGTTAGACAAGACTTGAAGGTGGTGGACAACACCGAGACGTTGGTGTTGTTTGGATGTAACCATATAACAGATAGCATATAGCAGATTGACTAATAGATATTGGCAGATTTAATAAAATATGTTTGGTAAATAACATAAATATTAATGGCTCCTCCAAAAAAAAAAGTAGAAGATAACATATTTAATAATATGTAAAACTTTACAATCTCGTATATCTTCCTCTCCTCAATACGCATCAAATCTAGCACGTTGATGCAAATATGTTCCCTAATATGCTACTTACCAAGCACGCATATAGGCCGGTCAAATATGCTATATGGTATATTGTCCTCAATATGCTTACACCCAAACAACCTATTTATATCATGAGATTTTACAATCTGACGATGCGCGGACAGTTTTACTAATACTCCTTCCCTCCCAGCCTAATTGAATAGACTGGGACAGAAGGAGTAATTACTTGTTGATCTAAAATATGAAAACTGAATAGTATTGTGCTGATCTAAAAGTATTGTGCAATCTCAATAAACATTTTCACCAAGTAAAAACATACTAAAAAGTATTGTGCAGGGCCATTGAGAAAACATTATCACTAGTTTCACACATCAAAATTCAATAGACAATTTGGTGAAGCAACATCCACCTTCAACTGGCTTCAAGCATTTAACTTTTATTTAACTTGATCCTATTTTATAAACCAAACTGTAACTATTAAAATAACAATAGAGGCCAATCATATATCGTTATTGTCTATGTCCTCCCCAGACATTGTTTATTGCCTTGTTTACGCAGAACACAACACTTTCAAGCAGATTATCTAAAGATATTTCCAGATAAAGAATTTTATTCTTAGGTACATTATGTAGTATATTAGTGCTGCTGAGATATTATTTTCTTGTGATAGGGTTTTAATATTCATTTCATATATTTTGTTTATGTCCTTCACTTTTATTTTAGCTACTACTCCCTCCGTTCTTTTTTAACTCTACCATTTACATAGTTGATACTATTCATCAAGTAATTTTAAATCAACTTTTTAGTATAATTATATAAGATAAAACATAGTCAAGTGAGATATCGTTGGATTCGTCTAACCGCGTAGTTTTAGAATATGAAATTTTTATAATTTCTACTCATATATAATTTGAGTTATTAATGATTAAAAATGTGTATTGGATTGTGTGCAGTGGAGAAATTGAGAGGTTATAAAAAACAAAGGGAGTATGTTGAAGTTGGACACTGAATTTAAGAAAGAGAAATAGTGTATTTTATTAGAGTAAACACAGAAAAATGATATTCCCTCTGTCCCATTAATTCTGTCACAAATTTTTTAGATACGGAGTCCGATGCACTTATATAACAGTTAATATCTTAAAATATATAAAAGTAAAAATTATATAAAATATTAAAATATATGTTACAAAACTATGCGAAGAGACAAATCTAATAAGATCTCACATGACTATATTTTTTCTTATATAACTGGAACAAAAAATTTATGTCAAACTGATGGTTTTTTAAGATATGGGACTATAGTGTTTATGTATGTGAGGTATGTGATGGGTAGTTAGTGTGGGAAGTAATCTTTGAGTGTTAAAGGAAAGTTTGAAAGGAGGTTGAAGATAGAGTTTTAGAAATGAAGTTGTATTACTTGAATGGATTGGTGGTGATCTTGTTGTTGTTATGTTACAAGATCCTCAATGGCTGCATCTATTTATACTAGCCAATGGAGCTTGATGGATCATTCTAGGACATTCTTTCTCTAGATCATTCTCTCATCTTCAAATTTAATCACATGCCTATATCTAGAATTTTATCTAATCAAGTTTACATTACCTGAACATTCTAGAAATGTGCACCATAATTTTAATACTCCTCATTGGTGCGTATTTCTACAACTCCAATGAGTTCTCGTAATAAAGTCTCGAACTTCCATCGTGGTAGTGCTTTTATAAATATGTATGCTAATTTGTCTTCTGTCTAGCAATGCTCCAGCTCAATTTCTTTGTTTGCTTCTGCTTCTCTGATGAAGTGATACTTGATCTTGATATGTTTGGTTTTGTTGTGGAATACTGGATTTTTCGTCATGGCTATTGCAGTCTTACTGTCGCTTTGTAGCTTTATCTAGTGGCTCTCCCATACCTTCAACTATTCTCTTCAATCAAATTACTTGGCTTGTAGTCATTGCTGTTGCATTCTGCTTCGACTGATGATTGTGCAAATGTTGCTTGCTTTTTAGATGCCCAAGAAAATATTCCTGAATTGATTGTAAATGCATAGCCTGATGTGTTTCTCATATCATCAACTAATCTTGCCCAATCACTGTCAGTATAGCCTGTTAGTTTAGAGTCTGGTGCTGATTCGTACCAGATGCCGAATATCTTAGTTCCTTGAACATATCGGAGTACTCTCTTCGCTGCTCCATAGTGAATTTGAGTTGGATCTTGCATGAACCTTGACAGAAAGCTGGTTGCATACATTATGTCTGGTTGAGTCACTGTCAGGTAGAGTAGGCTTCCGATTGAGCTTCGGAATTTTGAGGTATCTCTTTTTGGTGAGCCATCTTCCTTTTGTAATACCTTATTATTGTCAAGTGGAGTTGCTACGACCTTGCAACCCTCCATTTTAAACTCCATTTTAAACTTCTTTAGTAAGCTCTCAGTATACTTCTTTTGAGAGATGAAAATACCATCTTCTCTTTAATCTATCTCGATGCCAAGAAAATATTGCATCAAGCCTAGATCAATCATCTCGAACTTTTTCATCATGTCTTCTTTAAACTCCCCAATTATTGTCTCATTATTTCCTATGAATATAAGATCATCAACATATAAAGAGACAATGAGTTTGTCATTCGTACCTTGGGTGTTGATGTATAGTGTTGGCTCACTCATACTCATCCTGAATCCAAGCTGAGTGAAGTAGTCATCAATTCTGCTATACCATGCTCGTGGCGCTTGCTTTAGTCCATATAATGCTTTCTTTAGTCGGAGGACTTTATCTTCATGCCCTTGTATCATGAACCCTTGAGGCTGCCCACATAGACCTCTTCATTAAGATATCCATTAAGGAGTACTGATTTCACATCGAGCTGATATATGTTCCACTTTTTCTCTGCTGCTAGTGCAATAAGTGCTCGTATGGTGTCGAGAAGGGCGACTGGAGCGAATGTCTCATTGTAGTCTTCTCCATATTGTTGTGCATATCCTTTACTGACAAGCCTCGCCTTATGTTTTTGTATTGAAACGTCCGGGTTAAGTTTTGTCTTGTAGACCCACTTAACTCCGATGGCTTCTTTACCTTTGGGAAGATCTGCCAGCTCCCATGTTTTGTTCTTTTCAATCATACGTATCTCCTCCTCATCCATTGCTTTTATCCAAACATCCTCTCTGGAAGCTTCTTCAAAGTTATTTTGTTCCAAGTTCGCAAAATTGCATCTATGGTAAACTTCTGTCAGATCTGAATTTTCTTGGGATGGATTCTGGAGATGTGATAGGATTTTCTTCCAAGACTTGTCTTGGTGCATCCGGTGGGTTGCCATCATCTCTTTGTTGTTGGGCTGGTGCCGATAAGTAGATATTCTTTTTCTCTATTTGGTCTGTCTCCCAGTTATAAATAAACATCTTCATCGAACACCACATCTCGACTAATGATGAGCTTTTTATTTTCCAAGCTATACACTCTATGACCTTTTGATTGAGTGCTATAGCGCAGAAAAATTCCTTTCTCTGGCTTCTCATCGAGCTTGCTCCTCTTCTCCTTTGGGATATGGACATAGCAGATACATCCAAAGACTCGAAGATGTTTTGCAGATGGTTTCCTTCCGCTCCATGCTTCAACTGGTGTCTTGTCTTGTACTACTTTAGTTGGACATCTGTTGAGGAGATAGACTGCAGTACTCACGGCCTCCGCCCGGAAGGTTTTGGAAGACCTTTCTCCGTCAGCATAGATCTTGCAGTCTCCACCACAGTCCTATTTTTTCATTCAGACACATCATTTTGTTCTGGTGCGTATCCGACTGTGAGTTGGTGCTCCATGCATTCATCTTCACATAATTTTGTGAATTGATTGGAAGTATATTCTATCCCTCAATCACTCCGAATAATTTTGATTTTATAGCCACTTTGTTTTTTCAACATAGTTCTTGAATTTTTTCAAAATATCGAACACCTAGGATTTTTCTCGTAGAAAGTAGACCCATGTCATTCTAGTAAAATCATCAATAAATAGGATGAAGTACTTGTTTTTGTCATGAGATGGGGTGCGCATTGGACCACATATATCGGTGTGCACGAGCTCCAGAGGCTTCTTAGCTCTCCAAGATTTCCCAGATGGGAATGCTAGTCGGTGTTGTTTCCCGAGCATGCACCCTTCACAAACTCCATTGAGCTCTTTGATCGGAGGAAAATCACACATCATGTTTTTCTGGTTTACGAGTTTCAATCCTTGTAGATTGAAATGCCCAAACCTTTTATGCCGCAGCCAAGTGTCGTCCAATTGAGCTTTCATGGCAACATTGTTTGCATATCTTCATTGAATTGGGAAGCATCCATTTTCGCTCATTTGGACTTTAGTGATTATGAGGGATTTATCTTTCTTGTCACAAATTGTGTAAGAAATTCCCTCAAATTGTAAGGAATATCCTTTCTCAATCATTTGTCCCACACTCAGTAGGTTTTGATCTATTGTGGGGACTAGAAGGACTTCACTTATATATCTTTTTTCCCTTATTGGTATCTATGACAATGGTTCCTTTACCAGTTATCTCCATATAGTCATAATTTCCTAGTTTAATTTTTGTATTTATCTTTTGAAGTTCACAAAAGATACTATCATTTTTTGTCATGTGATTGCTACAACCACTATCCAAGTACCATGTATCTTTATCCTTAGTAGATGTAGCTTGGCAGACATAAAACAAGTAATCTTCAGATTCTGTATTTTGAGAAAAATTAGCCTCGTGTCTTCGATTAAATCCTTTAGCTTTTCCTCCTCGTCAAAATTTCTTATAGTTTTGTTTATGTGGTTTATCCTTAAACCAACAATCTTTCTCCAAATGGTTTGTTCTTTTACAAATACCACAATGAGGTAACTTATTATTCTCATTTGTAAATTTTTCTTATTGTTCTTCTTTGTTTTCTGAAGTTGCATATTAACTTTAGATTGAAAGGCATTATCTACGTCTTTTTCATAACGCCTTTCTAATCTTTTCACATGAGCATCTAAAGTTCCATTAACTTCGTAGCACTTAATTTATTTATGTCTTTAGATTCTTCAATAGCAGATATTATGGGATCATATTTTTCTGTGCAAGTAATTAGAATTTTAGCAATAATTTTGTTGTCATGGATGTCTTCTCCATAGGCTCGTAGTTGAGTTACTACTTCATTAACTCTAGCGTAATACTCATGAGCAGTCACAGAATCTAACATCTTCAAGTTTTCAAATTTCTTCCTTAAAGTTTGAAGTTTAGTGGACGGTACCTTTTCATCACCTTGAAACTCCTCCTTCAACTTATCACACGCTTCTTTAGATGTTGTTGCTCCCATTATCCTTGGAAAAAACTCGTCTACCAAGCTCATCTGTAGAGCGAGAAGTGTTTGGGAATCCTTCTTTTGGATCTCCTTCAATTCCTCCTTTTGTTTATCAGATTAGTGTGGATATATTGTCAGACATAGTATATACATCACTAACAATATCCCACAAACCTTGAGCACAAAAATGTCTTCATTTTGATGAACTCGTAGTTTTCACCACGAAAAACTGAAATTTGAATAATAGAGCAGAATGTGTCAGCCATGGTAACGCCCGATAATATCAAACGTGGCTTTGATACCATTTATGGTTTTTTAAGATATGGGATTATAGTATTTATGCATGTGACGTATGTGATGGGTAGTTAGTGTGGGAAGTAAATGTTTGAATGTTAAAAGAAAGTTTGAAAGGAGGTTGAAGATAGAGTTTTAGAAATGAAGTTGTATTACTTGAATGGATTGGTGGTGATCTTGTTGTTGTTATGTTACAAGATCCTCAATGGCTCCATCCATTTACACTAGCCAATGGAGCTTGATGGATCGCTCTAGGATATTCTTTCTCTAGTTCATTCTCTCATCTTCATATTTAATCACATGCCTATATTTAGAATTTTCTCTAATCAAGTTTACATTACATGAACATTCTAGAAATGTGCAACATAATTTTAATACAAACATGCACCATGAACAGTGTAAAAAACCCAAATCAAACATTATTAACAGGACGGATGGAGTTGTTTTTTTTTGTCATTTTTAATGAAGACTGGGCAAAGAGGACATCAAATATAGAAACATATCACCTACTTCAAAATGGAACATTGGCAGACGTAGTATTAGATAGTATATAAAAGGATATAGACTTATAATATTAGTAGTTTGGTTGCAAAACATGACCCTTAGCTTCCAAGGATTTCAAATGTTCATTATTTTATCCTCGTTCATTTTATATTACTATCCACTTCAACTTTCATGTGTATTTAAGAAATTTTGTAAGAATTTCTTTCCTACCCTTATTTATTAAGCAAAAAGTCCTAACTTTTGACATTGATAATTTTTTTGGTTTATTTTAGACATGTAAATTACAACATAGTGTAAAAGAAAAGTGGGGGAAAAAAAAAATTGGACATCTAAAAAGGGAATAGTCGGCATAGGATGGAGGGAGTATTTATTTATTGCTTACTGATATAAATTCAAGAAAAAATTTCAATAAACACATTTTCATGGTGAAAATACACACTGATAATAAACAATAAAGTTAAAATATCCAGAACAGCAAGACAATATAAGTAGTTTCACAAGCAAAATGAAAATGGTGATGAAATATCTACTTTCTGATGGTTCTGGCTTGAATCTAGCAGTTCTATATTTCTGAAAAATATTGGAACATGGTAAGCCGAATGGGATTGCACAAAGTAGTATGTTAAATACTACCTCCGTCATTTTTAAAATGCAACATTGGCCACATGCACGCATGTCGATACACATTTTCAATGATTAATAACTTAACTTGTGTACAATTAAAAATTATAAAAAATAGATATTCTAAAACTACATGTTTAGACATATCTCACAAGATCTCTCTGGACTATGTTTTTTTTTTCCTTCCATAACTATGATAAAAATTTGAGACAGTTAAACTATGAACAGTGACAAAAACACCAATGTTGCAATATGAAAAAGACGGACGGAGTATGATTATTTACCTTGGGAGTAAGTAGCTTCTGCATAGCATAAATATGATTTACCTCGGGAGTAAGTACAAGAGAAAATGATAATAACTTTCTGAAAAACCGAATAAAATATAGAAGCCACAGGAACTCACTCTCACTACCACCAAGCCAATTCACAGCATCTACAAAAACTTCATGAAGTTCAGGAGTTCACCGCATACGTGCTTTGTTTGAGGGTGCAGCTGGAGATGATATTTCTTGAAAGCTATTACCAGTTGGAATTAGAGACTGATTTGGTGGTTGGATTTGTGGCGGGCATGTGGAGAGTTCGGGTTGAATATTGACAAGCTGTGCATCATTACAAGAATTATTTGACGATAAAGAGAAATAGTGCCAAGTATAAAACATTACTTGAGATGAGAAGCAACCTGGGGACCTGATCCAGGAACATTTACATCAACTAGAAGGTCACTCCAGTTTGAGTCAAGTGCATCATCAGCAACTGTAATAAATTCATTTGCCTACTCTTGCCAACCAGTTTTCCTAGTTTGGTCTTCTAAAGCCATCACACCAACTGAGGTCTCTACTTGGCCATTTTGAACAGTAGGTATATTCACAGGCATATCAAGGAATCTCTCAATCTCATTCCAGGAAAAATCACCGTTCTCCACAACATACGCTGTCTAGGGGCTGAGGTTTCAAAAAATATCAGACACTGGTCCAAAAGGCAGCCAATCATCCTTTCCATATAAATTCAATACATCCAAACATTGGAGGTTGATTACTTTACCATTTGTGGAACTCAAAACATTAAGATGAAGACAGAAAAAATCCATTTGAAGACCTACATTTCCCAGTAATATACAAGCAATTGTAGAAATAACAATTCTCTCATAAAATGATTAACAATGATGAACAGCGAATACATTGCACCCACAATTAAGATGAAATTCCTTTCCCAAGTGCAGACATCTAAAAGCATCACAAAGCATGAGATTATTAAACACTGATACTCAACCACATCAGCACTTCAACCACATTAGCACTCTCAGGGAAGTGGTTCTTGTGAATCTCCTAACCGAGACAAATGCAGATAAGCATCTGTGCCATAACCTTCCATTGATATAATCTGAAGATCCCCTCCAAAATACCTAGCATACAAGCGGCTTATGGGAAGACCATATCCATAACCTGCCATACTTGTTGCTGTTTCAATGTCAGTTTCAGATTGCTCATCTAAAGGATTTTTTGCGGTACTGTAGAGGTACGTAAAAATTCTAGGAAGACCACTTCGGGGTATTCCACCTCCTTCATCAGAAACCTTGATGGTGACATCCTCCAGTCCATCAGCAACTATTATGCGTATTGGAGGAGCAACCTTGTCTGAATCCATATAACGCTCTTGAACAGCTCGGAGTGAATTCTTTACCAACTCAAAGACCATCAAATGCAAATGTGTAGGCACATAAGGAAACGTAAAATTAGGGTCTCCATAGATATTAATGTCTGGCGAACTCCCATATTCTCGCAAGCAAATTGAGCGCGCATCTTCACTAGCATTTCTTGCTACCTCTACAGGAGACATTTTTGTATGTATGTAGCCAACACAATCAGGAAGTGGATTTGGATCATGCAACGCAACGTGCTGCCCAATGAGCATGCGGATCCCAATCCTCGTCATGTAAAATCGATCCAAGAACTGGTGAATTTCACCTAGACCCTCATAATCAGTTTTAGGATTCAGGTCTTTCTTCAACTGTTGCACACCCAATGCCATCATAGGAACCACATTATTGTGCCTGACTTTGATCATCTTAATCATTTTGGTGAACTCCAGCTCATCATTCCCATCCTTAATACAAGGAAAAGATCTCAGGTCGCGGAAAGAATCCAAGTACCAATCTCTTACTTTCAAAACAGCTGGCTTAAGAGATAATCCACAAGGGAGGGCACCAAGCTCAATTGCACGGCGGGCAATCCGAATAGCAAGCTCCTTATGAAGAAACTGAGCAGAAATGAGGAGATTACGAGGTGTCGGTCGGGAGCCAAATTCCATCATGTAGCGTAGGCTTACACCAGTGGGTTTCATGTTACCCCATCTACGAACTTCCTCAATTAGGTGTTTGGAAAATCCCTCCCAAGCTTTCTTAGCCGCCATTGAAGTAACCACCACCAGCCAATTGTGAAATTAAACACCGTAGAGTCGAAGAACTTGAAGTGAATGGATCACGACTTAAACCCCGGGCCACACCTGCTACAATATGCATTTTTCCAATCAAAATTCAGGGATAAAAAAACAGAGAACTTTCTCAAACAGCTAAGAAGCGAATCCATTCAATTTTCAACACAACAATTAGTACAATCTACACTAACAACAAGAAATTGGAAACTAAAACAGCAACAATTCACTCAATTCTTGCAGATACACGCAATGAAATTAAATAATTTAAAAACCCACCTTTTAGGGTTTGACGAATCTGATGGAATATCTACAGTGCAGGCGGCTGGATAACAATAATATATTCAAAAGTATGGGACGACTACACTATGAATTAATGCCATAACAATAATTGTGAGGGGAATCAAGTGGGCCGTGGGCGCTCATCAAAAAAAAAAAAAAAGCTCATCAAAAAAAAGTGGGCCGTGGGCAGGCTTGGTGGATTTTACACTAAACTAATTGAAATACACTACAAAATCAGGTAAGAACCCAATTCAATTTCAATCCATTCCTTCTATACAAGAAATATCTACAATTTCAAGAAAGAGAGAAGAAGCTCAATTAAAGAGCCCCACATGCTACCATATTCCTTCCCCTAGAAAGGGAATTTTGAAAACAAACTAAAAGGTAAACAGAGAATCTTATCGAATTGGAAACGAACTCAAATTTAAACCAATGAAGTGCATCAAACAGAGGTGCAACCCACAGCAATAACAAGGAATTAGCGAACAGAGGTCATGAAATTGAACAATTGGAACCAAAAACAACACCTTGCAGGAGAATCCGATGGAATATTCAAACCGCTGCGGCGGCGACGGCGGCCGGGGGAATAACAAAATTGCATATGTATTCAGAGATATGGAAAGGCAGCAATAGGAATCAACACCATAGCATCAACAAATGCAATTTGAAGTGCCGAATCGGCGGTGGGCCGTGTGCTGTTGCACCTTGGTTTCGCTGCGTACTCTTGTTGTCGAAGAGATCGAGTTATATTGCTACTGTGAATATCATGGGATGGGATTGCGTTACGTGGGCCTGTTGTAATCTGGGCCGTTGATTCATTTCTGGATGGCTTCATTTGATTTTGGTTTTATTAACGGCTAACATTTACTTATTTCAATGACAATTAAATCACCTAAAGTGGTAATTTTTTACAGGTAAAAAATATTACGGCTTCGTCAGAGCTAGGGGTGGGAATATGCCAGACTACCCAATAAAGGGTCTATGGCCTAGCCTACCGAATGCCGCCAGGCCAGTTTTTTTTTATAAATGGGCTAGGCTTACGCCATTTTTAAAGCCTATTTAGATAAATAGGCTCGGACCAGGCTTTATAAATAGCCTAGTAGGCCTACCAGGCCGGCCTATTTATTATTGTTATTAGTATGTTTATGTTTACTGCATAGAAATATGTAGCATTATTATTATTTTAGGTAGATGTAATTATTAAATTGATCTTATATATGCTTTTAAAATATTTATAATTTTTTTTCCCCGCATATAAATAGCTGCGGATGACTTGCCCAAATGCACCTATTCATGTCATCCAACCTTATGATTACATCCGGGCATATATAAAAGAATTTTAACTTAATTTTAAAATAGGCTTAATCATGCTTTTAAAAGGCTTAAAAGTTGTCCTATTTAAATATATATATAGGCCATGCTTAGGCCTATAAAATAGGCCTATCGAAGGTAATAGGTCAGGCTCGGGCCTTAAAAAAATTACATAGGCCTAGGCCGTACAAGCCTAGACCTAGCCCGGGCTAGCCTATTTCCACCCCTAGTCAGAGCTAGTTTTCCACCTTTGATTTGGAAGGATTCACTAACATTATTCAATATTGGGGAAAGTAATAAAAACGGCCATTACAAGGAGTCTATTCCACTTTTAGGCCATTATAAGTTGAATTTCCAGAATTAGGCCATTACAAACACATGTTGAATGAAATTAAGCCATAAGGACCAATTTGAAAATTAATTAATTCCCAACAACTTTTCCTTTCTTTCATTAAAACCCCAAGAAAGTTTGACTTTATTTACTTTAGTCCTTTGTCAATATACTTAAGTTTTCACTATATAAATGACACCCAATGCACTTGAAAATTGGTATCAGAGCCTAGGTTTTATTGAAGAACATATTAATTATAGGGAAGCAAACCGCAGTACCCTGTCAGAGTTAGTAAAAAACTATTATACACCCACAGCTTAAAAGATAACTTTTCTGCCCGAAATGTCAAAAAAATCCTTCGATCGAAGGCTTCGATCGGACCGATCGAAGAAAAAATAGAAGACCGAAGTGAGTAGCTAATTAACGTAATTAAACATCATTAAGGAGACTTCGGTCGGCTATATTGGACTTCGGTCGGAGTTTAAAATAGCCGACCGAAGCATAAATGGCCGACCGAAGCTGAAAACTTCGGTCATCCAATTCATATCAATCGGTCCGATCGAACCTCTAAATAGCCGATCGAAGCTCAATTATTGGTGGACAGCTGTGGACAGCTCAATTATTGGTGGACAGCTCAAATAATATACTTCAAGTTGCATCTCAGATCTAGATTCACAAACGAAACCTTCATCTCTTTCTTTGCTCCACTACTTTCTTCAAGTTGCATTTAGATAATATATTTTGTGCTTCTTGGAATTGCTACTGTGGTTCTTAAAGGCCCGGATCCTGTGTCATTTTGCATAACTCGTAAGTTTATAAATTTATATTGCGTAAGTTATGGTCAATTATTTTTATAATTAATAAATGTTTATTTTTGTTTATGTTTTGAAATATACTCTAAAGTATTTGTTTTAAGAAGTGTAGATGCGATGATATATGTACCACAAATGTTAGTAAAGTTTTCTGTTTGCATTTTAATTGAATTTGTAGGTTAATTAAGTTTAAATTTAGTAAATTAAACGGTGATTAATTTAGTTTGTAGTTAATTAGATGGAAATTGTTGTTATTTGTACTTAGAAATGCTAAAGTAATTATAAGCATTTTTCGTTATATTAAAAATATTTGGTATAATAAAATAACAAATGTATACAGTTATTGTTAGATTATTGTTATTAAAAGTAGTTTTGTGAATCAAATTGCTGACAGGTGTATTATTTGAGACGGAACAATGTCTTGGTTCGGTTCCAATTGGTTCGAGGGAGATTCCACCACTGGTAATAGAGATCCGGAAGACATGAACCATAAGCTTTTCTATATGGGCTTAATTTCGATTATTTGGGAGGTGCCATTACATGTTAATGAATATTAATACGTGTTAAATAATTTTTTTAGGTACGGACGTTCCACAACCGTCTACAAATTATAACGAACAATTCAATTATCCATTCGTTCCACAGCCGGGAAGCTGGACAGATGCGATATTCGGGCAACAACCGATGCATAATTTTTACAATTACCCGAATGTTGGAGCAAACAACAGCGAGTTTTTTTACGGAGGGGAAATGGCGTATGGTGCAAGCAACATGGGAAATGTACCCGGATATACGAGTGGGCACGGAGGATGGAGTAACATGTATGGAGATGAATACGGGCAGGGGAATGCAGGGCAAGCAGAAAACATCCCACCTCCGGAGTCCAATGAAGGGGAGCGCATGGGAGAAGATGGCGCCGAAGAGGAGGAGCAGGTAGAGGAGAGTGAAGAGGGGAGTGAAGAGGAAGAATGGCGATCTTCGATGGACGATGAGTCGGACGAGTCGGACGACCCAGACTACGGAGAGGAAGAAGGGTCTCGGTCATTCAGTACGAGAAAGATTGAGAAATATGCCCAAATTTTTTGGGACATACACAACAAAAATAATGGTAGAAAGACGCGTGGAGGGCGGGGGTTGCATGGAGAGCAGAATCCGTTTTGGCGAAATACTGAAGAAGCGTTCGTTGTACCCGACATGACTAGCGGAATGTGGAATCTGCCGCGACCGCATTTTGATCTGCCCGAGCGAGACGTGGATCCGTACTTGTACGATTCGGTTGATAGAATCCTAGCGCGTGGGTCAGTTTTTGGGACTAAAGAGAGGCTGAAGGAGAAGCTCGTTGAGTATTTGGTGGATCAGAGAGCCGGCATGAAGACGGTTAAGTCAGAGCCGCACAGGTACTGGGTGTGTTGTCGTGAGGAAGATTGTGAATTTAAGATGCGTGCGCGAGGCAGTGGATCGACGTGGGTTGTGTACAAGTTAATTCCACATACATGCGTGATGAATCCAGACCGTCCTCCACCCAACACACTCCCATCCAGATATTTGGGTACCTTCCTCGGAGATGAAATAGTGCTCGATGAGAGCACGCTGTCACCTGTACAGGTTCAGGCTACGTTGAAGAAGAGGGGCGTCACTGTGTCGGTAGCCCTAGCTAGAAAAGTTAGGGCACACGCAATAGCATCGCTGTTCGGGGACCACGACACCTCGTTCCAGATGGTTCCATCATTCCTATACATGCTGGAGCAGCAGAACCCGGGAACTGTTACAGATTACATGTTGGACAGAAAGGGTCGTTTCAAATATGCTTTCTTCGCGGTTGGTGCTTCCATTAAAGGATGGAATCATATGCGGCCGTTCATTGTAATAGACGACACACACTTGAAAGGATCTTACAAGGGTGTCTTATTCGCGGCCGTGACGAAGGATGGCAACAATATGATTTACCCACTGGCTTTCGGTGTAGGGGCAGTCGAGTCGGTCCCATCCTGGAGATGGTTTCTTCTGCAGTTGAGACGGGCCCTTGACATTCCTGACGATGTGCTTGTAGTTTCCGATGGTTCTCCGGCAATAAGGAGAGCAGTTTATGAAGCCATGCCGACGGCACATCACGTTCTGTGTTGTGTGCACCTCTCACAGAAAATATTAAAGCACGGAGGGAAGTCAGCGGTCGACACATTCACCGCAGCCGCCTATGCCTTCAAGAACTCCGAGTACGAGCAACATATGAAGACGTTGAAAGATCATTATCCTGGCGCGTATCACTACCTTGTGGACGTTATCGGACCGGAGAAGTGGGCTCGTGTGCGTTGCGTCGTTCGTCGCTACGACATGATGACGACGAACATCGTAGAGAGCATGAACCGCCGGCTCCGGTGGGCAAGGAAGCTGCCAATTTGCTCCCTATTCGAGGTTATCCGTGCCGTTCAGAGTGAATGGTTCACGAAGAGGCACAATCAGGCAGCACTTACCACCGGTCATCTTACAGAATGGGCGAACGAATGTTTACTAAAAGCGAGGGAAATGGGGGATAAGCTACCTGTCAAGGCAACGAACCACCCAAATGTGTATCACGTGAAACAAAACAATAAGACATATGTGGTGGACCTTGGCATTGATCGGACGTGTACGTGCATTTCGTTCCAGACCATGCTCATCCCGTGCGCCCACGCTGTTGCCGCAATCAAGTATGTGTTAGATAATACAACTTCTTATCGAATTTGTCTTGTCCAATTTTGGCTTGGAATTATCAATTTTTTTATGTACAGGTCCTTTAGAGGGGAGTTGAACTACTACATGCCATCCTTTTACACGCGTGATACACTACTTGCTGCGTGGGGCGAGCGTGTCTTTCCAATGGAGCACCCTGATGTTTGGCAAATACCTAAAGAAATAGCAGACGTAAAATGCGGTACACCAAAATGCCCAAGGCAAGCAGGACGACCGAAACAGAGCAGGATCCCATCCGCCACCGAGAAAGCTTCGCGTGCCGGAAGGCGTCAGCGATGTCGTAGGTGTGGTGTGTTCGGGCACAAAGAGAGAAGGTGCACACAACCAGTCGATCCAAATGACATTCCTGGACCATCTCAACCACGTCAACGCAGGAAGAAGAGGTGTAGTCGTTGCGGTGAGGAAGGGCACACGGTGAAACGGTGTCAAATTCCCAGTGTTGTGGAAATCCCCAATTTGAATGATGCCAATCAGGAGTGGGAAGATTCTGACCTATCCGAATAATTGGAAATGTGTAATCATATGACAATATATAGATCATTTGAATAACTGTGGGAAGAACTCGTCTGGATCTATTTGAATATTGGTTATAATGCAGTTGTTATTCATATCTGTGTTATCATATAGCAATATATAGATCATATCATACCATGAAATAGAATGTAATACTACATCGCTTAATAATCACAAAATACGAAAATATGGAACTATATATATCAGATCATAATAGAGCGCCCTCATAGAACTCGTCCTCGGAGGCGTCCAAGCTGAAACGCCACACTGCAAACGCCTGCTCGAAACGAATAGCTCTGATGTCCAGTTTCACGCCCAGACGGGGGAATGTACCCATGCGGAAGCAATATGCAGTGAGAAGAGCCAACGGGCCGCAAGAGGAGCTGTTGCAGTTAGTCTTTAAATTAAACAAAACTACAAAAGCAATAATTATACAACATTGAGGCATAAAATAAAAAACCAATAAAATACCTATCATACTGGGGTAAAACTGTGCTGTCCTGCGGTCGACCTAGTGGCCACTGCCGTACAGTAGGCTCATCCGGTCTATGTCGGTGGTATCCGGCAACCTGCAGTAGCGCCGGAAATAGTGTCCTGAATGGCAGGAGGTCCTCTTTGCGCGTCTCCTTTAATTTCTCCTTAATCGGATCTGTCAGGGCCCTCGGCGGTAACAGACCATCATGGAGGTAGATGCACTGCTCCCTCAGTGAAAATCGAACGATAACCCAGTGCTTTCGAACGTTCCACGGGCACACCAACTGTTTAAAAATCAACAATTAAATGGTCGATAGATACGCTAAATTGAAAAAATAAATAAGTTCGGTTGTTATTAACACGAACCTCGTCAAGTGTCCACCATCGCCTAGGTTTGCCCCACGAGGGCCTCTGTCCCGCAACATACTGCCGGTATCGCTCCACAGACTTATCATCAAAACGTGGCACCTTATCGAACTCGTCCCAGCAGTTATGGATAAGGTGAGTCTAGTTTAAGAATAGAATTGCGGTCAGTCAATTATAAATATAATAAATATAATACATATACATTCGAAGACAAAACTATAAACCTAACCAGAAATTTTGCATCGACGAAGCCTATCTGCCTATCCTGTCGCACCCGGCCACCGAAGATCTCGGGCTTGAAATGTAGAATCCCAAGGTACGCATCTAATTGCTGCAACAATAAATGTAGTGTGGACTGAGTAGATATGAACTTAAAAAGTCTTGTTTTACGCACACGCCCAGTAGAGAAACGAAAAGCAAATTTACCTCGTCTTCCAGGTGGTAGGTGGTGGTGCACCATGACTTGAAAAAATGATGGGTAACAGAAAACATCGCCCCGACGTTTACACTGCATTAGAAGTACACATGATTCGTATTCCCGTAGTGAGGTGCACTATTAATTTAACTGGTTACAAAATTACCTATATCCGCCCTGCTCCAGATAAGTGCTGAACAACTCTTTCCCAGATCGCCCTCGCGGTCGATCAAGCCTGATGGTGAACGGGCTTCTAAGCGCCTGAGACTCCTGTCGCTCCCGTCTAGTGCGGTACTCGGCGGGGTCCGTGCGTCCGGAACCTCCTACGCAAATATCCTCATCAGGGAAAATAATAAACAATTAAAATGTATGTACAAAAAACCGAAAACATACCCGCTAAGTGGACAGTGGAGGAACTTGGATGCAGCGTGGACGGTGGCTGCACCCGTGGCGGTGGTGTAACATAATCTGGGAAATTACATATGGGTTTAAAAAATAAGCCTTATTCTATAAGCAGAATAAGTACACAATCAAACTTTAAACTAAACAACAGCAAAATACCTGCAGCTGTGGTGGAGGAAGGTGTCGGGTCAGTGGACAGTGGAGGTATGCTTAAGTGTGGTGTAACAGACCCTGAAAAAATATTTTTAGTGAATCATAAATAAAATACCAAGAATCAATCCGGATGTGCTAAATAAATCGCATTAATGCCAGTAAAATACCTGCAGCTGTGACGTCACAACTCGGATGCACAGTAGGCGCACTGGGAGGTGGTGACGTAAAACCTGCGAATATGTAGTCACAACATCATTCAACAAATCTCAAATATTAACTCGTCTGCAGTATGATAGTAAATTAGCAAGAATAAATATAATTACCTGTGCCGGATGGAGTCGCCTCGTCATGGCCGGACTGAGGTGTACGCTGCTCGGCGTCGGCGGCATGATCGGATCCGGAAGCATCCTGTGAATCCGAGCACACCTGCGGCATGGCCGCCCGCACTCCAGAGAACTCTCTCGTAGCGCGTGCCTGATCTGCCCCCGATGCTGCACCCGCACGTACTCCAGGAGTCACCCCCGCCTCCCGGCTACCCGACATGCCAGCTCTGCCCACATCTGGCGTCCGGATGTGGCTCCGCTGGAGTATGGCCCTGACCTCCGCCGCCACCACCAATCTCGTGGCCTCCTGCTGGCGGTGAATCTCCTGCATAAGCCGCTGCTCCGTCGCGGCGACCATGTCCGCAATCTGTCGCACCCCCTCCGCGACCGTCTGCGCTGTCCGTCGATCACACGCTGCGATCATGTCCGCCGTGCGCCGCTCGTAACCCTCCAGTAGACGGGCCATAATGGTCTCAAAATCCGGAGGCACTGGGTGGGCGCTCGGCTCTGCATCGGCGCTGGGTGTATCCGTGCGCGGGCGCTGGGTGGGCCGACTCGGTGCCTCAGCGCCGCTGCCACCCTGATCAATGTCAACTGTCGGCTCGGCCTCCTCCACTGCCTCGTCCACCACCGGAGCATCCCCGTCGCCCGTCTTCCGCTTGCGACCCTTCTTTCGATCGTCTTTTCGCACCCACTTTAATCCGGGTGGGATCTCAACATCAAGGTCTGCCATATAGGGCTCCCTCGACTCCACCTCGGTGGGTGTAAGTGTCTCAAAACACTCCAACTGTATACACAATCAAAACAATACTGTTAGTATACGAAATGTCAACGAGATAACGAAGTACATGCCCACTAACCGTCTGATCGAAAAACGCTCGCCAATCTCGGGCCTTCGTCACCCTCTTGAATAGGTACTGTACAATCCTGGGGCGGTGCTCCGTCGGGTCCCCCAATCTCTCCTTGCAATAAATCGTCATCATAGCTGGGACGGCCTCGCAGGCCCAGACCTGCAGAGTTCACGAACCAATTACGTCAGGTAAATCATTAGACCAGTGCAAATGAAAACATTTATAATATGTGGTGTAACAGTACCGTACCATAAATGCCAGTGCATGGCCGTAGAAGTGCACTGAACCATCAGGCATGGTCGCGGTGAGGAGACGCCTGAACCCATGTCGTGACACCTGCCAGCTAATCAAACCCCACGGAAATGCCTCCCAAGCATCCCGGTCCTCCACCAACCGCCACATCCATGGCTCCGGACCACGACTGTGCCCATCGTGCCCGAGAACGAGATAGAAGGCTGTCAAAACCCTAGCGACTCTCAAGCCGTCGCCAGGTGTCGTACGAAAATGCCCGTCCCTAAAGGCTGTACGGATCCTATCCGCGGAGGCGCTCGCGAGAACGTCCTGGTACCTCGAAAATAAGCTCCCGGCTGGGGGACCATCATCCGAGTATAGCTGGAACTCAGACCGGCCATACCGCAAACCAGTAATCAAAGCGTGCTCCTGCCGGCCGTATCGCACAAATCGCCCGCATATAAAAAACCAGACAGCATCGTCCTCACCCCACTCCTCACCATCGGCAGGGAAGCGGAACGCCACCTCACGGTGTAAAATCTCGGCCATGGCCTGAGCCGCCATAACGCTATCAGACCAACGCGGCTCCCTCTCGTGAGTCGCTCCTCTGTATAGATATGAAAAACATGAAGCCCGGAGCTCCGCTAATCCATCCGGGTCAGTCTCCTGCAACTCATGCACTATGATCGGGAGAACTAGGGCTCTAAAGTACATAATAAGGTGAGGGGCGCATCCCTGTCCCTCGGGCCGAACAAACCACCAATCCCCCTGCGGTTTAAAATAAATAGTATTTTTATTTATACTTTTTTTTAAAACTATATGGATAATTTTTTTAAACCTAAACCCTAAACCCTAAACCCTAAACCCTATACCCTTAACCCTAAACCCTTAAAAATTAATTTTTTTTAAACTTTAAAATAAATAGTATTTTTTATTTATAATTTTTATCAAATCTTTATGGATAATTTTTTTAAACCTAAACCCTAAACCCTAAACCCTAAACCCTATACCCTTAACCCTAAACCCTTAAAAATTAAATTTTTTTAAACTTTAAAACAAATAGTATTTTTTATTTATAATTTTTATCAAATCTTTATGGATAATTTTTTTAAACCTAAACCCTAAACCCTAAACCCTATACCCTTAACCCTAAACCCTTAAAAATTAATTTTTTTTAAACTTTAAAATAAATAGTATTTTTATTTATAATTTTTATCAAATCTTTATGGATAATTTTTTTAAACCTAAACCCTAAACCCTAAACCCTAAACCCTATACCCTTAACCCTAAACCCTTAAAAATTAAATTTTTTTAAACTTTAAAACAAATAGTATTTTTTATTTATAATTTTTATCAAATCTTTATGGATAATTTTTTTAAACCTAAACCCTAAACCCTAAACCCTAAACCCTATACCCTTAACCCTAAACCCTTAAAAATTAATTTTCTTTTTTAAACTTTATAATAAATAGTATTTTTTATTTATAATTTTTATCAAATCTTTATGGATAAACCCTAAACCCTATAACCTAAACCCTAAACCCTAAACCCTAAACCCTATACCCTAAACCCTAAACCCTATACCCTTAAAAATTAATTTTTTTAAACTTTAAAATAAATAGTATTTTTTATTTATAATTTTTATCAAATCTTTATGGATAATTTTTTTAAACCTAAACCCTAAACCCTAAACCCTATACCCTTAACCCTAAACACCATAATTTATACCCAAATACACAATAAATTAGCAAATAACTTCATATACCCAAATACAACAATTCGCAAAATTATACTCAAGTTTACGAACCCTAAGAAATCGCACATCCAAATTTACCAAATAAATTCAAAAATTCAACACATCTAATACATCTAAATTACCAAATAAATTCAAAAATTCAACACATCTAATACATCTAAATCGTACATCCAAATTACCAAATAAATTCAAAAATTCAACACATTTAACAAATTATACATCCAAAATAGACAATCCACATCCGAACATACTAAACACTCAAGTTTACGAAACCCTAAGAAATCGTACACAAATTTAAATAAATACTGTAATGGGAAATATGCATTTAAATTGCAAATTAAAAACATAATCAATTTAAACAGTATGCATTTAATTTATAAAATTAAAAAAAAAAAATAAAAAATAAAAAGCTGAACACAGAGCACAGACATGGCGGGTTGGGGGTGGGGAAGGCGTGTTGGGGGTGGGGACGGCGGGTTAGGGGTGGGGATGGGAAATACTTACCCGAACAGCGTCGGTGCCGGAGGGGGGGCGGGGCTGGCGGCCGGCGGCCGCAGGAGCGGCGTGCGGGGGTGACGACGGCCGCGGCGAGGGCGGCGCCTCTCCACTCGCTTGCTCGACGGGCACTAGAGCCAACCCTTCGTCAAACACCGCGTCTCCCATCTCCTCCGCCGTCGGATCTTCCATCTCCGGTGGATTATTGGCCGGAAAACGTCAAAAATTTCGAAAGGGGAAACGGAAATCTTCGATCGGCGTTTTAAGGGTTTAGGTCGAGAATGGGAAAGGGAAAGTGGAAGTGAGGGAGGCCCAGCTTGCGTTTTAAATTAAAGCTTCGGTCAGCTTATTAAACGTTTCGATCGGACCGATCGAAGCTGGAAAAGGCCGATCGAAGTCTCTAATTTAATAAATTACATTAAATCCCTAAACCCTAACCCTAAAACCCTGAACCCTTCAAACCCTGAACCCTTAAACCCTGAACCCATGAAATCCTAAATAATTTTTTTATAAAATTCTAAACCCTGCACCATAAACCTAAAACCTTAAACCTTAAACCTAAAACCCTAAACCCTAAACCTAAACCCTAAACCCTAAACCCTAAACCCTAAACCAAAACTTTAAACCCTAAAGCCATTAACCCTGACCCTTTAAAATTCTAAACCCTGCACCTTAAAGCTAAAACCTTAAACCTTAAACCTAAAACCCTCAACCCTAAACCCTAAACCCTAAACCCTAAACCCTAAACCCTAAACCAAAACTTTAAACCCTAAAGCCATTAACCCTGACCCTTTAAAATTCTAAACCCTGCACCTTAAAGCTAAAACCTTAAACCTTAAACCCTAAACCCTAAACCCTAAACCCTAAACCCTAAACCAAAACTTTAAACCCTAAAGCCATTAACCCTGACCCCTTAAATCCTAAATAATTTTTTAATAATCATCTTTTACAACCCTAAACCCTTAAAACCTAAACCCTACACCCTTAAACCCTAAACCTTAAACCCTAAACCCTAAACCCTAAACCCTAAACACTTCCATTAATTTATAACTATAATTCATAATAAATATTTTTTTATCATAATTTTATTTTTAAATCATACACTATTAAACCTAAAGCATATCTTCTTCTACTTCTTCTACTTCTTCTTCTTCTTCTTCTTGTTCTTCTTCTTCTACTTCTTCTTCTTGTTCTTGTTCTTGTTCTTGTTCTTCTTCTTCTTCTTCTTCTTCTTCTTCTTCTTCTTCTTCTTGTTCTTCTTCTTCTTCTTGGAAACTCTTCTATATGATTATAACTAATTTATAATTAATATTATTAATAATAAGAATAATAGTATAATAATACAATTTTAATAAAAATATTCTCACTTATAAAAGAAATATCATTATTATCTATTATAATAATACTAATAATATTAATAGTAATTTATATAAACCTCAAATAAAAAATAATTTATTATTTAAATAAAAATAAAAATATCAATTATTAGAGTATCGATCGGCTTGGTCGAAGCCATCACATTGGCCGACCGAAGGTTTTTCTCACGACCGAAGCTCAACTAATCATGTTTATTAGTAATAAATATCATTATTATCCATTATAATAATACGAATAATAATAATAGTAATTTATATAAATGGATAATAAAAAATATATTATTATTTAAATAAAATATAAAAATAGCAATTATTCATTTTTAAGTCATACATCATTAAACCTAAAGCTTATCTTCTTCTTCTTCTTCTTCTTCTTCTACTTGTTCTTGTTCTTGTTCTTGTTCTTCTTCTTCTTGTTCTTGTTCTTCTTCTTGGAAACTCTTCTATATGATTAATATTTTTATGATTATAACTAATTTATAATTAATATTTTTTATTTATAAGAATAATAGTATAATAATACAATTTTAATACAAATATTTTCACTTATAATAATAAATATCATTATTATCCATTATAATAATACTAATAATAATAATAATAATAATAGAAATTTATATAAACAGAAAATAAAAAATAAATTATTATTTAAATACAAATAAAAAATAGCAATTGTTAGAGTATCGATCGGCTTGATCGAAGCCATCACATTGGCCGACCGAAGGTTTTTCTCACGACCGAAGCTCAACTAATTCTGTTTATTAGTAATAAATATCATTATTATCCATTATAATAATACTAATAATAATAATAGTAATTTATATAAATGGAAAATAAAAAATATATTATTATTTCAATAAAATATAAAAAATAGCAAATATTACAACTTCGATCGGCTTGATCGAAGTCATCTTATTTACCGACCGAAAGGCTTTTATCCGACCGAAGCTCAACTAATTCTGTTTATTAGTAATAAATATCATTATTATCCATAATAATAATGCTAATAATAAAAATAATAATTTATATAAAACGGAAAATAAAAAATAAATTATTATTTAAATAAAAATAAAAATAGGAATTATTACAACTTCGATCGGCTTGATCGAAGCCATCACATTGGCCGACCGAAGGTTTTTCTCACGACCGAAGCTCAACTAATCATGTTTAGAAATAATAATATATATAATTTCAAATAATATATTATATAGTAAATAGAATAATTAAAAATAATAATTAAATAATAATCATAATAATACCAATAACAATAATATAATAATATAATATATAATAAATATTATTGGTATAATAAATCATTGTTGGTATAATATTATTGGTATAATAAATAATAAATTTTATTGGTATAATATTATTTAAATATATAATAAATATTATTGGTATACCAATAAATATTATTGGTATAATATTGGTATAATAATTAAATAATAATCATTCAAATAATAACAATAATAAATAATAATATCATTATTGGTATAATAAATATAATTAATACTTTAAAATTTCTAAATACACCAAAAATATAATAATATAATATATAATTTAAATAATAATAATTATATAATAAACACATCAAAAATAACAATAATGATTTTCACAAAGCTAATTAATATTAGAAATAATAATATATACAATTTCAAATAAAATAAAATATAGTAAATATAATAATAATAAAATAATAATTTAAGTAATAATAATAATACCAATAATATCATTATTGGTATATAAATATAATTAATACTTTAAAATGTCCAAATACACCAAAAATATAATAATATAGTATATAATTTATTTAATAATAATTATATAATAAACACATCAAATATAATAAAAATGATTTCCATAATACTAATTAATATTAGAAATAATAATATTTACAATTACAAATAGAATAAAATATGGTCAATATAATAATAATTTAAATAATAAATATAATAATAATAATAATAATATCATTATTGGTATCATAAATATAATTAATACTTTAAAATGACCCAATACACCAAAAATATAATAAATATAATATATAATTTAAATATTAGTAATAATTATATAATAAATACATCAAATATAATAAAAATAATTTCCATAATACTAATTAATATTAGAAATAATAATATTTACAATTACAAATAGAATAAAATAATAATAATATAATAATAATTTAAATAATAATTCTAATAATAACAATAATATCATTATTGGTATCATAAATATAATTAATACTTTAAAATGTCCAAATACACCAAAATATAATAAATATAATATATAATTTAAATAATAAGATAATTATATAATAAATACATCAAAAATAATAATAATGATTTCCATAATACTAATTAATATTAGAAATAATAATATATAAAATTTAAAATAAAATAAAATATAGTATATATAATAATAATCAAATAATAATTTAAATAATAATCATAATTAATACTTTAATAAATTTACCAAAAATATAATAAATGTCATATATAAATTCAATAATAATAGAAAAAATTTCAAATAAAATAATATAATTTAAATATAATATATACACTATTGAAATAAATAATAATAATAATATATACAATTTCAAATAATATAATATATACTAATGAAAACAAAAACAAAATAAATTTTCAATAAAAAATATCTTCGGTCGGCTATTTCTTGCTTCGGTCGAAGTCATCACATTGTGCGACCGAAGCTTTTTCTCGCGACCGAAGCTCAACTAATCATGCTTAAGTAATAGGCACTTCGGTCGGCTATTTTATCTTCGATCGGACCGATCGAAGTCTCCGACCGAAGGGTTTTTTGTCTTTTCAGGTAGAAAAGTTATCTTTTAAGGGGTGGGTGTAAAAAACTTTTTTGCTATGTCTGACAGGACAACAGAGGCTATTCCTTCTTAATTATATTATTTATAATATTTTATTTCTTAATGGAGAAGATTTAATTATTTAATGGATTCAATTAATTTGAAACCCACAAGTTATTTCCAAATTTTGGAAATAAAAAATAGAAAATTCCAAAGGAATTTCTTGAACTTGTCCATGGGATAAGATATTATCAAAATCAGTTTTTTTCCTAAAAATGAGAGGAACGGATTGGAAAGAAATTGATCTGGATAGCTCTAAGTTCTCACAGGACTTAAGGGAAATCCAAAAAACGATTCAAGATTATGGTAACCGGGTATTAATTATACCTGGAAAAATAGATAAATTGAATCAGTCAACAGAGGAGATCTTGAAATTATTTCAAGATCTAAAGAAAGAGATTTTGAATCTGAAATTTGACATTTCGGATATCAAGAAAAGGCAGAAGGATATTCCTGGATCTTCCAAGAATAACCAAGCCAATATTAGAGATGCATTCGGACCAGTACTAGCTTTACATCAAAAGGGTAAAGCAACTATGGTTCCAAAGCAGAAATCACAAGAAGAGCTTATGATCGATCTCCTGAAAACAGTCGAATGAGTGTTTCCAGGGCAGATCTATCAGATCTACAAGAATTAGCAGAATCATTTTCCCAACTTGGGATTATGGATCTCGTTAATGTAAAACCCAATGAAGTTCTTCAATTGGGTTATGCGGAGGAATCAGGATCCAACGTGACCCACGATGGACCGCCTGATGTCCCAATGAGAGAAAGTACAGACTTCCACATGAACAGGTATCCTGAGGTGCATCTCAATGCAAGACGAAACCCAGGACGGAACCCAAGTAGAGCACCAGAATCCACACCATGGGCCAAGACGATGTTACAACCATTAAATCCATATGGCATAACACTGAACCTCGACGTTATCGACTTCCGAAACATCGAAGACCTGATCGACGAATGGGTAGCTTCAATGAAGATTGCAGCAACCACCCTGGATCTCGATAAAGAAAACTTTGTCCGATTAATAGAGCTAAGTCTCGAAGGATCGGCGAAGCTGGGCTGGAAAAACTCCACGGCTGCTTTAAAGGAGCAAATACTCGAAGGAGAATCCAAAAGCACAATCTGCGAAAGGTTTGACCTCTTATTCAAAACCCATTTTGTAGGAGATGGTTATTTTGAAGAACAAAGAACAGAAAAAATCAAAGTCTATACCCAAGAACTGTTGGGTATGGAGTTAAGAAGTATTTGCGCAGTAAACGAATATATCTACTGGTTTCGTAAATACTATTTTCAGAGTGAAATGACAGCTGAAGTAGCATGTCCCATGTTCTTTGCAAAGATCTGCAGCCCATGGAGAGAAATGTTGATCCAATCGTACACAGTACCCCCTGGTACAGTGGACTCAATAGCTCGAAGAATGTCCTTCTTAAAGGATAAGCTCAGAGAATGGCGTCAACAGGCAGCAGCCCAAAAGAACATCAAGAGACTAAGAGGTAAAATAAAAAGAACTCCTCTTTGCTGTGAAAATAATGATTTTCCAACAATTATAGGAGAATCAGGAGAAAAGAGGAAAAAGAAGAAGAGTCGAGGCTCATACAGTAGGAGTTTCAGAAGACCTCCATTCCGAAGAAGAAGAGCATGGTGGTCCAAGAGCAAGGCCAGATCATACAAAACTGGACAAAGAACGGGAACGACGAAGAGTTCATCCCAAGGTTCAACTAGCTCAGCAGCAAGGAGCACGGGGAGAACGACGTCCAAGAGAACATTCAGACGAGCCCATACCCGAGCCAACGAAAGTTTCAAGGACTGCAACTGTTGGAAGTGTGGAGCCAGAGGTCATATCTCACCCGATTGCCCTCAGAATCGTGAGGTACGAATGTACGAAGCCACGGAGGATATCGTGGAAGCAGTCTACCATGGAAAGCTGGTACCAGTCTATCAGTTTGAGGACATCCCCTCGGATGAAAGCATCTACGAGGAAGAATTAAGAAGTGACTCGGACTCATATTCAGATGGATCTTCAACCGAATCTGATTGAAGAAGACAGGATTCAGACCACTGAAAACCTGTCTGGATTCTTTTCAAGGATGACGATCTCGAATCGAACCATGGAAAGAATAATGCGACAAGATTCCAACCTCAGCCCATATGACGGATTCAGAATTGGCAGGATTGGACGAGTTCTTAACCAGATGGGACTCAACCAGAGAAGACATAACATCATCTACAAGGTAAGTGCAGGTGAGTTTGCAATTCCTATGGAACTTACTTGTAATGCTATGGATATGCAATTAATTCCTAAAGAAGAAATTCTTGAGGAATTAAGCAGAATGAAGGAGGAAATCGCCATTACTATGAAATGGATCCACATAGGAGCCATTGAAGTAGTAATTAAGGCAACCTTCAAAGAAGGCATTGATTCTGAATTACATCTATCAGTCACTGATAGAAGAATCAATAACCTTAGAGATGGTATTCTTGGAACTATGGTAGGAAATTTATATGCTGGAAAGTTAATGTTTGACACACATCCCAGAATTTCCTATAACTTAGCTGACCAAGATTTTAGTAGAGTTCTAACCATTCATCAGGATTTTAAAAGAAAAGATCTGATGAAAGAAGGGAACAGGCCATATTCTATAACTTATAGAATCTCTTATGCACTTTCCAATAGTCATCATTCTGACTTATTTCTCAGGAAAGAATATATAGAAATTCCTAGAATTTTCAAGGAATTTGCTAAAGTCATGACTCCAAATCCTACCCAGATTCTAAGGTTAGGAGGAGTAGACATACAAATAAGAGATCATCCAATTCTAGACAGATCAACGAGTGCTAGAATTGAGTACGCAAGCCGTATGTCTTTTTCGGAAGACAAAATCATGGCATATAAAGGGAAGGAGTTCATCAAAGATCTAACTCCTCAATCCATTGGGATAGATAATATAAAGATAAAATGCCCTGAAGGATGGAAAGAAATACGAGTAATATTCGACATCACTGAAAAGATTAACCGTTTTCCATGTGATGACTTATACTACTTGCAGCAGCCATCAATTGGAACCTATGAAGGAACAATTGAAATTGCAGGACACGAGATCAGAGTCTTAGGCACCGCCGGAAAAGACAATGGGGTTATGATTTTGGGATTAAGTTTTCTCGAAAATCATAAACCATGGGTAAGAAAGGATAATAGTATAGAATTTAATCTGAAGGGTCACACCATCAGAATTAAATGACAAGTCCATTCTCCATTTATATCTCGGTAGGGATATGAAGAATATAAGTCAGAATATTTCGCAGCTTATATTGATTCAGGATCAGGTATTTGCACGGCAAAACCAGGAGTTTTCCCTAGCGAAGCTATGGAATCATTACTCATTATTGCAGGAAGAGATTTTTCCCAAAAAATCTTAGTACTAAATAAGGGTATTCGACAAGCCAATATCATGATTGGAGGAGCATTTGGTACACCTTGGTATAAGGTAAAAACGCCTCCTATTTACTTTCATGACACAAGAGCGGATATTTTGTTAGGGAATAATTTTATACAATCCTTTACAAAATATGTTCAAGATAACAAAAGAAATTTGTTAATATTTACCACAAGTTGTGGAAATGAGATACAGGTGTTGCGCAGGGAAAAGGCATTCAACAGGTTAATGCCTATATTATTTCGCAGCAAACGTGGTGATAATGATGCCAAACTAACCCATCCAAAAATGCAGGATAAAAGAAAGTTTGGTAAGGCTTTGTTGTCTTTTAGACAGCAAGGATTTGATGAAGCTTCTATTGAGGAAATTATAAACCTCAAAGAAGCAATGCATGAAATGAAGTCATTAAATATAACTTCATTAGACATTGATGGGGAAACTAAATTGTCCCTCGAAAATGTCAAAAGACTTATCCAGAGAAACTTTAACGAGGATCCTCTGGCATGGTGGGATAAAAACAAGATCGAAGCTACTCTACAGGTAAAAGAACAATATAAATATGAGTATGTTCGATACAAACCCATCTTAATGAATATGCAGGATAAGAAAGATATGCAGCAAATTATCAAGGAGCATATTGATCTTAAACTCATCGAGCCTGGAGTCTCAGCTTATAGTAGCCCTGGATTCTTGGTAAGAAACCACGGTGAAATAAAGAGAGGTAAACCCAGGTTGGTAATAAACTATCAAGGTATTAACAAAATAATACAGTTTGATGGTTATTACATTCCGAGTAGAGAACACTTAATTGATTGCATCAAAGGTGCTAAAGTGTTTTCTAAATTTGATTGCAAATCTGGTTTCTATCAGATTAAGATGGAGAATGAGTCGAAGAAATTCACAGCATTCTCCACCCCACAAGGGCAATATATTTGGAATGTTATGCCAATGGGGCTTTCTAATGCCCCTCAGATATTCCAAAGAAAGATGGATAATCTATTTAAGGATTATCTAGAGTTTATGTTCGTCTACATAGATGACATTCTGATTGCATCCCGAAATATTAAAGAGCATATTAAACATCTTGAAATATTTTCTGATGCATGTCACAGGGAAGGTCTAGTTCTCTCTAAGAAAAAGGCCACTATCGCTGCTAACAAAATTGAATTCTTAGGAGTTCAAATTGATGAAGCATGAATAGAGTTACAGGAACACATTGTGGAGAAAATCCGCAATTTTCCTGATATATTAAAAGACAAGAAACAACTTCAGAGTTTCTTAGGAGTTGTAAATTTTGCGGGTATGTTTATTAAAGACCTTGCAAAATATAGAAAGGATTTTAGACCACTCCTGAAAGAGACTGAAAGCTCTAGATGGAAATGGGAAGAAATCCATACCAAGAGAATTCGTGAACTAAAGCAAGTCTGCAATAGCTTGCCAAAACTCGCGATACCTCAGGATTAGGATGAGCTGGTAGTCTACACAGACGCCAATGATTTTCGATGGGCAGGAGTGCTCATGAGAAAAACAACTACGGGTCAAGAACCTTGTAGATACACAGGAGGGTTGTTCACTGAACAACAAGCCAAACTTTGGCATATTAACGAGAAGGAATTCTTTGCAGTATGGAAAACATTTAAAAAATGGCCTTTATTCTTACTTGCAAAGAAATTTGTATTAAAAGTTGATAATACTAATGTTAGGGCTTTTTTAAAAAATAAACTTGAATCAAAAATTGAAAAAGCTCGTATTATCAGATGGCAAGCTGAATGTCAATATTATACTTATGATATTGATGTTATAAAATCTCATGAAAATGTTCTTGCAGATTTCTTGACGAGAGATGGAAGCATTTGAAGCTGATTCCATCATTACGAGATTCAGGCACCTCAGAGAAAACCTAGAGGAGCTATCGAAGCATTTTGGACAGCTCGAGATCAATGCACGAACAGCTGGCCAAATACAACAGAGCGATGTGGACATGGTCCGCAACAATATACGAACCTCCCATATAGCAATGACAGCACTATGGGAAACAATATTAGAGCCAATCAGGAAAGCGTCAGCTTCCCTGGTAAACAAAGAGAAATGTGCCCAAAAAGCTAAAGTGGTCACATATGAAGAAGCAGATTCAAGCACTGCTTCAAAGGAACCATTGTCGGATACCGACAAAAATGTTGAGCAAGAGAAAAGTCACATTTCCGAAAGCCCAAGTCAACCCACTGCCTCTGGGGTGAAAGAGGAAGAAATTAACCTTAGGCCAATGACAGGCACCTCTAAGGTTAATTCAGACGAGAAGGTCCTATCTACTGCCTGGCTGGACTACCAAGGAAAATGGGAACAACTGGTTTCCAAAAAGGGAATTAACCCTAGCAAAACAGTAATCGAGACATCCGGGAGATACAACAGGGTATGGATGCTCGAAGGATCGAAACCAGAAGAGGTTCGAAAGTGGTATGACTTTGGAGCATTAGCATCTGTTCATACTACATCACCAGGGTTTCCGGAAATCGAAAAACTTCCGGGATGGATAAGTAGTGCGGTGCACGAATCATGGCAGAACAACCCGCACCTGCAAAGAGGAGATATTCTGGAGCTTAAGTTCATTTCAGCGGCACCAGAGATAGTCGGAAAAGGTTCTTATCCGGTCTTTCAATTTATTAAATTACAGAGACCTGATATGATTGTCTTCAACAGAGTTAAGTCTATGGATGAGAAGGCACCATTGGTATCTTCAATCAGCTAAGATGAAATCTCCACCCGACGAGCATGGGGATTCTGGGTCTGTCTCACCGAGATGGAAAAGGTTAAATATCCGTTTAAAATATTCTCAAACAATCTAAATGGATCGTTCCTGGTTAATTCTTTAACAGGGAAAAGCACAGAGTTTGCGGAAACCTCATTCGAAAAGAAGAGGTTACTCATCTGGGAAAACAAGTTGCCAGCAACCGAGTCTACCAGAAAAAAGGCATGCAACATGATGCATGTTGGCCAATGGGATAACCACATATGCCCATATTGTGCAGAACAGGAGAAACCCCTATTCGGTACAAAGATCCGGGTAACCCAGAAAAAATCCGGACCCGAACAGGACAAAGGGAAGAAACGCCCAAAAAACTTTCACAAGCCAAAGTAAGATTAGCTGGATGTAAAAGAAAAAGAGGCGTCGGCAACACTCATAATTAAAAGCCGACAAAGAAGGGGAGAGTAGCGGGCAGAAAGTGGCCGATAAGAGAAGGTGGAAAGTTGACAAAAAGCCACCTAACGCAATAATTCAAAAAAAGGACAATAATATAGCCGGTGGAAATTAAGGCCAAGTGACGAACGCAGTGACGTCACAAGGATTTAGAGGAAGATTGGAATCCGGGGCTGAAGTCCGCGGGCGCCTATAAATAAAGGAGTTTGAAGCAGATGGAAGGCATCGAAAATTCCTCCCAACTCTTCAAAGTATTTGTAATATTTCTCTTTCTGCATATTTCCTTTCGAGTCTGTAAAAGTATGGGGTATTCCCCCAAGAGTCTTGTATCCTCCATGAGGAACTAAGTGTCTGTCTTCTCCGTTAGGGGAAATTATGTTTAAATAATATTTTTAATATTTCTTCAGTAAAATCCAGGCTTCCAAATATCCCAAATATCCCGATAATATAATTAAAACCCTTTATTCATATCTTGATACGTCCTAAGGTAGGAAACGAAATAGGACTGTGCTGTTTGTTGCTGAAGGAGCCAAGAATCGGTGAACCATCGGTCGCGGCTGCGTGGTTGGAAGATGTCCGTAAAATCCCGGAGCTTAGGAAACCCGGCAGCAAGGCGGTCTTAATTTAATTATCGGAAGCATGATGGGCTGATATTGGATTAATGATAATGAAGAAACTAAAATCTGGGGTCAAAATGAAATAAAGTAAAAATTGGTAGGGTTAATTGAAGTTTGAAAAAGTCAAAATAGTCTAAATGGCCTTAATTTGGTCAAAGATGGTTTCTAATTGCCTAAAATTGGAAATTGATTTCATAATGACCCAAATGTGGAAATGGTGCCTTGTAATGGCCTAAAAAATTCATTTCATCTTCAATATTTTAACCTTTTTTTTTTAAAAGCTATAAGGCCAGCAAATTTCATTATTTAACTTAATTGTTTATCATAATTATATAAAAACATATTGTTGGATATTTTTTTGGAGTAATCCATTAACTTGGCCGCTTAAGCAAGTCCTCATCCACAAATATTATTGGTTTTGTCTAATCTAGTAGATTAAAAATATTAAATTTTTATGATTTTTATTTGAAAATAATTAATCTATTAATTATTAAAAATATACATTGAATTGTGTGTTCAATTGAAAGTAAATCAAAAGCGTCAATAAAACTAGAAAGAGGGAATAATTTGCTTTAAAAACAATGTGTCTGTTTGGGAATTAGTTGTTATATGTTAACTGGTTATGTGTGTAATATATGTAATAAATTAGTTAAAATTAGTTGTTTGACAGTTTTATGGCAAATTTTCTGTCTAAAATAAGGTAATTCTAAAATGCTACTATTTGCTGCGGTTTCAAAAAGAGCTGATTGAACACTATTTTAAGTTATTTTGTCTTTTTAAATGAGCTGAGTTATGTTAAATTGACTAGAATAAGCTAATTCTATTTAGTTTATTTGCCAAACAGGGCCAGTATGAATTTATATGGAAAATAAATGAGAAACTAATGTAATGAGCTGTATAAGTGAGGGAGCAGTTTAGGCTCTCTTACATCTAAGAGAACCCCATGGTAGTTATATTAACTTTAAACTTATCTTATGCGCTTTAGATAAAGATTGACGGTTCGTTAGCCTGCTGAACATCAAATGTTCTGCAGCAACTGAATGTGATAATAATATGTATTAGTGGTGCTGGTTGAATTAATAAAGAAGAATTACCATTTGTATAACTCAATATTAATAGCAACATAATATAAACTCTCTAGATTTAACTCCTATAATAAATTAATCATTATTACATACCAAAAATTCCAATTCATCATCAAAGCCTTCGAAACATAGAAAAGCCAATAATATAAAACCTTAATTCATTAATCATCAGCATTCTCCCATATCGGACTAGCACAAGATGGTGAACAAACTAGCACAGGATGATAAATACCGGCACTGTAATCAGTTGATTCCATCACACCAGCACTATAAAACCTTAATTCCAATTTATGTAATAAATTAGTTAAAATTAGTTATTTAACAGTTTTATGAAAATTTTTCTGTCTAAAATAAGGTAATTCCAAAATACTACTATTTGCAGCGGTTTCAAAAAGAGCTGATTGAACACTATTTTAAATTATTTTGTCTTTTTAATAAGTTAATTTATGTTAAATTGGCTAGAATAAGGTAATTCTATTTAGTTTATTTGCCAAACAGGGCCAGTATGAATTTATATGAAAAATAAATGAGAAAATAATGTAATGAGCTGTATAAGTGGGGGAGCGGTTTAGGCTCCCTTAAATCTAAGAGAACCTCATGGTAGTTATGATATTAACTTTAAACTTATCTCATGCGCTTTAGATAAAGATTGACGGTTCGGTTAGCCTGCTGAACATCAAATGTTCTGCAGCAACTGAATGTGATAATAATATGTTTTAGTGGTGCTGGTTGAATTAATAAAGAAGAATTACCATTTTTATAACTCAATATTAATAGCAACATAATATAAAACTTTCTAGATTTAACTCCTATAATGAATCAATCATTATTACATACCAAAAATTCCAATTCATCATCAAAGCCTTCGAAACATAGATAAGCCAATAACATAAAACCTTCATTCATCAATCACCAGCATTCTCCCATATCCGACTAGCACATGATGTTGAACAAACTAGCACAGGATGACAAATATATGGTGTGACCACCATATTGAAGAAGCTTGAGGGTGAAGGTTACATGAGCTACATCATTGCCAAGCTCACCCATGAAGCAATAACCAACACCAGGATCGAAACAAAGCCAAACCGAAGCAAGATAGATCACCTTGGGCACCCCTTTGTTGGTGCATTGAAGAAAGGAGAGAGACACATTTTTGGCATTGGGCGTGGGCACGCACAAGAGGCGAAATTAGACTGGTTTGTTGGTGCAATGAAAAAAGGAGGCAGACACATTTTTGGCCTTGGTCGTGGGCACGCACAAGAGGAGAAATTAGACTGGTTTGTTAGTGAATTGAAGAAAGGAGGCAGGAACATTTTTGGCCTTGGGCGTGGGCACGCACAAGAGGGATCCGACCCCCATTACCCTATTTTAGCTTATTTCATTTTCTTCCCCACTTGTTCCATGTAATTTCAATTGGTATTCACTAGATTTATCATGGGATCATTAGGTTAGGGTTAAATCCCATTTCTACCTTAGTATTTCTTGGTAATTGCATTTCTTGTTCCTAGGGTTATATATTAGGATTGGGGAAGGATCAAACTTAATTCAACTATCATTCATCTATCAAAGTTTATCTTTCTTTTGTTCATCTTTTGAGGGTATCAAAGGTTGATCATCTTGGGGATCAAGGGTTACTTGATTTCCACATCAAAACCGGGTCTATTCACATTGAATTTGTGTTAGGTTCGTCTTACTCAATTGGATTGCAAGTTTTGATTGAGTTAAGTATGTTCATTGATGCATTTTAGGTTTAGTTCTTGGGAGCTTGATCCTCATATCAAGTTTACTTGATCAAAACCCATTGTTTCATTGAACCCACTTGCCCTATCCTTTGTTTTGCTTTTGTTGCTTGTTTTCCCAATTTCTTGCTTGCATACATCACACTTGCCCTATCCTTTGTTTTGCTTTTGTTGCTTGTTTTCCCAATTTCTTGCTTGCATACATCAATATATCAGCACTGTAATCAGTTGATTCCATCACACCAGCACTATCATACCTCCTCCACCAACTCTCATTGGCGCTCTCTAGTTATCCGTCCGTTTCTAGCACAAGATGACAAGAAACCAGCACATGATCCCAAATAAACCAGCATAGGATGACAAATAAATCAGCAAGATGGATCGAATCTTGCAATTGTGGAGGGATCTCGTGGAAAAACCCTTGCACTGGTGGGATTATTGTGGGCACAAGACTAGTATACTGGTTAAAGAAAACTTCACAGATTTCAAGCAGAAAGGAATAGGGGACTCACTTTGGGTTGAGAATGTTCCCGAGTTTGTATTACCCATTATGGGGAAATTGGAGTGCAATGTGAAGAATTTGACTGCCAAGCAAGTGCAAGGAGGTGTAAGGCACAGTGAAAAAAAAATAAGAAGGGGAAGAGTGATGGTTTCGGAGAAACCTGGTGAAAAATCGTACTAAATGGTGGGACAACAGAACGAACAAGAGAAATCCCAAAGCACAAACAACATAACAAATTGGAGCTTCAAATTGAGAGTGGCAAGCAGGATGATGCTACAAACAACAACAATAGGAGGTGGAGGGGCTGGAAAACTCGAGCGGGAGCAAGGGGACATCTGGATCCAGCTGAGGGGAGGTAGCGGGGAGCTAGCAATGGTGTTCACATAGCGCGGTGCCGGCGATGTAAAACCAGAGGGATGACGGTTGCAGCAAAAGAAACCGGAGATGGTGTGGAGTAGTTCGGTGGAGGAGGAGGCGGCGGTTTGAAGATGGGAAGTGAGTGACGGGCTGGTTTAGGGCAAAAGGATTGAATGAAAGAAAGTCCTAAATTATAGCCAAATATTTATTTAAATAATTTATTAACAAAGGAAAATAAATCATCTTAATTATGGTATCATATAACTAGCACAATATAAACTTAAACCATTATTTAAGCTTGTGCTGATTCAGCAAGCAAACCTAACCTAAAGACTAGTGTTAAGAACTTTTCACACAACTTTTCACACACGATAGAAGGTAATAAGATCAGTATTAAAGTTCTTCAAGTCGATCGGTCCCTCTTGAGAATTTCATGGAGCAATATTCATATTAAGAAGAAGAACAAATCCAATAATTACTATACAAGGTTGTTGCTTCATGCAGACATTCAGATAATTACTTCCAAACACAATTGCGGACTTGCAAGTATTTTGGGGAAGATTGTTTGATGCGTTCATTTTGATACTGGAAAAATCCTGAAATTCACGTTGTGTTGAATATATTATTATGAGGATATTCATGAAGAGAGTCGAAATCTAGACTGCGGTATTTTGGGTGTGTGTGTGTGTGTCTATATATCCATTATCTAAGAGGTGATTGAGGTGATACAGTAGTTACTAGTTAGTGGAGTAGTTGTTTTTAATTTGGGTTTATCTATTAAATGAAAGTTTCATATTCTGGGTTAGACAAGACTTGAAGGTGGTGGACAACGCCGAGGACTTTGGTGTTGTTTGGATGTAACCAAATAACATATAATATATAACAGATTTTGACTAATAGATATTGTCAGATTTAATAAAATATGTTCGGTAAATAACATATATATCAATTAGAAGATAACATATTTACTAATAAGTAAAATTTTACATTCTGCTATATGCTCCTTTCGTCAATATGCTTCAAAATCTAGCATATTGATGTAAATATGTTCCTCAATATCTACTTACCAAAATAAGCATATAGGTCGGTTAAACATGCTATATACTATATGGTCTCGAATATGCTTATAACCAAACAATCCATTTATATCATGAGATTTTACAATCCCACGTTGCCCGGGCAGCTTGACTAGTACGTCAGCCATCCCAGCCCAATTGGATGGTCTGGTATAGAGGGAGTAGTTACCTGCTTATCTAAACACAGAATGCTAAATAGAATCTCAGTAAACATTTTCACCAAGTAAAAGCACACAAAAAAGTATTGTGAAGGGCCAGTGAGACAAAACGATATCAGTAGTTTCAAAATCAAATTTTAAAAGACAAATTGGTGAAGCAACATCTACCTTCAGAAAGATCTGGCTTCAATATAGCAGTTCAATATTTCTAGAAAATATTGGAATATCATAAGAACGGTGTAATTGCCCCTTTACGTATTACCAATCAACAATAAAATTATCCGCCACAGAAAAAATCGGCCTCCAAGAGGAGATGGAGAGGTAGCTATCAAAACTATCCACGGCCCATTATTCATGACGCGAGTTCGCTTGGTTACCTGATAAAACTTAACCGAAAAATACCCCATATTCATGTCTATCATTTGGAAGCGGCCTTGTATCTTCCATAGTCTGGAGAGTCGATCCTTAAGACTTAAGAGCCAAGTGTCCCACACGTTTACCCAGATGCGACACAATGCATATTCCCAAGGTTACATATCCGCGACTGAACCTGTGGTGCAAGAGTGATACGAGGTAAGGATAACCGCTCTTGGAAAAACGTTCATAACGTAATAATTAGACACACACAAAAATAATAATAATAAATAAATTAAAAAATAAAATAAAAAACTAAAATTGATTAAAGGTAAAAATGTGTCATGATGTAACAAAATAGGTGCATGCATTGCATGAAATTTTTTTAGAGAAATTTATACTAAAAGACATATATTGGTTTTCACTTTACTATTATCCCAGATATAAGTATATTATAACGTGGATAATAAAAAGATCTTTTTAGTTCCTTATAATATAGACTTATGAATTTGCATATTTTTACATTGATATAATTATTTTAAATATATATAGGTATGTGTGGAATTTATTATTATTAATAATAAATAATATTTCATCCGTCCCATTTAACTTGTCTTGTTTCATTTCTGCACACAATACAATGTACTTTTTCAACTTTTAATATCTAAAAATATACTACATGATTACATCTAGGGATGGCAATTCCACCCGCACCCGCCCATAATCCGACCCACCCGATCCGACAAAATGGATGAAAACCCGAAAAAACGTAGATTCTTAGAGGGTGATGAGTGGATCGAGTGACGGATCGAGTCGAAGATGGATTTAGGCTCGTCCAACCCACCACCCGATCCATCATCCAACCCACAATCCAATCCACCCATCACCCGCTTCTTTGATTAAATATATATAAATATATATTCTAAAATATAAATATTTCACATTAAATAATATATTATACTTATATATAAAATATAATAAATAGTATTAAAAACTAGAAAAATAAAAGCAAATGTTAGGTGTGAGTTTAACCGCTATATTGAGGATGATGCATTGCCAGAGAATAGCGACTTCGATGTCCTTAATTACTGGAAAACTAATTTGAAATACGACTTTGAAAAAAATTGCTAAGAACATATTAGCTATACCTGCATCCTGAAATTGTCTTTAGTATGGGTGGAAGGTGGTAAGTCCTCAACGTTCTCGACTTCACATAGACACAGTTGAAGCGCTTATGTGCATGCAAAATTGTCTTCTTGGAGAATATTCAGGTAAATATTGTTGTTTTAGTTTACATGATTTAATGTATTAATTATAATTCAAGATACAATAATTTACATGTTCATAATACTTATTAGATTCTTGATTTGATAAATGCACAAGTTTGCGCAACTATCTTGGAAGATGTTGATATAGGAGTTGAAGGAAATTATGTAACTGAAGTTGATGATATTAATTCGGTAATCAATTAATCTATTATGCTTTTATAGCTTTTTTTTACTCTTAATCTTTTTTCTTGGCTAATATAATAGTGTGTGTGTGTGTGTATTCTTTATGATGGGGAAGGGTTTGATGTTTGACTTGCAAATTGCCATGGAATGAATGATATTGATAAAAATTCAATACGTTTTTGGCTCTTCACACTTTCCTTCATAGGATAATTATTACTCTGCTTGTTGAAATTTTAGTGGGGAATTAGTAATAGTTTAATAGATTTTATGATGTTCAAACATGAATTTATTTTGAATTATGAATTATTGCATTGTTTATGTATGCTTCGGGCTGATGGCCCCAATTGTGGCGGTCATGAAATATGCAGGCGAGGTAAGAATACAACATATCTTGCGGGAGAGGAATAGTCTGGCAGACCATTGGGCTAAGAGAGGGGCGAGGGGGTGAAGATCAGGTTGAGCAATGGAGCTGAGCACATTCTGCACTAGAATGATTTTCTATCAGGTTAGGTTGAGGTCTGGTGGTTTGGATTATGTGAATGAGTTTTCACGCCAGAGGTTATTGATGCTAGCTATTCAGTTGTTTGGTCATGGTTATTGTTTCGGTCCAGATTGAAGTCTTGCTAGCTAAACAATTTTTGTTCGGTCATGGGTAATATAAGTATTTTCTTTTCAGAGTGGCTGTACTGGTACATATAAAACAGGTTGTAGAGGAAGAGGCTCTTGTCTGTTGTTGAATGGTTTCGGGAATGGAATGAAATATTTGCCACAAAAAAATATATCTATCTACTATATCTGTCTACTATTATAAGAGGGAGAGCTTAATCTCCATTTCATTCTCAGCCCTTGGATTGACATTCTAATTGAAATCCTGACCGTTGGATCGAAATGGTGTGTTGCTGGGATCGAGTCACGTGGCCACTTCTTCTCATGCCACCTATCTTCCACTCATGCCTCTTCTTCTCGTTGTCTTCGAGCCTTGGGACGTTTGCCTCCGCTCCGATTACCACAGCCCACAGCCCCAAGTGAAGTGGGCGGCGCAGGTGCGCCAGCGAGCGGGGAAGCGGCGTCGCAGCGAGCGGATGAGCGTGAGTGAAGCAGGGCAGCGTTGACAAGTGCTTTCTTCGGTTTTCCGGGTGAGGAATTTTCTAAATTTTATCCCCAAACTCATTTCGGTTGCGTTTTTGCAGAGAGTGTTCGATTCCGATGTAGTTATTGCTAGGTTGTTTCTTTTGTTCGGCATTTGTGGAAATTGCATGTCATTTGCAGTAACGAATTGGGTTACTTCTTTTGGAAATTGCATGTAATTTGCACTCGTGAATTGGGTTACTTCTTTTGATTGAGATTTATCGACTCTTCGATCTGTCTAATTGGTTTTGGAATTTGGGTTGTGGGTATGCTTGTTCTTCATTTCGTTTAGTATGGGTCTTCTTCTGTAGGGGTTCCCGCCTGGTTTTGTGATTGGCTTAAGTTTTGTTGTTGTTAGCATCTTGTTGTACTAATTCGTATTATTGAGGAATAATCTGCTAGGTTTATTGTAGTTGTGCTTGTTTGATGAACTATATTGTGGGATCAATTGTCTGCTTTGTTGTGGACAGCTACTGTGCGTTCTTTTTACCTGTCTTTGTTATGGATCCTTCATCGTCTATCCTCTTGGAGGACGATTTGGTTGATTGCTTTGTTGAATCTTCTGCATCCATCGTTGCTTCTGGTTCGTGTGGGTTTTCTGGCGGTGTTACTCCAGGTGATTTTTTCCTTGCTGTTTCTTTGTTTTTCCTTATTTTGTTTCCTATACTGTTTTTTTACCGTTCCCTTGTGATTTTTTTAAAAAGGTGTTGTTTCGCCAGTTGACCTGACGACAAACGTCCCTCTTATTGTCACTCAAGTTGACCCTGGCGTTTTCATAGGTTTGTTGAGTTCTTTTATGTTGTTGAATGGTTTTCTTGTTTGCTTGGTTATTAGCTACGCTTTCTATGACTTTGTTGCTTTCGTGCCCATGCCCTACTTTTGTAGACAGACCTGCACGGCGCAGGAGGAGAGGTCAGTCGTTTCCTCCTGTATTTGTTTGCAACATATCAATTTTTGCTTTGGCTATCTGTTGTACTGATGCAGTGTTATTTATTGTAGTCCGGACGGCCTTCCCTGCTCAGGGCTTTCATTCGCGACAGAAACGTCCTTATTGTATTTTTTTTTTTATTATATAAAGCTGTGTTTGCATTGTTGCACAGTGTTGTTGTGGCTATATTATCAATATTCTTTTCTTTTGTTTTCTTCAGCTAACCGGGGTCGTGACATTCCTCATTCTTCTACCGTTGCTTCATTTCAAGGCAGTGTTCTCTCACATGGTGAGTTGTTGTTTCTTATGGTTAGTTTTACCAGGAGTTTTTTGCCACTTTTCTCTTGACTTTTGGAGTGGTTCTTTGTGTTCTTTCTTAACTTGGGTTTGGTTCCCTCTAATACCATGGTTTTACAAATTGACCGTTGTATTTTTTGCATTTCCCTAATTTGTCTCATCTATGTAGGTGTATCGGACCCTTTGTGTGGTCCTTTGCCTTTGGAGCCATTTGTTTTGGAAAAGGTTCCAATGTGCCTACACTGTGGTGCATTGAGGTTTCCTCGGGAACCTTCCCACTTTTGTTGTATGGATGGGGATGTCCGTATTTGCTTTAATCCAGTTCCTCCTCCGCTCAAGGAACTTCTACTGTCTCCTTCTGCAGAGGCTGTTGTGTTTAGGGAATATATTCGTTCAATTAATAATCATTTTGCATTCACTTCTTTGGGTGTTAGGTATGACAAGGAATTAGCCAAGAATAATCAAGGTATTTACACTTTTAGGGTGCAGGGTCAGCTTTTCCATTTCATTGAGCCTGTTTCTGTATCAACCAATTTGCAATTATATTTTTATGATACTGATCACCAGTGTGTTGAACGTTCCAAGTCTTTTCCGCGTATTCATCCATGTGTTATGAAAGAAATTGTCGGAGTCCTTTCAGAAAATCCATACTCTAAATTCTTCCGGTCGTTGAATGATATTTCTAATTTGCCAGAGTATAATATTATTCTTCACTGTAATCCTGCAATTGACCAGAAGACCTTGAACAAACCCTCAGTTTCCCAGGTTGCTGCGTTGTGGCTTGAAGATGAGAACGCTGGAGCTACCACAGAGCGCCATATTAAAGTGCATGGCCATGGTGGTCAGAGCTATCCAATCTCGTATTATTATGGTTGCTATGATCCTCTGCAATACCCATTGTTGTTTTCATTTGGTGAAAGTGGATGGCATCAGGGTATAAAAAAGAATAAGCATGGAGCACCTGGAGTAGAACAGTCAGTGATACGTTCTGGTCCATTAGGAACTTCCAGTTCTGTTACATGTACAGATGATCTTCTTGCGCATGAGGCACATTGTGAGTTGTTTGTCTTGTAATTATATGCTGTTTCTCCAGCTTTCTGATTGTTTCTGTGTTTGATATTTGCGTCTTCCTTTTATAGTGGCTGGAGCGGCCCCAACTGATTGTGCTTTTGTTTCGATGAGGGAGTATTATGCATACATGTTCCAGATTAGGCATCATGATTCTCCCTATGTCCTCCATTTTGGCCGGCTTACCCAACAAATTTTTTGTTGACCAGTATATAAAAATTGAAACCCAGCGTCTGGATTTTCATAGATCAAAGCAGGCAGACATTCGTAATGAGTTTCTTCAGGGCATCCAGGACTGCTATGCAAGTGGTGAGAAGGAGGCTGCACATTGTGGTCAGCGGACGTACTTGCCCCCGTCGTTCATTGGTGGCCCGCGTGATATGCGCCGGAGGTATGTGGATGCAATGGCTCTTGTTCAATGTTTTGGTAAGCCTGATATTTTTTTAACAATGACTTGCAATCCAAATTGGCCTGAAATCAAAGAGTTGTTAGTGCCTAATGAACAAGCGCAAAATCGGCCTGATTTAACTGCTCGTGTTTTCCATTCAAAGTTCTTGGAATTGAAACATGATTTAGTCCAGGAAAAATTCTTTGGCGAGGTCATTGCATATACATATGTTATTGAATTCCAAAAAAGAGGTCTACCGCATGCGCACATTCTGTTGATACTTGCTCCAGATTCCAAATTTTTTACAACTGATGAATATGATGCCTTTGTCTCTGCTGAAATCCCCGATAAAAATGCTAATCCATATTTGCATGGTTTGGTGAAAACTCATATGATGCATGGTCCATGTGGAGAATTAAATCCGACAAACGTTTGTATGCAGGCTGGTATTGGTTGTTCTTACAAGTTCCCAAAAAAATTTTGCAGGCAAACGACAAAGGGCAATGATGCGTACCCTCTTTATAGACGCCGGGATTCTGGGGTTACAGTTCGTGTCAGGGGGCAACAGTTGGATAACAGATGGGTTGTGCCCTATAATCCCTTTTTGTTATCTAAGTATAATTGTCATATTAACGTGGAAATTTGTGCGACAGTTCACTCAATTAAGTACATTTATAAATATGTTTGTAAAGGACATGATAAAATGCAATTTTATGTTGGTGCAGATAAAGACAATCAGGGTGTGGATGAGATCAAGCAATACCAATCTGCTAGATGGGTTTCAACGCCAGAAGCGGCCTGGAGGATTTTTAGATTCACGCTTTCTGAGATAAAACCTCCTGTTATTCACCTCCAGTTGCATTTAGAAAATTTCCAGTCTGTGCACTTCAATGCACGCGAAAAGTTGGCAAATGTTTTGCGGAATCCTTTTAATCGAAAAACAATGCTTACGGAATTCTTTTTCATGAACATGACTAATGGTGAAGCGCAGCGTTTGAAGTTAACTTATCCTGACTTTCCGGCTCATTTTGTCTGGTACTCGGACAAAAAATTCTGGCAGTTCCGGAAAGTACATAGGGGTGCAATAGGTTGTGTCACCCTTGCGCATCCGTCCGAAGGGGAACGATACTACCTGCGGTTGTTATTGATGAAGGTGCGTTGTCCAACTTCGTTCCAAGATTTGTTAAGGTATCAGGGTCAGATTGCACAAACGTTCAAGGAGGCTTGCTGTCTCCGTGGTTTATTTGAAAATGATAATAGTCAAGAATTGTGCCTTCGGGAGGCTGCTGCCTTTAGCATGCCTTATACATTTCGTTGGTTTTTTGCAACTGTGCTTGTCTATTGTGAGCCTCAAAACCCACGGGCTTTGTGGGAGATGTTTGAGGATTCGCTTTCTGAGGATTTTGTCAATATGCAGCTGCCAGCATACATTATCCGGAGTAAAGTCCTCGGTCAAATTGGTTCATTCTTGCTTTCAATGGGGAAAAGCATAGAATCCTATAATTTAATCGACCATCAACTTCCCAATATTTTTCATGAACATTTTACAAAGGAAGTTGAAGCTGAAACGAATATTATTGTTGATCCTAATGATCTTGAAGCTATTCAACAATTGAATGAAGGACAGCGCCTTGCATTTGAGAAAATTACTTTTGCTGTATATGGTGGCCAGAGTGGTGCATTCTTTGTAGATGGGCCTGGTGGAACAGGGAAATCGTTCCTTTACAGAGCCTTGCTTGCGGATGTCCGTTCTAAAGGGTTTGTTGCCCTTGCCAGTGAGAGTTCTGGGATAGCAGCTTCGTTACTTCCGGGTGGTCGGACAGCTCACTCTCGGTTTAAAATCCCAGTTGACAGTTCAAATGGGACGCATTGTCGGGTTAGTAAACAAAGTTCGTTAGCAAAATTGATCAGAGAAAGCAAGCTCATTTTATGGGATGAAGTTACCATGTCTAACAAATGCGCAATCGAAGCCCTCAACAAATTGCTCCAGGATGTGATGAGCACGGATGTGCTGTTTGGCGCAAAAGTTGTTGTTCTAGGGGGCGATTTTCGACAAACGTTGCCAATTGTTAGGAATGGTACCGAAGCTGATATCATTGCATCTTGCTTAGTTCACTCTGCCCTTTGGCCTTCGTTTCAGATGATCCATCTGACTGCCAATATGCGTGCTCGGTTTGACCCTGTATTTACATCGTATTTATTACGTGTTGGCAATGGGACTGAACCAATGGATATGCACTCTATTATTCAAATTCCACCTGATCTTTGTATTTTATATGAGGATGATTTATCATCTGTTGAAAAATTGACTGATTTTGTATATCCGTCTTTCGACAATGTGCAGGGTGCCAATTATGTTGCAAAGAATAGGATGCTCTTGAGCACAAAGAATTGTTACGTTGATGAATTGAATTCTATGCTCATTGATCGATTTCCGGGTGAATTAATTGAATATTTTAGTCGTGATGAAACAGAGACTCCCGAAGACCAGGCTGTTTATGAGGACCTGCTCAATTCATTGTCTCCTGGTAGCCTTCCCCTGCATTGTTTGGCTTTGAAAGTTGGTGTACCAATCATCTTGCTCAGAAATTTGGATCCAACTCAAGGACTTTGTAATGGAACCCGCATGCAGGTAAAAAAACTGTCCTCTAATGTTATCCATGCAACCATTTCCTTTGGTCAATTTAGTGGTACGGATGTGTTTTTACATAGGATCCCTTTGAAAGCGCCCTCCGACTTGCAAATGCCTGTTCCTTTCAAGCGTGTCCAATTCCCGATTCGATTGTGTTTTGCAATGACAGTTAATAAATCCCAGGGCCAGACTCTTGATCGTGTTGGAATTTACTTGAAAGAGCCCGTGTTCTTGCATGGTCAATTGTATGTTGCTTTATCCCGCGTCCGGTCAGCATCTGACTTAAAAATTCTTATTTGTCCTACAGGTCAGTTAATTGGTTCAAACAGGACAAAGAATATTGTCTACAAAGAAATTCTTCAATCCTCAGCTTTTGCATCAGCTCCTGTGTAGCTTGCATTATTAATTTCCCTTTGATTAATATTTTGTCCCTTCCCTTATTTCTACCTAAAAAGTTGTTTGCTATGGATATTGATTAATCTGGCCATGGCTGATGTGGAGTCAGGGTTGTCGGTGCCAATGATTACTTTTAATTTATTGTGACGTTGCTATTTTCTCCTTTGAACCCTATATTCAGTTCTGTTTTTTTACTTTTGTTGCCTCCTTACGGTGGAAAGGTATTTTCTATTCACTCTTGTTTTTTATTTGTTTCTGTGTTTGTTTTGGACTATCAATTCTCATTAGTGTTTGTGTTCTTTCATGCAGTTACACTTGTTCAGTTGCAAACTTTGGATACTCTATTCACTGGTATATGTCTGGTGATTTATTACTCTGCATGAAAACTATATTTTCTTGAAATGCACTAATTTATACTACTTCATCATGCCTCAATAGTAATGTAGGTTTCTCACTGTTGAAGTTACTGCCATTGAGTGAAAGTGTTATGACCTTATCTTTGTTTTTTTTGTTTTTTTTTTCTTTTTTCCATGTATGATATCGTATCGTTCATTATCTGTTGGCATGGTAGCTGGCCAATCCATACACCTTGCCCAATGTCATTTTTTTATCCTCATGCTTTGCTTGGATTATCCTTATATCTATTTTTATACAATTATGTCTTGTTTCAGAGATACATTTTCCTGTAATTTATTTCTTTTGATTTGGTTTGGCTTTGGTTTAACGATTTTATGTGCATCCAAATAAATGAAGCTAGACACATAAAATCAGAGAAATTTGTAACGACAGTCTTGGAGGTGATTAAATTGCTTTTTCTTGTATTTGGTTGTAGTGAGGGCAGGCTAATGAGATTTTCAACATTTGCTTTGTCATTGGGAGCCCGACTAAGAGTCAATGGTTTGATGGTTATAAAATTGCTAATGTCATGCATTACCAGTTCTCACGAGTGAGTCTGGTGGTCGTGTTTTTGTTGTTGTTGGTAGTGGTGTTATTATTATTATTTTCTCAGGCTGATTGATCAAGGAATGTATCTTAGATTTTTAATTTGTCGTCACAGCAACACTTCATCTAAATATTGTTTTGGATTAGTACAATATCTCGATGCATATGCACGTTGATGGGGGCGATCTTATCATTGTAAATGGGGCCGGAATCTTATTTTTATTTTAAATATTTAATGGTTAATGGATAACTCACTGACTCCTGTCTTTTTGTTTTTAATTCAGTCCCTTTGTTCATGAGATCCGCAAAAGTGGCCAACAGCTTTGGAGACCGTACAACATTAGCGTATTTGATGGTCATGTAATCTAGATTTTTTTAACAATGTTTGGAGAGCTGGCATTATGTTCCACCATCTCTACGTCAAAAAAGATGACATTGCAGGAACAGCTCCTTTTTGTTAGTTTCTGTAGCCCAGGTTTCCTTGTTTCTTTATTTTGACAGAATGTGTATTGAGCCATCAAACTTTTTGATCTCTTGCAGCTGGAACCAGGGGAGTTATTAAACAAAATCATAGTTGGAGATACCGAGGCAGTGTCCCGAAGTTAAAGCCAGCAAAGAAATTTTCTGAAGTTACATGCAATAAACACGTGTGCAGGAAACAAGCCGAAATGTTCTGAAGTGCAGTTTCTACGGACTCTTACTTTCAATTATACTATGATGACTATGATGACTATGTTGATGATGAGATCTTTGGTTGTGCGGCTCCACTAAATGAAGTACTTTTATGTATAAGCTAATTATGGCTTCAATAATCTCTGGATATTTCTCATGCTGATATTTTCCTTTTTACTTATATGTTTAGGTTAATTTGATGAGGTTTTTGTTCATCCATTGGTGAAATTGTCAGGGGCTGAAATGCCAGTATTTTGAAGAGAGCGGATAACTATAGGAATAGCAGTTTCGCAATTATTTATATATTGTGATGGATGTTCTGATGAAACACGATGGATGCTCAGGTTCAGCATGACGAGTGATTTTTTCTATTTTCAACAGGTGAGATTGTAGCCTTTTCAATATTACATTTATCTGGCCTGCTCAAGGGTAATGGACTGTGATGTTCACATCAAGTTTATAAGTAAGACTACTATATTTGTTACGGATGCTGCATTTATGACATTAAGTGTGTTGACTTTGTGAATATTTCCCACTTGATCTTAATAGGTGTCGTCCCCAAATATGTACAATATGCAGCTGTGGGAAACATCTCGTCATGCTGCAAATTATAAGGAGAATACGTTTGGTTTTGAGGTTTGATAACATGTTAAAATAATCTTATTGATCTATGTCAACCATCTTTCCCAAATAGTGAAATAGGTCCCTAGGGTAACTGTTATAGTAGTGTTTATGTGCCTCGTTTAATGAAATGGTCTTTCTGGTGATTGCAGGTAGAGAGATAAGAATTTGGACTCAAGTCAATGAACTGCCGCGACCATTGCTTAATGTTTGATTATAGAGTTCGTTCTTATAGCGGTGTGCTTGGTTCTTTTAGCTTGTAGAGCGATAAAGACTTAAACGTTTGCATACGTAAAGCCTGTCATACTCTTCAAATTTAAATGATATAGTTACACATCTAATTAAGTTAAAATAATTCATGTATGTCTTCACTTTTTCATTGTTGTTGCACTCTTTTTACCACCAATGGTTAATTATTGCCAGGCAGTTCTTCTATCCCCGTGCCAAAACCCAAACAAGGTATACCTATTCTTGCCATCTTTCTTTGCGAATGTACTTTTATTTCGTATGAACTTGCTTGATGGAAACTGCTATCTCTAGCATATTTCAGATGCAGAATTAAATGAGCCAGCATATTTGAAGCTTTCTTACTCAGTAAATGAAAATTTATTTAAAGCTGGAGCTGAGGTTAAGCCATTATTTCTAATTTATATATAAGTAAATAATAATCTTTTATATGGTTAATGTTGTAATATAAACTGTTTGCTGCTGTGTCTCTGTTTACTCTGAGTTCAAATTTCTGACGGAAGAAGAGGCACAGTTGATCAGATTTTCCATGAACTTCGCCAACATGGGGATTCAGCTCAAAAGTACATGAAAGGATAAAAAACCAAGGATGTTGAGGATACAATACTTCTTGATAGTCATGTACAAAAAGGCAGTATGTGTGGCAGCAGTCGCACCCAAGCCTTACGAAAAGGGTCCAAGTGCTCGAAGAAACATCTATCTCGGAAAGAACTGAAGAGGCGTGGATTATTTGATTTGCCTAAGGAGTTCCATAAGTGAGTTTGATTGTTGTTTCATGTGTTTAGTTTCTCTCACTTTCTTACCTTTGCTTATATTATTGTTGCTGATCTTTTCAGCTATGAATTCTTCAAGCCAATGCATGAAATGTGGAATCCTACATGCTCCAGCTTCTAAAAATTGTTGGGTTAGTGAGGATACTTTATCTTTCATTTACTTATATATTGAGTGTTTGAATTTTTGAATTCACTGTATGTTCTTTCAGGAAAGATCAACTGGCTCTGCATTTTCTCAATGCTGACCTACATGGTGCAATTGTTCTAGGTCAGGCTTTACTTTCCCTTTTAGTTGTTCCCAATAAACGTTAATGCTATAGTTCATGGATTTGTTTGTATGTGTAGTTTTATAAATCAGAAATTTGTTGATATAGTCTTGCAAGATCTAGGATGAGGAACACATTGTGGCACATGCCAAATATCTCTTCATTAATTCCCATTCCCCCCCTTCCTTGCTCCCCCCCCCCCCCCCCCGCCCCGCCCCGCTATATGGTATAGATTTTGGTTGACTATTTTGTTTAGTTTATTTGCAGTTGAATCTGTTCCCTAAATTCAGAATGATTGGAAGTTATTATTGGATGCTTGAATAATATTACATGATGCATTCCCAATCCCCCGCACACATTGTGAAGGGAGGTTCAATTGGTGATTTTTTCCTTCTACTTTTTCCTTGTTCATTATATGTTTTTTTCATTTTTAATGGATGATATTCACTTTGCATACTTAAAGGATTCATCATCTAGATGATTTGATTTCGTTCCTTAGATTTATTAGAATTATTTACGTAGCATTTAAACATTTGTTATATCTTTTAATACAAATATTTTCTTAGATTGGGGTGATGAATTTTCCAAATTTTTACTCATATGTGGTTGCTGATGCTAACGTGTTTATAGAGTGCTGGATCTGATTGTGTGATTAATTACTGCTGTAGTCTGTAACTATGGTTGTATTTTCATGCTCTTTTTTTCCTCTCAGGTTTCCTGCTCCAGCTTTTTGCTTTTTTGCACTGAAGCCTGGAGCCATGGCAACATTCTTATACTGCTGTGTACGCCTACTTTTGTGGAACCGTTTTCTGAGGGTAGTACTCCTATGTACAGGGAGTTTTGGACAGAAGCTCCACAACTTTGCTTTGTTTTTATCTCCTTCATGCTTCCCAAAAAAAACTTTGATTTCTTTCGCTGTTATGGAGATTGACAGTTATCGTACAAATAGCCTCGAAGTGGTCAGGATAATCTGGGAGATATTTTATTTTGGATGCTGCATTGATTCCTCAGAAACAAAGCCGTGCAAGTTAGTGGTATTCGCCTTTTTTAGCTTTTTTGTTCTCAACAGTTTGTATAAAATAACAGAGATATCATTGCTTTTTTTGGTAGAAAGCTTTGATTCCCAGTATTTCCGTACGCACCTTTCATCAACATTTATGGTTCTTTTGAACGGGCAGGCACTGGTATGCACATCTTCTTTACCTATAGCTATTTATAGATGTATATTGCTTTTTATGCCCGATGTTAATAAAATGAATTTTGGTAGCCTTCACACTTTGCCTGCGAATTCCGTCGCACACCTGGAGTCTGTTCGGAGGATTAACGTAAATGGTCATGGAAAAAGATGTTTGTGGATTCCATCTCTGTGAAAGGTTATTGTTTGATCGATCTTGTGTTTTAGTTAAATGATTGGTTCTAACGATGTGCAGCTTCCACTCTTTCTGATCTGGTGTTGCTCGCAGGCTTCTCAAGAACATATAGTTTTTGTTAGCATGAAGAGTTGTATTTTTCAAAAAAGAATATCAACAAACAGAAACACAACGGTTTGATGAAACCATGTTGTTTGACAGCTTGAGTTTCTCACATCTTTGTTCATGGAGTTAGATTAACGAGCTTAACCAAAAATTCTAGAAAGTTCGTGTGAAAGAACACCCAATAGTGTTTGTAAAGGAAAGAGTGATTTTCTATTAATCATTTATAAATAGTAAAAAACAAATACACCAGTGTTTCATACATTTATTTTATTAATTTATTGCTATTCTTCTAACACACTATCAACGAAGAGGAGTTTGGTATTCATTTAAATAGAAAGTTGCCTCCCTGCAAATGCAACTGTTCTGTCATAATGAAGACCTAAATTTGCTAACAATCCAAAGCATAATTTCACTTCAAGGACTTTTCTTCTCCAATAAATAGAAAAAAAAAAAGAAGACAAAAATGTATCAGGTATTCAAATTCAAGCTTTTGTATATTTAATTAACTAATTGGGTACTTATCATATTCAATTAATTGAGATAGAGCTCTACATATCACCTTTCCTGAGACTCCTAACTCGTTATCTATGAAGGTGGAGTAAAACACTTCAAGAGTATATTATTTTCCTGCTGGTATTCAATGTTGCATATGGATGGCTATTACATAAGTTTCAAAATATTTTGTTTAAATAGTGGTGGAAATGTATGCAATAAAGGTTTGAGACAAATAAAAGAGATATAATATGCGCGTAGAGAGAAATTCAATTTCCAAATAAGTAGATATGATATAAAATATTTTTTCCATCATTAAAAAATTAAATATATAGTTTCGCTTCCATATCTAAAATACTAATAAAAATTGAAAAAATATAATCTTTAAGAATTTAATATTTGTATTATTTCAAAACTGTGTATAATTAACACAAATCTTTACGTATAATTTACACTTGAATACTTCTGATATCCTTTTAAAGTATAAATTGTCTATAAAAAATTTGTATACGAATTTATTCAGATTTTCATATATATTTTTCTTTTATATTGAAATTGTTGACAATGAACGATATTCTATTTAATAATTAAACTATGATGTGTTATTTTTTCCGGTTTTTTTATTTTTTCTCAAAAAATGATATATTATTAAAAGTTTATAATATGTGTGTTTGACTAAATATTTTTGGAAAAAGGCCAAATATATCATTTTTGTTTCAAAAAAAGCCAAATCTATCATTTTTCTATTTTATTACCGAATTTATCCTCTACATATGCTAATTATATCCGAAAATATCCTAAATTCACTAATCGTGGAATGGCTGCTGACGTGGCAATAAATTAACTTAAACCCTACACGCTGGATCGAATTTGAAGTGTGCCTCAATTAGGGCTGGGGAAAAATACCGAATATACTGCATACCGCACATACCGTATCGAAAAAAGAAATATCGAAATTTTTGGTATACCGTAATTTTCGGTATAGTATCATACCGAAAAAAATTCTCCGTACCGTATACCGTACCGAACTTTACGGTATGAAAAATTTCATACCGTTGCCGTACCGAACATTTCGGTATACCGATCTTCGGTATACCGAAAGTTTCGGTATGAAATATTTTCATACCGTTTCCATACCGACATTCCGGTAAGTTTGGTATATACCGCTATACCGAACATTCAGTACATACCGACATACCGTATCGCGGTATATACCGACATACCGAACATTCACTACATACCGGTATTGCGGTATATACCGACATATCGAACTTTCGCTTTATACCAACATACCAATATTACGGTATATAACGGTATCGCGGTATATACCAAAGTTCGGTACGGTAGCGATATACCGCGGTATCAAAAAAATTTATACCGTTACCGTACCAAATCTTACGATACAGTATGATACCATACCGAAAATTACGGTATATCGAAAATTTCGATATTTTCGGTATTTTTTCGATACTATGTGCGGTATGCAGTATATTCGCTATTTTCCCCAGCCCTAATTGAGACACACTTCAAATTCGATCCAGCGTGTAAGGTTTAAGTTAATTTATTGCCACATCAGCAGGCATTCCACGATTAGTGAATTTAGGATATTTCCGGATATAATTAGCATATGTAGAGGATAAATTCGGTAATAAAATAGAAAAAGGATAGATTTAGCTTTTTTTAAAATAAAAAGGATATATTTGGCATTTTTTCCAAATATTTTGTCTAAAATTTATATGTTTACAAAATATACAGAAACATTTTTCTAAAGATTTGTTTATAATATACTTTGTATTATAGATTTATGATATAGGTATGGTATAAAAAGTTGGTGATATGACAAGTATAATTAATTAACGTTGACGTGTGTCATGGATGATTAATTAGCGTTGACATGGATTAATTGTAGCCATTAATTCAAAAATGGCGGTATAATTACTGATAAAACCCTGAATATTAAAAAGATTTAGTTTATTTGAATAAGGACAGTATAGTTTGCACAAATAAAAAAATATTGATGATTTACTCCCTCCGTCTCATTCCAAATGTCCTACTTACTATTTTTGGATGTCCCATTACAAATGACTTTTTTCTATAAATAGAAATAATTTTCCCTTCCAACAACTATGTGAACCCCACTATATACTCACAAACCAACTCTACCTTAATTCCCGTGCCCAACAGTAACAAGACACTTGGAGTGGGACGGTGGGAGCATTATATAGATAGATGTGCATTGTATTGTACTCCCTCCGTCCCACTTAACTTGTCTTGCTCCATTTCTGCACACAATCCAATGCACATTTTCAACCGTTAATATCTTAAAATATGTACAGCAAAAAATTATATAAAATATATATTATAAAACTACATGATTTTATGATTCTAATAAAACCCAACTCGACTATTTTTTTCCAAATATATACTTACAATAACGTTGAATCAAAGTTAAACAATTAACAGTGCCAAAAAGTTAAACAGGACAAGTATACTGGGACGGAGGGAGTATAATATACTTCCTCTGTTCGTTTTTAGATGTCTTTTTAAAGAGTAAAAATGTTCCAAAATAGTTGTCGTTTTTAGGTAGTGACGGGTAGTTATGTTATATTTTTATTATATTACCTTTCACTTTACATAAATGATGTTTGCTAACATTTACTAATAATGAGTTTAATTAAACAGTAAAAATGTAAATTTATGAGTTAATTCATGTAGACATTGGTTATTGAAATTGAGCTGAAAAAGACAACTAAAAAAGAAGAGAGGAAGTATCTAAATGTTTCGATTAGAGTGAAACCTTTTTTTAAACACTTTTTTTGCCTAAATGTCCTCCAATTAATGACCTAGATACTATCATTACATTTTCTGCTTTAAGTAAACTCAGCAAGATATGCAGTTTAGTTCTATCGTTCTCGTCTTCCTTCACTTAGTTTTGCGCCTGTTTTTTTTCTATCTGCAAGTCACCCCTTCTACTCATCTTCCTTGCTGCCTTCAAATGGAGAGACGGACAGTTCATATTGCACAGGTTAACCTAACATCCCGTTCTTTTTGGGTCCTTGTCCAGGCCGTCGACAAAGGCCCGACGCTCCATTCAAGCAATGCAGCTCAACCGACTATGTACCAGAGGCTCCTCCTCACGGACTCGGCGGTGAGTGCATGTTTATATACTCTATCGTGTGTGCTAAATCTTGTTTAACATAGCGGTTTCTTGCTACCAGAGATGCTGTCTACTTTTACATTTGATGAGCTGATGATGTCTTTATTCTGTTTGTGCGTCTCTTAGTTTCGTCCCCAGTTGCCTAATAATCTGAAAACTTGTACTGTGTCGTCCTCACGCTCATGGAATCTGTTAGCCAATCGCCTTTGGTTATGTTTTGTTTTGTCCAACGTATTAGCCATGTAACATTGTTCAACTGTTGCTTTGCCAGGGTGATCTTGTCCATGCAGTTCTCTTTGGCTCTGACATAAAACTCCACACAAATAGTTTCCTCCCGTACAAGCGGTATTACATGTCTGGTTTCGGAGTCCAGCCGGCAAATCCTAAATATCAGTCTGGCCCTTATGCATTTTCATGGATCGTACGCAGTAGAACGATCGTTGAACCAGTTGAGGACAATGTGCCGCCTCGCATGTGTTTTACTCTTCCATTTACAGACTTTCATGACTTCCAGCTGCACGCAGACTCTGATCAGACTATCAGTTATTCTTCCCATCCCTTCCCTTTTGTTTGTGCTCCAGTAAAGTTTAGTACTTATCAAGTTATGTGTTTTTCCCTATTGTTTTACCAGATGTTAACACAATCATTGTTGAGGCTCTTCCACCCCGGCTGCATAATGGCAGTCAAACTTCTCGTGAATTTGTGGCTGTTACAGACACGTAATTTTGCTTGGCCTACTTGACTGTTCACATAAACATTACAGCTGCTCTGCCTAATTTTTTGTTTTCTTAACTTCGTTGGTTTGCAGGAACTCCTCTTATATTATTTCTTTATCTAATGAGTTTTGTGTTAAGTATGGTGACCTCCTCGCGGGCCAAGTTGCCTCTGCTCCAAATGTTATGTTCCTGAACATGAAAGTTTCCACCTTTAACAGTGGTTCTTCTGATTGATTTAGTTTATAATGTTATTATTCCTTGGTTTCTTTTTGTATATGTTCTGTAATACCTTTATGGTATTTATCTTGCGCAGCACTTTCGCTAACAACTCGCTTCCATACATGCATCTTGGTGAACCCTCTGCTTATTGATGGACTTGTGTTGAAGGATTGGTATATTCTCGCTGTTGCTTGGTTGGTGCAGGAGCCACCTCATAATTTTGTTTCTGCTTTTGAATAAACTGTGGCCCTTTTTACAGGTACAATAAGCATTTCGCTGATGTCAGAAAACTTATTGATGCCCTTCAGTACAAGAATGAAAAAACGTTGCTTCCACCCCCACCTAATGACGTTGTTCTCACTGTATCAGTAGCCCTTGACACTCTATCTCAGGTAAAATTGAAGCCTGCTATTGTTCCTCCCTTACGCTAGCTATTTTCCCTCCCTTGTTGCCTTCCTGTTTTCTCGGTTGTATATTACTAACCCTGTACATGTTGTTTCCACTTGAGCCACATTTCATCTATACATTTTACATGCAGCGAGCTGTGTGGGTACGTGGGAGGCTTCAATTGCCAAATTATGCACAACAATTCTGGTTCGTCGCTTGCATCAATTGTCACAAGGCACTGGATGTTGATATCAGTTGGGTAGTCCAGTGTCCTAATTGTCATGAAAAAGCAGGTGTTGAACCAAGGTTAGCCACACACCCACATTCATCTTTAACTTTGAGATATGTTTCCTTTTGTTCTATAATTTCCCATTCTTTTTCTTGTTAGGGCACGACTCAATTTGATCCTTACTGATGCGACTGCCTCCATGGTCATCAATGTGTCCGGGTCTTTTGCTGAAAGTATTATTGGACATAATGCACAACAGCTTCACACGGCATGCGAAAATGTATTTACCATCCAATATGTGTATTCCCTGTATTTATGTTAGCTTATAGTTTTTGTTGATCTATACGGTACATTTGTGTTGTTGCGTACAGAATTTACCAGTCTCTGGAGACATTGCTTCAGAAGTTGACAACAAGGAACTCCTTTGTTATGTGCGTTCCTATTCCTATTCTCAAGGTAGTCAGGTCCAGTTAAGGTATACAGTGGTTGTGGCCTATACAGAGCAGGACTTGTATGATTTCTATTTCCCAGCTAGGCCTTCCCCAACAACTGCGAGTGGTTCGCCTCCACCAAGCCTATCCACAGAGGTGAATCCCAATTCCCAGCAAGATGATCAGCTATTCACTCCATCAACCAAAAAAGTTCTTGACAAAATTCTTACAGCTACAGCCACCTCAAGCTCACAACTTGTTGGCCCAAAAAGAGCCCTTGATTTCAATGTCAATGTTGCTTTAACAGACACACAAGCCTCCACCAAAGTTACCACACCCGAACAAGATGTTGCCCCTTCATCTAAACAATCTGCTACAGGCTCTGTGTTGGCCACTTTGCAACCTCAGCCATCTTGTCCAGATCCACAGGGAAAAATACCAGAGTACACTGGCACTTCTTCATCAACCAACACCCCATCATCTACAACACTCACCATCCACGAGAAAAATATATTCCCTTCATCTCAACTATCCGTTTCTGTTCCTAGCTCGATCATCCAAACAGTTCCAACATCTGCTACACCCACAGCCACTACTACATCAACGCTCACGATTAGTGCAGCATCTCCTCCTGCCCACCCATCCTCTGCATCCTTACCTGCAGTTCTAACTCCACCAAAGCGGAAGGCCCCTGCAACAGATGCTAATCTAGGGAATCCTCATGGTACCCGCTCCCAGGTGAAAAAATCATCTCCAGGACGCCCTAAAGCCTCCTAGACATTCTGCTGTTACGTCCCTGCATTGAACACTATGGTTCTGTTACTTACTTGCTGGGTGCTAGATACCTTTTGCTCAGTCTACAATTAATGCCTTTTGCTTAAGAATCCAAGCTGGAATCTTTTGTCTCTCTGCTATCTCTGGACTTGGACTAATTATGCTTATTACCTACTTAGTACCCCTTGTTTGTGGATTACTGCAAATCCATTTTGGACATACTTTTGCTGTGGATTTATCGTAATCTATAATTTTGTTTATAGATATTGTGTGGTCTTATCATACTGTTTTCCATTGGTGCTCAATATATTGACTTCCTGGCGTTCTTTTGGTTTCTCCCACGCATTGTAGCCTGTAGTTCACTTACTTCATTTATCTCGTTGCTGTGCTAGCCATACTTTTGCCATGGATTTATTGTAATCTATACTTTTGCTTAAAAATATATTGTGGCCTTATCATACTGACTAAATATGATCCCCATACATTTTTGTTGGAATACTGGTCCTGTGTTCAAATGGCCATTTATGAAAAATTCTCCGTTTAACAATTCACCTCCCTGGTAGTATAAACTTTTGGTTATATAGCCATCTGTCAAGATTAATTATGGAATGATTTCTATATATAAATGTTGATTGCTATAATAAAATATGTGATTCAGATGCATAAGAACTATCAGACAGCCGTGGATAATCCTAGGTAGGCAGTTCGGACATTCAAATTCACATACATAAACAACATGAGATAAACTGGATACACTGGATAACACAATCACACACCAAATAATATACCTTACAATGCTAAACCAAAAAGACAAAAACCACTGTAGGGAAACCTACTGTACTTGATGGTGCAGCAGGTGCCATTCCTGCTTCACTTAATGAAGCCTCGTTCTACAAAAAAAAGTAAGATGCATATGAAGTCAAATTTATGTCCTTTTATTCACCATGATTTCCACCACCTACGGGCCTCTACCTTAAGATATTTTAGTCCAAGCAGACCAAGTTTCCTCCAGCAACTAATTTCATTCCTAACCCCTAAGAATAATGTCAATAACATCTCATCTAATTTTCAATATTTGAACTACTATATTTGTAAAAATAAACATCTTTTGCACATCAAACAATTGCTGTGTTGAAGAGATAATATAATGTGGTGCAGAACAAATTTGACACCTACAAAACTTCAATCGAGTAGCAACTGAAGAAAATTTATACAACAAGTCATCAAATTGAATAGATAAACATTAGTACAAGATTTGGGAATAACTTCGTAGTTACTTAAAGATCATGCTGAAACCCAACCTTACGGATCTTATGACCCAAAAAAGGAAAACTATAAGCCTTAGGACAACCCATGATATGGTAAACAGAGCAAAACCAATGCTGACTCCAACCTCTTTCCCCGAGTATTTGAAGACTTTGGCATTCTCAAGGAATATATCACTGGCATCATATAATGCCAGAATGACTGAGCCTATTCGGAAGAACGTATATAGTTGATCAGTAATCATTAGTTTTTATATTGGTTCCTAACAGTATTCTTGCAATAAATTGTTTTGCAGATATACAAACATTAAACAGATTAGGGAAAAAGGGTACCCTGTCATATATGAAACAGAAATTAAGGTCACGGTAACAATATGATGGGACATCATGACTGATAAATCTTTGCGTCGTGTTTCCCATGTAAGGAGAGCAGTAATGTTATAGATGTAAAATCCGCATTGGCACATGTAGATAAGTTTCAAAGAAATCCTAAAACAATCAATTTGAGATTAATCACCAATGTGGAATATGATCATGGAGCCCACAAGAATCACAAAAGTGACATATGTGTGCTTATTGCTAAGAGGATCATAGCAAGAAATGCAACTCACTTTAGTTCTTGATCAGGCGAACCTGTATAGTACCCCTTCAAGTCTGCGAACCATGGTTCTTGATAGATAACCGCTAGAATGCAAGACTCGACAGTACCATAATATGTCAGCTTCCACATGAATTCTGAAATTTTAGCCACTTTTGTCATCGTATCTGCGTGATTGAGTTTGAACTGAGTGGAACCACTTCTCAACAGGCAGACAGTAGTAACAAACTAATGGTTGCCTCATTTATCTTACCCACTCATTTTAAAATATACCATGGCTTTGTTAATCTTCCCTCAATGAGAGTAGAAGGGCAATGTTTTAGCCATACGATATTACTTAGTTCATTGAATTATGGTCATTACTTTGGTTTATCTGATTGCCGTGGTGGACATACTTTTGTTATGGATTTATTGTAAGCCATACTTTCGCCTAAGGATATATTCTGGCCCTATCATATTTTTGGCACTTGTGTTCTATATACTTAGTTGTTTCGCTTCTTTTGCTTCCTCCCTCATAATGCATCCTGCCAATGTTTGGATGCTCGCGTGAATTGGTTATGAATTAATTTAGTAGCTTGTGTTAATCGAAATACCAGATGTATTAATTTGCTATATGCTATTATCCAGTATGATTATCCTAATTAAATATCTTTTAAATACAACCTTACAATGGTACAACCTAAATAGAATTTCTTCATATCAACATACTCATTAAATATAATCCCCACACATTTTTGTTGAAATATTAGTCCTCTGTTCCGATGCCTATTTATGAAAAAATCTCAGTCCAATGATTCAGTTTCCTGGTAAAATAAACTTTTGGTTATGTAGCCATCCAGTGAGATTAATTATGAAATGATTTCTATATATAAGTCTTGATTATTATAATAAAATCTGTGATTCAGATTTATAAGAAATGTCAAACAGCCATGGACAATCCCATATCACCAGTTTGGAGATTTGAGCTCACACACGCAAACAACATGACAAGTTTTTCACATATGCCAAACACTGTGGAATTAAATTGGCTCATCAACGGTACAACCATGTAATGTTCGCTGAATATAACATTAACAATAAATTAAATTGGCTCCAAAACATAAGAACTTTGATAGTAATTCTTCGGCCTGCTATGTTTTTTTCCATAACATCGAATTAAACAACATGCTGACATAACTTCCAAATACATGGGATTACATGTGGCTTACCACATCAACTTCAACAATAACTTCATTATGCCGTCGGCCAAATGTTACTGTTTTAATAAGAAACTTACATATATTTCCAGCAACTATATCATTTTGTGCAAAGAATTGCTGGAGCCCAATATTCATTGATACCATTTCTTCGCCTCTATGTCGAGTGGCTGGTGCATGCAACAAATACACAAAGTGAAGACGCCCATGTTCTCTAAACCGCAGCCAAATTCTTTCCCGTAGATGCAAATTAAACCCATGCCAAATAGTCTTCGGAATTTCCTACGGACAAACAAAGTGTATGTATATATCCATGTTTTCCCAATAAGAATAAAATTTGAAGAGTAAAATTGCCCGCGATTGTTTCTGCATTACCAATGGCCTATAATAATTTGAATCTGTGAGTTGTGTCACAAAAGAAGCATATGACTCTGCATATAAACAAGTGTGCCAAAAAATAGTAACAATCAAATATACAAATCGTTATATATTAAAGAAAGGAAAAAATACCCACTATTTAAGTTTACCATTGAAAGTACTATATTCCAGTAGCATTTCAGAATAATCTTTGGGTTCACCATCTTCATCAAATATTTTTATTGTGAACTCCATGTGCCCTGTCAACTTAAAGAACAACACATCTCCTATTTTAAGTGCATGGGCATCACAAAACATGTCCCAAAGCCCCCCACCAGAAATATACATATCTTCCCCATCAAAAAACGTTCCCAAACTACACTGCATTCGCTGCCCTTCCATTTTACTGATGGTATATCATCTTCTTGAATACAATTCAATATCACTCTTGGTAGACGCTGCAAAAACGAAAAATAGAATATTGCAATTCAAAACTATAATTGTTACTAATTACTGTAATGTGTGCTGCATACGCATTGATGAGTTGTATCATACCAAATATCTCTCAAACCCTTGACCTAGCTGCACAAAAAACTCCATACTTGCAAACCTGTTTTAAGCACAACAGCTATGAAAGATTATGCACATATTTATATTGAGTCACTTGACTCACATGTATAGGATTGCCGACAAAACCAATAATCTGGACAAAAGAATGCTACTGAGGTGCATGTAGAAATGTGCCACGTTTGCTTGTTACTAGAAGATGTTCTTCTACTGCACCTATTCTTTCCACTTGTTACTACTCAACCTACCTACAACTAGCCAACTAATCACGTCTTTTTTTCTGCTTTAAATCAAAGAAGCCCTAACATGATTGTTCTTTCAAAATATATGCTTGCAACAATATTAACCCAAAGTTAAACAATTCATAATATGAAAGATATCTTTCGTATCAACCATCCCCTTTGCTTTATCATAATAACATATTGTGTCTAAAATGCTGTACCAAAAATTTTTTGGCCATTGTTACCGAAAGAGATACAGTACATTTTACATTATTAAGGTTCTAAAAATATTTCTTTACTACCTAATATGTTGCATCTTTTAACTATTATCTTTAAAATTTAAAAAAATTATTATTTATACTTTTTCTCTCCCTTTTCATTACTCAGAACTTATAATTTAGTGCGTAATGTATTTTGAATTTTAGTTGTTGTTCTTTTTATGGACTAATCTTTAGTTTTATAAAATTAATTTAAATTATAATTACGTTCTAATAATCTAATAATCTTTTTAATATTATTTTTTTTCAATAATATTTCTTTCAATTTTCATAATATACACAGCTTACGTATGTATTTTAATAAGAACTGTTGGTCTGCAATTAAGCATATAACATTTTGCTTAATCTAAGGGCATATTTAGACCCAGTTTGTTTTGCTTTAATTTTTCTCCTTTTCATTTCTCCAAAAAATGCTTTTGAATTTTTTTAACTGTTTATTTTAACTTTTTTTAAAAATAAAAATAATAACAAAAATTGACACTTTACTTTTTTCCAAAGTAAGTATAGGTTATTTTTTTTAAAAGGAGAAATAATTTATTAATAAAGATACAAAAATAACACTATTTTAAAAGAAAATAAAATTACTTATAAACATCCTTAAAATGTTTAATTATGTCCATTTGAATCATTTTGATATATGAAAAATCCTCCTAAGCAAAATTCATTTACATATCTTTCCGTTAAAAACCAACTTCAATAATATCAATTCGGACAATTATTTGCTTTGTTTTTGTTTTTAAATTCTCTAATTTGTTTTTGCTTTTAAATTGTCTTTACGTTCTTGTAAGAGAGTGCACGATAATTTAAACACACAATAGACACAATACTTTTCCCGATATCCCTGCGCGCTTCACGACACGAGCATTTGTTTTTTGCTTGCATCGGTCTTGTACAAACAACCTTTATAAACACTCCATCACTGCTCCATCCCTGCCTTTCACTTTCTCTGTACCCCCTTGTCCACACGTCCCCCCGTGACTTCCCTTTCCCTGCCCAAAATCCATTTGTTCGATAGCTACTACCAGTAGGGTCTCCCTCCTCCATCCCGTGAACCCTACCCTTTTCTTCCCCACTTGCCTGGCTCTCTATCCCGCCCGGATTCCTTGTTCATTTACTCTTAAACACCCTTGTGCCACCAATCTTTCCATCCTCCTTCGCTCCATCTGCTCGCCTCCATCTCCGCCTTTGTTTCCGGTAAGGTATCCTTCTTTCTTGTGTGTATTAGCTGTTGTCGTCGAAAATGATATGTGAAGTGGCTCGTCCATTGTTGATATGCACTGATGTTTGGCTTTGTTGATGATTGGCTTTGATAGACCATGTAATTACTACATTTAGTGTTTGTGCATATTTGAATATTCAATTTAGCATAATTCAGTGTTTTTAAATTTAAATTGTGCCCACTAAATGTTCGATAAAATGCCCCATTGAGCTCTTTATGATTTTGATGTTCTGGTAGTGTGTGTACATTTGTTGTTAAAAATATTAGTGCTTTGAAGCCTTTGATTTGTTGCACAGTTCCAGAATAAGTGGGCTAATTTTGTTACAACTTTGTCATTTTGATTTGATTCCTTATTTAATCATTCTTGTTTCTGGATCTTGATTAAACCCTTCATTCTGGTTTTCTTATTGTATCCTCGACCTCTGCATATTGGATTGTGTCCTTCAAATTTCCTATCGTTCTTCCTTCTACTCTTTACTTTTATATTATTGTTAGTAAACTTTTCATACCTGTTTTGCCAAGAATTCTTACTCTATATTTGTAGATCAACCATTCAACAGCAGTGGCCGAGGGTAAATACGGAAACCATCCAACTCGTTCTATCAAAGGTATACAAAACACTATTAAAACTTTCATTTTGCATACACATCCCTAATAATCTACTTTGTCTATTGTACCCTATGCTGTTCATCTCCAGATTGACTCTCAGAGAATTATCTTTCACCTTACGGAGCTTGCAATCTGGACCTGTGTGGACTGCATCTACTTAATAAAAGTTGCAGTGAACAAATTCAGAAGAACTATAATTTCCCTGACATACCTATCCTAAAAAAAAACTTTTTAACTTAATCTAACTTGGAGAAAGCATCTGGTATCGTTTTCTCCGAATGATTCAGGTTCCTTGAGTAGTTCACGTATTAAGCTTCTCTTCGAGTAGACAAGTTTTATATTTTCTACCCAAAAAGATGCATCGCACCTTTTGTGCACAATCCGTTTTACATCATTTTTTTGAAATGTAGCCTGAATAGAAGTTCTCCTTCCCTGTATTCTTGCTTTCAACTTCAATGAGAATACACAGAAGGAGGCCTACTGTTGAGACTACAGCTCAAAAAATTGATGTACAACGGATTTTGCATAAAAGTTGCTCTGCATCTATTAGGATACAAAATATAAAGCTTGTTTACTTGAAGAGAAGTTTACTACGTGAACTACTCAAGAACCTGAATCATTCGAAGAGAATGTCACGGGATGCTTTCTCTAAGTTAAATTAAGTTGACTGGATTGTTTTTGTCTGTCACATAAATACACCATATTGTGGCAAGTTATCATGTAGTTTTGTGTTATAGAATTTCATCCGAATAGATCATGCCATGGATTAGTGCTACCCTATAGAAGGTTCTTCTTCTTTATGTACAATTATTCTCACATTGGTTCCTTTGAATAACTTTCTTTTCCCTTTGTACTTGGCTTTTAAGTTCTTTTCTTTGTATAAGGAACTTTTGATAATACTGATTGGGGTTTTGTTGTTTTCCAATGGAATCCGATTTCTTATTGTAGTTGTGCTATGATTTGGATTGATATTTGTGCGAGAATTTATTGTTGAATGAACCCTGCTATTCAATTAAAATTGAGCTTCTCTGTTTTGTGAGGGTTAATTTTTGAATTATCCATCATCCTGGCAGGTATCATTTTATTAGAAGATCTATGGTAGGTTTGCCAATTAAACTTACTGGTGCTTGTAATAGGATAAGAAATTACAAGACATGAACACTAAAGAAAAGATTGAGGGAGCAGATAAAAAAGAATGAAGGAAATGTGTTCTAATTCTTTTCTCAAGTTCGGATATAAACATTAAATCTTCTAATCATACTGGTGATTTTCTATTGGTGATATTACTGGAGATTTCTTATGTTTATAATTGCGTTTATGTACGAAATAGCATGAAGTAATTGAGATATCCAGTTTTCTGTTTCGATTTTACATATATTTTATTGCAGTGGTTAGAACATTCAGTGATATTTCTTGTGTTACCTTTAATGTACACATATTTGAATGATATGTTCAATGCAACCAATGGATTTCTTTTATGACAATTTTGTTGTCCTGCACGAACATTTCCAATAATAGTTAAATTTCCTTTAATATACACAGACAGTGAATGATAGCCTCACAAAATTAATGGCAGGAGAAGTTTCTGTGTTTGTGTTTGCGAGATCTAAACCAACTGTGATTTTATTCACTGGATTGCAAGGTGTGCGAAAGAATCCTGTCAATGCATAGCTAGCATTGTATTGGAAAAAACTGGTACTGTACTTGGTTTTAGATTTCTATACTTAAATCTCTCCTCCTGATATTTGAACGAATATTGGTCAAATTTTTATGCCATCATTTGCATGCTATTTCTTCTCTTCACCTAGGATGTCTGCTGTTGTCTCAAAATGAAACTACAGACTAACGAATGAAATGTTTAAAATCCCATATGTCCTTTAGAAAAGATGACCTACTTCTCCAGCTAACTTATGCACCTCACTCACATTATGTGACTTCTAAATGCCTGCTTGTTGTATCTGCAAAGCTTAGCAGTAATTTTGACAAAACAATGTTGAATATTTTGAGGCAAAACAGAAACTATGTTTTACTATTGGATGACTTGAGCTTCTTTATTATTAAACCCTGCTTAAAACTTTATTATTAAATTTAAATCTCGATTTTTCTTTTTTTAAAAAAAACAACACATATTTTGGGAAATCAAAAAATACACAAAATTTAAACCGAAATATTGTCGTTCGGTTTATTTTAAGTTTATTCAAAATCTTTATATTTTTCTCAATAAGTAAGAGTATAATAATGTAATACTACTACTTATTTACGACAGTGTGATGAACCCCCACAGACTTACACCAGTAAATAATATAGAAGTCAGAAGTCAGAAGGTCATGCTTAATATATTTACTACTCTCATTACATTGGCAACAATAAAAAGGCCACAGCTCTAACTCATATTTGATATATATTGAGTAGAAACGATCCTAAATACCTATATTGTTTTCCTCACAAAGTAACATTACAAAGCAATAGTAACCCACATGCGATTGTGAAAACTCAGTCCAACTAAAATAATAAATTTCATAAAACGTTAGTTCAGAAAATTGTTAGTTTGCAATTTATAAAATTTCATTTTATAAGCATGAAAAAAATTCTATACCATTAACAAATAAATAAATTAAATTTCCAAACTTATTACCATTATTGCTCTAAACTACATTTCCCAATAATAACAAAGTTGTTTCAACTAATATTGCAAGTAATATTGAAGTTTTTTTAAAATAGAAATACAAAAAAACTCTTGAAAAACTGGACAAAAAAAAAGGAAATACACCATAAAAAAGACTACAAAATAAGATATTCATATTTTAATTATATAAAATTAAAGATATTTTGGAAAGGCAAAAATAGACTACCAAATAGTCCATACAATATTTTAATAGCCGGTCTCTGATACCAACTTGTAACACCCCGGTTTTATAATATATAATATTTTAATACTCCAAACCGGGGCGTACACTTTGGTAATCAGTTAATCATATAATTTTATAATATATATTTTATAAAATTTTTGAAAACCATCCTGATAAAATGATGTCGCCTGCAGTTATTAACTTGTGTCCTAATGAAAATTTAGCACAAGTACACGAAGCCATTATATTAATGGTTTTACCATCAAAACCATGATAAAATAATAATAATAATAATAATAATAATAATAATAATAATAATAATAATAATAATAATAATAATAATAATAATACTTACCGTAATTGCATAGACATTTTCAAATCACCCATAATCACGTGAGTAAAACTCACCATTATCCCAGACAGTAAAGTATAGTCGTCTCAAAAATCTTGCCAGTGGCTTTCTCCATTTTTCCGCTCCACAAATCTGAGCATTAGCATATTCTTTGTTGTAAATGACTCATGCAATATTCAGTCCTCCAAGATCTAGAATTTTTCCCATGGGAATCCCAGCTAAAAATATGAGGCATGCACATGAAAAGATGGAAATCCCATTTCAAAATGCAAAATGTTTTATTTTCTCATTTCTTCCTTCTCTCAGTGGTATAACCTGCAACTACAACTTCCTACTTTTTTTTAAAACCAATACAGTTTGCTCTACACTTGATTTCTTGCATTTCGTGATGTTTTTTGGCCAACCACGAAGCTTCAATTCTAACCATCAGTTAACTTTGTTTGTCTCAAAAAACAAAAAATGTCTTGCCCCACGGATTCATAAAATGACACACAGTCAATAGAATTAATGTTTAAGAAAACATAACATTGGGATACAAACAACTCCACCCAACAGTTGGCCTCGATATTTAGACTTATACCATATGATTAACTACATCTACCTCAATAACCACCTCGTTACATCTTTCACCATATGAAGTGGACACAACTGTAAACTTACACACATCCCCACTAACTATATTATTTCGTTCCAGAAAATGATCAATGCCTCTTGTCATTTTTAACGCAGGCTCATTACTTTGACCAATTTCATAGCAATGAATCAATTGCACTTTAGCAAGCTGTCCATTTGGTCCACGGCGTAGCCAAATGCTTCTTCGTAAATGCAAACCTAAATGTTCCCATACATACTTCGGAATTTCCTAAACCAACATAAAAAATTAAATATTAATCCTTCCTCCAAACAGAATCATAAATACCCAATATTATGCTTGTATGATACCCTACCAAATTCCGTTCAAATCTCTCCGGCTTCAGCCAAACATATAAAAATCCATCAACGCTACCTGCAATGCAATACATCTCAAATACAAAAAAAGGAGAACCTTTAAACAACCCACATTCTACAAGCAAAACAATTCCCTTCATCCTTACCTTCCACCTGCATTTCTGAATAATTTTTTGGGCCGCCATCTGCTTGAAAGATTTTCACTTCAAATTCCAAATCTCCAAGACACTTGAAAAGCAATTTATCCCCAATGTGCAAATTATGAGTTGCACAAAAAATCTCCCATTCTTTGCAGTCAACAATACATAGCTCCTCTTGCAACAAACGAACTTCAACATCTCTTTCTCCCATTAATGACTTTAATTTAACTGTTTTAGGTGGTACTTGGAACTCCATCAGATCAACTGCACTCTTCGGAAAAACCTAAATATAATTAAACAAAACCATTATCAAACAAATATAGTGAAAACTCTATAAAATGAACTTCACAAAAATGATATAAACTATACACCTAACTAATAATATTTCAAAGCCATCAGCCAACTGCACTATAAACTCCATTGCCAAGTTTGGATACTCTACACAAAATATGCACAGTTTGGTTATACTTTGGTACAATATTATTTTTTGCCCTTGCATATATACTTGAAAAGATGACAAAAAAGGACAAATGAAGAAAGCTAGGTCTAGGAAAATAGATACTCCCTCCGTTTTCTAAAAATTGTAACGGACCCACAGTGTACGAAGTACAATACACATTTTTAATCATTAATAACTCAATTTCGGTACAAGTAAAAATTCTAAAAGTTTGATATTTAAAAACCACTCGACGAGACGAATCTAACAAGATCCCACTTGACTATATTTTAACTTGTACAACTATGATAAATATTTAAGTCAAAGTGTAAATGTGAACAGTGTCAAAATTCCAAATGTTACAACAAATCAATTTCTCAAGGCCCGATAAGGCAAAACAAACTCATTCCCTCTAGAATTAAATATGAATAAATACATCCATACGCTACCAGACAAGCCAGATCCTCTTCCTCTTCTCGCCACACCCAACAACACTTTTGGTTCTCCTGGAATCTCTGCATTGCCGCGTCTTTCCATGAATCCTTACGTTCCACCTGTTCACCCGTCCCATCTCTTCGTCTTCTCAATTACACCCGAGAACACTTTTGGTAGTCCCAAAATGTCTGCATTGCCGCATCCTTCCATCAATCGTCGCATCCCACCTATTCACCCATCCCACCCGTGAATTGCAGTTCACAGTAATTGCCACACATCCCTCCCGCCTCGCATAAACCACCGCTTACTCGCCTCCCTCCCGTCTAGCCGGCTCATTCGCACTCCTCTGCTCCGTCGTTTCCCTCTCAGTCAATCGTAGGTATTCGTTTCTTTTCTCCTTATTTCCCTTTCAAATGTTTTTTCATGTACTGCTCTCTTATTGAACTCGCCAAATCACTTCGAAAGTGTCTTTAATTTATTCCTTGTTTTGTAAACAAATTCGGCACTTTGTTTTAATTTCCAATTTGTACTTGCCCACAATGTCTTGTTATACTCCTAATTCTGGATTGTGCAAGCAGTATCGAAGGAGAAATTTGCTTGTTTGTCATTCTGCCTGTGCCTGTAAAATGTTTGATATAATACGTCATTGAATTTTTTTTTGTGATTCTACTTCCGTTGCCTTCAACATCATTTCATCAGAATTTTGGTGTAGCCTGTTTTGTTTGTCCGAACATGTTTTGCTCATTTTGTTCTGTACCTTCAATTATTGATTTGGGAGTTTTATTTAGGATTTTCCCAGATTTGATTGTATCCGGAAAAGCTTTAGCACCTACAACCAAACAATACATTCATTTCATCTTTAACTTGTCATTTGGTGAAATGGAATATAAACTTGCTAACGGTTAATATTATACTGCTTGTTGCATTTTTAGTTCTAAAAGTTTCATATTCTACTACAGTTGGAATTGGCAGCCCTCGATTCTTTTTTGGGAGTTAGTAGTGGCTGTGTATGGCAGTAGTTTTGTTCAAGTTATTGGATTTAACTCTTTTCTTTTTCTTTTCTTTTTTTTTTTCTATTTATATACTTTTTGGTGGCTATGAAAGACTATCATTTGTTCATGTTTTTGGATCTCACATTACATTCCAAAGTTCTTTACTATGCCCTGGGTTGGGTGTTAGTTGAATTGATTGTGCAATTATGAAATCTGGTTGGTGATGCTTGAAAATGGTGGTTTAATTCTTGAGTAAGAGGTGTTGGGTGTGAATATCGAAGCGGAAAGAATTGCTATTGTTTACTATTGTTTATTTAGTTGTTTTAAGGATCTTGAAATATATATCGACATAGAATTTTGAATAGGAAATATTGATTGTGTCTTTTAAGTTATTTGAACGTATCAAAGTTTTCTCTGGTAAGTTTCAGTCCGGGATTGATTAATGTTTTTGTTAAATAAATTATTTTCTTGCTGGATTATGTTGGTGCATATCAGGATGAAAATGTGGGTAAGTCCTTGCAAAGATAATATTATTAGAATCTTTGTTTCAAAATCATTTTAGTGTGTGTTGCTTCGTTGTTATGAAGTAAAATCGTTGTCACTGAAATGATCATGAAATGGTGGTTTCCAGAATTTTGATTTCTGGACTTTTGATTTCCAGATTAGTGATTACAATAAAATTATTCTATCAAGACCAATTTTGATTTTCAGATCCTTCTCCTTATTTACTTGCAACATAGAATGTGGTTTCATAACTTCTCATTTTCAGGCCATATTGAACTCGATACATTCTAGATGCACAAGCCTAATTCACTTTGTTTATTCAAGTACCTGACAAAGAAGGATAAAACTGAATATTGGAGTTACTGTTGCCTTTTTAGATACATCTCATTTATGTAGTTGTTGATTGTCTTAACGATATAAGTCCATTCGAAATTGTGTTGAGCCTGTATGGATATGTTAAACCTGCCTCAGGTAACTTAATTTCCAATTCCTTCAAGAAGTACATTCAGGGTCATCAATTTTCTCTAATGAGTGATATACCTCTGGAGCTTTTGATGTTTACCATTCCGTACACATCTTATTGTAATTAACTCAATTCTTATAATTCTTCTACACCGTCAGTTGCGTTTTTTTATCTTGTTTCTACATTTTGCTATTCTCCTCTTGCTTTCTAACTGGAAATATTACCTCACTGTCCTCCTCCCAAGCCAACTTAAAAACGTTTATCATGCGAAACATTAACTTGAATGTCTCTTTTTGGAAAATAACAAGCTTTGATTGTCTGATCCAGTTAATACCAATATTCTATTTGATCAAAGTCAAATTTTTATTATTCATAATCTACTTCATATTAATTCCTGCTCTACTTTAGGTTTCCTTATTATCTCATATGCTAATGAATTATGTATTTGCCTTTCTCTTTTCCTCTCTACTTTGGTTTTTCCTAATAATCCCAGATGGTAATTGGCGATAATACGAATATTTTGTTTGATCAGAGTCACTAAATTATGATACAATTCTATTGTTGTATCAACGAATCCTCTCTTCAAATAACTACACCCTGATTAATAATTATTTGAATTATTTGAGGGTCAACCTGATTGAACAATTGCTCCTCATTAAAAGTAACAATTCGAACATGCTAAACAAAGCAGATCAAACTCTACACAGTTTTGTACATTATAAAAACTTTGTTTGAAAGTATTAATCAGAAAAAAAACCCCATTGCCTTGTTCACTAAAAAAATTCCAGTTGTTGTTTTGCAGTTACAAAAAATTCAGTCTTTATGGATTCAAGTGACGACTCAACAACCATTGTCTCTATACACTCGACTGACTCGACAGACACCAGTTATAATTCCTCAACTTACAACATTTCTTATACTTTTCTTTATCCTGTTGTAACGACTAAACACCAATTCACTTCCATTTTTTCTCCAGGCCAAGGGACCGATGTCGTTTCTGATTCGGAAGATGACATGGAAATTATTTCTGTTTCCTCCGACAGTGAAGACGACGACAATTTCGATTCATTTGAATTCCATGTTGTCGCTTCTCACAAAAAAACTCTGGTAAACTTACTCTCTAACAAATCTCACATTTAAACTGCAATTTTCCCCTATGTATATCAATAACATACTCCATTCTATACAGACAATCCCCCTTGCCTTTTGGAAACATCACCAGTTGGATTCAAAAGAGCGAGTATACGTGAAATTTGGCAACGAACTGAGGTCTTCAGTAATACAGCTGAAATATACAGTCGAGACGCGCCCTGGATGCAGCGACTCAATCAAACTCTCTACAGGTTGGCCACGCTTCTTTAAACATTGTGGGATGGTGATGGGTGAAGATTGGAAATTGTCACTCATTTCCAACACACACGGCCCACAACATACTGATTTCCTATTCCAGGCAACTATGGTCAACGCCAATTTCCCCGACAGCTCGCCTTCGCCATGATTTGATACATCGAATCCCCTGCAATATATATGTTCCTGGTTCTGTAATTGGCTCCCCAGTGCTAGCGTTCCTCTGTTCGAAGTTGCCTATGCTTTCATTATGTGGAATCAATTCTTATCTTAGTTGATTTCTGTCCTATCCCTATTACTCTGTATATATCGTATGTTGCTTACCTTCCCAAACAACTGCCAGCCATTGGTCATGTATTTTGTCTATGTTGACTGCACTTTATTGAAATCTTACCAGCCTTTCAGTTTTCCATTTTATTGCTGTCATAAGCTTCTATTTTGTTTTCTCAGCATTCAGTAACCTAATTGAATATAATTTCTTCTTTACTTTTGATATGTCAATAAATATAATTAATCATAACTTCGTACTATTGCTAGACTTAAGGTCTCTTATGCAGGTAAACTTAACACTATAAAATTTTGGCCTAATAACAACAGCAGCATGTATGTTTTGGAAGGGATTGCTCTTTGTATACTGTCCTTGCAACTGCAAGCTGGGGACGTAAGTAATTATTCATCAGTAATGTAAAATCAAATTTTTTTTTAGGTTTTTTTCTCCTGCTTTGTTGGCTAGAATAACTTATTTTCGTCATAAAAGTTCCCCTCTTGTTGTCAATCATATCTTTTGAGAGAGTGCATTCAAAGTTTGTCCATCACTTTTGTCATGGATGTCATACATCTTTTCTCTTTCCTGCTGTCCCACATTTGGTTGGTAGTCCAAATGTAATTATGATTTGCTTCCTATATCTTTCCTGCACAATTGTGTCCTGATATCATACGTATATTGACAACTTAAGGTTGTCTATTATTTGTCAAGTCATGACATGTTTTATGTTTGTTTCTTCCTATCAGTCACATTTAGCAGGTTGCACCTCAAGGAAAGTTGGTGATGCGGGGAAGCCAGGCTTCAGCAATTCTTTGTTCGGATCAGGTGTGTTCTTCCTCAGCACTACACAAAGGTATTATCCTTCAACCAATCACATTTGTTGCATTATTGATGCTTATGTATGCATAGGTCTTCAATAATATTGTTAACTGTCCTGCCAGTGAATGAGTGGGATTCTCCCTGTTTATATGCATAGGAGCTACTTCACCCATTACTAATTGGTTTTTGGTTGTAAATTTATAATCTCCTATCTATAGTTTAACACTTTTTAGCCTGCAAATGGTGTTATTATTCTTGCCTACAACATTGCTATTATTAGAGCCTAATATTGAAATCTTAAAGTGCCATCTGTAATTTCATTTTACTTGACAAGGAGAAGAAACTCCTATTATGGGTACTGATGCTTCAACTCCAGGGGAGAGCAATGCCAGAAATAATTATGGGGATGCTATATCCATAAATGGATACATGAAAGGTATACTACCAAACAACATTTCTCCTAGACGTATGATGAATTTGAGTTCTGAAATGGATGTTAATGCAGAAAAAATACTTGAAGATAAACCGTAGAGTCTTAAGAAGAAAAATGGCAACTTAGCTGTGAAAAACAAACGACTCAGACAAGGTATGGTATTGACTTTCTTTCTTTCCGCATCCTGAGCTTCCTGATCTCTTTCTTTCAGGAAGCTTCACCTATTATTGGGAGGCCTACTATTCCTGCTCTAGATCATTTTGGGTGAGATGCATTGTTCTCATGGTCTTTGTAGCTCTCCTTTCCTCTTTCTTATATTTTATTATAACCATGCTGCGCGGAGGAATGCTAACATGAAGATATTCCATGTCTAAGTGAAATGATCCAGTGGCTGCAGTGTGAGGACTGTGCGTAAAGTACTTGCACATGCTCTTCTTTCTTCCAGATGGACCTGTCCTGAGAATGTATGGGACACTAACAAGTATGGAAAACCTTTTTTATCTATCAAATGAATTTCTTTCTGTTTTCCCACAACTACCAAAGAATTTGGTGCATTTGCATTCTCTTATTAGTATCCTATCCATCTATTCTAAGTTAGTGGGATGTTCTGTTTGCCAACTAATGGGATGGTGGAAACAAATTGTTATAAATAGGAACTCCCATACACTTACCTATAATTATTTTTTCTTACTCCATAGGCAGTTGTATATCTCTTTTACGCTGTGCATCGCACAGGTGTTTGACTAGTATCTCTTATAAGAGGGAGAGATGGAACTCTCCAATTTGCTGAATTTTAATTTTGGCCGTTGGATGAGACTTCCGATTTCATTCCTGTCCGTCCGATTCAGTGCTCCATTTCTAATCACAGGTCGGTTCCACCCGTTTTTTCAATTTCCTTCCTCACCTGGCCATTTGTCTCCGAGAAGCTAAAATTTCTTCACAATCCGCTCGCTTTTCCAAACCCTCGTTCGCTCGCCCCTACGCAAGGCAGCAGCGCCGCCGCTTCGTACCTGCTTCCGGGACCGCCGCTCCATTCTCCTGTTGGCGCTATGTTGAATTCCACATGTTCTTACCTACTCACGCTATGAATCTCTTCCTGTTCTCTCACGTTCCGCTCCTCTCGTTTCAAATTTTCGCCGCCTCACCTCAGAAGCCTAGCGCCGCCGCCGCCCCGATGCACGAGCGTTTGCGCTTCCACCGCACTTCCCTCTTGCTCTTTACTCCCTTGATTCTCCACCCTACTTGAGTACGCTTCCGCTGCCTGCGTGAATGGATTCCTCTCTCCCTCTTCTCGGGCTCCATCTGTGCAAATCGATTGTTTCTTATTTGCGCCAAAATTTGCCCTGGAAAGAACCCACCTCTGTTGCCGGTTTTTTTTTTTTTTTTACTATTTGGTTTGCTTCTGTACATATTAAATTCTTGTTCTGCCTTCAGATACTCCATCGCCAACGGACGCATTGATATTTTTCGGAATCAACTTAGTGTTGGGGATTGCTTGTCGGCACATGCTCAGGGGCACGCTTGTGCCCTACACCGTTGCGCTGCTGCTTCTCGGAATTGGACTTGGCGCATTTGGTTTGGATTTTTTATCGGTTTCTGTGTGTTGGTAATTCAATTTTGGTTTAGATATATCTGCATATATTTCGTCATTGTTGTTGCTGGTTTTATCCGTGCATAATGAAATTGAAATCTTGGTTGTTACTTGTTAGGCTTTTGGAGTTCATTTTCGGGGAGAAGAATGCGTGAGTAGAAGAAGCAGAAAGTAAGTAGTCTTGTAATTTATTTGGTTTGAAAATAATTGGTCAGAGGAAAATAGAAGATGTGGGACATTATTTTTATTGTTCTCATTTTGGTTCGACAATCAATACGGAGTTGTTTAAGGTGTTAGACAGGTGTTATGCCCATTTAAGATGTGGGACATTATTTAGCTAGAAGGTCCAAATTGTGTGAAAACTTATTATTAGAAAGCGTTGTGTAAAGTGTGATAAATGATATGAACTCAGGGCTGGTCAACAGTCCTGGTGCTTGTTTTCACCAGAAATTATCGAGTATCTAGAACTAGAATTCCCGGATAACTAAACCATTGAATTACCATTTACGTGTTTTTTGGTGAAATAACAAGTATAATGTTTTTATAAGCTTAGGTTGATTGATTGCCAATTTCCCGAATATATGTTTTAGGTCCAAACTTTAATCTTTTTATTCTCCTTGATTTATAGGACAAATGGATATAACCTATAGGTGTAAGAGGTGATTGGGTTATTGTACCAGTACTCTTGAAAGCATCATTTATTCATCTTCAATTCGGTGTTCATGTATTGATGATATTACCCAATAAACATGTTCGAGATAAGTGCTCTAACAGCTGCATAGTATTCAATCCATTAACTAAAAAGGTTAGTGATGAAGCTAGAGCTAAAGGCAATCGAACAGGAACTCCATTCCAGCAGCTCAAGACAGATGTTGGTTAAGCTACTTCAGCTTATGGGCTTAGTCTTTTGTATTGGGCTTTGTCTTTTGTAGTAGGCCTTTTATGGGCCATTTTATTTTTCCTGATCCACTGTATTTATTTGCTTTAGTCGTGTTTCTTCCATTGTATTGATTCATTCTATTCAACACTTTGAAACTGTTCTGGGTGAATAAACAAAACTGTCATTCCCAAATTCTCTGTCCGTTACCATTTTCTACATGGTATCAGAGCTTCTGATCCAAAATTTTGATTCGAAATCTCTGTTTTTAGCTTGTTCTCAACCTCAATTTTGCTTCAAATCACTTCTCTTCTGTTGAAAGATGGCAATTGAAAAAGATACTGAAGATGCACCAGCTGAAATTTGTGAGGAGCTTACTCTCACCTCCGCCGATCAACCGCATCTCCTTCTAACTTCGTTCCTGCTGGATGGAACTAATTGGATAGCTTGGCGTGCAGATGTTGAAAGTGCTTTGTATATCAAAGCCAAGGATTGCTTTATACTAGGTACTCTTCCAACTCCTCCACCCACTGACCCTAAATATAAACTGTGGAAGAGAGTTGATTCCTTAATTTTGAGATGGATGAGAAATTCTATTGCTCCTGATATTGCTAGACAGTTCGTTCACACCACTTCTTCTTTTGCATTATGGAATGAATTGAAAAATTGTTTTGGAAGAGTTAGCGGTCCAAAAATTCTGATGTTGAAAAGGAAGATTGTTAACCTAGCTCAGGAAAATAAATCTGTTACATCCTATTACAGTGAGTTAAAAACTCTTTGGAATGATTATAGATCCATTAAACCTATAACTGCTGACAATCCGGATACTATGAAATCCAAGATGAAAGATGATGATGATCTTCTCATACAGTTTTTGATGGGGTTAAATGAAAGTTATTCTCCAATCTGCAATCAAATCTTACTCATACATCCTCTACCTACTTCTAGTGATGCTTTTGGAATGATAAGTAACTGTGAATCACAAAATGGAATGATTGGTTCTACTGGATTGAATAATGTCTCTCAATTCGCTCTTGGTGTTGGTGATAAGAATGGTAATGATAGACAAAACTCAGATAAAAAAGGAGGAGTTATATGTACTTATTGCAAGAAACCTGGACATACAAAGGACAGGTGCTATCAATTGGCCAACAAATCCGCTTATTGTGATCACTGTAAAAAGATTGGCCACAGTAAAGCTAATTGCTTCTTAATTTCTGGAGTCATTCCTGACTGGTACAAGGCATTGGGAGACAAAAGAAAGGGTAAAGGAATTACTGGGGTTGCTGGTTCTGTTAGTGCATCAGACAATATTTCTACTGCTACTGGAGCTTCTAATTCTGCTGAGGATCGTATAGCTAAGCTTGAAGACATTATTAAAGAGCTTACAAAGTCTCAACTCAGCTCACCTATGACTACTCCTTTGGCCTTTGCTGGTGGCTGTTTTGACATGGCAGGTAGTACTTCAGTTTATAGTTCCCTTGATGGTTTGTGGCTTTTGGATTCAGGTGCAAGCTGTAATCTCTGTGCTGATATTTCCCTCATGCTTGACCCTCGGCCTTTGAATTTTAAACAATCAATCATTCTGCCAGATGGCTCAATTAAGTCTCCAACACATGTTGGTTCAGTGAGACTATCATATGATCTCATTGTACCTCATGTTTACTTTGTTCCTGGTCTAGTGATGAATCTTCTTTCCATCAGTCAGTTGACTAAAGCTTTAAAATGTATTGCTATTTTTGATCCATCCTCTTGCATTTTGCAGGACCTGAGATCTAGAAGGAATCTGCTGACAGGCACCTTGCTAAATAGACTTTACACTTTCACTTGTAATAAAAATTCTTGTTTTCCTCCTAAAGTTGTTGGTTCTATTTCTGATTTAGATAGCTATTCGATTTGGCATAATAAGCTGGGTCACCCTTCTTCCATTGTTATGACCAAGCTGGGATTAGAACTTGATACAAAACTCTCTGTACCCTGTGATATATGTCATGAATCAAAAATGCATAGACTGCCATTTCCAGTCAGTCAGTCTCATGCCTTACATTGTTTTGATTTGATCCATTGTGATTTATGGGGTCCCTTTTCTATTGATGATAGATCTGGATATAGATATTTACTTACTATTGTTGATGATTACTCTAGAGCTACTTGGATCTTCTTGATGCAACACAAATCCAATACTTATTCCCTTCTTTCCAAATTCCTTTCCTATGTCAAAACTCAGTTTCATGGGGTAGTAAAAACCATTCGAACAGACAATGGGACAGAATTCTGCAACAAAACATGCTCGGATCTCTTCACATCATCACATCATTGGGGATAATTCATCAAACATCTTGTATATATACCCCCCAACAAAATGGAAGAGTAGAAAGAAAGCACAGACACTTGATACAAGTTGCAAGGAGTCTTCTACTTACCTCCAGTGTTCCAAAGAAATATTGGGGAGATGCAATGTTAGCTGCCACCTACTTGATCAATAGACTTCGAACTTCAGTTTTGAAATGGCAATCACCATGTGAAGTTCTTCTTGGATCAAAGCCAAACATCTCAGACCTTCATATATTGGCTGTCTCAGTTATGTCAAAGTTCCATGTTCAACAGGGAAACTTGATCCAAGAGGAATGAAGGGTGCCTATCTAGGTACAGCATCCGACAAGAAAGGCTACAAGATTCTCATCTTAGACTCCAAGCAAGTGGTGATTTCAAGAGATGTGATCTTCTATGATCAAATTTTTCCCTTCAAAGTTACTACCCCACAGGATTCTACTTGTGATTCAGTTGATCATTCTCCCACTCTCTCATCTCCAAATAACCTTTTCCAACTCGATGGTTTGCCTACTGCAAGTCACACTAACCAAACCTCCTCTGAAGTCCCTACTGGACCTCAGCTTCAAGAGCAATCTCCTCTGACCCCTCAAGGGTCAGTGAGCCACACTCTTAACATAACCTCTCCTGTCTCTCCCACTGAGAGGCATGGCTCTACACACTCTGCTGAGTTGTCCCTACACAACTCTCCCTCTGGATCACCATCTCCAATGGTAAATCCCTCTTCTCTTTCTTTAAGCACAGAGGTTACTGCTCCTCCTGTTCCAGCTGGCAGACCAAAAAGGGCAACTAAAAGACCTGAGAGGTACAATGATTATGTTTGTTCTTCCATCTCTGATCCTGAATTTGTTCCCACCTGTTTTAGTCAGGCAAGTGGTGTTGATCATTGGGATAAAGCTATCCAAGCTGAATTGAATGCTTTGGCACAAAATGACACCTGGGATATTGTTTCATTGCCTCCTGGTAAAAGGCCAATTGGTTGTAAATGGGTGTTTAAGGTAAAACATAATCCGGATGGCTCTATTAACAAACACAAAGCAAGATTGGTGGCCAAGGGCTTTCACCAGAGATATGGTAAAGATTTTAATGAGTCTTTTGCTCCTGTAGCCAAGACAGTGAGTGTTAGAATTCTCATTGCTTTAGCTGCCTCTAATCAGTGGTTTATTTCTCAAATGGATATTAATAATGCTTTTTTACATGGTCATCTTGATGAAGAAATTTATATGTCCTGCCCCCAAGGTCTTCCTTCTTCCTCTGGACAGGTCTGCAAATTGAAGAAGTCCTTATATGGGCTTAAACAGGCCCCTAGACAGTGGTACATTGCTCTTAAGAGTTTTCTGATCAACTCAGGATTTCAGATTTCTTATTGTGATCCTTGTGTTTTCTTCAAGTTCACTAATGCTGGAATGGTTATACTTGTTGTATATGTTGATGACATTTTGGTCACAGGTGATGATGTTACTGAGATTACATCTGTCAAAACTAAGCTACATCAACAATTTACTATCAAAGATCTTGGTGATGCTTCTTATTTTCTTGGCCTTGAAATTGTTCGATCTTCTACTGGTTTTTTTGTTACTCAACATAAATATACTTTGGATCTTTTGGCTGAGGTTGACTTCCCATCAGCTCCTAGGATTCATGTGCCTTGTCCTCCTCACCAGCAATTTGACACTGAAGGACCTCTTTTTGACAATCCTCCTTTGTTTAGAAAGATGGTTGGTAAACTTCTTTACCTTGGATTCTCTCGACCAGATTTGTGCTTCAGTGTTCAACAATTAAGTCAACATATGCAGTCCCCCACTATCAAACATTGGAATGGAGTCATACAAATTTTGCAGTACCTGAGAAATTCTCTTCACCTTGGTATTTATTATCCTTTTGGTTTAAAGCTTGAACTAAAAGGGTATAGTGATTCGGACTGGGGTAATTGTCCCACATCCCGGAAATCTTTGTCTGGCTACTGTGCTTTCTTGGGTGATTCTCTTATCTTTTGGAAGACCAAGAAACAGGATGTAGTTGCCAAAAGTACTACTGAGGCAGAGTATCGAAGTCTTGGGATGGCAGCAGCTGAACTTCTTTGGATTGGTTCTTTCTTTAAAGAGCTTCAACTTCCTTTATCATCTCCTTATCCCCTATTTTGTGATAACATGTCTGCCTTACAGCTTGTGAAAAATGCTATCCATCATGAGAGGACGAAGCACTTGGATGTAGGGTGTCATTATGTAAGGGATTACTATCATCAACAACTCATTGATCCTTGTTTTGTGCCTACTACTCAACAACTTGCCGATATGTTCACCAAAGGTTTAGCTCCTAAAACTTTTCAGGCGTTCTGTTCCAAGCTAAGCCTTTGGAAGGCTTTAGCTTGCGGGAGGGATGATGAAGCTAGAGCTCAAGGCAATCGAACAGGAACTCCATTCCAGCAGCTCAAGACAGATGTTGGTTAAGCTACTTCAGCTTATGGGCTTAGTCTTTTGTATTGGGCTTTGTCTTTTGTAGTGGGCCTTTTATGGGCCATTTTATTTTTCCTGATCCACTGTATTTATTTGCTTTAGTCGTGTTTCTTCCATTGTATTGATTCATTCTATTCAACACTTTGAAACTGTTCTGGGTGAATAAACAAAACTGTCATTCCCAAATTCTTTGTCCGTTACCATTTTCTACAGTTAGTGTATTGTATGCTGCTGAAATGTGGATACACCACATATAGATCCTGTCGGCACTTCTTCAATTTTTTTTAATTCTCACATGTTGATGACTTCTTCTTCCTCTTCTACTTCAAATTTTGGGTCTTCGACGAGATTTGATTTCAAATGCACCAACTGATTTGGATTTAATTCTTTGGGTGAATTTCAAACCTTATAACCATTGCCCGATCCAAATTCAGTTCTACATCCTCACTGCTATATTCTTCCATTTGTTTGGATGTGGGTTCCATGTTATAAAACTTAGTTGAAATATGGTGGTTGGCGCCGCCTCCAACCAGGAGCATGCTGCCGAGTGCCGAGCCTCTCACTGCCCCCTTCCTCCTGGCTTCCGCAACCACCACTGCGGCACCGCCTTCGCGCACCCTAGCTCTAGCGGATCGAGTTGGATCCACTGTCGTCTAGCTTGTGGCGTTGCGCCTTAATGGCCCCGCCCCATCTCGGTCAACTGCTTACCATCTTGCCTCTTCCAGCATAATCCGCACAACCACCAACAATCAAGGATCCCAGTGCTTGTTCATGTACAGCGCACAATCAAGTCCTCCTATCTCCCTTTTCGATCGACGAAGAGCATCAAGGTAAACTCTAATTCTTCTCTGGCCATTGAAATTATATTATATCATAAGTTAGACAGTTCCATTTTGATGTGCCAAATGGGGAAGGGATGGCTCTGCTATTGCCTGTGCGAATCCAGTCCGTATCTCAGCTGCTTGAGGGCTAGGTTCATTGTTCATGCTAATGGATTTTAGTGTAGGTTAGTTTGCTTTGTTGTGTTAAAATTTAGCTTGATGTCGTTGACACTAAGTATTTTTGGGAGCCTCAACTTATTTAGATGTGATGGAGGAAATTGATGGTCATAATCGGATTGGATTCACTCCCTGTCTTATATATATGTGTGTGTCTGTTAGTATTTTATATCAGTTAACTTGATGACTGCTTGCCATTGTTTCGGTTTGCAGGCACTTGTTGAGTGTGATGGTGATTCCATAGATTTGAGTGGTGATGTTGGGTCAGTTGGGCGGATTGTAAGCTCAGACGGTCCTTTTCAAACCCGTGAAATGTTGTTGGATTTAAAAGGCATGTGTATACCATTTTTCTGTCATGGTTTAGATCCACAATTTCAAAACGGAATGGACTCTTGCGTTGGATATATATTATTAATATCATTCAATGATCTTTTAGTGTAGACTGAACCATAACTCTTGTCAAGCACTGTCTTCATTTTTTTTTATGGCATTTGTATTTGCTTCCCATGCCTGTTCCTTTTACATTCATAGACTGTAATATGAGGATTCAGTTTGGAATTATACTGTTTGAATGCCTTACTAAATTAACTATTGCATTTACTGTTATCATATCTGATCAACAACCAATATTTATTCCAGGAACCATATACAAAACAACCATTGTTCCATCAGGGACATTTTGTGCTGTATTCCATACATCATGGGTTTCTCCTCCTCCAAGTTTTCACTACTTTACTATTGCCAATCAGAAGCAAAGGTTTGTTAGTCGGCACCACATTAAAATTCTTTGTTTTTTCGTTCATGTTTATGATAAAAGATTACTTTTAATTGGAGAAATATGCAAGTTTATGTTCTATGCATATATGATGTGCATTTTGGTGAACTCTGACCAGATTGAGGCAATTACGGTAAAAATTGTGTCAGCAGTTGTTATTTAAATAAATAATTTGCTTATAATTTTTTACCGCTATTTATTCTATATGAATTAACTCTGGGGTTCATTTGTTTGCCGAAAAACTTGAACTAAACGCAGATAATTTCAGATCTAACGCTTCACAGACGAATGAAATGATATAAAGTATTCAAATGTTTAGTTTGATGCCATTTCTCTAAGTACACGTGTTGCTCTGAGTTTGTTTAGTCACTCATCCACCTGTGCAGGTAAATTTTTATTTCCATCTTGTTCTATGGGCTCAAACTCTCAAGTTTCTCATATATTGCCATGACAAGTAGCTTTCTGTGTTTGATGCAATGATGGGCTCTGTGATATAGGGCTTTTTCTTTTATTTACTTGTTGGCAATCGATTTCATCGTTAGCGTACCGGTGTGTATATTCTGTTTGTGTGCGTGTTTTGTTTTTTTGTTCGGAAGAAAGTTGAAGAAATTGAGTTAGCGTACCAGCTTCCGTTCTATTTTGCACCACAATTTGGATGTGCGATTTTGATTGTGGTTGGATTTCTCAGAAAATGAGGATTGGGAAACTGAACCTTTTGATTTCTTAATTGATGGGGAGCTGGTTCGGATGTCACTAGAAGAGTTTCTTCTTGCCAAAGAAATTTATGCTGTAAGTTTTTGCTTGAATTATACAGGCTGTGCTTATTGACTACAAATCTACAATGGTTGAGTGTGCGTATTAATTTCCCATCAATCATTAGCACTGGACCCAGTAGGATATAACAATATGGACATTATGGTGAAATGATTTGATGATACGTTAGAACTTGTGTATGCTAAACTGAGTATTTGTTGCTTGAAAACATCCTCGATTTGCTCTCCACCCAAGACCAGTTCCATCATGCTTCTCTTTATTAAATTTATTGTGGTTATATAACGATGCTCAGGGAAAAGTACTTGAAATTGAGTACATTAAAGCCGTTGCTCCAAGGAAGCACGAAGAACCTTCGTTACATGATGATTGGGTTAGTGCAGTTGATGGTTCCAATGACCGGTATGCATTTAGGCTTGTGATAATTGCAACTCATTTTATTCTTGTCAATTACTCTGATCCATCTTTGACATACTTCATGATAATTCGTATTGCTGGTTACTGAATTTATTCTGGCAGTGACTTAGAGTTCCTTGTTTTCCTGCCAGGTATATTTTGATGGGATGCTACGATGGTTTTGGAAGGTAAGAATGCATAACTGTGCATCAATTAAGATTAATTCAAAACTTCTATGATGCCATCTTCTTTGGTTAATGTCCAGGTGAGGAAATGAAGTAGCATTCAAGTTCAAGACATAATTTTAATTGAACTATGGTAATTCACCAGGTAAGGAGCATTTTGTTGTATTGAACTCTGGTAATTCAAAACATAATTGTTTCCATTTTTTTAATGGAAATTAGAGCCGTCGTTCTAATTTATACTCTCTTTTCCCCTACGTTTTCCTGGCTGGAATGTTTGGTTGTTAGTTATAAAGTATGAGCAGCAGAAGGAAGAGTTCTTGCAGGTGCTCAGAGCCAATCAAACCCTAATTCTTGTTGGAGAAACTGGCAGTGGTAAAACAACACAGGTCAGTATCAATCACCTGCTAGGATTATGCATTGTTGTGCGATCTATATTGTCAATATTGAAATGAGGGTGCCATGCATTTTTCCTGCAGGGTGTTGCATCCATTGTGAAATTAGTCATCTCATAAATTCAGCACCCGGGTTTCAAAACAATGTCAAAATATGAAGAAGGTAGCAGACAATAAGCAACTTATTCTCATTTCCTTGTTGATAATGTGTTTCACAATTGACTCTTCAGATACTACTGTTGCAGCAAAGCACTCTGTATCTCTCTCATGAAGAAAGGTTCCAGTCGAAAACTAAAGTTCTAGAAACCCTTGTAACTGGAATTACGGAAGAAAATGAGGTGTGGATATAATGGTTGTATTCTATATGTTGGCTGTTGTTGTGTCTGTTGCATCACTTGAATTATTAAATTTTAAAATATGCAGGTTGTCTTGAACCAGCTTCAACAAAAGAAGGTTCTTGTCTTCTGAACACCTTCTAAAGGATTGTTTCCCTCCACTTTTTCTTGTCCTTTGATAATTTTATACTTTTTTACAGATTGATATGAATAAAATCAAAGAGGAAAAGGAGCAGAGTGGGCAGGATTTAATCAAATTGAAGCAAGAAAAGGACTGCTGCGAGAGTCGAATTTCATCACTAGAGGAAGAGTTAACATTAGCCAAAAGGGTTTATGAAGAGAATTGTGCTCAATTGGAAGCCAAGGCTGAAGAAACCACAAATAGATTACAGAACAAAATAGTTGAACTCGAGTGCCTTTTGACTGATTCAAGGATCAGGGTCAAAGAGCTAGAAGAATTTTCTGAATCAAAGTTTATGATGTGGAAAAGAAAGGAACATGGATACAAACACTTCATGGATTCTCAATGAATTGATAACTGCCGCACTTCATGGATACATACCATAAGGACTACCTTCAAAAAGACATTTACTTTGTGATGAAGGAAATCTACTAATGATTTTTATGCTCATTGTTGCAATTTTCATTATATAGGTTCTTGGATCGTCTACTACTGATGCTGTGAACCCATTCTGCTCAACCTTTTAGTTCGGCTTTGTAATCTTCAGGTAGATTTTTTGGATACGACATACGACTCTTATCACTACAAACTTTTTTCTTGATGTCTATTTTTTGGATACGACATACGACTCTTATAATTGGTCCTCACATCGAAGTTTAACCCTGCGAATTATTTTGTTGTCATCTTCACAATAGTTGGTCATGTGACTTTATGTCATCTTCCTTCATACCTACTCTGATTTTGTTGCGCAATTCTATTTGGGCCCTTATTTCCGATTTCTTTCTTGCTTCCAGTGCTTTACTGTATAAAGTATAAACCACTATATGCCACTATTGACATTTTTATCCTTTTTTATATATAAGCTGCAATATGGTGTTTCTTTCAATTCTGTACAAGCATTATCCTTAACAACTCATTTGTGGAACTATACTGCTTTATCTGTTGACAGATTCAAGTAAACAGTTGCATTCTTTCACTCTAGGGATGGTATACTGTCAACGCCTGCTGGTTCTGCTATAAGCAGGAAATGCAAGGCAAGAGTTATTCATCTCTGTATTTATTTCACTTAAAATAGTTTCCCCATCCGAGCTTTATTTTATAAAATCTTGAGATTTGTTTATTTTTGTTATGCCGCCACAGGTTAATGGTGGTTTTGTAATGAGTGCAAGCCACAACCCTGGTGGTCCTGATTACGACTGAGGTATCAAGGTGTGTTTTGGTTCCTTTTCAATATGTTCGGAGATACACTGCTCATACAAAGTCTCCTTTAACTCTTAAAACGGTCCTCTTGTTTCAATTTGTGCAGTTCAATTATAGCAGCGGCCAGCCTGCACCCGAGTCTATTACAGACAAGATTTCCGACAACAGACTTTAAGTATGTGTTGTATATTGGCTTTTATGTGTGGATTTCATTTCACAATCCAATATGACATCCCCCCCTATATTCAAATCTTGTATGTTATATTTAGCTGAAAGTATCTATTCATCAATTAGAAAATGGACAGACATTGTATTTCTTTATGAAACATTACTCTGGCTTTTTGGGCATCTCTATTCATTTCCCATGTCCCTATGTAGTTAGTAGATATGTGATAGAAGCCCCCGTTTGACTGCCATGACATTATGCAGATATCTGAAATAAAAATAGCAGAAATACCAGATGTTGATCTTTTCTCCTGGTCTAATAGAGTATGGAAATTTTAGTGTGGAGGTAGTTGATCCTGTGGCAGATTACCTGGAACTGATGGAGGTGTGTACAATGAAATATATTATAGAGTATCTTTTATGAGTTTCTTGTGTTCTTGTTCGTGTTGACAATGTGCACCATCTTTTTCATTTTTGAGATCAAATTTAAACTTGAAGGTTCGGTCTCTGTTTTATGTGGTTCATTTCTGCCCTATATGAACCTATTCTATTGTAAGTAAGATGAAAGGTGTTTTCTGTAGAAGCAGGCTTCAAGATATCTGTGTGATACATTGATTGCCTTTTGGTTTGTTTTATGTTGATGGCTTCTTGGGATTTCAGTTTTGAAAGAATATGTGCTTTCTGAAAAATCTTAATGCTTTCATTGTGTTAGGTTGTAGAATGGGCTGGCACGGGGGGTACTCTCTCTGCTCCGCGAAATCGAAGTAAGGTTTGAAACTTTGCCTTGTGTGTTCGGAGAAATACCGAGCTTATCCCTTTTTCCCTGCCGATTGAATAGTTGTTTAGGGTTTTGGGTTGTCCGAAAAAATATACAACTAAAAAATATGTAAAATATATATTCTAAAACTATATGATTATATACGATTTTTACAAGACCCAATTTCTTACTTTTTTTAAATATATACCTGCAATAAAAATTAGTCAAAGCTAAATAGTAAACAGCGTTAAAAAATTAGACACGACAAGATAGCTGGAACAGATAGAGCAAATATAAGGAAGATAAAATCGCTCACCTAAATATGAATAAGTGAGTCTGCATTAAACTGTCTTGGATAAAATCGCCCAGGCCGAGATGCATGCCCTGCTCAGGCCGGGATGCGTTTCTGATTGGACCAACATTGTCTGAGCTTATGAACCTGTCTGGTCCATTGGAACTGGAAAAGTGGCCATCCCGGCTCAGGCTCAGGAAGTGAGTCTGCATTACATTCGTTTTACCTCATTCATAATAGTTATTACATTTTCATTACATTGTTTAATTTTGTTGTAGGTGCATTATGAATTGAGGAAATGGCTTGAGAAAAATGTTAGCCTCCAGGTTTCTGCTTCAACCCGAATCATAGGTACTGCTTTCTTTTCCCCTTCTTTTCCCTTTCAATTTATCCTAACCTACCTCATCAATAATGCTTGAATATTTTTTACGGTTTTGCTATTGTAATGCTCAAATTCTTTTGTGGATTTGGAAGGCCAATGTTGGTATGGATTTCACGTGGCTCGCTATATGCCTTCAAAATGTTCGATAAAATGCCACTTCAAAATTTCATGAATTTTTCCATCTATATATGAATTTATGTTTGTTCTTGATCAATTCCCTGGCATCTTAAGTTTATTTTTTCTACTGATTACCTGTAAAGAAAAGCGATATCATTTTAGCATATGTGATATCTTGCTTTTTCTATAGCATGCCATTCTGCTTAGAAAACAATACTCTTTCTGCTCAGGACACTTCTGCCAATCTGCAAGTTTGCAAGTTTGTATGCTGCTCAGTTGCAAATTCCTGCCAGTTTTTTGAAGCTTACGAACTTTGTTATTCACTTCATGATAATTACCTGTAAAACCATTTTTCTAAAATACGACACTCGTGTGGTTTTGTATTTAATGAAAGCTTTGTTGAGCACACTCATAAACAATTTCCTCCTGCTGAGCCAACTTAAAAACGTTTATCATGTGAAGCATTACGTTGAATGTCTCTTTTTGGAAAATAGCAGGCTTTGATTCTCCGATTCAGTGAATTTCATGATTGGAATGTTGACAAAATCTTTATAATTCATGATCTACTTGATATTAATTTCTGCTCTACTTTGGGTTTTCTGGTAATCCCATATGCTAATGAATTTTGTGTTTGCCTTTCTCTTTTCCTCTCTATCTTGTCTTTGATTTTTTCATTTACTTGCCGTGTTGTGTACTCAAGGTGCCCACTAATTCCTCCTAATTGGTACTATTTGATTCATTGTGTGTGATTAGGCTCACTAAATGACGATACCATGCTATTGTTGTATCAAACAATCCATTCTTCGAACAAATACACCTTAATTACTTGAATTATTTGAGGAGAAGCCCGTTTCAACAGTTGTTGCCTATTGCAAGTAATGATGCTGTACAATAAAAGACCATTGCTATTTATGCAAGATTAGCTTTGGATCCTCCTGCTGTGTTTTTTAAAAACTATGGTTCGGTCCAGAAATATTTTTCCTCGGCTCCGTTGTCTGCAATAAAAGATCATTACTTCCTTCCGCAGTCTACTTTCCTGTTCTTGCTTGTTTATTTATATTCATTATACAATCCTGTCAACTATTGAATTATTTGGTGCAAATAGTAAGGGAAGCTCTAGATCAACATAGGATGAAATTATCTATTTACAACCCCTGAGTGACCACTTTGCTGCCCTTAACAGCCAAATTGAAATAAATTTAAGTGTTTATCATAGTCCTTTTTCTATATCCTAAATTGTTTTGTGTTTTTGAATTCCTGTCACTTTTGTACATTTGTCATTAGCACACACAATGCTATTCAAACAGGATAAACAAAGAAGATCAAACCCTACACAGTTTTGTACATTATAACAACATTGTTTGAATGTATCAGTCCAAACAAAAATTTCCATTCCCTTGTTCACTAAAAAAATTTTCAATTGTTTTTTTGCAGCTACAAAAAAATTGAGTCATTATGGATTCAGCCGGCGACTCAACCAGCATTGTCTCTATACACTCCACTGACTCAGCCAACACCAGTTATAAGTCCTCAGGTTACTAAATCTCTTGTACATTTCCTTGTCTGTTCTGGCCACTAAAAACCAATTCCATTTGATTTTTTCCCCCCAGGTCCAGGGCCTGATGTCATTTCTAATTCTGAAGATGACATAAACATAATCTCTATTACCTCCAACGGCGAAGACGACGACCATTTTCATTAGGTTGAATTCCGCATCGTGCCTTCTCACAAAAAAATACAGGAATATAAATAAACTATATGTTATTGGAAAATCCTCTGAAAACAAATTATTGTAGATAGGAACTCACATACATTTACCTATAATTATTTTTCCTTTCTCTATGGGCAGTTGTACATCCTTTTACGCTGTGCATCGCACAGTTCTCCTACTAGTATATATATATGCTTTAAATCCACTAACCACCCGATCCACCCGTTTCACCCGTGGTTGATGGGTGGATTGAATTTGGATTGGGTTTTAGATGGATGATGGGTGGGTTGGATGATTAATACAACATTGATGGGTGGAGGTGGATTTAGGCTTCTTCGATCCATCTCCGACCCATTGCCATCCATCATTACATCGATTCTAACAAAACCCAATCGACTATTTTTTTCAAATATATACTTGCAATAAAATTGAGTTAAAGTTAAACAATGAACATTGATAAAAAGTCAAACATGACCAGTAATGTGGGAGGGATGGAGTATATAGTATAATTTATTGTTTGATAATTAAAAAAACGAAACGTCATTATAGTACTTATTTACTTTTGTGGGTTTAAGTGGATATATAGGGACAGCTCAACTACTATGGATTTTGTACACGATTGTTTGGTTAAAGTTTTCTGGTCAAATATAGTGCACTCCACCTTTTTAATTTCACATCATAACAGAAAAAGTAAATAAAATAAATAAGAATCTGGGATTTATTTCATTTTTTTTCTTGTAAGAATTTAGTAAACATCTAATAATTGAGCATTGAATGTCATAATGTAGTAAGTTTATTGAAACCCAAGGACCCGGTTGCTGTGTCGAATGCATGTAATACAGTATTTGTTAAAAGTGCGGAATTGCCACTAAAAATACTGAATTGTTATTACAAATGCTGAATTTTTATTTTTAACATTAGTTGGATAATATTAAAAATATTCATTCAACATTTTTAATAAACATTCAGCACTTTCAACATTTTTAATAAACATTCAGCACTTTAAGTGACAGTTCAACATTTCAGAAAATACTAAATCAGCATAGGAACCTATCCCGAAATGCAAAGCAGTTCGTATTATATTAATTATTTCGTGTTGAATTGGACAGGTTTGTACATTAAATCCACTAAAGTGTTGTTTTCCTATATTTTCATGTTGTTTTATTTTTCTGCGTTGCAGTTATTATTTTCTTTGGTAGGTTACGATGCTGTTTCAGTATTTACTGAAGTACTGAATTAATATTTTTAAGTACTGAATGTATACTCAAAAGTGTTGAATAAATATTTTCAATATTAACTCACTGATGCTCGAAATATAAATTCAATACTTTTAATTAACAATTCAATATTTTTAAGTGATATATAATTCAACACTTCAGCAAATATTACATTTCTTCATTCAGAACAATAAATCATTTTCTTTTGCATTATTACCTTAATTAGAATGAATTAATGACATATATTTTGTTAAAGTTGTATTCTTTGTGCTTCATTAATGGAAGGAAATATGCAAAACGAGGATTATGTGTTGTATTATCGTCAATGAATGCTATTTTCCAATATTTCATTTCATGTTGCTCAGTTCATATAAACCGGTCGAAAACACATTAACGTTCAAATCTACATATATGGCCGAGTATATTATTCCACCAATTTTGGGATTAACGGTGGAAAGTGAATTTAATATTACCATATGGTTCGACCATATTTTGATGGATTAGTCTTGGATACAATGTGGTATTGGGATACCCGGTATATGCCAATCATATGGGTTCATGGTTTAAAAAATGTATGTAATTAAGGTTTGGTCATCCTAGCACAAATTCCCTATATCCAACATATTCAGCAAATGTCGAATTTGTTGGGTTTAACATGCTAATCTAAACTCGTTGAATTAATTAACCCAAATCCTGGGATGCAAATTTAGCATTTTTGGTTTAGGGATATCCTTTGCACTTTTTGCATGTTTATTCAGGAGGTTGTGGATTTGTTTTTGAATAAATTAAATCATAGTCAATTAATGGTCTATTTGTTAGTCTCTGAACTGAATGATTCATATGTTATTTTGTCTCTTAATCTGCCTCCGAAATTTTTATTTAGAATAGAGGAAAATAATGAATATTTTGCGGAATATGTTCCAAAAATTATAGGATGTGAATTTTTTGAAATCTATCTTATTTATTAATTTTTTCAAAACAACCACCAAATGACAAATAACAGTTGGCTTGAGTGGATTGAAGCTCTAGTCGCTTAAGCAGTGGCTTGTGTATGCAAAAACTGCTTTGAGAGATGCGTCCTTTATTGCCCATGCAGATCATTGAGGGATTAAACTTAGGTCCAATGTGCTATGGGATACCTGGTAATTCAAAAAATAAAAAATTAAAAAAATAAAAATAAAAATAAAAAACCACCAAATGCATTTGATGATGAGTTCCAAAACCTAAGCTAATACTACAATAGTATACTTACAAAACATAAGGTTGCTATAGCCAATTAAATCCAAGCCAATTCAAGCATCTGCACAACATGTTAGGGCTGTACTTTTACCATCACTAATTTTCAAATAACAAATGCTAAAATAAATAAATAAATATCTAATATATAAAAATCACCATTTCTCAATCATAGGTACATTAAGAGATGGGATTATCTAATACTTCCTCCGTTCTTTTATAAATGACACATTGGAGGTTTTGTCACTGTTCATTGAGTAACTTTGATTCGAATTTTTAATACAATTATATAAGATAAATTATAGTCAAGTGTGATCTTGTTAAATTCGTCTAATCGCATAGATTTAGAATATCAATTTTTCATAATTTTTACTTGTATACTAGTTGAATTATTGAGGATTAAAAACGTGTATTAGACTGCGTGGAATGTGGATTCGTGGCATTTAAAAAAGAACGGAGGAAGTATGAAAAATTTGAGCATAAAAGTCCACATTCTTATCATATAGTATATGATATTAGTGACCATTCAGTCTATGCAAAAATGATTTTGAAATTATGCATGTGGAAGTATATAATAATACATAAATCCATGTAATGCTTTAATGATTGATAATATATTGTACTATATTTATTTAATTTCTGGCTATAAAGTTTGGTCACATTTATTCATCAGAAACTTTTTAATATCAATTATTATTAGTGGTCCATTCTACTGCTCCAGGAATCTCATCATCAACCATATGCAGAGAATTTATTTTCCTTTTTTTACCGAATTATTCCAGATCTGATTATATTCTACAAATCCATTTAAATAAACACAATTAGGGATTTTGTAGAGTTTATTTTTTTGGATGAGCTTGTAGAGTTTATCATGATCCTAGAATATTAATTGCCTACTATTTTTTTAAATTTGGGAGAGCCTATGCGTTTGGTAAAATAAGCTAACATTTAGTATTTGAAATTTAAAAATTATTATAACTAATATATATTTTTTTATTATAATAGTCAAATTCTAAAGCCCACAGCAAAACTCTAAACTCTACACATCACCAACCTTTAAATTTTTAAACTTTAATATCTAAACTCTAATCTCAAACAAAAATACTATTATTGTTCAAAATTATCCCAATTTAAAATTATTTTCACCATACATTTGAAATTTTAAACTATAATTATTTTCCAAAGATCATCAAGGTTTTCAATGCTTCCCGCTTAAGCCTGGACAGTAAATTTTGACTGGTTCAATTTGGTTAGGGTCCTAAAATGAATTTTTGCATTTTTTTTTTTTTTTTTTGTTACAGAGCCATAAGGCTAGCTAAGAAAACAAAAAAAGAAAGAAACCGAAGAAAGAAAAACCACAGCACTACTCAGATCAGCGTCTGATGTACCTCCTCCCCTCCTTATCCCGCTCCAAAATCGGAACCAGCTCATCTGGTGGATATGCCCAAGTGGTGAAAAATTGCTCCAACATCGTCGCCCTTTTAGCCAAGAAATCCGCCGCTTGATTCCCCTCTCGCAACACATGTCGAATCTCACACCTATCCAATCTCGCCTTCACCCTCCTTATCTCCTCCACAATCGGCCATAATTGGTGGAAGTGACTCACCTTACCTTCAACTAAGTTCACCGCCTCCAGGGAGTCACAGTATAGCCAAACATCTCCACCCCCACACTCCTCCGCCAAACACAATCCCTTCCATATCCCATACGTCTCCACCTCCATAATACTCTTGCGCCCTTGCCTGCCTCCCACCCCTTTAAGCCAACTGCCATCCCCTTTCCTACAGACAGCGCCATACCCCGAACAACCAGTCTCCCTAATAACACATCCATCCACATGCACTACTAAACCCTCACCATGACCATCATTCCAGCCTACCATCCGAGGAGGGTTGCTGCGCCTCCTCTCCACTGCCGACGTCCCCTCCAATGCTGCTGCCAACCGACGAGCAGCCCACCACAGTTGGAGTGTCGGATGTCGTCTATCTTTAAACACCCTAGAATTACGCTCATTCCAGGCAATCCAAGCAGCTGCAACAAACCACATTTTGTGTTTACGAACCCAAAATTGCAACCAATGAGTGTAATCTCCTCTGCCGAGAGCACTCACCTCTGCCGTATCCCCCATACCACACTTCCGCCAGAATTCCTTCGCCCATGCACATAAGAATATCGCGTGCTGCCAAGATTCCTCAGCATCGCCACATACCATGCACAAAGGTGAAGTTGCAATACCCCTTCGAAATCGCAATGCATTGGTAACTAAAGAATCATGACCTATAAGCCAAAACACCATCCCTATCTTTTCAGGGATATCCACCTTCCACATCCATTCCCACGACTCCGTCCCTCCTCCTGTCTCCGGATCCAGCAGCTTATATGCAGATGCCACTGAATACTCCCCACTTTTCGACAATCTCCAATGAAGTAAGTCCGGAGTCCGTTCATTCAATACTGGGATTGGCATATCCTGAATTCGCTCTCTAATTTCCACTGGCATCCAAGTGTAGAACGCATCTAAGGACCATTTATCCTCCATAATGATGTCCCTGATGCTCAAATTAATGTCGTGTATGTCCACAAATGGCATCAATGGCCCCAGACAACGTCCATTCCACCACGGAGAGAACCATAGAGATGAAGTGCCGTTTCCAACCCTCACCCCAAACCCTTCTTCAATCAACTCCGCCACATGAACAAGCGCCTTCCATGTCTTAGTGCCCAGTCGATGATATTTAGGAAGCTGCTACCCATTGAGGCCATACTTATCCCGCATCACAGACACCCATAATTTATTAGCCGACATAACAACATGCCAAACCTGTTTGTCGAGCAAGGCCGCATTGACATGTCTCGCCCCCCGCAATCCAAGACCACCACTCACCCTCGGCCTCGCCATTTTCCTCCAGCTAACAAGATGGAGCCCTCTGCCGGCGCCACCTTTCCAAATCCACCGACCAAGACACGCATCAATAGCTTTGCATGTACCTTCCGGGAGCCAATGTATCTGCATAACATACGTAGGAACCGCCGCTAACACTGCCCTCGCCTTAGTTACCCGCCCTGCTTTGTTAAGGAATTTAGCCGACCAAATTGATATATGATCTTCTAGCTTGCGCAGAATGTAATCAAAATATTCCTTCTTCACTCGGCCATGGATTATAGGAAATCCCAAATATTTTCCCAGCTCACTTGTAGCCTGAATCCCCAGATGCTGCTCTATCCATCCTGCCGCCCCCTCCTCCATCCATGGGGTTACAAAAGCACATGACTTAGCAGGATTAACACTCATGCCCGCCCGAGATGAGAACCGAGTTAGTACTTCCGACATGCAGCGGATACTTTCCTCATTAGCATATGAGCATAGAATTAGATCGTCGGCAAAAATCATATGTGAGATTACAACTCCCCCCTGCCTCATGTAGAGCGGCTGCCAGTGACCTTGCAAAACTTCCTCCTGTACCAACATAGCAAGCTTCTCCATGATAACGACAAATAAGTAGGGCGATAGGGGATCACCTTGGCGCAAACCCCTCCCCGATTTAATTTTATCTAGGATACCTCCATTCCAGAGGATTGAGAATGAAGTTGATCGCACACAAGCCATTATCAGTTGCCTACAGCCCCGAGGAAGATTCAATTCCTCCAAGCAAACATCCAAGAAATCTCAATTGACCGAATCATAGGCTTTAGCCAAATCAATCTTAACTACCACACCCTTACATTTAGCAAGCTTATTTTCCATCGTAGCAACCATTTCCTGGAGTAGTATACCATTATCACACGTACCTCGTCCTGGCAAGAACGCAGACTGAGCCGGGCCAATATGCGCAGAAAGAATAGGCCTCAGTCTATTCACCAACGCCTTCGTGATTACTTTGTATGATACATTACATAATGTCAATGGTCTATACTGCCCCAAGCTCCGCGGTACATCCACCTTTGGCAATAGGCACATGAACGCATGCGAAACTTCCCCAGGGATCTCACAAGTCGCGGCCACCTGACACATCATCGCAAACACAGCCTCTCTTGTAATCTCCCAATATCTCTTATAAAAACATGCCGGGAACCCATCCGGTCCCGGGGCTGCGAAGTCTCTCATTTGACGGATCGCTAAGTCTACCTCCTCCAGCGCATATGGTCTATCTAACTTAGCCACATGCTCGACCGAAATAGGGACCAGCCTAGGGATCTCCTCTCCCTCACCCACCACCTCACGACTGTCAAACAAAGAAGCAAAGTATTGCATAGCATGCGACTTAAGTTCATGCTGGTCCGTCGTCCATCGGCCATCCTCCAACTCCAAACCATAAATCCGATTCCGCTTCCTCCTCACTTTCGTCTGGGCATGAAAATACTTGGTGTTACGATCACCCCAATTAAGCCATCGATCCCTAGCTTTTTGATACCAGAGTAGCTCTTCTTGATACAAAGCCACCTCCAGTTCCAATTTAAGTTCACTCTCCAACCTTCGCACACACGCCAAATCCACCCTCTCAAGTACTCTTTCCACTCCCATAATTCTCCTCTTTAGCAAGCGAATCCTCCCCCCAATATGCCCGAATGTAGACGTGTTAAATTCTGTAGACATGTCCTGGACACATTTAAGGGAATGCTGCAGATCCACTCCTGCTTGCATGCCCGCCCTCACCACCTCCTCATACTGAGCATGAGTAGCCCATGCAGCTTCCCACCTAAATGGCTTAACTCCTACCTGCCCCCTCGAGCTACCACAGGATATTTTCAGAGGTGCATGGTCTGACCCTAACCTTGGCAACACTCCAATTTTCCCCTCCGGGAACATCATCAACCAGTCCAAATTAGCTACGCACCTGTCCAGTCTCTTGGAAAGTCGCCTGCCCTCCACCGTTCTCGACCAAGTAAAGGCTGGTCCAACAGTGGAGACCGACATCAAATCACAATCCTCTAGCATAAGCCGAAATTCATCTGCTCTCCCATCCATATACACTGCCCCGTCAACCTCCTCCCTCGAAGTTACCTCATTCTAATCTCCAATCACACACCATGCCCCCTCCCTGGCCTCTGCAACTTCCCTTAGGCTCGCCCAATTATGAACTCTCCTTTGATAGTTTGGATCCGCATAAATAGCCGATACCGTCCATTGCCTATTACCCCGACCAATGTCAAAGGTGACAATCCGCGACCTCACCTCCACCATACTACACCTATACGGAGTTCCTAGGGCCTGGAGCACCCAGATACCCCCCGAGCGACCAATAGCTTCTTGAATATGTAAAGCTCCATATCCCTTCCTAGCAAAAAAGTAACGCACCTGTTCAAAGGCACCTTGCGGCTCCATTAAATATAAGACATCCGGCTTATGTTCTAACAACAAACCCGCAATCCACCTTTGCGATGTCCGACTCATTAATCCCCGAGCATTCCACGAAATAAGTGTGAAATCTGTAAATTCCATAAATAACAATATATAGTTCAAGTAACCCCCAGAATGCCTCTACATTCCTCCTCCTTCTGGATCCGCCCAATGCTCTTGATCACTCATCTCCGATCCCGCCTCCTCACCAGCCGCCATGAGTAGTAACGGGAACCCACCACTCCGAGATCCTTCCCTATTCACCTGCAGTCCAGGCGGAGACTCAGTCCGCGCCCGCTTCGAACCTCCTTTCCTCATCCCATCCTTTTGTTTAGCCAGCACCAAAACCCCCTCCATATTGTTCACCTTACTAGAAGACGAAACATCCCCTGGATCCTCATTTCTACTACCGGGTTGTCCTACCATTGTCTGCTTCCCCTTCTCCTCTCTGGAAGCACCCTCCTTCCTCGGTAGGTCTGAATTTTCACCAGTCCCCAATGTTTCGGACTGATCAACCTCATTCTCTTTAACTGGCACTCTCCCCTCCCTCTATTGCACTATAGGTTCCTTGGCATTCGCCCTACCCTTGGCAGGTTTATTGCGCCTCCGAACCACCGTCATCCAATCCCCATAGACTGCACCATACCCTCCAGTCTCCTTATCAACCTTGGCATCCACCGCCATCTCCTCCACCCGTTTACCCACCCCATCAGCCGGCATATCACTATCATCCCCCTTCGGTACTGTATGTTCCTCTCTCGCCTCCCCTTCCACCGGATCAACCCCTCCATCCACCTTACAGGCCCGTTGAAAGTGCCCATAGTGACCACAACGCGAGCAGATTAGGTGGAGCCCCTCATATGCCACCCTGACACATCTATCTCTCACTAAAAACTTCCCCACAACCGGTTTATCGAGATCCACTTCCACACAAATCCGCGCAAACTCCGCCCTGTCAGCCGATAAGGTGGCATTGTCTAGTTTCACCACTCTCCCTATATCCGAAGCCAACGCAGTCAAAATGTCCTTACGAAAATATGGCAAAGTGAGCCCGTACAGCCGAACCCATACTAGGGTTTTATTGACCTGCATCGTGGCCGGATCAAATTCCTTCGACCAGGTCATGACGGCTACGTAGTGATCGAACAGCATCCACGGGCCGCTCGTAACCACCTTATCCCGATCCGCCTCCATCTTGAACCGGACGACAAAGCATCCGTTCCCTACCCCAATGAGATCGAAAGTATTATCAAGTTTCCATAGACGGCCCAACCTTTCCTTCAAAACCTGATATCCAATCGTTGTGCCCAAAACCTTAATCACCAACGCTCCCTCCCAAGGTCTGCAAGCCTCTTCAAAAACGGCCTCATCAATCGTGAATCGCACTAGCCCTGGATGACCCTCAACTGCAGACTTCCTCACCAAGTTTTCTGCAAGTAGGTCTCGAGATACATCCACCGGCGGCGCCTCCTCAGAAACTCCCTCCACGGCATCCCTAAATGACATTCTCTGCTTTAGATGCGGCGCGTGAGACCCCTCGGCCCCCCCTTCCGGCGGTCTAGTCCCGCCTCCACGTACTTCGTGCGTAGCCGCTGCATGGCCACCCGGAATCCCCGGAGCCCTATTCGAAACCCTAGAATTAGTCATGGATTAAAGGTTATTATTTTTTGCATGTTAATATGTTATAATTATCATTTGCGAAATTATATGTTCAATACCTAGAAAGTAATACAAATCACAAATAACAATATAATAATTAATAAAATCTGTAATAATTTGCCTAAATTACCTAAGTTATTAAAATGATCTAATAAGATGTCACTTAACTATGTTTTATTTTATGTAACTGTGTTAAAAAGTCGAGTCAAAGTTACTCAATGAATAGTGTTTACTATGCAAACGTTAATATTTTTAAAAACCGGAGGGAGTATTATTTAGTACAACCTTAGCTTGATGAGACAACAATGGATCTCTTTGGATAGAGTTTGAATTTGAGGAATATATAAATATATGTATATGGGTTTAGTGCATAACTGCATATGCATTCCCTCATAAGCTGCCAAATAAAGTAGCTACCACCAAACATGGAGGATTAATATAACAACATTTCTAGAAGCCAGATTTATATGAATGTATCAATGTAATGGATCTTGCAGAATTTCATGGTAGTTTGGCAGTGAAGTCAAAAATGGAAGAAAAATATTTTTGTAAAAAAGATGATATTTTAAATAATAATAATAATAATAATAATAATAATAATAATAATAATAATAATAATAATAATAATAATTGAATTGTGCTCATAATAATAATACTCCCTCCGTCCCAGCTAACTTGTCATGTTTGACTTTTTTACACTGTTCATTGTTCTACTTTGACTCGATTTTATTGCACGTATATAGTTGGAAAAAATAGTCGAGTTGGGTCTTGTTAGAATCGTATAATCATGTAGTTTTATAATATATATTTTACATAATTTTTTGTTGTACACATTTTGAGATATTAGTTGTTGAAAAAGTTCATTGGATTGTGTGCAAAAGTGAAACAAGACAAGTTAAGTGGGACGGAGGGAGTAATACTCATATGACTAACGAGCACAATTCAATTATTATTATTATTATTATTATTATTATTATTTAAAATATCATATTTTTTACAAAAATATTTTTCTTCCATTTTTGACTTCACTGCCAAACTACCATAAAATTCTGCAAGATCCATTACATTGATACATTGAAATTCTGCAAGATCCATTATTATTATTATTATTATTATTATTATTATTATTATTATTATTATTATTATTATTATTATTATTATTTAAATTTTGGCTTCAAATGGCTAGCTACGTTTTAGTTTGATTATCCAAATTTGATTGCATCTTATATAATTTTGGGAGTTTTGGCATATATATACTCCATTCATTTTCTAAAAATTATAACATTCATGTATTTCACGTAATTCAGTACATATATAACACATAATATTGCACATTATGTAAAAGTAAAAATATAAAAAATTAATATTCTTAAAACTACGTGATCAGACGAATTCAACAATATCTTACTTGAATATGTTTTATCTTAACAAAATTGAACAAGACTACTTAATGAATAGTAATAACTATTCACATGTTTTAATTTTAACAAAATGGTGGGAGTATATATTATCAAAATAAACCCCTGTTTACACACAATTTTTCAGAAGCTCTGCAAACAAAAACTATTGTTAGTAGTTTTCTGGAATTTTGAAAGCTCATTTCCAATCTAGTTACAGTATTTTATATATTGTTTATTATAAAATATTTTATTAATCTGCACAAATTAATATAAAAATATACAATATTGAAAGTATTTATATTAGTAAATATATTAAGAACGTGATTAGTATATTTAAATAATCTATAAAATTGCTACTTTTTTTTGTTTTTTTTAAAATATTATGTGTGATTATATAATTTTATTATAATGATTTGATCTGGTCCGGTCTGGTCTGAATTGATCTGATCTGGTCTGAATGGATCTGGTCTGATTTGATTTGTTTTGATCTGATCTGGTCTGATCTAATCTGATTTTAATAAAAATAAATAATAAATTCTAAAAATAAGTTCTAGATAAAGGGTCTAGCTGTGTTGTTCTAACCATTCACAACTTGCCATTCCTTTTCCACAAATTATTTCTTAATGTCCAAAAATCATCACATCTCATTATTGTCCATTGATGGAGATTGGAGACACATCGAAAGAAGACAAAAAACAAACATTCATTGGGTAACTTGGGTTGCACACCGAAGGTAAATGTTTAGCTGCACAATTATTTTAGTTCATCCACCATAACAAATTAATGCTCTTAATATATAAATTTACTCAATCTTTTTTAACATGTATATAAACAAGTAAGCACAACAGGGGGGTGGGGGGGGGGGTAACCCATCAAAAATAGTCTTTTATAGTTGTATGCTTGTAGTATTACAGACAGGGGAGCCCCCCACCCGCCACTCCCGGGGTCCAAAAGGAAAAAAGAAAAAAAGAAAAAAAATATTATTGTTAACTAATTACGTGAATAATAAATTAGTCAAATTAATTGTTAACTGATTACATAAATAATGTGTAACCAATTTTTTGCCTATATTAAGCTGAATTCCAATATTGCTATTTATTGCAGCGGATTCAAAAAAAAATAATTAGACACTGAAAAAAGTTATTTGATCTCACAAATGAGTAGCTGTTTTGCCAAACATCCCAATGCCTTGTTCATGAATTGGGTTATTACTCATAAATGCAAATTCAACCTTTTCAATTTGTTATCGGTCCTTTTTGAGAAGTTATTGGCATTTCAAAGTTCAAACCATTTATTTCATTATTTATAATGGTTTGAAATTCTACCAAGTGTCCCTCTCAATCTCTTTTTGATAAATTTATTGGAAAATTTAAAAGAAAAATATTGGAAAGAATGGAGCACAGTAAACTATTTTTTCTCACCTTTTTTCTCAGGAAAACTTAAGAAAATAGAAATTCATGATCAGGAGAATAATTGTATTCTTATTGTTTACTTTTCAAATGATTTATAAATAATACTTCCTCCATTTTTTTTAAAGGTTACACTTCTCATTTGCACGTATGTCAATGCATATTTTCAACGATTAATAATTCAAATTCGGTACAAGTAAAAATTCTAAAAATTTGATATTTAAAAACTATAAGATGAGACGAATCCAACAAGATCTCACTTAGCTATATTTTGTCTTCTATAATTATAACAAAAATAGAAGTCAAAGTGCTACAATGAACAGTGAAAAAGTTAAACCGTAACCTTTAGAAAAAATGAAGGGAGTACTAATATGAACTCAACTTGTCTATGCCGAGATAGATGGAGGGTTTGAAATAGTGGTCAAATCTTCAAATTTTAAACCTTATAAATGGGAGTTCGTATATACCCCATTCTCTATTTATTCTGTTTATCTCTTTATAATTATTGTTGCAGGAATTCTCACTACTCTTTCCAAACGCTCAGGCATCAATTGTTTTTTTTTGGTAAACCGCTCAGGCATCAATTGTTGATAAAGAAAATAAATTTTTTATGCTCAAAACCATGATTTACACCACACATTGTCGTGTCTGACCAAATTAAGCATATTATTGGCACCACTTGTGCTATATTTAGTTGCGTATGCACCATTATCTTCTTCAAATTGGATTATAACACCATATATTAATAATGTATTTGGTTTGACAGTTGAATCAGCATGTGCTTAAGGAATGTTTTGTCTGTGTTGAATGATTGTTTTGTATATAGTCCAAACACCAATAAATATCAAGCAAACACACACATCATTAGCACCCAGCACACACACATCATCAGGTCAGCATGCAAACACGTAGTGAAAGTCAACCATTCAGCATCTCACTAGTAATATTGTTAGTACCAACATCTTAATTTAATTTTACATTTATTTGTATAAGTATGCCAATGTTTATTGAATATTAAGTTCGAGTTAGCTATATGGCATTCGCAAGTGTCTAAAGACCTTATTTTTGGACTTAAGTGCCCCACCCCCTCCCAAAAAAAATGATTGTTTTTTTAAGGTGAATACCAGGGTATCCCCAGGCCTCATTGGACCCAAGACTAATCTTTCGAGGATCGGGTGGGCACTGAAGGGTTGCCTCTCTCAAAGCAGAATTATGTATACACAAAGGCTCGAACCCGAGACCTTTGCTTAAACTGCTAGAGCCCCATACCACTCAGGCCAACTGGTAAAACAAAATGAAATAATTTGATAATATGAGACATATTACGCAAATAAGTTTTGTTATGCACAATTAGTTATAATTGGGAGTTTGAGCATGAAGTGCTGAAGCTTAGGAATTGTAGATTTTGATTTGGATTGGAGCATTTAATTTTATGTTTGGGGTTGTTTGGTTGTAAGCATATTGGGGAACATATTTACTTTCTCCGTCTCATTATTTTTCTTACGGATCCACCCAGCACGTATGCCGATACACATTTTTAACGGTTAATAACTTAAATTGTGAAAAGTTATAAAAAGTTGATTGTCTAAAACTATAAGATTAGACGAATCTAACAAGATCTCACTTGACTATGTTTTTTCATACATAGCTATGATAAAAACTGGAATCAAAGTTAAACAGTGAATAGTACCAAAAAACCATTCGTTACAAATATACTGAGACGGAGGTAGTATATCTGACTGATCTATATGCTTGTTTGGTAAGTATCATATTGGGGAGCACATTTGTATCAATTTGATAATGAAAATTTTTTATTTTGCTAAACAGCCTATACAGGCTAGGAAATGGTGGTAGAAGCTCATGCACACAAATACAAAGGGATAAAAGGGGAGGAATAAGGGCCGGGTGAGGAATTGAACCCCCAACTTATAGATTAGGAGTCACGGAACTTGACTATTAGGATAAGTCCACACACTACAAGAAAAATGAGGATTACCGACCCCAATTACCGACCCACAAAGTGCGGGTCGGATTTACCGACCCCAGCACCGACTCCAGCTGGGGTCGGTAATTTTTATGACCGTTATGGGGTCCCCCTGTGGTTGGCAACCAAATCACCGACCACAGCTTTTGTGGTCGGTGATACCGACCCCATTACCGACCCCAATTGGGGTCGGTAATCTAGGGATTAAAATCCCCAAATCAGGGAGACCAGAATCAGTCGAAACACAACTCCCTCCTCCTCCCTTCTCTCGACGCCGACTCCAGATGCCCAGTCGACCACCGCCGACCACCGCCAGCGCGCCACCGGCCGTCGACGCCCGTCCCCGACCACCGCCCCGCCGCCTCAGTTTCTCCGCCGGGGAGAGCATCCACCGAGGCCTTTCGAGGCTTCGGTTTCCAAGTGATTTTCCACCCGAAACATCCTCTTCATTCCATTCGTGTAGTAATCGAAGGTACTCGATTGGCTATTTCTTCATTTTTAATCCATTCGTTTGTTGTTATTTTTGGATTGTTTGAAGATGTGCTTTGTTTTTTGACTTGGTAGATCCTTCTATATTATTCGCATATGTTGTTTAACTTGAGATTGGTATACTTGAATTTTCTTAATCTATAATGTCATATTTGTGCGATTGGTTATCCAAATTTGCAAAAAAAATAATTTTCGGGTTGTAATGTATAGAGCAGCGGCTGTTTCGGGCCATTCTGCACTCATTTTTTGGAATTTCGAAATTATAGGCACATAATTAGAAAGCTCTCGTCGAGTAGATGAATTTTGATATATGATATGCTCAAATTGGAGTTCGTATGAGAAAGTTATAGGATTTTTAAGAACCTTATGTCTTGTTGAAGTTGAAATTGGTACGGTGTACATGCCTGCACAGTTATATGTCTTGAGAATGTTGTATGATTCTAAAGTGCATGTGTTTTTTGAACTTTGTATTAATTTAGAACTTGGTATATTAATTTTTCTTGAATTTTTGATGTTGTTTTTCTCATGTCGTATTGAAGTAGATGTGATTGGAGTGGGAAGTGTCTAGGGTTGGTATAATTGGACTCTATGATGTGGAATGAGATTTAGTTCTTGAGTGTTGGAGTTGAAGTAGAATTGTTGGAGGTGTAGTAGAATGAATTTTTTTGGTTAGATGTGGTATTGGATTCCTTGAATGAATTATAAAAAATATTATTCTGAAGACACATTTAGGAGCGACAATGAATCAAAATTGCTAATCTAAATTCTAATAAAATATAGTTAGTAATATAATTTCAACGAAACAATTCTAATTTTATTTATTAATAATGTACTAATGAACATATAAAATAAGTCATATCTAATTGAGGAGTTGAAGAAATACAGTATCTTAAAGTTAACGAACAACCTAAATTATTGAGTTAAATTAGTTTCATTATGTGTCGTATTGCCATATTCGTAGGTGATGGATCGGAGTTGGATGTACCGCTCCCGTCGTGAAATTGGAGTAATGACATCCGAATTTACTAATGGAGTAGAATTATTTTTACGTATGTCTCATGGAAACCCAGATGTGGATAGGGCCCAGGGAAAATTAAGGTGTCCATGTGGTAAGTGTAGGAACAAGTGCTATCTACCTGATGATGACATCAAGTACCATCTACAAAAATATGGGTTTGTCCCTAACTATGAAAGGTGGACGTGTCATGGTGAAGTGCACCAATTTGAACGATACGGCGATGTTGGTGCGGGAGCCCCATCAGTAGATGCACCTGAAGATACTTACTTACAAATGGTTTACGAGGGAATGGGATTTGGTATGCCGGACACTACAGCACATGATGAAGACGGTGAACCGAGGCCACCAGAGGAACCAAATCCAGAGGAGAGACTGTTTTACCGTATGTTGGAGGCGGCAGACAAAGATTTGTGGCCTGGGTGCAAGAAAATGACTTTGCTATCTACAATAGCAAGGTTATTAAACATTAAGGCCGAACACAACTTATCGGAGCGGTGCTTTGATACGTTGTGCCAACTAATCATTGATTTGCTTCCCGAGGATAATGCTATGGTTAAGAACTTCTACGAGGCAAAGAAACTACTTGAGGGATTGGGCCTACCTGTTGAGAAGATAGATTGTTGTGAGAATAGGTGTATGTTGTTTTGGCGTGAAGATGCTACATTAGAGAATTGCAAGTTCTGTGACAAACCTCGTTATCGGGAAACGAATTCCAATTCACGGATCGCACGAAAATACATGTTCTACTTCCCACTTAGAAACCGATTAAAAAGGTTGTATTCATCGGAGGCGACAGCGGAACATATGACTTGGCACGTCGGACACCATCATGATTCGGTAGGAGAGATGTGTCATCCTTGTGACTCGAAGGCATGGAAAGACTTTGATACAATTCATCCAGAATTTGGGTCGGAGGGGCGAAATGTCCGCTTGGGACTTTGTACGAACGGTTTCCAACCTTTTGGACAGTCGGGATCGCAATACTCATGTTGGCCAGTAATTTTAACCCCAAATAACCTCCCTCCCCACATGTGCATGAAAGATGAATACATGTTTCTCACGTGCATTATTCCTGGGAAATCAAGCCCAAAACAGGGGATCGATGTCTTTTTACAACCCTTAATAGCCGAGCTTTTGGAGTTGTGGGATGTTGGGATCACAACATACGACCGAAATACAAAACAAAACTTTCAGATGAAGGCAGCATTGATGTGGACAATTGGAGACTTCCCGGCTTATTCTATGATGTCTGGTTGGAGCACGTATGGGAAATATGCCTGCCCAGTTTGTATGGAGGAAACAGAATCGATACACCTTAGAGAGGGTGGCAAACAGTCGTGGTTTGATGCTCACAGGAAGTTCATGCCCTCAGATCATCCTTTTAGGATTGATAAGTCCAAATTTACGAAGGATCGGGAGGAACACAGATTGGCACCAAGGTACAAGAGCGGCGACGAAGTGTTGGAAGACATAGAATTGCATGGTCTACGTCGAGTAACTGAATTAAGAGGAGCTGAGGAGAATGCAGTAATCAGTAAGACTTGTGGCTGGAAAAAGCGGAGTATATTCTGGGATCTACCTTATTGGAAAACAAATTTGGTTCGTCACAATCTTGATGTAATGCACATTGAGAAGAATGTGTTTGAAAATGTTTTCAACACGGTCATGGATGTTCAGGGGAAGACAAAGGATAATGCGAAGGCACGTGAGGACCTCGTGGGGCTGTGTAATCGGCCTGAACTGCATAGGGACAGTCGTTCCGGCCGATATCCTAAAGCCGTTTATACAATGGATAAGGAGAGGCGTGATGTATTCTTGAGGTGGGTTGTAGGGTTAAGGTTTCCCGATGGATGCGTATCGAACTTGGGCAGATGCATAGACATGACTAAACATCGAATGTTTGGAATGAAAAGTCATGATTGCCATATCTTCTTACAGCGTCTACTACCGATAGGATGGCGGGATTTGCTTCCCAAGAGTGTTTGGGAACCGATCACAGAACTAAGCAATTTTTTCCGTACCCTGACTGCGAAAACACTTACAATAGAAGACTTGCAGAAATTGGAGACCGATATTCCAGTGGTTCTATGTAAGTTAGAAACGATATTCCCTTCTGCATTCTTCGACTGTATGGAACATCTTCCCATCCACCTACGCAAGGATTGCCGGTCCCGTTCAGTTCAGATGGATGTATCCTTATGAGAGGTAAATGAAACAATGTATTTTTGGAATTTTAACACTTCGTACTTAATATATGTTTAGTCATACTTGAATATAATTCTTGTTTTTCTTAGGTATTTGAATCGGTTGAAAAGAACCGTGCGCAACAAAGCACATGTTGAAGGTAGTATTGCAACGCATATATGGTGCGAGAGGCCTCAATTTTTTGCTCTCATTACTTTGAGAAGCATGTGTTCACCCGAGGTAGGAATGTGCCAAGGAATGATGATGGTGGCTTACAAAATTTTGATGCACGCCTGCCTAGTGTATTCAAACACGCGGGACGTCCCCAGGGAAAGTCGAAGAAGAGGCGTTTGACGGAACAAGAATTGAAAGCCATCCATATTTATCTAATCTTGAACTGCATCGAGATGCAACCATATATCGAGTAAGTTCATTCAACAATATTAAATTGTATTCAATATGTAATAACTGCACGTGTTGGAATATATGACACTTAACCTAAATTCATATGTATTTTAGCGAATTCACGGATGAATTGCTGAAGGAGCGCCCTGGGATAGGTGGTCCGGAGCTTTGGTTAGCACAATCTGCGGAGTTTCCAAAATGGTTTGAGGAATATGTGACTGCAAATCCCCCCGACAATCCATGCATAGCGCACGTTGCACAAGGCCCACTTCCCGTTGCTACATCGTATCCTATGTACTTTATTAATGGGATGAAATTTCACACAGAATCCCACGGTGGGCACAGAGCGACCTACAACAGTGGTGTATGTATCAAGTCGGAGAACCAGGGAGACTACTATGGTATAATCGAGGAGATTATAGTCATAGAGTACCCTGCACTGCCTATTAAGCAAACAATCTTCTTCAAATGTAGATGGTTTGACCCACGTGAAGGAATTGGGACACGCACTCACCCCAAGTACAAACTTGTGGAAATAGATCATTCTAGATCTTTGAACGTATACGAACCTTTCATCTTTGCTAATCAAGCAGAACAGGTGTGTTACGTACCGTTCCCAAACACCAGACCAGTTGCCAGCCGGAATCAGTGGTTAGCGGTGTGTAAAGTCAAACCGAGAGGTGTAATAACAGTTAGTCCATCAGTAGAAGTGGATGCGTTCCAAGTCGATGCCCCAGAACAACTTGGCCTCGAGATCACAACCATTACTGCCTCGCGACAGCGCCTAACAGATGACGACGTTCAATATGTTGAACTTCAGCAGGATGAGAGTAGTGATTCAGAATCATCGATAAGCACTGATTCCAACTCAAATGATTCTGATCCGGATGATCCATCACAGGAGACTTCGGATGAGGATTTTCAAGTTTGAAAATGTGATCTACCTAATTGCTAATCTTATTAAGATTCAAAATGTATATCTTAATTGAACTTAATTGTAAATGTAACAACTAATGATAAATAAATTTTGCAGATGTCAGGACGAGGACGTGGGGCGTCTTCTAGGACGCCTAGTGGGTCAGGATCGGGATCCAGATCCGGTGGTTCGGGGACCCCGCACAGGGTCACAGGGCCTCAGCTGCAGGCAACTATCCGAGCGACAATGGAGGACTATCAGCTTTCGAACGCAGGTATTTGTGATATAAATTTAAACAATTCATGACAGGGTCTAAATTATTTTTTCGATGTTAACTTCATATATTAGCCTTCACTACTCAAATTTTATCTGTTGGAACACAGTTGTAGAGGCTGGCTCACAGGAGCAGCCCGGCGACATACCGGAGACATCTTCTCCCGTCCCAGAGACTCCATTGCCTCGTACTCCAGGTACTACGTTTCCCGTTGAGAAATTCGTTATATTCTATAGACTTTATTAATGTGATATTATTTAACAGGTTCTGTGGGATCTGCATCTGGGGCAGCTTCCGGTTCACAGCAGCCACCTCCTGCTGCCCAGGTTGGAGGAGATAGGATCTTAGTTGAGCCCAGATCGGATGGGGTGTAAGTGATTCACGTTTTAAATGTTTTGGGTTACATGTTTACTTTGATCAACGTGTGACATAACAATTTTGTCATATAGATTGGAGTTCAGTAACGCACTGGTCCGGAAGATCACTGATATTTATCCCATGCGTGCTGACATGAATGGGATTAGTTGGGGAAAGGTCTCTCGGGAGACCAAAGACTTCTACTGGGGCGAGTTTCAGGTACCGACTACATTAATTAAGATACATATCTGTTCCGTCATTGTTGTATGCATCTTGATCCAAATTAAAATGCAGAAAGTGGCACGGTGGGCCCCTCAGCACGCTCTGGCTGTGTGGAAGGAGTGGGAGAAGAAGAATATTGCCCGGTACTTTCTAGCGTTGAATTTACATTTCTGTTCAACGGAGAACATAATTTCACTGCACCGTTTGAATATTGCTAGGTATAAGGATTACACCCTAGACATACGAAAGAAGAAGAAGGCGTACCCGGCGGATGAGTTGGTTGCAGAGAACTGAAGACGCTTCTGGGATTCGGCGGCCTTTAAGGAGAAGTCAAAACGGGGAAAGTTGAACCGCCGCCAGGGACAGGAGGATGCACCGGCCCTCCCCACACATACAGCGGGCACGAAGTCTCATCTGGCCACTGCCGATAAGCTGGTATGTTTCTCTTTAACATTCTTCACATATTTGTACAAAATGAAGACTTATATTGTGCAAATTTTGTGTAGTCTGCTGATCGTAGCAGGCCTATCCATCTTCACGAGCTTCATGAGCACACACATACGAGGGGACACGAAAAGGATATTCGGGTCACGCCGACTTCAGAGCGACTTCATGTATATCTACTAATGATCGATTAAAATATAGTCTCAATTCAACACGTTGACATTAAATTGCACCTTATCTTCTTCCACTTGTATTGCAGGACCAATTCAATGCTGTCTCTACACAGTTGTCACAGAATCCAGCCATTGGGTCTAACTTCGACCCGAACGACGTGTTCGTCGATGTTGCGGGTGGCCCCGACAGACGGGGGAACATTTATGGCATAGGCTCGATGGCTAGAGCGATTAGGCGGCCAAGCACTGTTGATTCCACACCTCCTCCCCCATCTGGGTATGTCACACAGGAGCAGTTCGATGCTGCACTTGAGAGGATTGAGCGGCTGTCACAGGAGCATATGAGCATGGCCGAGCAGCTGGAGCGGGTACTTGGAGTGCGGAGGCCTCGTTCCCCAGACGACGGAGATGGAGATGATGGCTTGGGTGGAGGTGGCCTAGGTGTTCACTAATGACATTTTTTTGTTTGGTTAGTACGATGCTTTTGTCTATATTACAAATGTTAGATGTGGATAGACCATTTGGACTTGTGTTTATTGATGTTGGGATGAATGGATTTTGCTAGACTTGCATTTGGACTTTGTTGGAGAACTTGATAATACTTGTTTTGTTATATTCAATGTTGGATGTTTGAAATGAGGATTTGGTTAATAGTATTTGATATGTTTGTGTAAGAATGGAAGAGTTGAAGAGTATATAAGTTGTAGTTGTTTGAAGATTTGTAATGTAGTGGATGTGGTATTGGATGTCTCATTGTTTTGTTGGTATTGATTGATTTGTGGCAGCAGGGATGGCTGTCAAAACAGCCATTTCTGGTCACAAATTCAGTTGGGTACCGACCCCATTACCGACCACATGGTGGTCGATAAGCCTACCGACCCGAATTGGGGTCGGTAATCCCTGGACCAAGAGGTCCCAGATCCCAAAATACCGACCCCTCTACCGACCCTATATGGGGTCGGTAAATTTACCGACCAACAGTTGGTCAGTAAATGGGTCGGTACGCTACCGACCCGAACAAAATTTGGTCGGTCTTGGATCACCTACCAAGAAATTACCGACCCCACTTTGGGGTCGGTAATGGGGTCGGTAAACGACTGGGCGACCCGTCTCCGCCTGTTACCGACCCCAATTTGGGGTCGGTAAACGCCTCTTTTTCTTGTAGTGACATCACTAATTTGATATTGAATATTGATAATAAGTACACAATTTGCTACACAAAAAAGTAAACAATTTGCATATAAGGTTTCAACCTCAATATGCATCTTGAAATGATATCCCAAATTAAAAATCGAAATGCACTCCATTTGAATATTTATAATTTCAATAAATAAAAATTTGGTAAACATTGATATTCAGGTATCGAACCCCCAACCACAAAGTTTAGAATCAGGGGACATGACAAGTAGGCCAAGTCTCCATTCCCACAATTTCAATAAAATTTTAATGCGAAATTAATTAACAATGCGTAAATCTCGTAAATTAATCAACATGGTATCTTTCAACATTAACCTTTGGCCTTTGCTTATTAAATACAGACAGACATCACATAATCTGGTTTATGTACAGGCATACAAATGGTCTGTATCTAATGGGTAAACATTCATAAATGATGTTGCTAATAGTCATGTACAATATTCAGTTAAAAATAATAAATTGTATTGTTTGGAGTGATGTCCGAGCAATAAAAAGTAATGTCTATATGCCTTTGAAGGGATGTTTACGATAGTATATGTGATGTGATATTATCCATCATTTTTTCTTGCCCCCAAACCATTCCCCACACACACACAGAATTCTCAGCCATTCGCTGTAAGATACTCCCCTCAATATAAACAATTAAACAAAACAATCGAAAGATACTTCAATCCACAATTCCACATTGTCGATTGCAATAATTAATTACTAATACAAATAATAATCCAAAAAGTTCTTTTACTGGCAAAAAATATAAAATTAAATTTCTTTCGAAAATCATATATACAGATCAGAGTAGAAGTATATAATTGTCATATATCCTCTTCCACAAAACTGTCGGGCACACTCCAACAATTTAGAAGCGCCCTGGACTCCAACTCCCATCTCATTCCACATCCTTTGATGACCATCATCAACCGTGCACATCTCAAACTCCCGAGAGCTCCCCACAAAAGAATGACGCCCGCAGCTTCACTTTAAGACATCACATGACTGTCGTCATCCAACCGATGGGCAGCCCTATAAATTCTGGGGGCGGGCTCGTTCAAACCCCACTCCACCCCAAACCAAACCAAGATTGACACTTCCTCCCTTGAGATTCTTCTTGAATTCAAAACCTAGCTCAGCCATCAATTCATCATCGTCGCAGTCACAATTATGGGTAAGAACAATAAGAACAAAGATAAGAAGGGCAAGATAACCGAGAAACCCAACACCCACTTCAGCGATAAGCCGAAATCCAGAGGTGATAACTCGATCAAGGCGCAAATATGCAGAGACTGGTTCGGCCGCTCCCAGAATAATGACGACGACGACAAAAACGATCGCGGCAGCGGCTATGGCGGCGACGACAAAAACGATCGCGGCGGCGGCGTCGCTGGGAGCTACTATTAGTTTCTGTGGAGGTCCCGGGACCGCGACTCCCACGCCGCCATTAGTCATGTAGTATCTGAGATCAGTGGTCTCTGAGTTCTAACTTTCTACTATTATGGTGTGAAGTGAAGACTGAAGCGTGGCCGTCGAGTAATAAAAAAAAAATAGTTACCGTAGTAGTAGTAACTGGAATGTATTATTACTGCTGTGAATTATGATTGTTGTGTGTAATCCGTACGTATGGGAAGAAGGGAAGTCACCGTATAGCTTTTGACCTAAGAAGCTTGTGTTCTAAGTATATGGCTTTGGGGTTTCTTCCATCTCTCAAAATTTTTGACTTCTATTTTTTTTTTTTTTTTTTTGTTTAAACATTAACATCTATGTGTCGGCAAAAGTATGAATGAGTCCAAGTCGCACAAATTACAAAGAGAAATAAAGGGCAGGGATATAGGGAGTCGTGTGGAAATCGAACTCCAACCTATGATTGGAATGCAGGGGAGCTGGCCACTGGGGTCAAGTTCCATTCCCGACTTCTATTTATTTTTTTTTTTTTATGATAGTAAGATGAAGAAATAAACTAAAAGAAAATAAATTGAATTTCCCACAGTGGAGAATGACAAGACATAAGTTTGTATCTCATAATAAGTATATGATATTGGTAGATGCATATTATACTTAAATTTCAGCAATCCATTTAGCTAGATCCAATGTGCAGACTACCTTTCTCCACTGCACAAGTGGTATTGTACAAAGTCTGTTTTGTGATGTGGTGTGGTCCAATATGTGCAGTCTAGGGTCTATTTTCTGATGTGGGGTTGTCCAATATCATACTTACTCCGTCTTGGTATAATTGTTACGTTTGATTTTTTGACACTATTCACTGTTTAAGTTTGATTCAAATTTTTATCATAGTTATGTAAGAAAAAACATAGTCAATTAAGATCTTATTAGATTCGTCTAATCTTGTAGTTTTAGACAATCAAATTTTTATAATTTTTTTATTATATACAATTTAAGTTATTAACCGTTAAAAATGTGTATTGGCATACATACCGGGTGGATCCGTAACAAAAACATTAAGACGGAGGTAGTATATTGACAAAACTAATATCAAAAAAAAAAAAAACTATCAACTACCATCACAAAAACAGCCGTGTCCATCACATGTCTCTTGTACTTCACAAAAAATAGCTCCCTTCTCATGCCAACACTTGCACGCAGCTGCACCCTAACCGCAGCCATGTAGATGGATCTCAAATTTGGAAAACTAGGAAACACAATATAATAAAATATGCTTTTTTTTTTTTTTTTTTTTTTTTTTTTCTAGTACAGTGGTGGATATAACAAAATATGTTGTTGGATTAGTATGTAGAACTTCCTCTATTTCCTTTGAAATGTCTCAAAACTTTTGAAGATGCAGTCCAATGTATTTATTTAGCAGTTAATATCTTAAAATGTATAGAAATAAAATTTATGAAAAAATATATATCTTGCAACTATGCGAAAAGACGAATCCAACAAGATTACATTTGACTATATTTTTTCTTATACAACTACAATAAAAATTTAGGTCAAACATGCATAATGAACACTAAAAGTCCAAATGAGATATTTCAAATAGGAGAGAGGGAATATTAGATGCCAACCACATATATGTTATTTACATAAAAATCTTTTTAAATTATACAACAAAAATAATTACAAAAGTTATTCCTAACACTTTTTTTTCTTATACTAACATAAAATATGTTTCATACTCTCAAATCTTAGAGGTTAACCAAACGCATTTGGCAGTTTAAGCAAAAATTTTGGGTTAGAGCCTTTATGTATGCAGAATTCTATTTTGGAAGATATAACCCTTTAATGTCCACCCGATCCTTGATGGATTAGTATTGGATCCAATGTAACATGAGGATACCCGTACACACCAAAAAACATAATAGAGGTTAGAAATTGATGACATATTGATATAGCCATAGGGAAAAAAAGGTAAGGAAAGAAAATGAAATACTTACTAGGTACTAATTATCACGTTTTAAGTTGCAAAGAACGTGCATTACAGTATTTTGATGTGTATATAGAATCTTACTTGAAATGTGCAGTACTTCATTTTATTTGTTAATGAAACGCGACAAAGAAGAAGATCCGAGAGAAAGAATTTCGAGCAAGAATTGCGCAAGAAGAGGGGAGACAAGTGAAAGAACGAATTAATTTTTCCTCTTACCCATAATCTAGTAGTTATCAACCACTCATCATTCCAACCGGAATGAGAATATTTAGATTCTCAGTAATCTATATTAACTTCTACCAAATACTACTATGATTTAAAACTTTTCATCTGGCTTCGGCCCCTAAAAAAAACATATGATATAGATTACAACATACCAAACGTCCTCTAAAATATTATAACATCAAATAAAAGAAAAGATGATCCCCAATCAAAGGAATAGCAATGGCGATCCAAATATAAATTTATTTAGGAAACATGTAATTTATTTTATTATAAAATTATCATTAAAATAAATCGCATTGAATATATTGCGTAAACATACAAAGAACTATTTTGGTTGTATTCGCTGAATTATTATCGAGACAACGACAAGGAACAAAATAAAACCAAGACAAGATGAAAATTGAGCAGAGTTATCAAAATAGTGTTAAGGTTTGAAGCTTTTTGATGAAAGGATCTTGACTGGCCTTGACTTAGGCGAATCCATCTGCTGTGTGTCAATTGAAACCCACACTTGAATTGTTCCTAATAGTAATTTTTTTTTGAGTAATTAATTGTGTCCCTAATAGTAATATTCACATTCACATGATACACTCATCATTTAAAATACTATGTGGCAAGCCTTACATGCTTCCATGGATTTTATCAGTTTCTATGGTGGTTGTAAAATACTACATTACTCTACTTTAAAATCAATCCGATTATGGTACTGACACTGCAATCAATCCGATGTACTTGTAGAATGAAGTCTGGGTACTCTAAAGTGATGGTATTTGCTATGCTTGCATCACTCAGTAGGGAGGTATCACGTATAAGGTTATAGACATCACTTATAAGGTCGTAGACACTAGATGAAGATGCATGTCACATGCATGATGCCATATCACTTATAAAGTCGTATATATCACTCATAAGGTCGTAGACACCACTTATTGGGCCTTGCCTATTATGGTTGGATATGCAGAATCTGCACCTAAGCCATAGACCTTGAGAATAATTAATTTTGGTGAAACTGGGTATCCCCAGGCCACATTGGACTCAAGACTAATTTCTGGAGGATCTGCAATGGCAATTAAGGGCGCATCTGCCAAAGCAGTTTTTACATAAATAAGGCTCGAACCCGAGACCTTGTTTAAGCGACTAGAGTCCAATCCACTCAAGCCAACTGCTGTTGGTTGAGAATAATTATTTTTGAGTGGATACGAAGTTTAATTAATGTATTTATTTAGCAGTTAATATTTTAAAAAGTGTACAAATAAAATTATATAGTTTAAATTTTATAATTAAATGAATTTAAGAAGATCTAACTTGAAAATATATTTTTATTACTGTTTACAATAAAATTGAATCAAATTTAAACAATGAATAGTGACAAATAATCAAAGTGGCCATTTAAAGTTTACAACAATAGAACGGGCTTCCCACCAACTATATTGAATCCATTGTTTTGGCATTCAGTTCAACACACTTGTTTCATAATATCTCAAGGTGTGTTTAACTAAAGATTACTAGTATATTAGATTTTTTCGGCCGCTGCGCACGGGTGTTGAACTAATATGACGTTATAAATGTGAATATAGGTTTTTTTGGATCACATAAGATTCAAAGTCTTTTGTTTAAATAGTGGTTGAATACATGCAATAAAAATTTAAAAGGAAAATACATGAGAGAATAGATGAATGAAAAAAATTCTAACCTACAACCAGGTGGACATAATATAAAATAAATTATTTTTACTATTAGAAAACTAAATATATAGAGTTTTCTTTCATATCTAAAATAATGAGAGCAAATGAAAAATAAATACCCTTTAACTATTCAAAATTAGAAAAAAATTATATTTTTTCATTATTAAGGTTCTAAAAAATATTATTTACTCCATAATATGTTGTACAATTTGAATATTACCCTAAAGTTTTTATAGAATATTATTTATATTTTTATTTATATTTTCGTTCATTTAAAACTTATACTTCCTCCGTTTTTTAAAGATAGCTACTGACCAACCCAGCACGCAGTCCAATGCACAATTTAAACCATTAATAACTCAAACTCGGTAGAAGTAAAAATTCTAAAACTTCGGTATTTAAAAACTACAAGATGAGACGAATCTAACAAGATATCATTTGGCTATATTTTAACTTGTATATCTATGATAAAACTTCAAATCAAAGTGTTTAGGTGAATAGTGTCAATTTTACCAATGTAGCTATCTTTTCTAAATGGAGGGAGTATTTTATTAAATAATGTATTTTAAATCTTTATTGTGATTAGTTTTATGGACTAATCTTTAATTTTATAAAATAAATTCTAATTATAATTACGTTTTGATTATTTGTTAATTTTTAAAATATTATTTTAGTCCATAATATATTGTCCGATTTTTCTTTTCCATATTGATTATGAAAAAAGTTTGGTAGTTAATATTTTCATTTAATTTAATTTAATTTTTATTTTTTTAATGCATTATTATTATAATCCCTTAAATTGTAGTATTTATAATTCGATGCCAAGTTTTTTTAGAATATATGCTTTTTGAGCATATTTTTATAATTATAAACTATTTTCTATCTGGATAACTATATTTATTATGTAAGAAATTAAGATGAAATAAAAGTTAGAAAATAAAAAATCTGAAAAACAATGAAAATAAAATAAAAAATTCAAATAAAATAAAATAAGAATCTAAATATAATTAATAATAAAATTACTTTCTAAAATTAAAGATATTACAATAAATATAATTTGATTTATCATTCATGGTATGTTATTGACAGGCCCAAGCTAATATGTAAAACCTTGTATGCGTTGTTTGAGCGTAGTCTCAACAACCTGCAGACAACAACCAGAGACAGACACAAACAGAGTGCGGAAATAAACAAGAACACAATGTGTTTGGTTACCCAGTTCGATCCACCGATCTACATCTGGGGGCTCCAAGCCAGGATTTCACTAGATTCACACAAACCATTGAATCACACATCAATACACCCTACCTATCCTTACGTTCCTGTGAACTTCTCTATCTACTCTACCTAGACTAGTGAAACACAAGGGAGCATCAACTATCTATCCAAATGCACACAATTCACCAGCAGATGTTAGGGTGGTGTTTGAGGAATCCTAGCTACTCAACAAATCAAGCTCAACGGTGATAAAAACACCTACAATATGCACGAATCGTGTTTACAAAAGATAATCCCAGAAATGCCTAAACACAATCCCCAAATCCCGTAGAAATGCAGGAGACACAACAGCTTAAAGTTATACCAGCAGTAGAATGGTTGTTGGTGTCTTCTGGCAACAACGAATTGCAGGGGATTCCTTCAGCAGCTCCAAAATGCCATAATCACAGCTAATGAATCTGCAAATGCTCTGTAAATGGAGCTGTGATTGCGGCTTCCAATCTCTACAATCCCTCAAGGATGAAGACATGTATTTATATGGGTTTTAAGGCCCATCTAAAACCCTCTAAGGCCTGCTAAGGGGAAATGCCACGTCATTGTACCTTTATGTGCTTTTCCAGAGAAGAGAAACAAACGTTGTTGGCACGATGTTGCAACAACGATAAAACTAACGAACATCTTGAAAATACTAAAGATATCCCAAAAAATCTCCCCCTTTGTGCAGATAATCGGGCCAAGTAATCAAAACAGTGGAATAAGCACAGAAGCAATAATCAGATCAAGTGAGCATCATGAACTCAATACACATTCATGCCATGAAAGCTAGGAGCAGATGAAGAGTAGGCATAATCAAAATCAATCATACATCAGATATAATCCCATAGACATAATCCCATAGACAAATATTAGAGCATCCAAAATATATCAGAAATCCATATCCATATCCATTAATTACAGACCAGAAATCCAGAATACCAAAGTATAACAAAGTCTGAACCAATAACAACAAAAGTTGTTCCAACATCAGTAAAATATCAGAAACCTGCAATCCTTTTCCACTGAAACTCCCCCTACTTGGCAGATCAAGGAGTACCCTCAGAATCATCCTCCCTCTCAGCTGGAGCATCAAATGAATGTGGAAGGAGGGCGATCAGCTTACGAACCTTCCTCTTGAGCCCCGTTTGCCGATCATTGAGGACTCCCAACTCCCTCTCAACTTGTTGCAGCTCACCTCGGATGTGATCAACCAAAGCAGAACCAAGCCTCTGAGGACCAAGCTTGAAATCATTGTGAAGACCGTTAAGCTTGTCGGAGGGCAGATGTTTCTTAACCTTAATAAAAGTTTCAGAGGGGGCAAGCAAGTGGCAAGAGTTGGCAAACAGAGTGATAAGGGCAGGATATGGCAATTGGGTGTTCTTCTGAATTTTGTCACGAGAGAATCTCAACATATGCTTAATGATCAGGTAACCATAGTTGAGTATCTCAGGACATTCATCAATAGAGTACAAGAATCGCCCATAAGAGAACTAAGCTGACTAGCATTAGAGGTAGGCAGGAAGTTGGAAGCGCCAATCCTAAACAGACAATTAAAATTCATAGACAAATCAGAGGGACTCATAGCACATCTACCAAAAGCAGATTTTTTAGAGGTAGAAATGATAGAAGCTATGGTAGCTAACTCAGCATTGAGCAAATCAAATGGATTGGCCATATCGGTGTTGGTAGGAAGTTCCAACAACTCATGAAAAACAGAGGGAGTAAGATCAAGCAACTCTCCACGAAGGTATATCTTACAAAACCAGGGGGAAACATGATCAAGGATATCAGGATGCAAATTAGCATAGAACTCCCGAACAACAGTAGGGGAATAATGCTTAAGTGAGGTAACCCAGACAGAAAGATGCTTCTTCTCTAAGTACTCAGAAAAACCAATTTGATCATAATAAGGGTGCACATAGCATTCTTCAGAAATGAAACCACGAGAGTTGAGGGTTTCCATGGCATACCTTTCCCCATCAATCGAGAAATATAAGGGAGAGTGGGCATCAGATTCCTTGAAAACAGGGACGGACTTCTTCTTAGGAGCAGCCTTCTTGGACTTCTTCTGAGGTTGTTTGGACACAGTGGGAACAGCCTTGCGCTTTCCTTTCTCACGGACCTTTCTCCTAATCTTATCAAGAGGAGTATCATCTGGAGCAGCCTTGGAAGGTGGTTCTTGAGACGTCGGAACATCAGGATTAGGAGACCCACCAAAACGAACCTGCTGAGCAGTCCCCGAATGAAGCGGAGTGTTAGTGTCAGGATCCAACATCAATAAGCCATCCCCAGTAGCAACAGCCGAAGGCGAAAGAGGGGAACTAGGGCCATGAGGCACAGGAACGGACGGAGACGCGTCGGGGACAGGGACCGAAGGAGGTGTCGGACTTCCAGAACCCGTGTTAGGGTTTGCTGTTGTCGGAACACCCGCTGTTGGATCTTTGCCGGCCAACGGTGTCTCAACATTGTCCTGAGGAGGATGAGGGCTAGAACCCTTCGCAATATTTGCATCAAACTCCATGGTCACATCATCAGGATCAGCAACAAAGTAATCATCAACAGCAACATTAATGTCATCGTGCGCATCTTCGAACTGGTCCTCTCCGGGAGATTGTTCGGAAGCCAGACGCGCACGGTAGAGAGAATCATCTACCGCAAGTGGCTGAGCATCAACAACATCATCAGGATTAACGTGTGAGCTGGAGGGCGACGCCATTGTGAAGAAAATTTCAAATTTCGAAGGGGAACACTAGAGAAATCGCAGAGACGAAATGGGGGAGAGAAGACGTGGGCAGGAAATGATGGTGGACGGGAAACCGTCTCATTCAGTTAAGAGAACTCCCCTTAGGCCTGGGCTTGGGCCAAAATAAATATTGTCCAAGAGAATCAGTGGTCCACCCGAGAAAGAGCCCATTAGTGCGCGAAGCAGAGGCCCAAACTGCGCCTCAATTGCTCAAATCGAGAAGTATCTAGACTCTTTGTGAGGATGCCTGCGAGTTGTTCCAATGACGAGAGATGCTGAATCTTGCAAAGACCATCTTCAACCAAATTTCGAATGAAGTGAAATATGATGTCAATGTGTTTACTCCGATTGTGCTGCACTGGGTTCTTTGAGATATTTATGGCACTGGTATTGTCACAGTGAATAAGAAATCATCCAAGGAGATACCATAATCAAGTAGCATTTGACGCATCCAAATCAACTGAGTACAGCAATGAGCAGCAGCAATATATTCGGCCTCAGCAGTAGAAAGAGCAACAACATTTTGTTTTCGAGAATACCAGCTGACCAAATTCTGACCAAGATAGAAGCAGCCCCAGTGGTTGATTTTCGGTCGTCGGAACAACTAGCCCAGTCAGAGTCTGTATAGCCAATTAGCTCGAGTGAGGATCATTCAGAATACCACAGACCGAGGCCAGAAGTTCCCTTAAGATATCGAAGAATCCTTTTTACAGCATGAAGATGGGACTCTTTAGGATCAGATTGATACCGGGCACATACGCCAACACTGAAAGATATATCCGGACGACTAGCGATTAGGTACAAGAGACTACCAATGATGTTGCGATACACTTTCTGATTAACAGAAACCCCAGATTCATCTTTGGTAAGCTTGTCATGCTGTCCAAGAGGTGACCGAGCAACCTTGCAATCCTCCATTTTGTATTTCTGAAGCATGTTGCCAACGTACTTCTCTTGATTGAGAAAGATCCCATCAGGAGTTTGCTTAATTTGCAACCCTAAGAAAAACATGAGCTCACCCATCATACTCATCTCAAATTCAGTCTGCATGGAGAGTACAAAAGAGTCTCGAAGAGCATCAGAGGTCGAGCCAAAAATTATATCATCAACGTAAATCTGTGCTACCAACAAGTGGTTGTTTGTACGTTGTACGAACAACGTCTTATCAACAGTACCACGCTCATAGCCTTTATCCAGAAAATATGTGGACAAACGTTCATACCAGGCGCGAGGAGCCTACTTTAAGCCATAAAGAGCATGCTTAACCTTATAAACATAATCAGGATGATCAGGACATTCAAATCTGATAGACTAAGACACATAGATGTCCTCCTTGATGTACCCATTCAAAAACGCAGTTTTGATGTCCATTTGATACAATTTAAAAACAAGAGAGCAAGAGATGGCAAGTAATAACCTTACAGCCTCGATGCGAGCAACAGGGGCGAATGTCTCACCATAATCCAGACCTTTAATTTGTGTGAAGCCTTGGGCGACAAGGCGAGCTTTATTGCGAATGATCTTCCCATGCTCATCAGTCTTGTTCCGAAAAACCCATTTTGTACCAATGACATTAACTCCTGTTGGTTGTTTCATCAACTCCCAAACATCATTACGTTTGAATTGGAGGAGCTCATCCTGCATTGCAGCTATCCAAAACTCATCTTGTAAAGCTTCATTAGCATTCTTAGGTTCAATGGAGGAAACAAAACAACTCATAACATGAAAGCACATATTTGCTAATTAAGAGATATTAAGCTGATAACCTCGAGTTTGTCTAGGTCCAGAAGGATCACCAATGATGTCACTTTGAGAATAATATTTAGGAGCTCGCGGACCACGCTTTGGACCTCTCCTTTTGGAAGAATCTGGAGCAGATGGTTGTTCACATGTTGTGCCAACAACTGGATCAGGCTCGTCAGAATCAGAAACTTCAATCGGATTCGAGGGAGAAATCACTTCAGGAGGTGCACTAGAAGAGACGGGAGGAATAATCTGAATTGGATCATCATCGTCATCACGAGAAGAACCAGAACCTGCAGAGGAATTAGCATCATCAAAGATAACATTAATAGTTTCAATAACCTTTGAAGTCCTTTTCAAATAGACTTAAGCTCTTGAATCCACTGAATACCCCAAGAAAATAGCTTCATCAGATTTGGAATCAAACTTTCTGATAGTAGTTCGATCCTTCAAAGCATAACATACACTCTCAAAGACATAAAGGTGAGAGATGTTTGGAGTTTTTCCTCTCCAAATCTCATATGGAGTAATGGTAGTCTGAGGACGCAAGTACACACGGTTGATGATGTAACATGAGATGTTAATGGCTTCAGCCCAAAAACGCTTCCCAAGATTGCTATCATGAAGCAGAGATCGAGCCATCTCTTGTAGAGTCCGATTCTTCCTCTCAACTACACCATTCTGTTGTGGTGTATGGGAGCTGAATATTCGTGAGCAATACCAAGGTTGTTGCAGAGTTGTGCAAACAACTGATTCTCAAACTCTTTCCCATGATCAGAACGGATACGACCTATCTTGAGATCCTTTTCAGCCATGATCTTTAAGGATAACTTAGAAAACACTGAAACAGTCTCATCTTTGGATTTTAAGAAATCAACCCAAGTGTAACGGGAAAAGTCATCAACGCATACAAATATATATCGCTTACCACCCAGACTTGGAACTTCTGTTGGTCCCATCAAGTCCATATGCAACAACTCAAGACACCTTGTTCTTTGAATTGTATCCACTACTTTGTGAGAGGAGTGAATTTGTTTACCCTTGGCACAAGCACCACAAATTGTCTTGTCTTTGCTTTGTAGTTTGGGCAACCCATGAACAACGCCAGACTTGCTGAGTTGAATGAGTGATTTGTAGTTCATGTGCCCACATCTTTGATGCCACAACCTAGCAGTTTCAACCTGTGACAGAAAAGTTGATTCCACGGCAGGCTTTAAGACATAACAGTTGTTAGAAGAACGAACTCCTTTAATAACACAATTATAAGCAGGATCAATAACCATACAGTCTTCATCAGTGAATCCCACAAAGAATTTTTCATCACAAAGTTGACTTATGGAGATAAGGTTGGTAGATAGATTAGCAACATAATAGACAGTAGTTAGAAAGCCCATATTTGCACCTTTTGCCTTCCCATAACCAAAAATCTTACCACGAGCCCCATAACCATATAGTACTTCCACACAGTCAGATTCCACATAATCAATGAGAAATTCTTTCTTACCAGTCATGTGGCGAGAGCAACCACTATCAAAATACTACTTACCATCATTAGGTCCTTTTTTAGCAGAAAGAAAAACCAAGCACATCTTAGGAACAATGTTGGACTTGGGAATCCACATCATGGTAAGTTTGACCTGTTTCTGTAGTTCAAGTGATGGCCAGACAACCGATCGACCACCAAGAAGGTCTTTGGTGAGTTTTTGACAGAGTTGGACAGGATGACCTTGAAACTTACAATAAAGGCAGTCTTTGCTCTTCTTAGGAGACTCTGCACGATCAACTTTCTGAGAATTTTTGGATGTACTGGTTTCAAGGGTAACTGCATGCACAAAAGTGGTTGTAGACTTCTTGTTGGACTGAGTATTACGCCTGTAGCCAATACCTTCTCTATTGGATGGTGACTTCCCTTTGGTGATAATCTCATCCAGCTTGTTTTTGCCTTTAACCATGTTATCTAGCCTTTGGGTCTTGGCAAGTAGAGCAACATTCTCCTCCAATAGAGTATCCCTCTCAGTAGACACAGTAGCCAAAGATTGCTTGAGTCCTAGGATTTCAGTATCCTTCTCATCAATATGAATCAATAGATCTCCCTTCTGACTAAGCAGCTTCTTGTTTTCAGCAACAGCACATGCATGATCCTCTTTCACAATTTCATAAGCAGCAAGAACTTCTTCAGGATCATATTGGCTAGCTTCACTGTCAGATTCATGAGACTCTGTGTCAGACAGATGTTTAGACAGAGTGTCATCGGTTGTTAGAACAACATCTTTTACAGTGAAGGCTATCATCTCCTCATCTTCGCTGTCACCTTCTTCCTCCTTAGAAGTAATACTGATCTCATCATCACTTAAGGTAGCTTGAAGAGCTTTTCCATCCCTTCTCTTTGCAGTGGGACATTCAGATGCCTTATGGCCAATGCCTTCACAATCATAACACTTTAAGTTTTTGAAGTTGTCGGGTAGATCCAGCTTCTTGTAAGTCTTTTTCTTGTCAAAGGAACCATCTGACTAGTGCTTAGAAGGTTGTTCACGGGATGATGAAACACCTCGCTGATAGCGTCCTTTATCATCTTTCTTGTAATTCAGCTTCTTGGCTCTTATATCCTGTAACATCCTTGCCAATTTCATGGTTAAATATGTCTTTTCTTCATTGTCAATGCACTGAATCTCATTCTCAACTTTAAAAGCCAGATTGCGAGTAGATCCAGCTTCTTGTAAGTCTTTTTCTTGTCAAAGGAACCATCTGACTAGTGCTAAGAAGGTTGTTCACGGGATGATGAAACACCTCGCTGATAGCGTCCTTTATCATCTTTCTTGTAATTCAGCTTCTTGGCTCTTATATCCTGTAACATCCTTGCCAATTTCATGGTTAAATATGTCTTTTCTTCATTGTCAATGCATTGAATCTCATTCTCAACTTTAAAAGCCAGATTGCGAGTAGGTTCCTCTTCCAAGTAGTTCATCTCAAATGTTTGAAGTGAACCAACCAAGGCTTCGATAGTAAAGGTCTTGGTCTTCTCAAGCTCTTCTAGAGTAGAAACCTTCGATTGATACTTACGAGTGACCGTTCTCAGCATCTTTCGAACCAGCTTTGCATTATCATACTTCAAACCAAAAGACTGAGCTTCATTGACTAATTTCTTGAACCGAGCATGATAAGCAACAATATTCTCATCCTCTTGCATCCGAATACTGTCAAAAGCAGACTCAATTCTCTGAAATTTCAAGGCTTGCACATCTGAAGATCCTTCATAAGCTGCTTCCAGAGCAGTCCAAGCCTCATGAGCTGTCTCACAATTTGAGATAATATGATACTGTGACTCATCCACGGCATTGAACAAACAATTTAAAGCAGTGTTGTTCCCTTGTTCTTTGTTCTTCTGAGCAGCTGACGTTTCTTCCTGAGTGGCTGGAACCTGAGTAGTAATAGCAGCAGAGGTTTCAGTAGCAGGCGTGCGGACCTCTTTCATAGGTTGTTCCCAGGGTGTTAGAACAGCATTCCAGACATCTACACCAGTATGCTTAAGAAAAATTCTCATTCGGTTCTTCCAGAATGGATAATTCGAACCATCAAACAGAGGAGGTCGCGAGACAGAGCCACCTTCTCTATTCATATTGGACCGGACTCAGCTAAACGTTAGAGCCCAGCTCTGATACCAATTGACAGGCCCAAGCTAATATGTAAAACCCTGTATGCGTTGTTTGAGCGTAGCCTCAACAACCTGCAGACAACAACCAGAGACAGACACAAACAGAGTGCGGAAATAATCAAGAACATAACGAGTTTGGTTACCCAGTTCGATCCACCGATCTACAGCTGGGGGCTCCAAGCCAGGATTTCACTAAATTCACACAAACCATTGAATCACACATCAATACACCCTACCCATCCTTACGTTCCTGTGAACTTCTCTATCTACTCTACCTAGACTAGTGAAACACAAGGGAGCATCAACTATCTATCCAAATGCACACAATTCACCAGCAGATGTTAGGGTGGTGTTTGAGGAATCCTAGCTACTCAACAAATCAAGCTCAACGGTGATAAAAACACCTACAATATGCACGGATCGTGTTTACAAAAGGTAATCCCAGAAATACCTAAACACAATCCCCAAATCCCATAGAAATGCAGGAGACACAACAACTTAAAGTTATACCAGCAGTAGAATGGTTGTTGGTGTCTTCTGGCAACAACGAATTGCAGGGGATTATTTCAGCAGCTCCAAAATGCCATAATGACAGCTAATGAATCTGCAAATGCTCTGTAAATTGAGCTGTGATTGTGGCTTCCAATCTCTACAATCCCTCAAGGACGAAGACATGTATTTATATGGGTTTTAAGGCCCATCTAAAACCCTCTAAGGCCTGCTAAGGGGAAATGCCACGTCATTGTACCCTTTTGTGCTTTTCCAGAGAAGAGAAACAAACGTTGTTGGCACGATGTTGCAACAATGATAAAACTAACGAACATCTTCACATTACTAAAGATATCCCTAACAGTTATTTTATTTTATTAAATAGCATAATCTACTTTTATTAGTTAATTACAGTATATTTTCTGTATTTAAGTTAAAAGAAAAATTAATTAATAAATACACTGTTTTCAAGTTGTTGCGCTAATGCGGAACTTTTCAAACGTGAATGGGTAGAATGAGATTCTTTTCAAATTCTTAGGACCAAAATGCGATATTTTTAGAGTTGATGAGGTCGAATTTGATATTTTAAAAAGTAGAAGGGTAGAACCTTTTAAATTAAATAAAGTTTAGGTGTATTTTTTGTCAAAAAAATTAAGGGCATAAATGACCAAACTTGATAAGTTTAGGGTTATATTTTGGGAATAGTTCAAATAATAATTAATTAGTACTATTTATTTATGTTTAACTGTTTAATTTAAGCTTTTTGTGAAAAATGAAATGGTAAATGATGTTTGATTCAATCACATGTTTTGTACCATCTTTGAACATGTAACATGATCACCTAATATTAGAATTTTTTTGGGTAAAAATATTGCTACCACCCAAACTATTTATTATTAACACAAATCTTTAAATATTGTTTATACTAAAATACTTATAATATTCTTTTACAGTATAAATTATTTATAAAAAATTATATAATAATTTACTCCGAATTTTATATATATTTTATTTTATATTGAAATAGATAAGGATTATTGGATAAATATATATTTTTATTTTATATTGAAATAGAAAAAGATTACTGGATTAAGGATATTACGTCGAATGATTAAACTATGATGTGTTTTAGTCTTTTTTTCCTTTTTTTTCTTTTCTTCTTTAAAAAGAACAAAAAATTATGTAGAATTTGTTTAGAATAATATAAAAAATATTAAGGTGATTAGTTATTTTATATTAATCAATAATTTTGGATCAATTTAATATTTACAACACATTTTTATGAAATATTTTATTTAAAATATGATTATTATATTCCTTATATTGATATAGGATTATATATTTTTTAAATATTATGTATTATGTATACAATCAAAAATATAATGTATTATATATAGTTGTAATCTTATATCTTTTTAAAATATATATGAAGATTTTCTCAAGATTTTTTTTATACTAATATAGATTTATTTTCTAAATATAGATATTGATGATATTGCATTACTCAGCGATTACTCAGCAGCTATCAGTCTGCCTATGTATTTTAATAAGGACTGTTGATCTAAAAAATAGCATATAATGACTGATTAACCCCTTAAAATTAAGAAGGATGAATTAAATTTAATAAGGACAAAATAAAAAAGTATTTAGAATTTATTATATAGAGATTACTTGTGGTTACTTTAACTGGCTACAAAATCAATAGTGTACTTGTTTAGTATTTAGTAGTAATATTTTAAAATATGTATAGTAAAAACTATAAAATATATATTTAGAATTTTGATATGAGAAGAATCCAATAATATCTAACTGCACTATATTTCTTTTTCTTATTAATTGCAATAAAATTGAATAAATGGTTAAAAATGAACCGACAAAATATCAAAATAACCACTTTAAAGTTGACAGCATGAAGGAGTAGTTTTTTTGGTGACAGAATGAATATAGTTTTTAAAACTATATGTAGGATTAAATTGATATTACTTTTTTCTTTATTACTATCTAGTTACAATAAAATTGAATTAAAAATTAAACAATTATTATAAAATAAAACAGACCAATATAGCTTGGATGGAATATAATTTATTCCATAAATAATTCAGATATGCGTACAAAGAAAAAAAAACGGTTGAAGAGTACTATTACACAACACGTTGTACTGTGGCAAATCATATGAATGTCTTACAAATCTACACTAGGGGCACATTTATGACTATGGCTGCCGCATGACTTTCATTTAATTGTGCTAGTCAATAATAGAAGCTGAGGAAGTAAAATTACATTTGTATAGCAGCTAGTGTGTTTGTTTGCCTATATATATGTATACAATCCTTGAATGAAATAATTAGATTGATCTCTGCCCATTTCCATTCCATAGCAATAGTACTCACATCATTACTCTTCAATCACATCAAAATTCAAAGCATACATCCCTCAAATTTATTACTTACACCAAACTGTTGAAAAGTATAACACCACGTGAATGTCTTATTTTATTCAACCGTATTCTATGACCTATCTATCCGTATTATTAGACTTTGATGTCTGACAATTTAATGATGGTGGATTCCTGTGTCTAAAACGGCTACAACAAATCGCCTATATATATGTTATGATATTGATGAAATGAATGAGCATTCCCCACTACTTTGTTCACAATTTCTGTGCTCATCTCTCTGTATTTAATATACCACTATTTGCTTTTTGCATATATTTTATAGTCTTTGTCCTGCTAATTTTATTTTGTCCACCCATCCATCAAATTGTACATATTTTATTACAACACCATATATATATAGTTATTTGTAACACGTTATCAGCACGAGGAGACTCTGCCCGAGTTACCAGAATTTGCGAAATGGATGCTGGAAATTCAAAAGTCGGAGATGATATATACCTCATTGGCAGTGCAACAACGAATAGCATTTTGAAAAAAAAAAACTATTTCTCCAATTTAAAATTGGAAAAGACCGCAGTGAAAACTATAAACAGTAATGCAAAATGCATTGAAGGCTCCGGTAGAGCTATTATATTTCTCCCTGAAGGGACAAAAATGACGATTGAAAACGCCTTGTTCTCACGCAAAGCTCGAAAAAATTTACTGAGCTTCAATGATATTCGAAAAAATGGACATCACATTGAAACTTCAAAAGAGGCAGATCACGAGTATCATTTGATAACTCGAAATGAAAATGGCAAAAAATTTGTGAATGAAAAATTACCATGTTACTCTTCTGGTTTATACTATACAAAAATATGTGCCGCAGAAATACATAACCTAGTAGGCTTGAAAGCTACTAGTGAATTTATTACCTGGCGCGATAGATTTGGGCATCCTCGCAGTCTAATGTGGAGGCGAATTATTGAAAATTCAAATGGCCATACATTGAAAAGGCAAATGATATTGAACCCAAATGAGTTCAATTGTGCAGCCTGTTCATAAGAGAAATTGATAACCAGACCATCTCCAGTAAAAGTGGGAATTGAATCTCCTACATTCCTAGAAAGAATTCAAGGCGATATATGTGGACCTATTGATCCACCGTAGACCTTTCAAGTACTTTATGGTACTAATTGATGCGTCATCACACTGATCACACGTTTGTTTATTATCAACTCGCAATTGGCCATTCGCAAGATTACTTGCACAAATTATAAAATTCCGAGCACAGTTTCCAGATCATCCAATAAAGAAAATACGCCTTGATAATGCTGGAGAATATACATCACATGCATTTGATGATTTCTGCATGTCTATTGGAATTACTGTTGAGCATCATGTGCCTCATGTGCACACGCAAAATGGTCTGGCAGAATCATTTATTAAGCAATTGCAATTAATTGCAAGGCCCTTGTTAATGAAATCAAAACTCCATGTTTCTGCTTGGGGACATGCTATATTGCATGCATCAGCACTTGTGAAAATAAGGCCGTCAAGCTATCATAGCTACTCCCCTACAAATTGTGTTTGGAAAGGAGCCCAATATATCCCACTTGCGAATTTTTGGGTGTGCGGTTTATGTACCAATTGCGCCACCACAACGTACAAAATGGGACCTCAAAGAAGGTTGGGCATATATGTCGGGTATGAATCACCCTCGATTATCAAATATATTGAGCCAAAAACGGGTGATTTATTTACTGCAAGATTTGCAGACTATCATTTTGATGAAATTCAATATCCGACATTAGGGGGAGGAAATGATCAACTGAAAAATGAAATATTTTGGCAAAGTCCATTTGATTTCCTTGATCCTTGTACAAGACAATGCGAATTTGAAGTTCAAAGAATTGTGCATTTACAAAGAATTGCAAATCAATTACCCGATGCTTTTAATGATGCTGCTAAAGTCACAAAATCATATATTACAGCAGCAAATGCACCAGCTAATATAAAAATCCACGAAAGAGGAAAATTATCCATATAGGTGATAAATAAATCACCTATGATACTCCTGAAGGAGAAATTGATTCAACCCACGAAAAAGTTAAGCCTGAAAATATTCACCCAGATGTAAATGAAGTTATTGAAACTTCTTTCAATTATATCAATATTGGGAAATATTGGAACCGAAAAGAAACAAATGTTGATAATGCTTTTGCATACAACGTTGCACTCGATGTAATGGAAAATAACGAGGATCCTAAACCAAGATCAGTTGAAGAATGTCGGAAAAGAAATGATTGGCCAAAATGGAAAGATGCGATTCAGTCTGTACTAGATTCACTTAATGAACGAAAAGTATTCGGCCCGATTGTTCAAACACCGAAAAATGTGAAGCCTGTTGGCTACAGATGGGAGTTTGTGAGAAAAAGAAATGAAAACAATAAAATTGCCAAATATAAGGCAAGGCTTGTAGCCCAAGGTTTTTCCCGAAGTCCGGGAATTGATTTTGAGGGAACATATTCCCCAATTATAGATGGAATAACATTTAGGTATCTAATGAGCCCAGCAGTATGAGAAAATCTCGAAATGAGGCTGATGGATGTTGTTACTGCATATTTATATGGCTCATTGGAAAATGATATTTATATAAAATGCCTGAAGGGTTTAAGTTACCAGAGTCTTGCAACTCAAAACCCAAAGAAACGTATTCCATCAAATTGCAAAAATCATTGTATGGGCTCAATCAATCTATCCGAATGTGGTATAATCGTCTCAGTGAAAGTTTATTAAAAGAAGATTATACAAATGACCCTGTTTGTCCTTGTGTTTTTATAAAGAAAAATGGGTCAAAATTCGTGATCGTCGCAGTCTATGTTGACGATTTGAAGTTAATTGGAACTCCTGAAGAGCTAGAAAAGGTTGTTGAATATCTGAAAAAGGAGTTCGAAATTAAGGATTTCGGGAAAAAGAAATTTTGCCTTGGTCTACAAATTGAGCATTTAGAAAAGGGCATTTTTGTTCATCAATCAGCTTATACCCAAAAGGTATTAAAGCAATTTCGAAATGATTTTGCTCATCCGCTAAGTACTCCAATGGTTGTTCGGGCACTTGATCCTGCAAAGGATCCATTTAGGCCAAAAGAAGATAATGTAGAGCAACTTGGCCCAGAAATGTCATATTTAAGCGCAATTGGCGCGTTAATGTATCTTGCAAATAGTACGCGACCTAATATTGCATTTGCAATCAATTTACTCGCAAGATTCAGTTCTTGCCCTACTCAACGACATTGGAAGGGCATAAAGCATATTTTTCGCTATCTCCAAGGAACAATTGATCTTGTGTTATTTTACCCAAAAGACTCTCGACATGAGTTAATCGGTTATGCCGATGCAGGTTATTTGTCAGATCCACACAAAGCCAAATCTCAAACAGGCTATGTCTTTACTTGTGGCGAAACTGCCATCTGTTGGAGGTCAATGAAGCAGACTTTAACTGCTACTTCTTCTAATCATGCCGAGATATTAGCAATCTATGAGGCAAGTCGAGAATGTGTTTGGTTGAGGTCAATGACTCAACATCTATTGAGGAGTTGTGGTTTAATCACTGGACCACAAATGCCCCCAACAATTTTATTTGAAGATAATTCATCTTGTATAGACCAGTTGAAAGGGGGTTATATCAAAGGAGATAGAACGAAGCATATTTCACCAAAGTTCTTCTACACCCATGATCTTCAAAAGAATGGTGAAATTGATTTGCAACAAATTCGATCAGAAAATAATTTAGCGAATCTATTTACCAAGGCATTGCCGACTGCAACATTCGAGAAGTTCGTGAAGAAAATTGGAATGCGGCGACTTCGAGATTTAAAATGATGTCCAAATCAGGGGGAGCACTGGATACAAGAATACTGTACTCTTTTTCCTTCACTAGGATTTTTCCCAATTGGGTTTTTTCCTAGTAAGGTTTTAACGAGGCATATTCTTTGTATTGACGACATTCAAGGGGGAGTGTTGAAAAGTATAACACCACGTGAATGTCTTATTTTATTCAACCGCATTCTATGACCTATCTATTCGTATTATTAAACTTTGATGTCTGACAATTTAATGATGGTGGATTCCTGTGTCTAAGACGGCAACAACAAATCGCCTATATATGTTATGATATTGATGAAATGAATGAGCATTCCCCACTACTTTGTTCACAATTACTGTGCTCATCTCTCTGTATTTAATATACCACTATTTGCTTTCTGCATATATTTTATAGTCTTTGTCCAGCTAATTTTATTTTGTCCACCCATCCATCAAATTGTACATATTTTATTACAACACCACATATATATAAATATGTTCTTGCAACAACGCATAGCTTTTGCATCTGCGGGCCTAGATTCATGATTTCTCAACAGCAATAGGCTGTTTTGTTCAGCCAATAATAAGCAGGTGATAAGGTCAGAATATCTTTGAAAGCTTTTTTGACGGTATTGCTCACTCAATACTGAGTTTTTAGCATGAAACGTAGAATACGTTTTTTCAAGCATTTCTTCTTTAGATATCTTTTGCCCAAATAATTGCAATTGGGCCGTAATTTTGAACACAGCGGAATTATATTCCCAGGCTGTTTTCAAATCCTGAAGTCTTAGGTTTTGCAAGTCATCACGGGCTTTTGGAAGCATCGTCTTTTTTAAATTATCATATCTTTCTTTTATCTTTTCCCACAACGCCAGTGGGGATTCCACAGTCACGTACTCCATTTTAAGGGCCTCTTCGATATGATGGCACAAGAAAATCATGGCTTTTGCCTGATTCTGATGGCTGGGATTTTTGCCTTCAGCAATAGTATCTTCCAGACCCATTGAAGTAAGATGCATTTTCACATCTCGGGCCCAGGACATACAATTGCTTGCTTCAACGGTTAAGGGAGCAAATTCATGCTTTGCAAGGTTAGCCATAACCTTATTGAAAACTTTGGAAAAAAATTATATGTAATACCCGAGAAATCGACATCGAGAATTTAAATCCAAATATTTAAGGATTGGATTTATTTATTAAAAATCGAAATAATTCCGAGAAAGTGGAATTAAATATTTTGGGCAGGCGCGACTCGGGATAGATTTATCGAATTATCCCAACAATTTCGGATAATTTTAAAAATCATAATATATATATAAAAAAAGGGAAAAATCGTAGGCTGGTGGCCGCGCGGTGACGGCGCGGGGCGCGCCATCAGCAGCAGCTGCGGCTGACGAGCGTTACACTCGTTTTTGGCATTGAATTCGACGTGGGGTGATCCCAATCGATTGGTATTCAGTCCCCAGACGTGATGGGACGTTTTAGGGAGGTTAGCAATGGAGTTTAAGTGCTCAAAGCCACACACTTTGGATCAAGAGTGGATAATGTTTATCCATTGAATTCATTTTGAACCAAGGGTGAAGGGGGACTGTTGGAGGGGATTAGGAGCGGTTTCGACTGACCATTACTGCTCCAATCAATCATAAAATTACCCATGGTCATCATGGGGAGCCTAATCAATCCCCTATTTAACCACACACAGCCCCAAACTCTCTCCCATTTGCACTATTCCAATTTCTGCAGCAGTTTGAGTGAGGTGAGTTGTGTGTGATTTCTCTCCATAGTCCAGGAAGGGTGAGGGCGAATTGAGGCTTCTAAGTCCTTCATCAAGTGATTGGTAAGGTTTCTCTACCTTTATATTTGGCCTGGAGTCGGATTCTGGCCTTTTAACTTAGGATTTTGGACATTCGATCCGAAATAGGTTCAATCGGAGGGAAGTCGGTTGTGAGGGCTGTGTTGGACGATTCCAGGGTGAGCAAGAAGAGGTTTTCGATTCCTAACTCATCCCAAGTAAGTTAGTATTGTGCACGTCGATTTTTAGAAGTTTTGGTTGAGAATAACTCGAGATATAGGCTCATCTCTCCTTCTTACAAAATCTGTCAAATAGGGTTTTCCTATGACCATTTTTGTTGCTCTGAAATTTCGACCATGATACGTACGTTTTTAGAAGATCCTTCCAAAATAAAAAATGTTCCTAACATTCAAAATATGCTCTCTGTAAATTTTCATAAGTTTTGGACATGTTTTGGTCATCGAAATCGCATCTGGTATTTCTGCTATAAACTGTGACAGAATAGAGTTTTCATGAAGTTCGGTTTTGTTGTGTATTTTACAACGTCCTATGATTGTTATCTGTGATCAAATCCTTCATGAAACTTGTTCCATTATGTGTCTAGATTATTCCTGTAAAATTTTATAATTTTTGGAGCATGATTGAAATTGTTATGAATTTTTGAATGAACTGTGGTCGAATGAAATGAAGGATTTGAAAACCTTGCAACAGTAGGTTCTGAAATGATTTTTTTTTGGTCACTTAGATTCCGAATTTGAAGATGCTTATTTCTAAGAAAAACATTTATTTGGGTATGTTCTAGCTTCTGTAATTTTTCTAGAATTTTTAAAGGTGGTTTGCTACATTTTTAGATTCGATTTTTAAAACTGCTACAGTGCCATTTTTAATCGGTAAATGTTATCTTGTGTATTTGATGAATTAAGAGTCGAACGTTGCTTGTTTTTTATATTATATGCAATCTGGACATATGGTGATATTATGAAATGATAAAAACATGGTTTTTAAAACTTTGTAAGTTATGATCGAGTGGGATGTCCAATGTGTTAGAGGGTAAGTGCACTTGGCGTGAGCTCGTTGGGCCGCCCCCTCTTTTGTGGCCAAAACGGCAAATATGATATTTTGGTTAGATGATTGTAAGAGTCTATAATCCTAGATGTATTCGTATGGGTTATCTAGGGCTGCGGAGTTGTCTGTATAGGGTCACTGCTTTCACATCCCTCGTGGGTACGAGTCCCAGAGGTGGGTTGATTCCAAGGGTACGTCCCTATAATCCTTATGTTGAGTCCTTGTGGATTTTAGTCCCAAAAGGGGCAAAAATTGGTGTCCTCGATCATAACAAGCATTGGTAAATATTCGTGGAATATGTGTAAGTGATTTTAAATTATTTTATTTATTCATCTTTTTAAATTAAAATATTATTTTTGTGTACTCTCCTAAAAACTTTTAAAATTCGTTGTGCTATATATTAACTTACGCAGTACCTTTTGTACTGATAAATTGTTGTTTTATTCTTTCTCATATTTCGCAGAGTAAGCATTGCATGGAGGGACGGGATTTCCATTATTAAAGACTTGTCGCATTTTATTTTAAGGATTAATTTAAATTTACGTATTGGACATTGGACTATGGTTTTGGCCGCCTGTTTTGGCCTTGTTTTTAGCTTCTGCATTATTTTTACTTGTGCATGGTGGATTATAACTCTGATTTAAATTCAGGCACTTTTAATTGGTTTTAAATATTTTCAAATAATGATGCAACTTAAGCCGTAGCGCTCTTTTAAATGAGCTCGATTTGATCGCGTCTTGTTTAAAAAAGTGTGGCGGTAACGTCCCGGCCTGGGTGACCAAATCCGGGGTGTTACAAAGTGGTATCAGAGCCCGAAATTTTTTAAGCTAATTTTTTCGGCCCAATATAGAGGCCCAAATTATTAAATATTATTTTAAGTATTTTTTATACTATTTCCATGGAAACATAAATTTTATTTTAAACCCATGGATAAATATATCTCAAAATTCGACAAGTCTCAAATTGTTACTATTATTTTTGGGGGGGTGCATATGCATTAACATATGTGCTTAAAATGTGCAAAATATTGATGTGTTAAAAATTTATTGTTAGATGGCCGACCCAAAGCTTTTTGAAATGATGAACGATATGCTATGCTCGATGACTAGTATTATGTATGAATTGAGACATAGTCGTGAGGAGGTTAGTGCATATAAACATCGTGTTAAGGGTATTGAGGGAGAGTTGGAGAACTTGAAGAATGCTCGGCAGCAGGATTTGGGCCGCATTGCTGCTCTTGAAACTCTGTTTCATGAGGAGCAACACAACAACCATATGCTTAGAGGACGTGCGTTCACCTTGGAGCACGAGATTGTTAACTTGCAGAATCAACTCAATGCGCCGGAACCTGAAGAGGAAGAGGAAGAGGAGGAGGACCCAGACATGCATATCGATATTGATGGCGTGGAGGAGGAGGAACCAGAGGCGGAAGTAGTGGACCAACCGGTACCTCTTGACTCCGACAAGGAGTATGAGCATGACAGGGAACTCCTCGGCTACTCTCCTGATTACCTGCTCTAGATTTATCATATTATATCGTTGGATTACTTATCGCTTTTCGTATTTCATATTATCTTACTGCTTTCCGTTGTAGCTTGCCTTATGATTATTCTAAATGATCTATCATAAATGACTAGTGCAATGAAGTATTTCCCTTTTCTTTATTGCGCCATCTCTTTTAGAATTCTGGATATTCGAAGCGTTAGCACTTCTAACTTAACTACTAACCTACCTTAGGTTCCGATTCTCACCTTTGCGTGCTTATCTAACAGAATGCCGCCAAGGGGAAGGCCGCGAAGGGAAAACCCTGCCGCTAACAATGCCAAACCTAATGTAACCGCTGAAGGTGGGGCACCAATGAACCCGAATGAAGCAAATGGGCTAGTGGGCGCAAACCTACCAAACGTTGGAGGTCAGGCAGGCGCCGTGCCCAATGTGGTGGATGCGCGGTTGAGGACAATAGAGCAAGTCCTCGTGGCACTGGGTAATGCCGAGATAAATAGGGCCCAAGCAGCGGTACCTCCGCCGGAAGCCTGTATTAACTATCTGGCGATGGTAAACCCCTACCAACCGCCCCACTACGAAGGACAAGAGGATCCAGCGAAGCTGGAGGACTGGATCCGGACGTTCGATAAACTTCTGAGCGCGGTACGGTGTCCCAAAAATGAGAAGGTAAGAGTGGCATCCTACTACCTAAGTGGAGAGGCGGATGAGTGGTGGCAGAACCACCAAGGAGCGCTAGCTGATGGCGAACACGTTTATTTTTTGGAAGAATTCAAGGGGATGATGAGAGAGATTCTACCCCCTTAGCACGAAGACTGCTAAGTACGAAGAGTTCATCAACCTTCGTCAGGGCACCCAGATGGTACATGAGTACTACGCGAGGTTCAAGGAGCTCGTCCGTTTTGCTCCCAGACTTGTGCCGACTGACGCTGACAAAACCCAGAAGTTTGAAATGGGGTTTAACCTCAGTGTTAGAGAAATTTTGGTTGGAGGGCAGCATACTTCTCTGCAAGCTGTACATGACCGAGCGGTGGCAATCGCCCGGGTGCAACAACTGAAAAGAAAGAACCAGGGAGAATCGAGCAAGGGCTCGAACAACTTTGAAAAGAAGAACCGGAAGAGTGGTAATGGGAACAACTTCAGGAAAGGAAATGAGCAAGGGAGGAATGATGGGCAGAGGAGGCCCGAGAACAGAGAATTTAATCAAGGAGGCTACGGGAACAGAAGACCGGATAACCAAGGCGCTTTCATACCTAGATATCAGCGGTGCAATATTCCACATTTGGTGCGAGAATGTCCAAAACCGGGGCATTTCTACAGATGTGGCAGGGAGGGCCACATGAAAAAGGAATGCTGGACACGAGAGGACCGTATCGAGAAGAGGTCGGATCTGCTGAACCGTCCTCAGGGGAACAAACCAGCTGGGGCGAACCAGCAAAACAACCAAGGTCAGAGGTTCCCTCAGGCACAGAGGCCACCTCAAAATCACAACCAACAAGGAAATCAGGGGGGAGCAATGGGATGCTTGGACGTGATTAACCAAGCGGATTTGGCCGCTCAGGGAGAAGTGATCACTGGTATGTTTACTGCTTTAAGCGTACCCGTTAAAGTTTTGTTCGATTCAGGCGCGAGTTGTACTTTAATATCTACGAGGATTATATCTGCCTTAGATCTTCCAGCGCCTAAGAACATTAATTTAGGAATTCAATTACCATCGGGCAAGGTGATATCTTGTTCTAAACGATACGATGGGATCCCGATAGTAATCAAGAACGTAGAATTCTTCGTGAATCTGGTCGAGTTTGATCTTAGGGACTTCGACATCATCTTAGGCATGGATTTTCGAACTTAATACAAAGCCGTTATTGAGTGCCAGAAGCAGAAGATTTCTTTAGCCAAGAGTCGAGGGAAGAGGGTTGTATACTACATGCAACCTCAAAAGAAGAACGCTAAGGTGGTGAATGCCTTGAAGTTCCACAATCTCATACAAAAAGGCTACCATTTATATGCATGTTATGTCCATAACCTCAAAGACGAGGGAAACAAGATCACGAGATCCCAGTCGTAAATGAATATCCCGACGTTTTCCCGGAAGATATTCCAGGAATGCCACCTGAGCGAGAGGTTGAGTTTACGATTGACCTGGTACCTGGAATTGAACCGGTATCTGAGGCACCTTATCGCATGGCAACCGCAGAGATGAAGGAGCTGAAGGAACAATTAGAGGAGCTGTTATTAAAAGGTTACATTCGACCAAGCACGTCACCTTGGGGAGCGCCAGTCCTGTTCGTCAAAAAGAAGGACGGTGGACTTCGGCTTTGCATAGACTACAGAGGTCTTAATCAAGTAACGATTAAGAATAAATATCCGCTACCTAGGATCGAAGACCTTTTCGATCAACTAAAAGGAGCTTCGGTATTTTCCAAGATCGACCTGAGATCGGGATACCACCAACTGCATATAGCCGAGAAGGACATTCCGAAGACAGCATTTCGTACGAGATATGGGCACTACGAGTTCACCGTAATGTCCTTTGGTCTCACAAACGCTCCCGCAGTATTCATGAACCTCATGAATAGTGTTTTCCGAGAGTTGCTAGATTCTTGTGTCGTCGTATTCATCGATGACATTCTAGTTCACTCAAGGGATGATGAGGAGCATACGAAGCACCTGCATCAAGTGCTTGGAACCCTGAGGAGAAATCAGTTGTACGCGAAACTGTCAAAATGCGAGTTTTGGGTGAAGGAAATCGCATTTTTGGGACACATAGTATCGGCTAAAGGAGTGTCGGTTGACCCGGCAAAAATATCGGCAGTAACTGATTGGCCGGTACCGACAAGCCAGACAGAAGTGAGGAGTTTTCTCGGACTAGCCGGATACTACAAGAGATTCGTGAAAGATTTCTCAAAGATTGCAAGACCGATGACCCAACTGTTGAAGAAAGGATTAAAGTATGAATGGACTACAGAGTGCGAGGAGTCTTTCCAAGAACTCAAGAAGAGACTCACAACAGCGCCAGTCCTGACACTTCCATCAGAGACGGAAGATTTTGAAGTATACAGTGATGCTTCAAAAGAAGGACTCGGTTATGTACTTATGAAAAACCAGAAGGTTATTGCTTATGCATCGCGACAACTCAAGCCGCATGAGGAGAATTATCCGACGCACGATTTGGAATTGTCCGCGGTAGTGTTCGCTATCAAGATTTGGCGACACTAGTTATACGGACGAACATGTCGGATGTTCACAGACCACAAGAGCCTCAAATGCATATTTACTCAAAATGAGTTAAATATGAGACAGCGAAGATGGCTTGAGTTGATCAAGGACTACGATCTGGATATAGCCTATCACGAAGGAAAAGCGAACGTCGTGGCAGATGCATTGAGCTGAAAGGCGAGGCATACGGAAAACACTCTCATTTTACCTTCAGGACTATATATGGATTTAGCAAAGTTGGGTACTGAACTAGTCCATTATGGGACTGCGGTAGAAAGGATGAATGTCGTGACAATTGAATCTACCGTGTTTGATGAGATTCGGGCAGCTCAGCCGGACGATGAGAATCTCAAGAGGGTCAAGGAGAAGATTGATGAGGGAAAAGCGGTAGGATTCACAGTCCACGACGACGGAAGTATACGCTTCAAAGGGAGGTGGTACGTTCCTCATAAGTGTGAAGAATTGAAGCAAAAATTGATGGAAGAGGGCCACAGTACGCCTTATTCAGTACACCCTGGTGGTGATAAGCTGTACAAAGATTTAAAGAAAATCTATTGGTGGTTGAGAATGAAGAGAGATGTTGCGGATTTTGTGGCTAAATGCATAACTTGCCAAAAAGTAAAGGCAGTACAGCAAAAGCCATTGGGTTTGGTGAAGCCGTTGGAGATCCCAAGTTGGAAATGGGATAGCATCTCCATGGACTTTGTCTCGGGTTTACCAAGATCTCCCCGAGGGATGAACAAAATTTGGGTAATAGTTGATCGGTTGACGAAGACTGCCATCTTTATACCAATGAAAGATAATTGGTCGATGGATCAACTAGCCAAGGCGTACATCGAGAATGTGGTTCGGAGGCATGGTTTACCACACGATATCATCTCCGACCGAGATAATAGGTTTGTCTCCAACTTTTGGACAAAGTTACAAGAAGCCTTGGGAACCCAAATCAAAATGAGCACGGATTTTCATCCAATGACCAACGGTCAAACGGAGCGGACGATTCAAACGCTTGAGGATATGCTTAGAGCGTGTGTACTTGAATTCAAGGGAAGTTGGGAGAACCACTTGCCGCTAATTGAATTCTCGTATAACAACAGCTACCATGCTAGCATTGGCATGGCGCCGTTTGAAGCTCTTTACGGACGCAAGTGCCGCAGTCCGTTATGCTGGACAAAGAATGAAAATTCCGTAGTTGTTGGACCTCAGCTCATTGAAGACATGAGCAGACAGATCAAAGTCGTCCAACAAAAGATGAAGGCTGGACAAGATCGCCAAAAGAGTTATGCCGACACGAGACGGCAAGAGTTGGAATTCCAAGTGGGAGACAAGGTTATGCTAAAGGTATCACCAATGAAGGGAGTAATGTGATTTGGCAAACGAGGAAAGCTGAATCCTCGCTACATTGGTCCATACGAGATTTTAGACCGTGTAGGTACCTTGGCCTACCGATTGGCTCTTCCACTGGAATTATCACGAGTTCACGACGTATTTCATGTTTCTCAGTTAAATAAATATGTACACGATCCAACTCATGTCTTGCAAACTGATGTGATTGAGCTGGATGATGATCTGACGTATGAGGAGTATCCGATCGAGATACTTGATGTCAAAGAAAGGGTCACAAGGAACAAGACCATGAAAATGGTGAATGTGCTATGGTCCAATCATGGCACGGAAGAAGCAACGTGGGAGTTGGAATTGGATATGCAGCAAAAGTATCCCAACCTTTTCAAACACGACTGATAAGCAGTTATGGGGACATAACTGCAGTCCTAAAGGGGAGAGGATGTGATACCCCGCAAAGAGTTGTCACGCGCCGAGGTAAGAATTTAATCTTCAAACCTCAATATTTTATACGTGCCAATTATTACGTGCCAATCAGTTGCCTGCATTACTGTCAGTCGGAGTGCGACCCAACTTCGAGGACGAAGTTGATTTCTAAGGAGGGTAGACTGTAATACCCGAGAAATCGACATCGAGAATTTAAATCCAAATATTTAACGATTGGATTTATTTATTAAAAATCGAAGTAATTCCGAGAAAGCGGAATTAAATATTTTGGGCAGTCGCTACTCGGGATAGATTTATCGAATTATCCCAACAATCTCGGATAATTCATATTATGATTTTTAAATTTAAAAATCATAATATATATATATAAAAAAAGGGAAAAAATGTAGGCTGGTGGCTGCGCAGTGACGGCGCGGGGCGCGCCACCAGCAGCAGTTGCGGCTGACGAGCGTTACACTCATTTTTGGCATTGAATTTGACGTGGGGTGATCCCAATCGATTGGTATTCAGTCCCCAGACGTGTTGGGACGTTTTAGGGAGGTTAGCAATGAAGTTTAAGTGCTCAAAGCCTCACACTTTGGATCAAGAGTGGATAATGTTTATCCATTGAACTCATTTTGAATCAAGGGTGAACGGGGACTGTTGGAGGGGATTAGGAGCGGTTTCGACTGACCATTACTGCTCCAATCAATCATACAATTACCCATGGTCATCATGGGGAGCCTAATCAATCCCCTATTTAACCACACACAGCCCCAAACTCTCTCCTATTTGCACTATTCCAATTTCTGCAGCAGTTTGAGTGAGGTGAGTTGTGTGTGATTTCTCTCCATAGTCCAGGAAGGGTAAGGGCGAATTGAGGCTTCCAAGTCCTTCATCAAGTGATTGGTAAGGTTTCTCTACCTTTCTCTTTGGCCTGGAGTCGGATTCTAGCCTTCTAACTTAGGTTTTTAGACATTCCATCCGAAATAGGTTCAATCGGAGGGAAGTCGGTTGTGAGGGCTGTGTTGGACAATTCCAAGGAGAGCAAGCAGAGGTTTTCGATTCCTAACTCATCCCAAGTAAGTAGTATTGTGCACGTCGATTTTTAGAAGTTCTGGTTGAGAATAACTCGAGATATAGGCTCATCTCTCCTTCTTACAAAATCTGTCAAATAGGATTTTCCTATGACCAATTTTGTTGCTCTGAAATTTCGACATGATCCGTACGTTTTTAGAAGATCCTTCCAAAATGAAAAATGTTCCTAACATTCTAAATATGCTCTCTGTAAATTTTCATAATTTTTGGACATGTTTTGGTTATCGAAATCGCATCTGGTATTTCTGCTATAAACTATGACAGAATAGAGTTTTCATGAAGTTCGGTTTTGTTGTGTATTTTACAACGTCCTATGTTTGTTATCTGTGATCAAATCCTTCATAAAAATTGTTCCATTATGTGTCTAGATCATTCCTGTAAAATCTTATAATTTTTGGAGCATGATTGAAATTGTTATGAATTTTTGAATGAACTGTGGTCGAATGAAATGAAGGATTTGAAAACCTTGCAACAGTAGGTTCTGAAATGATTTTTTTTAGGTCACTTAGAGTCCGAATTTGAAGATGCTTATTTCTAAGAAAAACGTTCATTTGGGTGTGGTCTAGCTTCTGTAAATTTTCCAGAATTTTTAAACATGGTTTGCTACATTTTTAGATATGATTTTTAAAACTACTACAATGCCATTTTTAATCGGTAAATGTTATCTTGTGTATTTGATGAATTAAGAGTCGAACGTTGCTTGTTTTTTATATTATATGCAATCTGGACATATGGTGATATTATGAAATGATAAAAACATGGTTTTTAAAACTTTGTAAGTTCTGATCGAGTGGGATGCCCAATGTGTTAGAGGGTAAGTGCACTTGGCGTGAGCTCGTTGGGCCGCCCCCTCTTTTGTGGCCAAAACGGCACATATGATATTGTGGTTTCGTGATTGTAAGATTCTATACTCCTAGATGTATCCGTATGGGTTATCTAGGGCTCCGGAGTGGTCTGTATAGGGTCGCTGCTTTCACATCTCTCGTGGGTACGAGTCCCAGAGGTGGGTTGATTCCAAGGGTACGTCCCTAGAATCCTTATGTTGAGTCCTTGTGGGTTTTAGTCCCAAAAGGGGCAAAAATTGGTGTCCTCGATCATAACAAACATTGGTAAATATTCGTGGAATATGTGTAAGCGATTTTAAATTATTTTATTTATTCATCTTTTTAAATTAAAATATTATTTTTGTGTACTCTCCTAAAAGCTTTTAAAATTCGTTGTGCTATATATTAACTTACGCAGTACCTTTTGTACTGATAAATTGTTGTTTTATTCTTTTTCAGATTTCGCAGAGTAAGCATTGCATGGAGGGACGGGATTTCCATTATTAAAGACTTGTCGCATTTTATTTTAAGGATTAATTTAAATTTACGTATTGGACATTGGACTATGGTTTTGGCCGCCTGTTTTGGCCTTGTTTTTAGCTTCCGCATTATTTTTACTTGTGCATGGTGGATTATAACTCTGATTTAAATTCGGGCACTTTTAGTTGGTTTTAAATATTTTCAAATAATGATGCAACTTAAGCCGTAGCACTCTTTTAAATGAGGTCGATTTGATCGTGTCTTGTTTAAAAAAGTGTGGCGGTGACGTCCCGGCCTGGGTGACCAAATCCGGGGTGTTACATTATACCTCAAATTCTAATAACTCGGGCAGAGTCTCCTCGTGCTGATAACGTGTTGTATTAACCTATAAACGCTAGTTTGGCCAAACTGTATAAGTGTATAATATGCAGATATAAAGTTGTGTAAGGGCAAGTATAAAAGAAAAATGATTCTTGGCAGTGGGTAGAGAAATAATAATAAATGGAGAGAATTGTAGCGCAGGTTTTGCTTTCACTTTCTTTGAATCTGTCATTTATATAATACTACATAACCCCATTATATAGAAATGAACAAATGCTACTATACACACCAGTCAATGTTGATGGCGGATGAATAGTCAAATTAGCCGCAATTGTAGAGCCGTAGTTAGGCAGTAAAGATAAGGTATACACAGCTCATTTAATGTGTTCACAACACTACCTCTTGGATGCCTTATGTATACAGAATATGCCTCGTTAAAACCTTACTAAGAAAAAACCCCGTGGGAAAAAAATCTTAGTGAAGGAAAAAGGGTATAGTATTCTTGTATTCACTGCTCCCTCTGATTTGGACATCATTTTAAATCTCGAAGCCGCTGCATTCCAATTTTCATCACGAACTCCTGAGCATTCCCCACTACTTTGTTCACAATTTCTGTGCTCATCTCTCTGTATTTAATATACCACTATTTACTTTCTGCATATATTTTATAGTCTTTGTCCTGCTAATTTTATTTTGTCCACCCATCCATCAAACTGTACATATTTTATTACAACACCATATATATATAGTTATTTGTAACACGTTATCAACACGAGGAGACTCTGCCCGAGTTACCAGAATTTGAGGTATAATTTTTATTCCAAAATCTTCAATAAAATTATGGCTAACCTTGCAAAGCAGGAATTTGCTCCCTTAACCTTGAAGGAAGCAATTATATGTCCTGGGCCCGAGATGTGAAAATGCATCTTACTTCAATGGGTCTGGAAGATACTATTGCTGAAGGCAAATGTCCCAGCCATCAGAATCAGGCAAAAGCCATGATTTTCTTGTGCCATCATATCGAAGAGGCACTTAAAATGACAAATGGAGTACGTGACTGTGGAATCCCCACTGGCATTGTGGGAAAAGTTGAAAGAAAGATATGATCATCTTAAAAAGACGGTGCTTCCAAAAGCCCGTGATGACTGGCAAAACCTCAGGCTTCAGGACTTCAAAACAGTCCGGGAATATAATTCCGCTGTGTTCAAAATTACGGCCCAACTGCAATTATGTGGACAAAAGATTTCTGAAGAAGAAATGCTTGAAAAAATGTATTCTATGTTTCATGCTAAAAACTCAGTATTGAGTGAGCAATACCGTCAAAAAGGTTTTTAAAGATATTCTGATCTTATCACCTGCTTATTATTGGCTGAACAAAACAGCCTATTGCTGTTGAGAAATCATGAATATAGGCCCGCAGGTGCAAAACCGTTCCCTGAGGTGAACACGGCTCAATCAACGAAATATGTGCGTGATCATGGCCACATTAAAAATGAAAATGATAATCGTGGCCAAAATCGGTATCACAATCGAGGCAGAGGTGAATCATCTCTTCAAAATAATTATAAAAATTAGCCTCGATTTGAACAAAATCGAAGATATGATACCAAAAGGGCTTACAAAAAACAACAAAGAGATTATGCAAAAAAGCATAAACAAAATGATGAAATTTGTGATCGTTGTGGAATTAAAGGTCATCCGGCTCAAACATGCCACACAGCTAAACACTTAGCTGAATTGTATCAGGCCTCGAAACGAAAAAAAAGACAAGGTATTGAATCACACCATAATGCACATGATGATACATATGATGATATATTAAATGATAATATCACGCACCTGGAAGCTGATGATTTTCTTGAGCCAGATACTGTTACAAAATAATATATTATATAGCTTTATATGTTTGTACTTACCTTTTATCATTCCTGTTTAATATAAATAATGATATCTTGTACTTCCCTTTTATTATCCATGTATAATATAAATATATTTTTGCATTAATAATATTTATATTGCTGATGTTTAATAACCTTCTTATATTCTTATAAAGAAATGGATGCTGGAAATTCAAAAATCGGAGATGATATCTGCCTCATTGACAGTGCAACAACGCATAATATTTTAAAAAATAAAAGCTATTTCTCCAATTTAAAATTGAAAAAGACCACAGTGAAAACTATAAGCAGTAATGCAAAATGCATTGAAGGCTCTGGTAGAGCTATTATATTTCTCCCTGAAGGGACAAAAATGGCGATTGAAAATGCCTTGTTCTCACGCAAAGCTCGAAGAAATTTACTGAGTTTCAATGATATTCAGAAAAATAGATATCACATTGAACAATCAAAAGAGGCAGATCACGAGTATCTTTTGATAACTCAAATTGAAAATGGAAGGAAATTTGTGAATGAAAAATTGTCATGTTACTCCTCTGGCTTATACTATACGAAAATATGTGCCGCAGAAATACATAACCTAGTAGTCTTGAAAGCTACTAGTGAATTTATTAACTGGCACGATAGACTTGGGCATCCTGGTAGTGTAATGCTGAGGCGAATTATTGAAAATTCAAATGGCCATACATTGAAAAGGCAAATGATATTGAACCCAAATGAGTTCAATTGTGCAGCCAGTTCACAAGGGAAATTGATAACCAGACCATCTCCAGTAAAAGTGGGAATTGAATACCCTACATTCCTAGAAAGAATTCATGGCGATATATGTGAACCTATTGATCCACCGTGTGGACCTTTCAAGTACTTTATGGTACTAATTGATGCGTCATCACGCTGGTAACACGTTTGTTTATTATCAACTCGCAATTTGGCATTCGCAAGATTACTTGCACAAATTATAAAATTGCGAGCACAGTTTCCAGATCATCCGATAAAGAAAATACGCCTTGATAATGCTGGAGAATATACATCACATGCATTTGATGATTTCTGCATGTTGATTGGAATTACTGTTGAACATCATGTGCCTCATGTGCACACGCAAAATGGTATGGCAGAATCATTTACTAAATGATTGCAATTAATTGCAAGGCCCTTGTTAATGAAATCAAAACTCCATGTTTCTGTTTGGGAACATGCTATATTGCATACAGCAGCACTTGTGAAAATAAGGCCGACAAGCTATTATAACTACTCCCCTACACAAATTGTGTTTGGAAAGGAGCCTAATATATCCCACTTGCGAATTTTTGGGTGTGCGGTTTATGTACCAATTGCGCCACCACAACGTACAAAAATGAGACCTCAAAGAAGGTTGGGCATATATGTCGGGTATGAATCACCCTCGTTTATCAAATATAATGAGCAAAAAACGGGTGATTTATTTACTGCAGGATTTGCAGACTGTCATTTTGATGAAACTCAATTCCCGGCATTAGGGGGAGGAAATGATCAACTGAAAAATGAAATATATTGGCAAAGTCCATTTGATTTCCTTGATCCTCGTACAAGACAATGCGAACTTGAAGTTCAAAGAATTGTGCATTTGCAGGGAATTGCAAATCAATTACCCGATGCTTTTAATGATGCTGCTGAAGTCACAAAATCATACTTCCTCTGTTTCTATGAAATTGCAACACTCACTCATTTCACGCAGTCCAATGCAATCTTTCAAAGATTAATAACTTAAATTGTGTATAAGTAAAAATTATAAAAAGTTGATATTATAAAACTACAAGAAAAGACGATTCCAACAAGATCTCACTTGACTATATTTCTCCTTGTATAACTATGATAAAAATTTGAGTCAAAGTTAAACAATGAATAGTAACAAAAAGTGAAATGTTGCAATTTCACAAGAACGGAGGAAGTATATTGCAGCAGCAAATGCACCAGCTAATATAAATGTCCCAGAAGGGCAAAATCCGAGTGCAAATGAACCTACTGCATGCCTGAAGCGTGGTAGGCCTTTGGGTTCCAAGGATAAAAATCCACGAAAGAGGAAAATTATCCATATAGGTGATAAATCAATCACCTATGATACTCCTGAAGGAGAAATTGATTCAACCCACGAAAAAGTTAAACATGAAAATATTCACCCAGACGAAAAGAAACAAACGTTGATAATGCATTCGCATACAACATTGCACTCGATGTAATGGAAAATAACGAGGATCCTGAACCAAAACCCAGAGAAACTTATTCCATCAAATTGCAAAAATCGTTGTATGGGCTCAAGCAATCTGGCTGAATGTGGTATAACCGTCTCAGTGAAAGTTTGATAAAAGAAGGTTATACTGACCCTATCAGTCCTTGTGTATTATAAAGAAAAATGGGTCAGAATTTGTTATCGTTGCAGTCTATGTTGACGATTTAAATTTAATTGGAACTCATGAAGAGTCGAAAAATGCAGTTGAATATCTGAAAAAGGAGTTTGAAATCAAGGATTTCGGGAAAACAAAATTTTGCCTTGGCCTACAAATTGAGCATTTGGAAAAAGGCATTTTTGTTCATCAATCAGCTTATACCCAAAAGGTATTAAAGCAATTTCGAATGGATTTTGCTCATCCGCTAAGTACTCCAATGGTCGTTCGGGCACTTGATCCTGCAAAGGATCCATTTAGGCTAAAAGAAGATAATGAAGAACAACTTGGCCCAGAAATGTCATATTTAAGCGCACGACCTGATATCGCGTTTGCAGTCAATTTACTCGCAAGATTCAGTTCTTGCCCTACTCAACGACATTGGAAGGGCATAAAGCACATTTTTCGCTATCTCCAAGGAACATTTGATCTTGGCTTATTTTACCCAAAATACTCTCGACATGAGTTAATCGGCTATGCCGATGCAGGTTATTTGTCAGATCCACACAAAGCCAAATCTCAGACAGGCTACATCTTTACTTGTGGCGAAACTGCCATCTCTTGGAGGTCAATGAAGCAGACTTTAACTGCTACTTCTTCTAATTATGCCGAGATATTAGCAACCCATGAGGCAAGTCGATAATGCGTTTGGTTGAGGTCAATGACTCAACATATATTGAGGGGTTGTGGTTTAATTATTGGACCACAAATGCCCCCAACAATTTTATTTGAAGATAATTCAGCTTGTATAGCTCAGCTGAAAGGGGTTTATATCAAAGGAGATAGAACGAAACATATTTCACCAAAGTTCTTCTACACTCATTATCTTCAAAAGAATGGTGAAATTGATGTGCAGCAGATTCGATCAGAAAATAATTTAGCGGATCTATTTACCAAGGCATTTCCGACTGCAACATTCGAGAAGCTCGTGAGGAAAATTGGAATGCGGCGGCTTTGAGATTTAAAATAATGTCTAAATCAGAGGGAGCAGCGAATACAAGAATACTGTACTCTTTTTTCTTCATTAGGATTTTTTCCCACGGGATTTTTTCCTAGTAAGATTTTAACGATGCATATTCTGTATACATAAGGCATTCAAGAGGGAGTGTTGTGAACACATTAAATGAGCTGTGCATGCCTTATCTTTACTGCCTAACTACGGCTTTACAATTGCGGCCAATTTGACTATTCATCCGCCATCAACATTGACTGGTGTGTATATTAGCATTTGTTCATTTCTATATAATGGGGTTATGTAGTATTATGTAAAGAACAGATTCAAAAAAAAAAAAAAGGTGAAAGCAAAACCTGCACTACAATTCTCTCCCTTTCATTATTATTTCTCTACCCACTGCCAAGAATCATTTTTCTTTTATACTTGCCCTTACACAACTTTATATCTGCATATTATACACTTATACAGTTTGGTAATATGAACAAATTGATATATTGGAAGAAGGAAAATAGAGAACAGAGAACTTATAAAAGCAGAAATAAAAATCTAATATCGTTCTCTTTATTTCTTCCAGTAATGCACATATATATAGATAAATATACAAAGGTTGTTGCTACTTTAGTCAAGCTGCAAAAATAGAAAATTATTACTTTATCTTATAATTAATAAATAAGTCAGTAAATGCATGTATCTTATGGTGGCTTTCTTTGGAGACATTCAAACCGTGTGGTGGCGGAGGACTTTTCAACACTCCCCCTTGAATGTTTTCAATACAAAGAATATGCCTCGTTAAAACCTTACTAGAAAAAAACCCAATGGGAAAAAATCCTAGTGAAGGAAAAAGAGTACAATATTCTTGTATCCAATGCTCCCCCTGATTTGGACATCATTTTAAATCTCGAAGCCGCCACATTCCAATTTTCTTCACGAGCTTCTCGAATGTTGCAGTCGGCAATGCCTTGGTAAATAGATCCGCTAAATTATTTTCTGATCGAATTTGTTGCACATCGATTTCGCCAGTCTTTTGAAGATCATGAGTGTAGAAGAATTTTTGTGAAATATGCTTCGTGCTATCTCCTTTGATATAACCCCCTTTCAACTGGGCTATACAAGCCGAATTATCTTCAAATAAAATTGTTGGGGGCATTTTTGGTTCAATGATTAAACCACAACTCTTCAATATATGTTTAGTCGTTGACCTCAACCAAACACATTCTCGACTTGCTTCATGGATTGCCAATATTTCGGCATGATTAGAAGAAGTAGCAGTTAAAGTCTGCTTCATTGACCTCCAAGAGATGGCAGTTTCCCCACAAGTAAAGATATAGCCTGTTTGCGATTTGGCTTTGTGTGGGTCAGACAAATAACCTGCATCGGCATAGCCGATTAACTCATGTCGAGAATATTTTGGGTAAAATAACCCAAGATCAACGGTTCCCCGGAGATAGCGAAAGATGTGTTTTATGCCTTCCAATGTCGTTTAGTAGGACAAGAACTCAATCTTTCGAGTAAATTGACTGCAAACGCGATATCAGGTCGCGTGCTATTTGCAAGATACACTAAAGCGCCAATTGCGCTTAAATATGGCATTTCTGGGCCAAGTTGCTCTTCATTATCTTCTTTTGGCCTAAATGGATCCTTTGCAGGATCAAGTGCCCGAACGACCGTTGGATTATTTAGCGGATGAACATAATCCATTCGAAATTGCTTTAATACATTTTGGGTATAAGCTGATTGATGAAGAATACGCCTTTTTCCAAATGCTCAATTTGTAGCTAAGGCAAAATTTTGTTTTCCCGAAATCCTTGATTTCGAACTCCCTTTTCAGATATTCGACAGCCTTTTTCAACTCTTCAGGAGTTCCAATTAAATTTAAATCGTCAACATAGACTGCGACGATCACAAATTCTGACCCATTTTTCTTTATATAAACACAAGGACCGATGGGGTCATTTGTTACCTTCCTTTATCAAACTTTCACTGAGGGGGTTATACCACATTCGGCCAGATTGTTTGAGCCCATACAATGATTTTTGCAATTTGATGGAATAAGTTTCTCTGGGTTTTGAGTCGCAAGACTCATGTAACTTAAACCCTTCAGGTATTTTCATATAAATATCATTTTCCAATGAGCCATATAAATATGCAGTAACAACGTCCAACAGTCTCATTTCAAGATTTTCTCGTACTGCTAGGCTCATTAGATACCTGAATGTTATTCCATCCATAACCGGGGAATACGTTTCCTAAAAATCAATTCCCGGTCGTTGGGAAAAACCTTGGGCTATAAGTCTTGCCTTATATTTGGCAATTTCATTGTTTTCATTTCTTTTTCTCACAAACACCCATCTGTAGCCAACAGACTTCATATTTTTCGGTGTTTGGACAATCGGGCCGAATACTTTTCGTTTATTCAGTGAATCTAGTTCAGACTGAATCGAATCTTTCCATTTTTGCCAATCATTTCTTTTCCGACATTCTTCAACTGATCTTGATTCAGGATCCTCGTTATTTTCCATTACATCGAGTGCAACGTTGTATGCAAAAGTATTATCAACGTTTGTTTCTTTTCAGTTCCAACATTTCCCAGTATTGATATAATTGAAAGAAGTTTCAATAACTTTATTTTCATCTGGGTGAATATTTTCAGGTTCAACCTTTTCGGGGGTTGAATCAATTTCTCCGTCAGGAGTATCATTGGTGATTGATTTATCACCCATATGGATAATTTTCCTCTTTCGTGGATTTTTATCCTTGGAACCCAAAGGCCTACCACGCTTCAGGCGTGCAGTAGATTCATTTGCACTCGAAATTTGCCATTCTGGGATATTGATGATATAGTACCATTAAAAATTGAAGCACAATTCTTTCCAGACATTTTGCTCACTTTCTCTCACTCTCTCTCCCGTTGTCAGATTAGTTGCCAACTTTCATTTATTTCATTGCATGTCATAAATATTGTTATATTATATATATACTCATACACCCTAGCTATACATATATTCTACCCAGTAATATCATATATAATTATTATATATACAACACGTTATCAGCACGAGGAGACTCTGCCTGAGTTATCAGAATCTGAGGTATAATTTTTATTCCAAAATTTTCAATAAGATTATGGCTAACATTGCAAAGTAGGAATTTGCTCCCTTAACCGTTGAAGGAAGCAATTATATGTCTTAAGCCCCACCACAACATACAAAAATGGGACCTCAAAGAAGGTTGGGCATATATGCCGGGTATGAATCAACCTCGATTATCAAATTGTACATATTTTATTACACCACCATATATATATATATATATATATATATATAGTTATTTGTAACACAAACCATATATTTATATATATCTAACACCATAGTTACAATACCTCATATATATTACTAGTAGGTTTATTTATTTCACAACACGTTATCAGCACGAGGAGACTCTGCCCGAGTTACCAGAATTTGAGATATAATTTTTATTCCAATATTTTCAATAAGATTATGGCTAACCTTGCAAATCATGAATTTGCTCCCTTAACCGTTGAAAGAAGCAATTATATGTCCTGGGCCCGAGATGTGAAAATGCATCTTATTTCAATCGGTCTAGAAGATACTATTGCTGAAGAAAAAAATCCCAGCCATCAGAATCAGGCAAAAGCCATGATTTTCCTGTGCCATCATATCGAATAGGCACTTAAAATGGAGTACGTGACTTTTGAATCCCCACTGGCGTTGTGGGAAAAGCTAAAAGAAAGATGTGATAATTTAAAAAAGACGGTGCTTCCAAAAGCCCGTGATGACTGGCAAAACCTGAGATTTCAGGATTTCAAAACAGTCCGGAAATATAATTCCGTTGTTTTCAAAATTACGGCACAATTGCAATTATGTGGGCAAAAGATATCTGAAGAAGAAATGCTTGAAAAAATGTATTCTACGTTTCATGCTAAAAACTCAGTATTGAGTAAGCAATACCGTCAAAAAGGCTTTCAAAGATATTTTGATCTTACCACCTGCTTATTATTGGCTGAACAAAACAGCCTATTGCTGTTGAGAAATCATGAATCTAGGCCTGCAGGTGCAAAACCGTTCCCTGAGGTGAACGCGGCTCAATCAGCTACATATGTGCGTGATCGTGGGCACTTTAAAAATCAAAATGATGATCGTGGCCAAAATTGGTATCACAATCGAGGTAGAGGTGAATCATCTCGTCAAAATAATTATAAAATAAGCCTCGATTTGAGCAAAATCGCAGATATGATACCAGAAGGCCTTACAAACCACAACAAAGAAATTATGCAAGAAAGCACAAACAAAATGATGAAATCTGTGATCGTTGTGGAATTAAAGGCCATCCAGCTCAGATATGTAATAATAATAATAATAATAATAATAATAATAATAATAATAATAATAATAATAAAATACATAAATCAATCATGAATAAAATGCAACAAACCTACCGTCCATGAATCCCATGAATATTTCCTTTATTTAGTAAAATTGGAACATATGGAGTTGTTATGGGATTAAATCCCATGTTTATTGGGATAGATTTATTCCAATTATTATGAAATTCAAAACCTACCACCCAATCCTAATGATCTAGGATTATAAAACCGTCCGTACAACCCAAAAGTTCTGAATTTAGCTTTTGGAATTGGCGGCCGTTCGGTTGAGGCGGTATTGCTGTCATTCCCTGTCGTTCCTTCATTCTTTGGGTAGATCTCACTGTAAGTTAATTCCTATTGTCCTAACTTCATCTATCTTGTCAAATAAGTTGCTGTCAAATAAAGTTGCAGTCAAATAATTCTGCTATGATGATTGTCGTTAATGTTATGGAGTCTGAATACTTTCTAACCGATGAAAACAAAACTTCAAGTTCTCATGAGTCTACTACCGTTACTTTGACAAGATATCTGCTATGTCCTCTGCCAGAATCCTATAAATAGTGTGTAGTGATGCTTACCATTTATTTAATTAAAATTGTGAACACTAGTTGAGGTATGATTGTGTTTAATCATTTGGCAGGGAACGAAGCACTAAATCCCTGGTCAAACCTGATAGGCAGTAGTATTAGTCCATTGTCGGTGTCCTGAATGGTGTATTTGATATATATATTTGGAAAATTCATGGATGAATAAGTGTTATAGTGTGTGGGCGTTGGCAGTCTATAATTGGGTAGTGAGCAATTTAAAATATTGGTCCCGTTTTAATGGTTCGCAGTTCCTTTTTAAGCCGTTTCTCTTCCAGATCGCGTGGGTTTCCAGTGAGCAGCACATCCTTTCTTCTTTCCGGCCTAATTTCTGGATTGTAAGTTAATTCAACTTCTCCATAAATTCTTCCTTTTCCAAATCGAATCAAATTGTCTTTGAATTGCCTGCGTAAGGGGGAATGCAACTTCTTGTTATCTATATATTACTCATGGGTTTCAATTCAGAAGACTACATATTATGTTGTCACTGCCGCGTGCCTAGAAGAGCCTATAGGGGAAGACCTCTAATTTTTAAATTATGAAGCCCATGACTTTTTCTTAAATTCTACTCCCTCTGTCCCATTTAACTTGTCTTGTTACACTTCTGCACACAATCCAATGCACTTTTTCAATCGTTAATATCTCAAAATATGTACAATAAAAAATTATGTAAAATATATACAATAAAACTACATGATCATACGATTCTAACAAGACCCAACTCGACTATTTTTTTCCAACGATATACTTACAATAATATTGAGTCAAAGTTGAACAATGAACAGTGCTAAAAAGTCAAACATGACAAGTTACATGGGACGGAGGGAGTATTTTATTGGTAGATGATTTACATTCTTTATGGGTTAATGTAACACCCCCATCTTCGGTATGGAGCCGGAGGTGCCTTCGAGCTTCTTTTGGGATTAAAGTCTGGCCCCACAGGTCAACAGAACTCTTTCCAGTGCGCTTTGGTCTCACTCGCGCACACTCTGGGAGACTTCCCAGGAGGTCACCCATCATTAAGACTACTCCACAGCAAGCACGCTTAACTGTGGAGTTCTTATGGAATGGTCACCAGAAAAGAAAAGAAAGGTGCACCTTGTTGACATGAGTAGAATTTTTCAATCCTTTTAAGCTATTGTTCCATACACTCTTTCGGGGGTATTACAGTTAAAGTGCTATATGTGTGCGTGTATAGAATGATATATGCTCCAGGTAGCTAGCACTCCCGTTTGACTTGGCTTTTGTCATCTACATGATCAATATGTGGTTCGTATAAATTGTTGCAGTGGAGTATGGAAAATTATCTCTTTCAAAGTTCCATTGCTGCTGCTAGCAGCTTTGATTAAAATACTGAAGCTCCAGTTTTGCTTAAACATGGTTATTTTGTTATTTGCGGTTAGTTAGTGTTGACGAGTTGATGCTTATGTGGTTTATGCGGATTGTGCGGTTGAGGGGCAGGACTGTGACGGGTCTCTAGCGACGTAACTCGCCCCCTCTGTCAAAATTAATTAAATCCAGGTTGACGAACATTTGACTATGCGGTATTGTGGGTCTAACCCCTAGCTTCGCCTGCGGACCTAGGTTAGGGCACGGGTGTTATAGGTTTAAACATCATTAAGGAGTATCGAGTACTCATATGCGATAATATGCGGTTAAATACGTGTCCTCGTCAATACTCACCACTATGTTCTCTCTTGTCATGTGGTTCTTTTAAACTTAATCAATTATGCCTTTTTAAAATTTATTGTCCTATGGGAATGTGAGTTAACTTACCAGTTTATACTGAGTTTTGTGTGTGTATTTTTCATTTCCTCTTTTTAGGACTCGGAAGTGAGAAATCATGAGCATTGCACGCATTGGGAGAAGGGACTTTGAGACTTTTTTTTGAGCAAATAATATATATATTTAAAATAATGTTTTCAATTCATGATTTCTGTTGCACAATTACTTTTGAAACTAACATGGATAATAAAAGTTATGGTTTTTTATTAGAGCCTTAGCATCTCTTGGTTGATTTGTGTGTTACGGTATTTTATCCAAGAGATGTGGCGGTAGCATCCCCTTATTTTGGTGTTTTGAAATTGGGGGTGTTACACATTCCACACAGCTAAACACTTAGCTGAACTGTATCGGGCCTCGAAACGAAAAGAATGACAAGGTGTTGAATCACATCATAATGCCCACGATGATACATATAATGATATATTAAATGATAATATCACGCACCTGGAAGCTGATGATTTTGTGGAGCCAGATACTGTTACTAAATAATATATTATATAGCTATATATATTTTGTACTTATTTTTTATAATTCCTATTTAATATAAATAATGATATCGTGTACTTCTCTTTTGTTATCCATGTATAATATAATATGTTTTGCATTAATAATATTTATATTGCTAATGTTTAATAACATTCTTATATTCTTGTAAAGAAATGGATGCTGGAAATTCAAAAGTCGGAGATGATATCTGCCTCATTGATAGTGCAACAACGCATAGCATTTTGAAAAGCAAAAGCTATTTCTCCAATTTAAAATTGGAAAAGACCGCAGTGAAAATTATAAGCGGTAATGCAAAATGCATTGAAGGCTCCGGCAGAGCTATTATATTTCTCCCTGAAGGGACAAAAATAGCGATTGAAAAACGCCTTGTTCTCACGCAAAGCTCGAAAAAATTTACCGAGCTTCAATGATATTCGAAAAAATGGATATCATATTGAAACTTCAAAAGAGGCAGATCACGAGTATCTTTTGATAACTCGAATTGAAAATGGCAAAAAATTTGTGAATGAAAAATTGCCATGTTACTCCTCTGGCTTATACTATACAAAAATATGTGCCGCAGAAATACATAACCTAGTAGGCTTGAAAGCTACTGGTGAATTTATTACCTGGCACGATAGACTTGGGCATCCTGGCAGTGTAATGCTGAGGCGAATTATTGAAAAGGCAAATGATATTGAACCCAAATGAGTTCAATTGTGCAGCCTGTTCGCAAGAAAAATTGATAACCAGACCATCTCCAGTAAAAGTGGGAACTGAATCCCCTAAATTCCTAGAAAGAATTCAAGGCGATATATGTGGACCTATTGATCCACCGTGTGGACCTTTCAAGTACTTTATGGTACTAATTGATGCGTCATCACGCTGGTCACACGTTTGTTTATTATCAACTCGCAATTCGGCATTCGCAAGATTACTTGCACAAATTATAAAATTGCGAGCACAGTTTCCAGATCATCCGATAAAGAAAATACGCATTGATAATGCTGGAGAATATACATCACATGCATTTGATGATTTCTGCATGTCGATTGGAATTACTCTTGAACACCATGTGTCTCATGTGCACACGCAAAATGGTCTGGCAGAATCATTTATTAAGCGATTGCAATTAATTGCAGGCCCTTGTTAATGAAATTAAAACTCCGTGTTTCTGCTTGGGGACATGCTATATTGCATGCAACAGCACCTGTGAAAATAAGGCCGACAAGCTATCATAGCTATTCCCCTATACAAATTGTGTTTGGAAATTGATTCAACCCCCGAAAAGGTTGAACCTGAAACCATTCACTCAGATGAAAATGAAGTTATTGAAACTTCTTTCAATTATATCAATACTGTGTAATGTTGGAACTGAAAAGAAACAAACGTTGATAATGCTTTTGCATACAACGTTGCACTCGATGTAATGGAAATTAACGAGGATCCTGAACCAAGATCAGTTGAAGAATGTCATAAAAGAAATGATTGGCCAAAATGGAAAGATGCAATTCAGTCTGAACTAGATTCACTGAATAAATGAAAAGTATTCGGCCGATTATCCAAACACCGAAAAATGTGAAGCCTTTGGCTACAGATGGGTGTTTGTGAGAAAAAGAAATGAAAATAATGAAATTGCCAAATATAAGGCAAGGCTTGTAGCCCAAGATTTTTTCCAAAGACCGGAAATTGATTTTGATGAAATATATTCCCCGGTTATGGATGGAATAACATTCAGGTATCTAATGAGCCTAGCAGTACGTGAAAATCTTAAAATGAAGCTGATGGATGTTATTACTGCATATTTACATGGCTCATTGGAAAATCATATTTATATGAAAATACCTGAAGGGTTTAAGTTATCTGAGTCTTGCAACTAAAAACCCAGATAAACTTATTCCATCAAATTGCAAAAATCGTTGTATGGGCTCAAGGATTCTGGTCGAATGTGGTATAACCGTCTTAGTGAAAGTTTGATAAAGGAATGTTATACAAATGACCCCATCAGTCCTTGTGTTTTATAAAGAAAAATGGGTCAGAATTTGTGATCGTCGTAGTCTATGTCGACGATTTAAATTTAATTGGAACTCCTGAAGAGTTGAAAAAGGCGGTCGAATATATGAAAAGGGAGTTCGGAATCAAGGATTTCGGGAAAATGAAATTTTGCCTTGGCTTACAAATTGAGCATTTGGAAAAAGGCATATTCATTCATCAATCAGCTTATACCCAAAAGGTATTAAAGCAATTTCAAATGGATTATGCTCATCCGCTAAATAATCCAATGGTCGTTCGGGCACTTGATCCTGCAAAGGATCCATTTAGGCCAAAAGAAGATAATGAAGAGCAGCTTGGCCCAGAAATGCCATATTTAAGCGCAATTGGCGCTTTAATGTATCTTGCAAATAGCACGCGACCTGATATCGCAATTACAGTCAATTTACTCGCAAGATTCAGCTCTTGCCCTACTCAACGACATTGGAAAGGCATAAAGCACATTTTTCGCTATCTCCAAGGAACAATTGATTTTGGGTTATTTTACCTAAAAGACTCTCGACTTGAGTTAATCGGCTATGCCGATGCAGGTTATTTATCAGATTCACACAAAGCCAAATCTCAGACAGGCTATGTATTTACTTGTGGCGAAACTGCCATCTCTTGGAGATCAATGAAGCAGACTTTAACTGCTTCTTCTTCTAATCATGCCGAAATATTAGCAATCCACGAAGCAAGCCGATAATGTGTTTGGTTGAGGTCAATGACTCAACATATATTGAAGAGTTGTGGTTTAATCATTGAACCACAAATGCCCCCAACAATTTTATTTGAAGATAATTCGGCTTGTATAGCCCAGTTGAAAGGGGGTTATATCAAAGGAGATAGAACTTTCACCAAAATTTTTCTACACTCATGATCTTCAAAAGAATGGTGAAATCGATGTGCAACAAATTCGATCAGAAAATAATTTAGGAGACCTATTTACAAAGGCATTGCCAACTACAACATTCGAGAAGCTCGTGAAGAAAATCGGAATGCGGCGACTTCGAGATTTAAAATGATGTCCAAATCAGGGGGAGCAATGAATACAAGAATACTGTACTATTTTTTCTTCATTAGGATTTTTTTTCCTACTGGGTTTTTTTCCTAGTAAGGTTTTAACGAGACATATTCTTTGTATCGAAGACATTCAAGGGGGAGTGTTGAAGAGTACTATTACACAACACATTGTACAGTGGCAAATCATGTGAATGTCTTACAAATCTACACTAGGGGCACATTTATGACTATGGCTGCCGCATGACTTTCATTTAATTGTGCTAGTCAATAATAGAAGCTGAGGAAGTAAAATTACATTTGTATAGTAATATGTTTGTTTGCCTATATATATATGTATACAATCCTTGAATGAAATAATTAGATTGATCTCTGCCGATTTCCATTCCGTAGCAATAGTACTCTCATCATTACTCTTCAATCACATCAAAATTCAAAGCATACATCCCTCACATTTATTACTTACACCAAACCATATATTTATATATATAACACCATAGTTACAATACCTCATATATATTACTAGTAGGTTTATTTATTTCACAACAAAAACAAATATCTCCCTTTCTCAATTCATAAATTGGTCATAAGCCTCAGCCCTCGTAGACATTGGCGGATCCAATTAAATTAAAATCAAAGGGGTCACTTCTCATATGACCCACAAAAAATTAAAAAAAATTATACAAATAAATTAATATTTGAAAAATTAATATCCAACTACCAACAGCAGTTGGCTTAGTGTATGTGGGCTCTAGTTGTAATATCTCACATTGGTTGGAGAAGGAAACGAAGCATGCCTTATAAGGGTGTGGACACCTCTCCCTTGTAGACGCGTTTTAAAGCCGTGAGAGGGGGTTGGCCAAAAGTGGACAATATGTACAAGTGGGTGTGAATGAGACGTTACAGATGGTATCAGAGAGTACCAGGCCGGTGTGCCAGCAGGGACGTTGGGCCCCTAAGGGGGTGGACGTAACATCCCACATCGGTTGGAGAGGGAAACGAAGCATGCCTTATAAGGGTGTGGACACCTCTCCCTTGTAGATGCGTTTTAAAGCCGTGAGAGGGGGTTGGCCTAAAGCGGACAATATCTACAAGTGGGTGTGACTGAGACGTTACACTAGTCACTTAAGCAAGGTCTTGAGTTCGAGCCTTGTGTATGCAAAAAAACTGGTTTGGGAGGGGCGCCTTTAATTGCCCTTGCAGATGCTCGAGGGATTAGTCTTGGGTCCAATATGACCTGGGGATACCCGGCTTCACCAAACATATTTGAAAAATTAATATCCAACTAAATTTTTTCCGGGAAATGAAGGCGAAAGCATATCCAACTACAATTTTAATAGATTTCAATTCATATTTTTTTAAAAAAATATTTAATTCTCTTTTTCTCAAAAAAATCTCAATATGAATCTCAGTCTTAAATTTCAATTGGTTCTATAATTTCTAAATTCGAGTTTCCATTATTGTTCTCCTCATTTTATAATTTCAATTCACATCTTCTCCGTAAATCCCAATTGCTATTTCAATTTCCAAATTTAGTTCGAGATAATTTTTTTTTGGTAAACCGTTCGAGATAATTTTAATCACATCTTCGTCATAAATCTTATTTGTTTGGTTATTTTTATGGAATTAGATTTGTTCATAAATGTTGATATTAATGCTATTGTACAATGATTCAACATATCTATATAATAAATCATGAATATTTTTTGCCTTGTGCAGACTGTATTGTCATTATTCAATATAACTAAATCTTTTTAATTTTTAGGGTTTTATCAGTAATTATACCATCATTTTTGAATCAATGGATGTAATTACAAACCCTATTGTCCTTATTATTATTATTATTATTATTATTATTATTTTGCGTGTACCGGACATCCTCAAACCACATTGGGCTCAAGACTAATCCCTCGAGAATCTGGTGGGCATTGAAGGGTTGCATCTCCTAAAGCAGAATTCTGCATACACAAAGGCTCGAACCCAAAGCCTTTGCTTAGGGCCCGTTTGGTTTGGCTTTTGAAAAAGCAAAAGCAAAAGTGAAAGCCAAAAGCAGAGAAGCAGATAACTTTTGTGTTTCAATGGAATGTTTGAAAAATATTTTTTTTCCAAAAGTTTGTTTGGATGTAAAGTGCTTTTGAAATGTATAAATTACCGAAAAGGATATGCTACTTATATAGGATAGTATATATTTATAGTGTAATTTAAATAAATTAGTAGGGGCATTTATGACTCTGCATACATTACTATGTGCTTTTGGCTTCTGCTTTTCGGAGAAGCACCTCCTGAGCTGTTTCTCCCAAAAGCACTTTTGCAGCTTTTCGGGGTGCTTTTGATTTTTTTTTAAAAAACCAAAACAAACATTATTGTTTTCCATCAAAAGTGCTTTTGGCATAAGCAAAAGCCAAAAGCACCTCAAAAAAAGCTATTCCAAACGCCCGCTTAAGCTGCCAGAGCCCCATACCACTCAGGCCAACTGCATTTGGTTGTCCTTATTAATTTTAATTCATCCTTCTTATTTTAAAGGGTTAATAAATCATTATATGCTCATTTTTAGATCAACAACTCTTAAAAAAACACGTAGGCACTGAGTAATCATCAAGATAAACCTCAGTGCTGATTAATTCTATACACCTCATCTCTAATTAATTATACTTACCGTATTATTCTCAATTTCTTTTTCATGATGTATATGTTTCTAATTTTTTGTTGTTCATCTAAACTTAGCTCAATTGCAACTTCATCCGAAATAAATATCAAATTCCTTTGATGTTGTCTGTTCTTTCATAGTTGGATCATCTTCCTATTCCACCGACCAGTGTTGCTTGATGCTCACCTTCCCCATAAGGTATAGTAACCCTAAATCTCTTTTGTAGTTTTACCTATTTGTTTGTAAAGCAACTTTTAATAGATCAGTCACATGTGATCTTTATTTGCAAGATACTAGGTAAATAAGCGTGCAAATATAAGTATTGTTGCCGAATGAATTATGAAATATTGATAAATGACTTATATTGTGTCATTTGTTCGATCGAGGAATTCAACCTGATTCCTTCACATATAGTAAATTGTTCAAATATTTGAGAAAAGACTATCCATCATTGGCAGTTGAAGTGCTTGAATTTATAATTCTAGAAGATAGAAAACCCAACTGAATTAGATAGTTGACATGCTATTAGCTTCATAAATAATAAATATTTTTTTATTTTAACAATGAAATTTTAAACTCGAATGTTAAACTCTACACTCCATTCCTCCTCAACTTTCAACTTTCGAATTCTAAACTTTAAACGTTACTCAAAACTATCACAATTTAAAACTATCATTTATTTGAATTATGAATTCTAAACTCTAAACTTCTATGTGTTTATTTTGTTCATCCAATAAAAAATATTAGTTCTGTTCATAATAAGAAAGAAAACAACACGCCCGTGTGCAACGCGCGGGTTAAAAAAGCTAGTGATAATTATTTGTCAACAATTGAAGTTATTATGTTTTTTTGTGAACCAAATGAATTTTCTTAAGCTTCATTGATTCCAAATACATGATAACTCTTGTGAACAATTGTATTTTATTTTTATTTTTATTTTTATTTTTGTTGTGGATCAGAAGATTTTTCTTAGCCTATTTAAGGCCAAAGAGTTACTTTTCTAGGTAGAACTGAAATAGACTTTGTGGATATAGGTTACCAAACAGTTTTTAATGTTAGTATTTTTTTCGGGTGTAAAGGGGTTGGTGGCCTTTATTCCAAAAATTGTTGGGCAATACACAACCTCGCTAAGTCATTTTATGAAATCTCACAGATGTGATCAATAGGGCTGAGCAATTGTTCTGCTTCTGTCAAGAGACCAAGCCCTCGAACTAAGGCATCAGCTGCCCAATTACATGCCTTAGAAAACTAGATTGAACTAACTTTTTATATCCCCACTGCCAATGTTTCATCTCAAGAATTTGAGCTAATACACACACAAGTATTATGGGGATGTTTGGGAGTCAGCAAATCCGCTAGCAGATAGCATATTCGGAGAGAGAACTGTGAAAGGATATGCTCTTCCAATATGCTATATGCTACTAAATATGCTTGCTCCCAAACATACTCTATATGTGAACCCTCTGTGGAGTCTTCATGATTGATCTGGTCAATGATCACATTAGCTTATTATTATCGGCTTCCACAACCAGTTTTTTTTTTTTTTTTTTTCGCTTGACAACCTATGCATACACAAAAGGATTCCCATTCACCTGCTTTTTGGCCATATATATATTCCATCGTCTAACCAATGTCAATTTGAGTCGCGAAGGAGACCACCTACTCTACATGTGTTATGAAGGGTGTTGCCATCATCACTGTTAGCTTTTATCCACCCGTAATCTATCTAATACTAGTTTTCTGAGGTCATCCTCTGGTTGGTATCTCGCTTACGGCCCCATTCCTGCAAAATAATGTACTACCTCCGTCTCTACATTTTTGTTACAGATGGTTTTTTTGCACTATTCACTGTTCAACTTTGATTCAAATTTTTAGTATAGCTATGTAAGAAAAAACATAGTCAAGTGAGATCTTGTTAGATTCGTCTAATCTTGCAGTTTTAGACAATCAACTTTTTATAATTTTTCGTTGTACAAAATTTAAGTTATTAACCGTTGAAAATGTGTCTCGGCATGCGTATCGAAAGCCAATGTAACAAAAACAATAAGACGGAGGAAGTATGCATTAAGCCATGTGTCTGTCCAAAATAAAATAGACTTACCATTTCCGAGTGGCCAACGTTGTAGTAATAGTATTTTAAATTTTACTTGCAGTTTAATTGATTTATTACTTATACAATTGTTACTTTATTAATATTAATTATTAATAAATGAACCTAAACCCTTGATCACTCACTGGAAATTACTCAAAATTTTATTTATAAATTTTGATGATTTAAAAGATTATGTTTAATTATAAATTTTGATGATTTAAAAGATTTATGTGTTAATTAAACATACACTTCAAAAGTGAATGATTGGATTTACTCTAAAGAATGAGATTAAATGGATATTGATTGTGAGACGGTTACGAATTCCCCGCAATCTGCGGATGTGCAACCTCAACTGCATGATCCGCCTGATCCCGGTGACGAAGGCCTGCCACCACGACCATCTTTCCGTGATATTACCTTCCGCAATGTGACTCCGGCGTCTCCTGAGAGTACGCCTCCTCGTCCCTTACGTGATCGGGTTGTGAAATCAACAGTGGCGGGAAATCCGCAACTCCCTGATCTCGTCTTCAATGCAAAAGCGATGGAATGACTATGCTTGCCTTTTAAGGATGCCCTTGTTGTGAAATTGCTTGGTAAGAGCTTTGGGTTAGGGTTTTTTCAACAAAGGTTAGCAACCCTTTGGAAACTAAAAGGCCACATGGTGGTTACGGATGGTGTTAAAGGTTTATTCTTTGTTAAGTTTGATAATTCGGCTGATCGTGAACATGCTCTGTTTAATGGCCCATGGTCCATTTTTTATCACCATCTGGCGGTCACGCCATGGAGCACTGACTTTCTTCATCCGGATACGGAAGTGATCAAGACCTCAGGCTGGTTCGGTTTCCTGGACTGAATCCAGTATTCTTCAATGAAGAGGCTATGATGCTCATTGGTTGTTTGGTTGGGAAGGCACATCGTGTGGATGTCACTACTAAAGATTTAAATTGTTGCAAATTCGCTAGGGTATGTGTTGAGATTAATCTCACCAAATCGGTGATTGGCAAAGTTTGTCTAAATGGCCACTGGCAGTTGGTATCTTATGAAGGATTACATAATATATGTACAGGATGTGTGTATTTTAAACCGGGTATTGCTGCCTGCCGCCGTCTGACTGTCTTGCTGGTGGTGCGCCAAGACCTGCTAAGCCAGCACCTACTGTCACGCCAGATGTGCCTGAAGGTTTGATACAAAATGTTGGTCTTGCTGTTGAGGCTACTCAGGCAACTCCGTTGCCTCAAAGAGCTTCACCGTCTGAGAGTGGTAATCATTCTAAGGGTACCGCGGATGCTAACCCTTTCAGGTTTGTTGTTGTTGGCCATGGAGCTTTATCAAATGAGGTTACTACTCATGGCGATTGGATTATGGTGACTCGTCCGCCTTGTGGTCGACGTAAGGATAAACAAGTAGTTTCTGGTTCTCCTACTGAAAACATTGATGTCAAAATTCGCCCTCCTCTGGTTGGCAGAAAAATGTTGATTTGAATAAGGATCGTTTGGCATTAGCAATTGTTCTTAAAGATTCGGGGTTAGTTTTACCTCCGAAATCGTCTCGCCCAACAAGTACTCTAGAAGCAAATGCTCTAGCTGTGGTTACTACAACAGACACTGGCTCTCGAATGCAACAGTGGAAGGGTAAGGTGAAACAAGCTCGGCCTTCTCCTGCTGCGGACAAGGCCTCTCGACCGGAATTCTCTGGTATTTCTTTTTCGGCTTTGTGCCAGGATGATGCGATGTTGGAGGATGAGACCTACGGGTCGGAGGGTCAGACTTCGATTGAATCTGATCATCATGATTGAATTTCGTGATTTTTGTGTTCTAGCATGGAATGTCCGCGGAGCCATGCATAGAAATACAAAACGTCATATTGCGGATGTCCTTCGACGATATAGTCCATCAATTCTTTTTCTTATGGAACTGCGGGGTATGTTTGATCGTCTTAGGGTGTTTTTGTATCGACTTAACTATAAGGAGGTTCATATTTTGGAGTGCATTGGGATGGCTGGTGGACTTTGGGTCCTTAAACGGATAGGTACACTATATTCATTAATTGTTGAGGCTTTACGTTCGCGGTTGGTCACTGTGAGGGTGAGTTTTGGACAAGCTAGTTGGCTGCTATCCCTTGTCTATGCCAACCCTTGTGCTCAAGCCCGGAGTTTGGACTGGAATTACTTGGCTGGACTGGTTGGTTCTGTCTCTGAACCGTGGCTACTTCTTGGCAATTGGAATGATGTCTTGTATCAGGAGGAGGCGATGGGTATGACAATTAACTGAAGGCAGTGTGAGGTGTTTAGAGAAATGATGGACTCTTATGGTCCGAGTAATATTCACACAACTGGTGATGCATTCACATGGCAGAGAAATACTAGTGGTGGACCTCTGGCGCGGAAGCATCTTGATCGTGCTGTTGCGAATCTATGTTCGGCTACTGCTTTCCCACAAGGTTAGGCAGAGGTACTTCCTCGGCGGCTTTCGCATCATAGTGCATTTTTGGTGCGTTGTCGGCTGTCTCTCCGGCCCACTGGTGCCCGCCCCTTTCAGTGGGAACTTGCTTGGTCATCTCATCCATCTTATGGCCATATTGTTGATACGGACTGGCATGGCAGGGATCCTGATATGATGCGGCGCCTAAAACAGGTTCAATCATCCTCCATTTTCTTCAATGAGCACACTTTTGGTAATATTAAAAAGAGGAAGTTTAAGCTCATTCATAGACTAGAAGTTGTGAGGCATTTACTTATGAGATGGGATTGCTCTACTCTTACTCGGTTGGAGTTGCAACTTACTTCCGAGCTGGATAAGGTTCTTCGTCAATTTTCTGGTATAAAAAATCCAGAGATAAATGGTTTAAATATGGTGATAAAAACACAAGATATTTCTGTAATACCCGAGAAATCGCCATCGAAAATTTAAATCCAAAAATAAAGAATTGGATTTAACTATTAAAACCGAAATAATTACGAGAGAGCGGAATTAATTATTTATCGGAAGATAGCAACTCGAAACGAGTTTATCGAATTGTCCCAACGATCACAAATAATTCCCACATTATGATTTTTATTTATTTATTTATTTATTTATTTATTTATTTTGAAGATAAAAATCTTAATATATATAAATAAAAAAAAAAGTTACTGTAGCACGCTACTGTAGCACGCTACTATAGCAGTCGGCAATGACGCGTTTTGGCGACTTTTTTGCCATATTTTGGGTCTCAAACGTGGGAATCTTGATTGACTTCGGGGGGAGCAGATCTTGGACGATATTAGGTGCTCCTAACACCCCATTTCAGCCATAAACACCCAAGTGTCATCCCAAACTCTCCCAAAAACTAAAGCCACAAAGTTCTTACCTTCCGGCAACTTTCCGGCAACCAAATCCGACCAAGGAAGTTTGTAGATCAAGGATTTGCAGGCTTTGGATTGTTGGTAAGATGTAAATCAAGTTTCCTTATTGTTTTAAGATCATAATCAACATTCTAACTTACGGATCTTTACTTGCAAACACGTTCGTGGCCAAAGGAGAAGAAGAACGTGTTGCGTAGATCCGTTCGTGGCAATTTTGGACGAATCGATCGACCCTAGGACGTTCAAGAACTCACTTACTGTAAGTCAATACCTTCCATATCAATATGGGTGGTTTAAGGCATCCGAAACATTGGATCTAAAACGAAACGTTAAAATCGAACCTAAAAACCCCAATCTACGTGTTTTCTGAAATCCGACCAAAACTCTTACTTCGAGTGTTCAAACTGAAAAACTCAAAACTAAGATTTTGATCCTAAGATCTTAAGCTATACTGTGTAAAAATTTCAGAGATTTTCATCGAGTTTTGATACCACAAATCGGGTCGGACATATTCCGCATTTTTAAAAAAATTTCAAAAGTTGACAGTTTCCTTAACCGAACTTGATGAGCATATTTCTATCATTTCTAGTCCGAAATAATCTTTATGATCTAAACAAAAGTTGTAGGTAATCATGACAGCTTATTGTTTGTGTAGAAAACTTGATTTTTGACATGCTTCCCATTTTTTTCCGGAAAACTCGAAACATAAAAGTTGTTCGTTGGGATGTTTTTGAGATACTGTGAAAATTTCAGATCAATCGCCTAAGAAATGGATTTTTAAACTGAAAAGGCGTAAACTGTGGCGTCGAACGGTTTTAAACTTGTGCTATCTTGAAATTTCTAAACAAACGATCGAAATCTTGTTATATGATAAAGCTATATTTTTTAAAATCCCGTTACACTAAAGTTGAAACGATATCGGTTACATGGATCAAATAAAATTAGGGGGTGAGTGCTCTGCAGGGTGCCCTCCTAACTATTCACTTCGTGCCTTTATGGACGATGGTGACCCCGCGCGAAATATGAGAACTATTGCCAAAACGGCATCTCATTTTGGCCTATCCTCTCGGGTGTATCCGTATGGATTACCCGATGCTCGACGGAGTGGTACTGGATATGGCGGATTTGGCTTCGGCCAACGGGCCTACCCTCTCGGGTGTATCCGTATGGGTTACCCGAGGCTCGACGGAGTGGTACTGGGTATGGCGGATAGGCTGCGGCCGCCGGGCTACCGGCTAAATGAAAAAATGACACTTACGAAATTGGCTGGGGCCGCCGGATCACCGGCTAAATGATACTTATGAAATTGGCTGCGGCCGCCGGATTGCCGGCTAAATTAAATACTGTTGAGACGGTGGCGTAACGGGGGAAAATTAAAAAGCTCAGATTTTATTTATTTACTTATTGCACTATTCATGTTTTTAAATCATGTCTTAAATAATTTTCCATGCTTAAATTATTAATTATGAAATTAAATGTGTCTTTAAAGTATGCAACTAAATTATTATTTTTTTTAAATTGGTAAATAAAATGTTTTGTATGCATGACAAAGAGTTTAATCTTAATTATTAAAATCTAACCCCTTTATTGTTATGCTAGGATTGACTTACTCAGTATTTTATAATACTGATAAAAACCGTTGTTCATTTTTTTTCTATTACAGAGTACGGAGCATGATCATACATTGGGGGATCATTTTGGACATTTAAATTATTTATTATGACTTGCATGAACGGGCCTGTTTAATCCGTGTTTTGGCCATGTCGGCCCTATATTTTAAATTCCGCTGCATAAACTTTATTTCCGCTGCAACTTATTATTATTATCATGTGTGGATGTTATTACACTATATTATTCTTTTTAAGTAATTCCGGACTTGTTTTTAAAACTCTTTTCAATACCCATAGCCTTGCATCTCTTTAGCAAGCTCGGAGAGTTCGTGTCTTGCTAGGGAGGTGTGGCGGTGGCATCCCGGCCTGGGTTACCAAATCCGGGGTGTTACAGGATGGTATCAGAGCCCGGAATATTTTAAAGCTATCATTTTAAAAAGAGCCCCAAATATTTTTAAAATCTATTATTATTATTTTTAAACCATTACTCTTTAAAACCACTATTATTTTAAACTATTATTTTGAGCCCAAGTTTTTGGCCCAATCATTCTACTTACTATTTATTTAAAATCTTAAATATTTTGGAGCCCAAAAATTTTAGCCCAATACCTATATTTTTATTTGAGCCTAAGTATTTATTACTTTTTGCCCAATATAGTGGCCCAAACCTTTTTCCTTATTTCTAGATTATCCATGAGGATAAATTATTTTTAAAACCCATGGATAAATAAATGCATGTATAAATTAAAACTCATTGGGGGATTGCATATGCATACTTGCATAAAGATTTATTAACTTTACATTTGGCATGTTCTAACTTTAACCTACCTTGTCGACATTAGATGGCCTAACCAAACGCGAACGTGATCAACCTTATGATAATACTGATTAACGAGTACCTCGAGTCCCAACAACATATATGTATTTAATAAAGAGATAACAATCAAACAAGGGTACCTTAAAACCCAAAACCCTGAAACCCTAGACCCTGGGGTTTCGAAAGAAAAAAAAATCCACTAATACCGCTTATTAAAAGAAAATCATTGTATAAACCGTCTATTATATTTTCCTTAAAATCTAAATCACTTGTTCTTGCAACAGAATGGCACCGAGAGGGAGACCGCGCGTCCAGCCCATTCCTCCCAATACCAACGAAATACCTAGGCAACCCGACATGCAGATACCAAACGTGGGTGTACACGCTCAGGAAGAGCCAGCAGGCCCTATACCAAACAACATGGGTAATCGCCTACGCACTCTAGAAGATGTTCTCATTGCGCTAGGGAACGCGCAGGTGAACCAGGGCCAAGCAGCTGTGGCACCTCCACCACAGGCTCGCATTAATTACCTAGCCATGGTGAACCCATACCACCCGCCACACTACGCCGGCGAGGAAGACCCTGCAAAACTAGAGGAGTGGATTAGGACCTTCCACAAGTTGTTAAGCGCGGTTAAGTGCCCGGAAGGGGAAAAGGTGCATGTAGCCTCATACTACTTGGGAGGTGAAGCAGACGACTGGTGGCAAGCCACCCAGGGAAAGATACGAGAGGACGATGAGCCCTATTCATGGACTGAAATGATGGAACTGCTCAGGGACCGATTTTACCCCTGAGTACGAAGGCGGCCATGTACGAGGAGTTTTTGTCACTAAGACAAGGCGGGCAGACTGTACAAGAGTATTACACTCGATTCAAAGAGTTGGTGCGCTTCGCACCAAGACTAGTACCGACAGACGTAGAGAAAGCACAAAAATTTGAGATGGGGTTGAACTTGACCATACGGGAAGTGATCACTGGCGTCCATTATCCGGACCTGCAAGCAGTGTATGATCGTGCGGTGGCTGTTGCAAGGGTGCAACAACTGAAGAGGAGGATGAGTGGAGAGTCCAGCCGAGGACCTCAGGGACAAGATAAGAGGAACAAGGATAGCCGATCTGGTAATAATTCTGGAGGAAACAACTTTCGGGGAGGCCTGAACAGACCCCCTCAGAACAACAATAGGGGAAATGATGGGAGAACCTTTTTCCAAGGTAACCCTGTGCCACCACGCCCAAGATGTGGGAGACCTCACTTAACTAGGGGATGCCCCCAACAGGGCGCATGCTACCGGTGTGGTCGATTTGGTCATCGGGTGAATAAGTGCCGGACTCGAATTGAAAACATCACCAAGCGGGAGGACTTGGTTATGGGGCCAGCACAGCCTCGTAATAAAAATGGGCGAAACGGTAACAATCAGGGGTACAGACCCCCTCAAAATCAGAATTTCAACCAAAATCAACGCCTTCCACAGAATCCAAATCAGCAACAGAATCAGAAACCCGAACCGGGATCAGCAGGGCAATCAAGGACGGCCAATGGGGCGGTTGAATGTTATCAACCAAGCAGATGTGCCTATGCGAGGTGACGTGATGGCAGGTACGTTCCATGTTTTAAGTACACCCCTTAAAGTTCTGTTTGACTCAGGAGCTAGTTGTTCGATTATATCGTCAAGAGTCCTACCTGAACTAGATCTACCTAAGTGCGAACTGATTAACTTAGAAATTCAACTACCTTCAGGAGAGGTAGTATCATGCTCTAGACGTTATAACGGAATTCCGATAGTTATCAAGAACATAGAATTCTTCGCAAACTTGGTAGAATTTAATTTAAGGGACTTCGACGTTATACTGGGAATGGATTGGTTGACCCGGTATAAAGCGGTAATAGAATGTCGGAAACAGAAGATCACTCTGTCGAAAGGTAGGGGAAAGGGAGTCATCTTTTACTCTCAACCCCCTAAGAGGAGCAACAAGGTTGTTAACGCTCTCAAGCTTCGTAGCTTAATGCGTAAGGGATACGCGTTGTATGCATGCTACGTTCACAACCTTGAGGCGGAAGAGAGCAAGGTTGACAACATCCCAGTGGTAAGAGAATACCCGGACGTATTTCCTGAAGACATCCCTGGTATGCCACCTGAGAGAGATCTTGAATTCACCATAGATCTCATTCCGGGAACGGAACCTGTTTCAAAGGCTCCTTATCGCATGGCGCCACTGGAAATGAAAGAATTAAAGGAACAACTCGAAGAGTTGTTGGAGAAAGGATACATAAGACCAAGTACGTCCCCGTGGGGAGCACCGGTCTTATTTGTTAAAAAGAAGGACGGAGGACTACGCCTTTGCATCGACTATAGAGGACTCAATCAAGTGACCATCAAGAACAAGTATCCATTACCAAGGATTGAGGACTTATTTGATCAATTGAAGGGGGCGTCGGTGTTCTCAAAGATCGACTTGCGATCCGGTTATCACCAGCTGAGGATTGCGGAGAAGGATATCCCGAAGACGGCATTCCGAACTCGTTATGGACACTACGAGTTCACAGTATTATCCTTTGGGTTAACAAATGCACCTGCAATGTTCATGAACCTCATGAACGATGTATTTAGAGAATTGTTAGATCAATGCGTCGTGGTGTTCATCGACGACATCCTGATCTACTCGAGAAGCGATGAGGAGCATTCCCAACATTTGCACCAAGTGTTAGGGATTTTGCGCAAGAACCAACTCTATGGAAAACTATCCAAATGCGACTTTTGGTTGAAGGAAGTAGCATTCCTTGGGCACATAGTATCCGCCACTGGAGTTTCAGTGGATCAGGCAAAAATTTCGGCGGTGACGGAATGGGTATCGCCAACGAGTCCAACTGAAATACGGAGCTTCCTTGGGCTAGCTGGTTATTATAGGCGATTTGTGAAGGAATTCTCGAAAATCGCACGCCCGTTGACCCAGCTGTTGAAGAAAGGGGTGAAATATGATTGGACCAGTGAGTGTGAGTCCGCGTTTCAAGAACTGAAAAAGCGACTCACCACTACACCCGTATTAGCACTACCATCAGAGAATGGTGACTTCGAGGTTTACAGTGACGCTTCGAAGGAAGGTCTAGGATGCGTTTTGATGCAAAATTCGAGAGTCATTGCATATGCATCGCGTCAATTGAAACCTCATGAAGCGAACTACCCGATACACGACTTGGAGTTGGCGGCAGTCGTGTTCGCTCTGAAAATATGGAGACATTACCTCTATGGGAGAAAGTGTCGGATGTTCACTGACCACAAAAGCCTCAAATACATATTCACTCAAAAGGAGTTAAATCTGAGGCAACGGAGGTGGTTGGAACTAATCAAGGACTATGATCTCGAAATTTCCTACCACGAAGGGAAGGCCAACGTGGTAGCCGATGCCTTAAGCCGGAAGACCCAACATATGGTGAATTCGTTGGTGATTCCGCCGGCATTGTATATGGACTTGGCAAGGTTGAGCTTAGAACTAGTGCATTCGGGCACTGTAAATGAAGTGGTCAACGCAATGGTAGTCGAATCGACCATATTTGACGAGATCAAACTCGCCCAACCGGGCGACGCAAAGTTGGAAAGGATTAAGGAGAACATTGCCAACGGGAAAGCGATAGGATTTTCTATCCATGAGGATGGAAGCATTCGTTTCAAGGGAAGATGGTGTGTACCACAGAAATGCGTGGGGATAAAACAAAGATTGATGGAAGAAGGGCATAACACGCCTTACTCGGTTCACCCTGGAGGCGACAAATTATATAAGGATTTGAGGAAGATTTACTGGTGGCCGAGGATGAAGAATGAAGTGGCAGAATTTGTAGCAAGATGCCTCACGTGCCAAAAGGTCAAAGCCGTGCGACAAAAACCCTTAGGATTGATGCAACCATTGGAAATCCCGAGTTGGAAGTGGGATAGTATCTCGATGGATTTCGTTTCGGGATTACCACGATCACCAAGAGGGATGAATAAGATATGGGTGATTGTCGATAGGCTAATGAAGACAGCCATTTTTATCCCAATGAAGGACACTGGGACCATGGACCAATTAGCAAGAGCGTATATTGACAATGTGGTACGAAGACACGGGGTACCACATAACATTATCTCTGATAGAGACAGTAGATTTGTCTCTCACTTTTGGACCAAGTTACAAGAAGCTCTCGGTACGCAGATTAAGATGAGTACCGCATTCCACCCAATGACGGATGGGCAAACTGAGAGAACCATCCAAACCCTGGAAGACATGCTGAGAGCATGCGTATTGGAGTTTAAGGGAAGTTGGGAAAATCATTTACCCTTAATTGAATTTTCCTACAACAATAGCTACCATACTAGCATCGGCATGGCACCATTCGAGGCATTGTATGGTCGAAGGTGCCGAAGTCCGTTGAGTTTGGAAGGGAGTAATAAGACTGTGGTAGTGGGACCACAACTCGTAGAAGATATGACCCAACAAATCAAAGTGATTCAAGGAAAGATGAAAGCGGCCCAAGACCGACAGAAAAGTTATGCCGATGTGAGACGGCAAGACCTAGAATTTCAAGTTGGAGATAAGGTCATGTTAAAGATATCACCGACGAAGGGGGTTATGCGTTTTGGCAAACGAGGAAAGTTAAGTCCTCGATATACAGGACCTTATGAAATTCTAGAAAAAGTCGGGAATCTAGCATATCGTCTAGCCTTACCGCCACAATTGGCTCGAGTTCACAATGTGTTCCACGTATCACCATTGAAGAAGTATGTGCACGATCCGACCCATGTACTCCAACCGGAAGGAATTGAATTGGATGATGACTTGAGCTACGAGGAAATTCCGGTACGAATACTCGATATGAAGGAGAGAGTAACAAGGAACAAAACCGTCAGAATGGTCAAGGTTCTTTGGTCGAACCATGAAAGTGAAACGGCGACATGGGAGTTAGAAGCCGACATAAAGGAGCGTTACCCTACCCTATTCCAAGACGATGCAACCACAGTTATGGGGACATAACTGAAGTCTTAAGGGGGGGAGGATGTAACGACCCGAATATTTTGTACCCCAAATAAACAAATTCAAATTGTTTTGAACTACGTAATGACTTGATCCCTTCACAGGGTATGTAGGCAACTTGGAAATTTCAATTCTGGGTTCAGTCAAATAATGTCAAACAACAAAACACAATGATTCAATCGCAATCAATCAATGGGTCAATAAGTCGCGCAACTTCGGGGACAAAGTTGATTCTTAAGGAGGGTAGATTGTAATACCCGAGAAATCGCCATCGAAAATTTAAATCCAAAAATAAAGAATTGGATTTAATTATTAAAACCGGAATAATTCCGAGAGAGCGGAATTAATTATTTATCGGAAAATAGCAACTCGAAACGAGTTTATCGAATTGTCCCAACGATCACAAATAATTCCCACATTATGATTTTTATTTATTTATTTATTTATTTTGAAGATAAGAATCTTAATATATATAAATAAAAAAAATAAAATAAAAAAAAAGTTACTGTAGCATGCTACTGTAGCAGTCGGCAATGACGCGTTTTGGGCGACTTTTTTGCCATATTTTGGGTCCCAAACGTGGGAATCTTGATTGACTTCGGGGGGAGCAGATCTTGGACGATATTAGGTGCTCCTAACACCCCATTTCAGCCATAAACACCCAAGTGTCATCCCAAACTCTCCCAAAAACCAAAGCCACAAAGTTCTTACCTTCCGGCGACTTTCCGGCAACTTTCCGGCAACCAAATCCGACCAAGGAAGTGTGTAGATCAAGGATTTGCAGGCTTTGGATTGTTGTTAAGATGTAAATCAATTTTTCTTATTGTTTTAAGATCATAATCAACATTCTAACTTACGGATCTTTACTTGCAAACACGTTCGTGGCCAAAGGAGAAGAAGAACGTGTTGCGTAGATCCGTTCGTGGCGATTTTGGACGAATCGATCGACCCTAGGATGTTCAAGAACTCACTTACTGTAAGTCAATACCTTCCATATCAATATGGGTGGTTTAAGGGCATCCGAAACATTGGATCTAAAACGAAACGTTAAAATCGAACCTAAAAACCCCAATCTACGTGTTTTCTGAAATCCGACCAAAACTCTTACTTCGAGTGTTCAAACCGAAAAACTCAAAACTAAGATTTTGATCCTAAGATCTTAAGCTATACTGTGTAAAAATTTCAGAGATTTTCATCGAGTTTTGATACCCCAAATCGGGTCAGACATATTCTGCATTTTTAAAAAAATTTCAAAAGTTGACAGTTTCCTTAACCGAACTTGATGAGCATATTTCTTTCATTTCTAGTCCGAACTAATCTTTGTGATCTAAACAAAAGTTGTAGGTAATCATGTCTAGTATGTGCATATAAAATTTTAGAATTTTTGGAGTCCATTTGATATGTTAAAAAGTCGAATTGTTGAAAAGTGTCGAATCTGAATCCTGACAGCTTATTGTTTGTGTAGAAAACTTGATTTTTGACATGCTTCCCATTTTTTTTTCCGGAAAACTCGAAACATAAAAGTTGTTCGTTGGGATGTTTTTGAGATACTGTGAAAATTTCAGATCAATCGCCTAAGAAATGGATTTTTAAACTGAAAAGGCGTAAACTGTGGCGTCGAACGGTTTTAAACTTGTGCTATCTTGAAATTTCTAAACAAACGATCGAAATCTTGTTATATGATAAAGTTATATTTTTAAAGATCCCGTTACACTAAAGTTGAAACGATATCGGTTAAATGGATCAAATAAAATTAGGGGGTGAGTGCTCTGCAGGGTGCCCTCCTAACTATTCACTTCGTGCCTTTATGGACGATGGTGACCCCGCGCGAAATATGAGAACTATTGCCAAAACGGCATCTCATTTTGGCCTATCCTCTCGGGTGTATCCGTATGGGTTACCCGAGGCTCGACGGAGTGGTACTGGATATGGCGGATTTGGCTTCGGCCAACGGGCCTACCCTCTCGGGTGTATCCATATGGGTTACCCGAGGCTCGACGGAGTGGTACTGGGTATGGCGGATAGGCTGCGGCCGCCGGGCTACCGGCTAAATGAAAAATGACACTTACGAAATTGGCTGAGGCCGCCGGATCACCGGCTAAATGATACTTATGAAATTGGCTGCGGCCGCTAGATTGCCGGCTAAATTAAATACTGTTGAGACGGTGGCGTAACGGGGGAAAATTAAAAAGCTCAGATTTTATTATTTACTTATTGCACTATTCATGTTTTTAAATCATGTCTTAAATAATTTCCCATGCTTAAATTATTAATTATGAAATTAAATGTGTCTTTAAAGTATGCAACTAAATTATTATTTTTTTTAAATTGGTAAATAAAATGTTTTGTATGCATGACAAAGAGTTTAATCTTAATTATTAAAATCTAACCCCTTTATTGTTATGCTAGGATTGACTTACTCAGTATTTTATAATACTGATAAAAACCGTTGTTCATTTTTTTTCTATTACAGAGTACGGAGCATGATCATACATTGGGGGATCATTTTGGACATTTAAATTATTTATTATGACTTGCATGAACGGGCCTGTTTAACCCGTGTTTTGGCCATGTCGGCCCTATATTTTAAATTCCGCTGTATAAACTTTATTTCCACTGCAACTTATTATTATTATCATGTGTGGATGATATTACACTATATTATTATTTTTAAGTAATTCCGGACTTGTTTTTAAAACTCTTTTCAATACCCATAGCCTTGCATCTCTTTAGCAAGCTCGGAGAGTTCGTGTCTTGCTAGGGAGGTGTGGCGGTAGCATCCCGGCCTGGGTTACCAAATCCGGGTTGTTACAATTTCCACTCTCAAACATTGGTACGATGACAGTGTAGCAAGATTGTTTGTTTAGAAATTGATGGGGTTTGGACGACGGATGATGATACCCTCAAAAATCATGTTATTGCTCATTTCACCAATCAAATTGGTTATGCTACCACTATTACAAGGTCTGTTTGTACGCTTGCACCATTCCCACAGATTTCTAATAGTGAAAGCATAGGTGCATCTGTACACAACAATGAGGTTTCTACAGTTGTTCGGGAGCTAAAGGGCCTTGATGCTTCGGGGTCGGATGGCTTCCCGGCGGAGTTCTACAAGCTTTATTGGTCTTCTATTTGTGCTAAGCTTGACAAGGTCACGCGTGTTTTTATTTGGAAGGATGCTCGAGGCCATGGTATACATCTCGTTGGATGGGACAAAGTTGTTGTGCCTCGTAAAATGGGAGGCTTTGGTGTCTGGAAGAGTCGCGATATTAATATTTCCTTGATTGGTAAGCTTCTCAATGAGGTTATTAAAAGATCACAAAAACCTTGGGTGAATTTGTTTATTGGTAAATATGGTGTTGGCAGCGGCTGCTATCGACAGAGGCCGGGGTCGTCTCCAACTTTCCAGGCTCTTGTTCGAGTCAGTCCCATGCCCATTCCAGGTTTTTGATTACGTTTGGGGAATGGCGGATGTAGTTTTTGGCATGGCTCTTGGCTTCGAGGAGGTCCGATAGCGCCTCAAATCCCTTTTGTTCATGTGTCTGACAGTGAGCTTCGGGTGAAAGATGTGTTTATGGATGGTAGATGGTGTTGGGAAAACCTGGTTACTCTCCTCCCAGCTGCCATTTTAACTTAAATACAGGAGCTTGGACTCGTTATATTACACCCCGAGGCTGTGGATGCTTGGCGTTGGATTGGAAGTGCATCTGGTAAGTATTCTGTGAAGGAAGGTTATAATTGGATTTTACATCAGAGAGATTGTGGACATGAAGATGGTTGTGCTTGGGTCTGGCGCTTGAGAATTCCTGAGAAGATATGCTTATTGGTGTGGCTTATTACTTATAATTCCCGTCATACTAATTCCTTGCGCATGTGTAGAAGTATGGTATCATCCGCTATGTGTGCTATCTGTAAAGCTTGGACATCAACTGCTTGGCAGCATGTTGGGGCCTTCCACATGTTTCTCCTCCAATTCTCAATCAGATGTGGCATCATGGTTCCAAAATATTACCAGGTCTTGGGGCAGCAATCAATGGGCACTCCTTTGGGCCATTTGGAGAGGACAATGCAATTTTTGCTTGGGCGGTGCACAAGTCAATTCTCAGGCTGTTGTTCATGATGCCCGCCAGCTTGGTATGTTTATTGAGTTTGTATATGGGCGGCTGCCTGCTTCCAAGTCGCTCAGGTTGGTTAATTGGAACCCAGATCATTATGTTGGTGTGTTATCACATGTCGATGGCAGTTCCTTGGGAAATCCTGGTCCGGCGGGCTATGGTGGTGTTATACGCACTGGCAATGGGCGTTGGGTGGAGGGTTTCACGGGTTTCGTGGGGGTGGTTGCCATTTTAGTGGCTGAGTTGCAGGGTGTTTGGAATGGTATGTTGACTCTTCATCGACATGGTATTTCTGTGGCTACTTGTTATTCTGATTCTGTTGAGGCGCTACGTTTGTTATCTCGGAGTGTTTCTGGCGAGCATTTGCTTTACCCTTTGGTGCGCTCCATTATGGATTTCATGCAGCAGCATCCCGGTTATCGTTGGTATCATCTTCTTCGTGAGGGGAACACTGTGGCTGATGCCTTGGCCCGGCGTGGTGCAAAATCGGTGGAGTTTTTCACTATTTGGGTGTTTATACCTGATGACGTCCGTCCTTGCCTTGTTGCGGATTCGATGGGGACTTGGTTCCCTCGGTTTTAGGCTACCTGTTCTTATTTCTTGTTGTTTCATTTTTCTTCTATCTTTGCCTCCATTGCTGTAGAGTTTTATAGTCTTTGTAACTCTTTGCCATCGCTTTGTGTCTTTCACCCAAAAAAAAGAAGTGAATGATTGTATTGAATAATAAAACTGTGTATGTAAAATGTATAGAACTACATTGTTAGACCAAGAATAAAATCATACCACAACGTGTACTGGTTTTATTTTTTATTTTTTTGGTTTTTTTATAGATATTTAAAAGTGTTTCAGGACGGTTGTTATTTTTAGATATTTATGTTATAGTTTTTCTATATTGTCTTTTACTTATATAAATACTAACAAATAACCCGTCGAGACTCGACGGGCATAATTATATATTTATATATAATATATATCCTTATATAATGATAATTAATGTATTTTGAGTAATAGAAAAATGTGTAATAATTTTATATATGTTCGAAAGTGAGTGTATATGATAATATAATTTAATTATTTTTAAAACTAACAGAAAAATTGTATTATATTGCATTCTTTAGGTTATGTGGCTTGTCCAGTACAAACATAACAGATCAATAAAAATAAATATTAAGATTTTTATTTAATTTGAAATTTAATTAAAATTAAATAAAATTTAAATATAAGTATTAAGTATAATATGCAATTTTCCTTTACAATTTGCTGAAAATTTCATTGTAAACAACAATTCTTGAGTATTAAGTATCATATTTTGAGTAATGAAAAATGTGTAATGATTTTATATCTATTTCAAAAAGGATATATATGATAATATAATTTAATTATTTTTAAAATTAACTAAGAAATCATATTATACCGGCCTCTTTAGCTTCTGTGGCTTAACAGATCAATAAAAATAATTATTAATATAATATTTTTATTTAGTTTGAAATTTAAATTAAAATAAAATAAAATTTAAATATAAATGTAATACCCTGGAAACAATGGCTTAAATGGAGTGAAATAAGCTACTCATACCAACAAGGTACCTTTCTTTCATGGTAACCATCCTATAAGAACTCCAAAGTTAAGCGTGCTTGCTTTGGGGTAATTCTAGGATGGGTGACCTCCTGGGAACTCTCCCAGGGTGTGCGTGAGTGAGGCCAAAGCGCACTAGAAAGAGCTCATGTTGGTTTGTGGGGACAGCTTTCACTCTGGAGCTGGCAACATCTAGAGTAGCACCCCATCTTTCCGCTTTGCCGAAGATGGGGGTGTTACAGATGGTATCAGAGCCAGACCGCGACCGCGTGCTGTGGTATTCAGGCGCCTAGCGGGGTGAAAGATCCACAAGATGTGGATGGTTGTGGCGTTCACGAGATGTGGATGGCCAAGCGCAACGAGGACGTTGCGATCTTAAGGGGGGAGGAATGTAATACCCCGGAAAAAATGGCTTAAATGGAGTGAAATAAGCTACTCATACTAACAAGGTACATTTCTTTCTTGGTAACCATCCTATAAGAACTCCAAATTTAAGCGTGCTTGCTTTGGGGTAATTCTAGGATGGGTGACCTCCTGGGAAGTCTCCCAGGGTGTGCGTGAGTGAGGCCAAAGCGCACTGGAAAGAGCTCATGTTGGTTTGTGGGGACAGTTTTCACTCTGGAGCCGGCAACATCTAGAGTAGCACCCCGTCTTTCCGCTTCGCCGAAGATGGGGGTGTTACAATAAATATTAAGCATAATATGATGAACTTCCTAACAATTTGCTGAAAATCTCATTCCTGAAAATATCATTGATAGGGGCTAGTATAGTACTATCTTTTAAAATATCTGAATTTAAAGTGGTGCAGTTTATGTTTGTATATGTACTCTTAAAAGTTGTCGCTATAGGATCAGCCGTAGAGTTTATAAGAATATCATCTGGAAAATGTCACACCTAATTGTAGATCTTCAAAATCAATACCGGTCTTACCATCACCTACATTAAGTATCTATTTTGTAAATTTTCTGTTATATAAAAGTTTTATAGTAAACAACATTTCTTGTGGTATCTTGAGTTAATCATTCTTAATTGCATATTAATATTTTGAGCCACATCTTGCTAGTGGCGCGAAATATTGCAACATAACTGTTCATGGCAAAAACTTATTTTGGAAGATAAAGTCCAATATTCTTTAAAGATTAACATTAACTTTTGTTTATAATCGAATCATGAAATTTGGTTAAATCAAGTTGAAATATTCTCAACTTAAATCGAATCATGAATTTGGTTAAATCAGATAGGCTCAGCTTATAATCATTCTACCAATCAAGAATTTTTTACTTTCATAGTTTCTAGAAAGTTAGTTTACCTCAATAATATGATTCCGCATCTTGGTGACTATCAACCTACTTACATAGTTACATTGCATACTTTATTTGATCGATCTATATTTCTAATATGCATGACTATGCAACCCTAAATCAACTCTATTTCATGATTCGATAATCCAGAACAATTTGATCGTGTTTCGATATTATAGTGAAAATAATTCATTGGCATTATCTATGCTTTCATCCTCTTGATAAATATTATTATAACTGATATATATATATTTTTTCATTTGCAGACATGCGTTCCATGATTTAATAATTGATCGTATCAACAATCTCATTGATAGAAATTAGTATAACAATATCTTTAATAATATCTGGATTTGAAGTGGTGCATTTCATATGTGTATAAATACTCTCAACAATTGCCGGTATAGGATCTCCTGTAGAATTCATAAAATTATAACCTGGAAATATCATCTAATTGTACATCTCCAAGATCAATATCAGATTTACAAATTATCATCACCTACATGAAGAATTCATTGTGGAAATTTAAGTCATATATAATTCTCATTGTAAATAACATTTCTTCTAATATCTTGGGTTAATTCATCTTAATTAGATATTAATACTTCGAGTCCCCTCTTTCCAGTACACGAGATATTGCAACATATCACTAACATAGGTAAAAATGATTTTTGAAGATAGAGTCCAACCTTCTTTAAAAAATGACATTAACTTTTTTTAATAGTCATAGTAAAACAAAATACAAGTGTGACTTTTTTCCACTGAAATCGAATGAGGAATTTGGTTAATTTAAACGGGCTCATAATCATTCTACCAATTAAGAATTTTTATTCCAAATAATGGGCTTTCTTTTAATGAGAACAGAGGTTAAATAATTTTATGGGATAAGTTTTTTGCAGGTAGAACCAAATTGAAAATGTGCAATCCTACCTCTTGGAAGGAGTAGGGTGCTATTCCACTGGATACTACATGCAACACAATATCATTTCTCCCACTAATGGCTAAACATATTATTTTCTAGATAAATTATCGATAAATGTCTTGTCAGCTCCACCACGTAAAAAAAAAAATCAACCCTCATCACTATCAACTACATACATTATTTTATTATGAACATTCATCTCCTCATTAATCAACAAAGGTAATGCTTAGCATGATCCACCTTCATTTTTTCCTTATTATAATATGTCTCTTCTAGTATCAATAGACTATCTGTTTCAGACGTTAAAATTTCATTCAGTACCGGTATTTTAGAGAAAATTTTCAAATTTATAAAATTTGCAGCAATTAGCCTTTCAATTTCTAATAAAGTTATATTTATATTTGTTCTTCCGTCAATTGCAAATTTGATAAAATATAGATTAATGAAGTATTTCTTAAAAAATAGATTAAAAAAATAAAATTTCCATCTTTATTTACTAATGGATTATTCGTACTTCAATAACTCTTTATACACCCGATTCTTTTATTTCTAATATGCTTTACGAAAGTAACTAATTTACTCTAAATCAATTATCCATAGAATATGAATTTTCACAATTTTCTTAACAATTATAATTTTTGTATTATTTTAAATATAATAAAATATAAATAAGATTTATACTATTTAGTATATATTTATATACAATTAGAATGATATAATTATAAAATATATTTTTTAACAATTAGCAACTATATAATTGTATATTACTTTTAGTAAATATATAATTGTATACTTTCTCCGTCTCAGTTTAATTGTTACGTTTGACTTTTTGGCACTATTCACTGTTTAAATTTGATTTGAATTTTTATCATAGTTATGTAAGAAAAATATAGTCAAGTGAGATCTTGTTAGATTCGTCTAATCATGTAGTTTTAGTATCAAATTTTTATAATTTTTTTTATCGAACACAATTTAAGTTATTAACCTTTAAAAATGTGTATTGGTATGTGTGTCAGGTGGGTCCGTAACAATTATAATGAGACGGATGTAGTATTACTTTTAGGAGAAGTGACATAATTTTGTAAAAACATGGCCTATATATACATTAATTAATATATACAAATCTTTTCCATACATTCATTAATGTATCTTTTAATAATATTAATTCTATTTACACACTGCGAATTCCATATAAATTTGAAATTTCAAATCTTTAAAAACTGAAAATTATGGGAACATCATATAAATTGGAAATTAAATATCTTTTAAAAACTAAAAATTGGATTTCATATACACATTAATATATCTTTAATATAAATAAATAAATATGTACAATGTATATTTTGATTACATCATTTACCACACCAAAAAAATATATAAAAAACTAAACCTACACAAAATTACCGACATTAGAATATGATCACCATTTTGAAATATAAACACAACATAATTCTTTTTTTTTTGAGAAAAAGGTAATTTATTCCAAAAGAGAGCCGATTACAATCTGTCTTACAACGAGACCCATCCTCCAATCTTTTTAAACACACCACAAAGCACCACATAACTGCGTCGGATCAAAGCATGAATCCATCAAGACACTTCCAACAGAGAGCCAAAATCACTGGACCAAGTGCTTCAGTATGAGAAGAATAAAACTGGAAAGGCAGGGACCTGTTCGGTTGTTTCATTTTCATTTTCCGGCAGCAGAATCAACATTACGACACTTTAGGACATCAGCATTGACAAGGTTTCTTTCCCCTTTTGCTTTTGCTTTCTCCGATTGTATCCCCACTTCCTCGACCTATTGCACATTCAAACTCCCCACATACAGTATCCCATCCAATTTTCCTCAGTATTTGATGCACGTTAGTATATGTATGTGATATATCATAATGACTAACTTATAAACTTACTACAGCACCCCATCTCCCCTACGAAAGTATTCAAGACCAATCAATCAACCAATCAAAGGGACCACAGCTAGAAAAACGGGCCAGGGCAGGGGTGGAGAAAGTTACAATGCGGTAAGGTTATGAAGGTTAGAAGACGAACAAGAAAAGGACACGACGTTCGAAAACCTGGTTATACCAGATGGAGCTTGACAAGAGTACCCAAGCCACACACCATACACCAAAACAAGCTACATACTCTATCCCCACTCTCACACTCAAAGAGAACCAAAAAGCAAAGAGTAATCCTCATCCAACAGAACCCATCGTAACCAAACAACCTGTTCGCAGTACAAGAAGCCGAATCCACAATGAGTACTCTATCTTCTTATTATTTTTCTTTTTTTTTTCTTTTTTTTTTCCTTTTTTTTCAAGATGTTTTCTGAAGCCACTGTTTTTTTTTCTTTTTTTTTTTTTACTCCTACTACATAGCACCTCTTCAGTACAAACCACCACATCTCGTCGGCTGACCATCATCCAAACCACTCAAAACATATTCACAACGTACTATCTCAACCCACTCGAACCCAACATAGACTGCCCAAATTATTTGGAGCACGCATGCTAACTAAGTGTCACCCACTCCAGCCTTCAATATATTATTAAAACTATCTCACTCCCACATTAATTAGCACTCCAAAGCACTTAAAGGCTCCCGCATCACGCTTGTTCCATGGAGGGAATTTTCAATTTAGGAATTTAAGAGTACCTGATCCTTCCACTGGGACTAGGTTCAAGGGCAATGGCAAAGGTGAGTATATGTGTACAACTCCTAGCAAGCTCCAAAGAGAAATAGAAAAGTAGAAGTATAAGGGGTAAGAAGATCCGAAGAGTGGGAACCTGATGCCCTATTCATAGCAAGGCTCAGAAGGGAAATAGGAAAATAGAGGAGGAGAGGGGAGACTGTAATACCCGAGAATTTTCCAACATAAAATAAAACAGTAATTAAATAAATAAATAATAAATAAAATAAATACTATAAATAAATAAACAAAACCAGCAAATAAAAGAAATAAATAAAGATAAGAAAATGAGAAATGAGATTTTTACTTAAAAAGGAATTAAAGGAATTTAATTAAATAAAAGGATGGATAAATGGTACACCAAAACCCGACACTAATGAACTCGAGTATTCGAGTCCAAAACATCCAATTAGACTGAGAATAAAATTAGAGAGAAAGTATGAACCCGAATATACCCCGGAAATCGGAATTCGGGAGCATAGAGGGAGAGAAACCCGAAAGAGAGGCGGAAAAGCACGACGGATCGCACGACCCGCCCGGACCGAAGTCCAGGCGAAGTCGGCGCGGTGGCCGCGCGGTAAAGTGGCTTTAGCGCGCCATGACCGCGCCACCCCACAGATTCGTTTGTTGCGTGAATCTCTCGCCCGAACGCGGATTTTTCGACTTTCGGTTGAACATCTCTCGACTCCAGACTTCTAGGTCGGTTGTGGACGCCCTAGGAATTAAGAATTCTATAAATAAGCCCCTTGGGAGCCCCAAACAAGTTTACAAAACCCTACAATCTTCTATACGTTCGAAACCCTAAATTCGGAGTCGACGGAAAGCACCAAACGGAGGCAGCAGCTTGGACGAAAATCCAAGGTCTCCAAACGTTGTGGTAAGCTCTAGTCCAATAAATCTTTTTACGTTTCTATCCGAAAACGGATTCTAACTTCGATTATTTTCTTTCTACACCCCGTATCGAATCTAGATCGTAGAACCCGACGAACGGAGAGGAGAAACGGTGATCTGGAAGCCACGCCTCCGAACTAAACATCCCCGACGTTCATAGATACTGTAAGTTAACCTTACATGGTTTTGGGAGATTTTAAAACATTCGAAACCTAAAAGATTCAACAAGAACCATAAATCTGTCCGCTTTTGTTTTTCTACCGACGCAACAGATTTGGTGAATTTTTCCGACCCTTTAAACGAACTCAAACGGAAAAACTTAAAACACGAAAAACGTTCCTAAGACTTAGACCTAGCTACTGTAAAAATTTGAGAATTTTTGGAGTTGATTTGATATGTGAAAACCCGTTGAAACCGAACTGTTTGATTCTAGATCTTGAAATCTTGGACAGAACTTAGGAATGATCTTGATCTCGTTTTTGACATAGGATCTAGGCTGTTTTAGATCTTTGGCCAAACATGAAAGTTGTAGATAAATGTCTTAAGATGATCCCTGTCAAATTTCATAAAGTTTGGAGTTGAATTGATATGTTAGAATTTGAAATCTTTAAACTGTGACATGTTAAACTCGGACAGATTTCTTGTTATGCGAAAATTGGCGATTTTGACCTACTTAGGTATCTCGGATTGAAAAAGTTAAAACACGAAAGTTGTAGATCTTGATGTTTCCGAGTCAGATATGAAATTTTGGAATTTGTGGAATTAAATCTGATTTTAGACGAATTTTGGAGTAAACTGTGATTTACCGAAATGAAATTTTGAAATCTTGTTGAAACATGGAATTAACCTTTAGGGTTGAAACGAATTGAGATATTATTTCTAAATTAATACAATGGAAGGCAGATTTTAAAAACTAAATCCCCTTACAAACTTGATAAATTAAAATTAGGGGTGAGTGCTCTGCAGGGTGCCCCCTAACGATTCACTTCGTGCCGTAATGGACGATGGTGACCCCGCGCGCTATACTTGAAATGTGATATTGCCAAAACGGCGAAATATAGAGCCTACACTCTCGTGAATATCCGTATGGGTTTCCCGAGGCTCCGGAGTGGTACTGGGTATGGCTGATACGGCTGCGGCCGCCGGGCTACCGGCTAAACTTGTTGACATCGCGATTCTTATCGTGAAACTTTGAAATACCAAATCGGGAATGTAATGGGGATTCTAAATTAAATTAAACTAGATTAAATGATATTGTTGTCAAATTAAATTATTTAAATGCTTTATTTAAATTATGGCTATTATTTTGAACCATGTGGTATGTGTTGTTAAATGGAGCCTGAGATAAATTATGCTATTGGATATGGATTAGATGAAACTAAATATTATGTTATTATCATGCTTTTGTTAAATTATCAAACTTATGGCTTTTAAACCCTACAGTCATGCATGTGTTAACTTACTCAGCAATTTTGCTGACCAAAACCATTTTTTTTATTCCTTTCTTTACAGAATATGTGGAATGAGCCTGTATGAGCACGAATCATGCATGGGATTTTGGGGATTGTTATTTTGCTTTTAAATTTCGTACTTAGACTATATTATGAACGGGCCTGTTTAACCCGTGTTTTGGCCATGTCGGCCCTTTTTATAATTTCCGCTGCGATACTGTACTAAACTAAATATTTCCGCTGCGCTATGCTATTATTATTTTCGAATTATATTGTATGGGCTATTTCGAATGCTTTAAATGTTTTAAATACTGCAATACCTAGCCTTGCATCTCTTTAGTAAGCTCGGAGAAACCGTGTCTTACTAGGGAGATGTGGCGGTGACATCCCGACCTGGGTGACCAAAAACCGGGGTGTTACAAGTTGGTATCAGAGCCCGGTTATTTTTAAACTATTATTTTTAAACCATTATTATTTTTTTTAAACTATTATTAATATTTTGACTATTATTTTAAATTTTAAAGTATTATTTCCATGGAAGAATTTTTATTCTTTATTTTAAAACCCATGGAAAAATATATGGTGTATTAAATTATTATTGGGGGGAATTATCATTTGCATATGCATGTCGCATCTCTGCTATGAACTTAGCATCTTGGAAACTTGAACTTAGAATCTTGGCGAAACTTGAACTTAGAATCTTGGCGAAACTTGAACTTAGAATCTTGGCGAAACTTGAACTTAGCATCTTGGCGAAACTTGAACTTAGAATCTGGGAAACTCGAACCTAGAATCTTGGCGAATATTAACGTAGATCTCTTGCTTGCGCTAGATGGCTAGTCAAGACATGATGCAGTTGATGGTCAGGATGATGAGTGTTCATCTCGATTCCCACCAAACCCTAGAGCAAATGAAGTACCGTATGGCTCAATTGGAGGCCAATTTACATCACATGGGCAACTTGAGAGAGGCGGATCATCACCGCATAAACCAACTCGAACGCCAAGTCCAAACCCTCACTACACAAAACTTAATACTAAAGGAATACATCGATGCCCACGGGCAAGATTTAAACACTATCTTTGACGACCTACTACCGCCGAGTTCGGAGGAGGAAGATCCGGAGGAAGATCATGCTACCCCACCGGAGGACGTCATGAGACACTAGAGATTCTATTGTTAGATATTATTTTGCTAGGAAAATATTTCTACTTTTGTACTAAAATTTCTTTTGAGGAAATAAAATGCCCGATTTATTTTTTTTAAATCAAAACAAACAAAACAAAATAAAATAAAACCCCGAAGCATACGATGCTTCTTAATCCGAACAAAGCACCACGTGCTAAATTACTGCACACATATACATTCATAGAAATTGCTTAGACTATATGCTAAATTCATCAGTCCTAAACTATCCTATTTGTACCAGAATGGCACCCAGAGGAAGAGGAAGGACTCAAACCGCTCCCCAAACCACCACTGAAACTCCTACTGAGACACTACCAAACGTCACTGAACCAATTCAACCTGAGATGGAACAACCCCAAGGTGCGCGGGATGCCCCCGCACCGAACAATGTGGGCGATCGTCTTAGGACGATAGAGGAAGTGTTGATTGCGCTCGGAAACGCGCAAGTCAACCAGGGTCAAGCTGCGGCGGTACCTCCGCCCCAAGCTCGCCCTAACTACCTGGCGATGGTGAATCCCTACCAGCCGCCCCACTATGCTGGTGAGGAGGATCCAGCTAAACTGGAGGAATGGATCCGGACTTTTGACAAGCTGCTGGGAGCGGTCAAATGTCCGGAAGGAGAGAGGGTACATGTCGCTTCATACTACTTGGGAGGCGAAGCTGACGACTGGTGGCAAGCAACGCAAGCCAAACTGACTGAGGATGACGAGCCTTACTCGTGGATGGAGATGATGGAACTACTCAGGGATCGATTCTATCCCTTGAGTACCAAAGCTGCCATGTACGAAGAATTCCTGTCGTTGAAGCAAGGAAGCCAAACGGTGCAGGAATACTACACCCGCTTCAAGGAGCTGGTGAAGTTCGCACCAAGGCTAGTGCCTACTGATGCGGAGAAGGCACAGAAGTTCGAGATGGGACTGAACCTGTCTGTGCGCGAAGTGATCGCGGGGGTACACTACCCCGATTTGCAAGCCGTATACGATCGCGCTGTAGCGGTAGTACGCGTGCAGCAGCTGAAAAGAAGGGTGAGTGGGGAGTCCAGCAGGGGTCCTCAGGATAAGAGAAGCCGAGACTCAAGAAACAAGAACAACACTGGAAGGAACGAGCAGCGCAGAGGGTCGAATAGGCCCCAACAAAACAACACGGGAAGGAGGTTCAATCAAGAAGATCCGGTACCGCCTTGCCCGCGATGTGGACGACCACATCTGGCAAGGGGATGCCCGCAACAAGGCGCTTGTTACCGATGCGGTCGAATGGGTCACGTTCGACGGGAATGTCGAACTAGGCTCGAGAACATAACGAAGAGGGACGATTTGGTCGCGGGGCAAGAACAGCCTCAAAACCAAAATGGGCGAAATGGCAATAACCAAGGGTACAGAACCCCTCAAAATAGGCCACAAAACCAGAACCAGAACCAACGACCTCCGCCCCCACAGAATCAAAACCAGCAACAAAATCAGCAGCCGAATGCGAATCAGCAGGGCAATCAGGGACGCCCTATGGGGAGGCTGAACGTGGTGAACCAAGCGGACGTGCCTGCGCAAGGAGAAGTGGTGGCAGGTACATTTCACGTTTTGAATACACCCCTTAGAATTTTATTTGATTCCGGAGCTAGTTGCTCAATTATTGCATCAAGGATAGTGCCTGAGTTAGATCTACCTAAGTGCGAGAGAATTAGCTTAGGAATTCAATTGCCTTCTGGAGAAGTAGTGTCTTGCTCTAAACGATATAACGGAATTCCTATAGTGATAAAGAACGTAGAATTCTTCGCGAACTTGGTAGAATTTAACTTAAGAGACTTTGACATCATACTGGGGATGGATTGGCTATCCCAGTATAAAGCGGTGATCGAATGCCAAAAGCAAAAGATCACCTTGTCAAAAAGTAGGGGAAAGAGAGTTATCTTTTACTCTCAGCCCCCTAAGAAAAGTAACAAAATCGTTAGTGCACTTAAACTAAGTAACTTGATGCGTAAGGGGTATGAACTATATGCGTGCTATGTGCACAACCTTGAGGCGGAAGAGAACAATGTTGATAGCATACCAGTGGTAAGAGAATACCCAGACGTGTTCCCTGAAGACGTTCCGGGCATGCCACCTGAGAGAGATATTGAATTCACCATAGATCTCATTCCGGGGACAGAGCCTGTCTCAAAAGCTCCGTACCGGATGGCACCACTGGAAATGAAGGAGTTAAAGGAACAACTCGAGGAGCTATTGGGAAAAGGTTACATAAGACCGAGTACGTCCCCTTGGGGAGCACCGGTTTTGTTTGTCAAGAAGAAAGACGGAGGACTACGTCTTTGCATAGATTACCGAGGACTAAACCAAGTGACCATTAAGAATAAATACCCCCTACCGAGAATAGAGGATCTGTTTGATCAACTGAAGGGAGCTTCAGTATTCTCGAAGATCGATTTGCGATCTGGGTATCATCAATTGAGGATTGCCGAGAAGGACATTCCAAAGACGGCGTTTCGAACACGATATGGCCATTACGAGTTCACAGTGTTATCCTTCGGGTTAACAAATGCTCCGGCCATGTTCATGAATCTTATGAACAACGTGTTCCGAGAATTGTTAGACCAGTGTGTCGTAGTGTTCATTGACGACATCTTGATCTACTCGAAGAGCGAGGAGGAGCATGCGAAGCACTTACATCAAGTGTTGGAAATCTTGCGAAGAAATCAGCTATACGGCAAGCTGTCGAAATGTGACTTCTGGCTGAAAGAAGTGGCATTTCTCGGACACATAGTATCCGCTGATGGAGTATCAGTGGATCCGGCAAAAGTCTCTGCCGTAACTGAATGGGCAACTCCGAAAAGTCCAACGGAAATAAGGAGTTTCCTTGGATTAGCCGGATATTATAGACGATTTGTGAGGGACTTTTCAAGGATTGCACGTCCTTTGACCCAGCTATTAAAGAAAGGAGCGAAATACGAGTGGACCAAAGCATGTGAGACATCGTTTCAAGAGCTGAAGAAACGACTCACAACCACACCCGTATTAACACTACCATCAGAGAATGGTGACTTCGAAGTATATAGCGATGCTTCGAAGGAAGGTTTAGGTTGTGTTTTGATGCAAGACTCGAGAGTCGTAGCCTATGCATCACGCCAACTAAAACCTCACGAGGAAAATTATCCGACACATGACCTGGAGTTGGCAGCGGTCGTTTTCGCTCTAAAGATATGGAGACATTATCTTTATGGGCGGAAGTGTCGAATGTTCACCGACCACAAGAGCTTGAAATATATATTCACTCAAAAGGAGTTGAATTTGAGACAGCGAAGGTGGTTGGAACTTATTAAAGACTACGATTTAGAGATAGCGTACCACGAAGGGAAGGCGAATGTGGTAGCCGATGCCCTAAGTCGGAAAACCCAACACGTGACAAACTCGTTGGTAATTCCGCCGGCATTGTACATGGATTTGGCAAGATTGGAGTTAGAACTTGTGCATCCTGGCACAGTGAGAGAAACGGTCAGTGCCATGGTCGTAGGAACTCCAATATTAGACGAGATTCGACTCGCTCAACCGGGCGATCCGAAACTCGAGAAGATAAAAGGGTATATTGCCGAAGGAAAGGCAATAGGATTTGCTGTCCACGAGGATGGAAGCATCCGTTTCAAAGGTAGATGGTGTGTGCCTCTTAAGTGTGCCGAGTTGAAGCAAAGGTTGATGGAGGAAGGGCACAACACGCCATATTCCGTACATCCCGGAGGTGACAAGCTATACAAAGATCTGAAGAAGATCTATTGGTGGCCGGGAATGAAGAAGGAAGTGGCAAATTTCGTAGCGAGATGTCTCACCTGCCAAAAGGTTAAGGCAGTGCGACATAAACCCTTAGGATTGATGCAACCACTAGAGATTCCAAGTTGGAAGTGGGATAGCATCTCAATGGACTTTGTCTCGGGATTACCCCGATCACCTAAAGGCATGAATAAGATTTGGGTGATTGTGGATAGGCTAACGAAGACAGCCATATTTATCCCAATGAAAGACACGTGGACTATGGACCAATTGGCCCGAGCCTACATTGATAATGTGGTACGACGGCATGGAGTACCACATGATATCATTTCCGATAGAGACAGTAGATTTGTCTCTCATTTCTGGATGGAGTTACAAAAAGCTCTCGGTACTCAAATCAAAATGAGCACCGCATTCCACCCGATGACGGATGGACAAACCGAAAGGACAATCCAAACATTAGAAGACATGCTGAGAGCATGCGTATTGGAGTTCAAAGGAAATTGGGAATCTCATTTACCCTTGATTGAGTTTTCCTATAATAATAGTTACCATGCGAGTATTGGCATGGCACCTTTCGAGGCATTGTATGGACGAAAGTGCCGAAGCCCTTTGAGCTGGGAAGAAAACGATAAGTCCGTGGTAGTGGGACCACAACTTATCGAAGACATGGCTCAACAAATCAAAGTGATCCAAGGGAAGATGAAAGCCGCACAAGACCGTCAAAAGAGTTATGCCGACGTGAGACGACGAGACCTAGAATTTCAAGTGGGAGATAGGGTCATGCTAAAGATATCACCCATGAAGGGGGTGATGCGCTTTGGCAAACGAGGGAAGTTAAGTCCTCGATACATAGGACCTTACGAAATTCTAGAATGAGTCGGAACTCTAGCCTACCGATTGGCTTTACCGCCACACTTAGATAGAGTTCATAATGTCTTCCATGTCTCGCAACTAAAGAAGTATGTGCCGGACCCGACACATGTACTTCAACCGGAGATAATTGAGCTCGATGAAGATTTGACTTACGAAGAAGTCCCAGTGCGTATTCTCGATACTAAGGAACGAGTAACGAGGAACAAAACCGTCAAAATGATCAAGGTTCTTTGGTCAAATCACGAAAGTGAGACGGCAACTTGGGAAGTAGAATCCGATATGAGGGAACGATACCCGACATTGTTCCAAACCGATACCGACACAGTTATGGGGACATAACTGCAATCTTAAGGGGGAGAGGATGTCATACCCCCTAATTTTTCCTAATTTTTCGTGCAATTTTGTAAACTTTTGAACTACGTAATGGCTTGATCCCTTTACCGGGTACGTAGGCAGCTTAGAAGTTTTAATTCTAAGTTCAGTCACAACATAATAAAACAAACACAAGACCTTAGCACGAGACGAGAAAAGCCGAAACACAACTTCGAGGACGAAGTTGATTCTTAAGGAGGGTAGACTGTAATACCCGAGAATTTTCCAACATAAAATAAAACAGTAATTAAATAAATAAATAATAAATAAAATAAATACTATAAATAAATAAACAAAACCAGCAAATAAAAGAAATAAATAAAGATAAGAAAATGAGAAATGAGATTTTTACTTAAAAATGAATTAAAGGAATTTAATTAAATAAAAGGATGGATAAATGGTACACCAAAACCCGACACTAATGAACTCGAGTATTCGAGTCCAAAACATCCAATTAGACTGAGAATAAAATTAGAGAGAAAGTATGAACCCGAATATACCCCGGAAATCGGAATTCGGGAGCATAGAGGGAGAGAAACCCGAAAGAGAGGCGGAAAAGCACGACGGATCGCACGACCCGCCCGGACCGAAGTCCAGGCGAAGTCGGCGCGGTGGCCGCGCGGTAAAGTGGCTTTAGCGCGCCACGACCGCGCCACCCCACAGATTCGTTTGTTGCGTGAATCTCTCGCCCGAACGCGGATTTTTCGACTTTCGGTTGAACATCTCTCGACTCCAGACTTCTAGGTCGGTTGTGGACGCCCTAGGAATTAAGAATTCTATAAATAAGCCCCTTGGGAGCCCCAAACAAGTTTACAAAACCCTACAATCTTCTATACGTTCGAAACCCTAAATTCGGAGTCGACGGAAAGCACCAAACGGAGGCAGCAGCTTGGACGAAAATCCAAGGTCTCCAAACGTTGTGGTAAGCTCTAGTCCAATAAATCTTTTCACGTTTCTATCCGAAAACGGATTCTAACTTCGATTCTTTTCTTTCTACACCCCGTATCGAATCTAGATCGTAGAACCCGACGAACGGAGAGGAGAAACAGTGATCTGGAAGCCACGCCTCCGAACTAAACATCCCCGACGTTCATAGATACTGTAAGTTAACCTTACATGGTTTTGGGAGATTTTAAAACATTCGAAACCTAAAAGATTCAACAAGAACCATAAATCTGTCTGCTTTTGTTTTTCTACCGACGCAACAGATTTGGTGAATTTTTCCGACCCTTTAAACGAACTCAAACGGAAAAACTTAAAACACAAAAAACGTTCCTAAGACTTAGACCTAGCTACTGTAAAAATTTGAGAATTTTTGGAGTTGATTTGATATGTGAAAACCCGTTGAAACCGAACTGTTTGATTCTAGATCTTGAAATCTTGGACAGAACTTAGGAATGATCTTGATCTCGTTTTGGACATAGGATCTAGGCTGTTTTATATCTTTGGCCAAACATGAAAGTTGTAGATAAATGTCTTAAGATGATCCCTGTCAAATTTCATAAAGTTTGGAGTTGAATTGATATGTTAGAATTTGAAATCTTTAAACTGTGACATGTTAAACTCGGACAGATTTCTTGTTATGCGAAAATTGGCGATTTTGACCTACTTAGGTATCTCGGATTGAAAAAATTAAAACACGAAAGTTGTAGATCTTGATGTTTCCGAGTCAGATATGAAATTTTGGAATTTTTGGAATTAAATCTGATTTTAGACGAATTTTGGAGTAAACTGTGATTTACCGAAACGAAATTTTGAAATCTTGTTGAAACATGGAATTAACCTTTAGGGTTGAAACGAATTGAGATATTATTTCTAAATTAATACAATGGAAGGCAGATTTTAAAAACTAAATCCCCTTACAAACTTGATAAATTAAAATTAGGGGTGAGTGCTCTGCAGGGTGCCCCCTAACGATTCACTTCGTGCCGTAATGGACGATGGTGACCCCGCGCGCTATACTTGAAATGTGATATTGCCAAAACGGCGAAATATAGAGCCTACACTCTCGTGAATATCCGTATGGGTTTCCCGAGGCTCCGGAGTGGTACTGGGTATGGCTGATACGGCTGCGGCCGCCGGGCTACCGGCTAAACTTGTTGACATCGCGATTCTTATCGTGAAACTTTGAAATACCAAATCGGGAATGTAATGGGGATTCTAAATTAAATTAAACTAGATTAAATGATATTGTTGTCAAATTAAATTATTTAAATGCTTTATTTAAATTATGGCTATTATTTTGAACCATGTGGTATGTGTTGTTAAATGGAGCCTGAGATAAATTATGCTATTGGATATGGATTAGATGAAACTAAATATTATGTTATTATCATGCTTTTGTTAAATTATCAAACTTATGGCTTTTAAACCCTACAGTCATGCATGTGTTAACTTACTCAGCAATTTTGCTGACCAAAACCATTTTTTTTATTCCTTTCTTTACAGAATATGTGGAATGAGCCTGTATGAGCACGAATCATGCATGGGATTTTGGGGATTGTTATTTTGCTTTTAAATTTCGTACTTAGACTATATTATGAACGGGCCTGTTTAACCCGTGTTTTGGCCATGTCGGCCCTTTTTATAATTTCCGCTGCGATACTGTACTAAACTAAATATTTCCGCTGCGCTATGCTATTATTATTTTCGAATTATATTGTATGGGCTATTTCGAATGCTTTAAATGTTTTAAATACTGCAATACCTAGCCTTGCATCTCTTTAGTAAGCTCGGAGAAACCGTGTCTTACTAGGGAGATGTGGCGGTGACATCCCGACCTGGGTGACCAAAAACCGGGGTGTTACAGAGAGAAGCATAATGGGTGAAAATCCGGAGAGAGGTTTTCCTAGCGCCCTTTTCATAGCCAATACGTTGGTTTGAACCCCAGTAGGTTAAAACGAGAATGCCATAGTAAGATATAAGTTATCAACAGAAACATCACATATGCGTTAAACAAGATTACTTGATGGACAACTCTCACCAAATCCTTTTGGCATCGGCGTTGAGTTAGTAGCAATGGCATACTGCAACCTCCCAGTGTTCAAGCGCAGATTGTGTTCGGTAGCTCGAGACCGTAGCTGTTTCACATCCTTAGTCAACATGTAATCCAAACACAACATAATTCTTAGTTGCTAGTGTAGAACCCCGTCCTAATAGTACTATGGTCCAAAAACTGAAAATGCATATTCATGTCATAATAATCCGATGGTGTAAAAACTCAAAATCTATAAATAAATAATAAATGCAGCAATAAAATCTAAAATAAATAAAATAAAAAATACGAAATAATAAAATCTAAAATAGATAAAATAAAAAAATGCAAAATAATAAAATCTAAAATAAATAAAAAAATACAAAATTTCAAATTTTATCTTTCAAATTTTTTTAAAGGTGAATAAATCTCTAATGAATAAATAAATAAACTTGAAAATCTAAAATTAGTAAATTTAAAAATACAAAATAATATAGATAAAATAATAAATGCAAAATTTCAGATTTAAAATCTTTCAAATATATTTTTGGTGAATTTCAAATCTTTCAAATATATTTAAAAGTGAGTGGGAATTTCATATAAATTGAAAATACCATATATTTCAAAAACTGAAAATTTATAATGAATAAATAAATAAATGTAAAAATCTAAAAATAATTAATTAAAATGCAAAAATCTATAAAAATTAGAAATTTGAAATGGAGACACCCCATTAAATTTAGGATGGGTTGTTCTCTAATGCTTTAATATATATATATATATATATATAGATTACTGGGGATGGAGACTTATCCTAATGGTCGAGTCCCCCGACTCCCAACTTATAGGTTGGGGTTCGATTCCCCACCCGGCCCATATCCCCCTTTATTCCCTTTGTAATTTGTGTGGCATGGGCTCCCACCACCATTTACTAGCTTGTATAGGCTATTCAGCAAAAAAAAAAATATATATTACTCCCTCCGTCCCAGCAAAAACGTCTTATTTGATTTTTTGACACTGTTCATTATTCAACTTTGACTCAATATTATTATAAGTGTATATTTGAAAAAAATAGTCGAGTTCGGTCTTGTTAGATTCATCTAATCGTATATATTTAGAATATATATTTTTAATAATTTTTGGTTCTTTATATTTTGAGATATTAACGATTAAAAATGTGTATTGGATTGTGTGCAGAAATCAAATATGACGTTTTAAGTGGGACGGAGGGAGTATTTAATATTTGAAAAAATAGTCAAGTTCGAACTTGTTAGATTCATCTAATCGTATAGTTTTAGAATATATATTTTTCATAATTTTTGGTTCTATATATTTTGAGATATTAACGATTAAAAATGTACATTGGATTTGTGCAGAAATTAAACGTGACGTTTTAAGTGGGACGGATGGAGTATTTCTTAATAACGAAAGAGTTTAGATTTAGGATAAAAATAAAAATTAATAAGTTAATAATACAAATCTTAATTGACAATTATTTTAAACTAAGAACGGACGGAGTATATTTTAACAAAAAGAAAATTGTGATGTACGGAAGTAGGGTTGCAAACGAATCGAATCGAAGCGAATATCACTGTTTCGTATTCGTATTCGAAAAATATTCGAATATTTGTATTCGATTTTTAAATGAATAAAAAATAATATTCGCATTCGATTCGAAATGAAGATTGTATTATTCGCTTCGAATATTCGATTCGAATATGTTAATACAAGATTCTTTTGTTCAATTCGAATATATTCGATTCGATTCGTAATTATTTGATTAGAAACTATTCGATTCAAAATTCGAAAAAAAAAACCCTCCTAAAAAAATACAAGTTCCAATTCAAATTGAAATTGGCCAACAATGTCGGATCCTAAAAATGGCCTACAATTCAAATTAAAAATATACACTATAAACATAATATTGGGTAAACCGATACTCTGTTTTAATCCTAATCTTATTAGGAACCAAAAAGGCCTACAATGCTTTGAACCTCACTACATGTTCCCTCTTGTATATAAGAAGAAAATAGAAAACAGAAAAAGCTTCCCAGGTTGCTGCTGGTCCAGAGATGGCTTCGGCTCCTTCGAACAGATCCTTTTGGACGTCTCCAAAAGATCAAAGCTCCTCTGTTATGCTCCAAAGGTCCAGGCGCCTTTCTCCTCTTCACGGATCTACAAGAGATGTTAGTAGAACAAAGAAAAACAACAAATGTTATGTAAAAGAGAGTATACCCAGAGATCTAAGTAGATCTATTATTCCTTAGGCGCGGAGCACCCAAATGAGTCACCACTCAACCTAGAACACTAAGCTCCATCGGATCCGGCCTCCAAACACCACTACCGAACTTCCGGCCTCCACAGCTCCGCTTTCGGCCACCACGACGTCGTAGCCCTTCTGTCTCACCACCAACACCCTCAGCCGCTCAATCCCTTCGCCGGAAACCTATTTCCGGCGACCTAGCCACCAAAGCTCTACAAAGAAGAAAGCACTCAGCCCCTTACCGAGCTTCCAACAGCTGGTCTCCCCAACCCATGCAATCCTCACACCGCTCGGCTCTTTGTCACTAAGACTCTCACACACTCAATCACTCAATGGTAGAAGAACCTAACCCTAATAATGGTGTGGAGAAGGTTGAAGAATGGGGATGGAGAAGTCTGGGCGCCGCTGCTCTCAAGAGGGAATGAGAGAAAATATCATAGGGCCTGTTTGGCAAAACAGCTAAATGAAATTAGCTTATTCTAACTAATTTGAACTGAATTAGCTTATTTAAAAAGACAAAATAACTTAAAACAGTGTATTTTAAACCGGGTATTGCTGCCTGCCGCCGTCTGACTGTCTTGCTGGTGGTGCGCCAAGACCTGCTAAGCCAACACCTACTGTCACGCCAGATGTGCCTGAAGGTTTGGTACAAAATGTTGGTCTTGCTGTTGAGGCTACTCAGGCAACTCCGCTGCCTCAAAGAGCTTCACCGTCTGAGAGTGGTAATCATTCTAAGGGTTCAGCGGACGCTAACCCTTCCAGGTTTGTTGTTGTTGGCCATGGAGCTTTACCAAATGAGGTTACTACTCATGGCGATTGGATTATGGTGGCTCGTCCGCCTTGTGGTCGACGTAAGGATAAACAAGTAGTTTCTGGTTCTCCTACTGAAAACATTGATGTCAAAATTCGCCCTCCTCTGGTTGGCAGGACAAATGTTGATTTGAATAAGGATCGTCTGGCAGTGGCAATTGTTCTTAAAGATTCGAAGTTAGTTTTACCTCTGGAATCGTCCCGCCCAACAAGTACTCTAGAAGCAAATGCTCTAGCTGTGGTTACTACAACAGACACTGGCCATTGGATGCAACAGTGGAAGGGTAAGGTGAAACAGGCCCAGCCTTCTCCTGCTGCGGACAAGGCCTCTCGACCGGAATTCTCTGGTATTACTTTTTCGGCCTTGTGCCAGGATGATGCGATGTTGGAGGATGAGACCTACGGGTCGGAGGGTCAGACTTCGATTGAATCTGATCATCATGATTGAATTTTGTGATTTTTGTGTTCTAACATGGAAAGTCCGCGGAAACATGCATAGAAATACACAACGTCATATTGCGGATGTCCTTCGATGATATAGTCCATCAATTCTTTTTCTTATGGAACCGAGGGGTATGTTTGATCGTCTTAGGGTGTTTTTGTATCGACTTAACTATGAGGAGGTTCATATTTTGGAGTGCATTGGGATGGCTGGTGGACTTTGGGTCCTTAAATGGATAGGTACACTATATTCATTAATTGTAGCAAGATTGTTTGTTTGGAAATTGATGGGGTTTGGACGACGGATGATGATACCCTCAAAAATCATGTTATTGCTCATTTCACCAATCAAATTGGTTATGCTACCACTGTTACCAGGTCTGTTTGTACGCTTGCACCATTGCCACAGATTTCTAATGGTGAAAGCATAGGTGCATCTGTACACAACAATGAGGTTTCTACAGCTGTTCGGGAGTTAAAGGGCCCTGCTGCTTCGGGGTCGGATGGCTTCCCGGAGGAGTTCTACAAGCTTTATTGGTCTTCTATCAAGGATGCTGTCGAGGGCTTTGTCAAAAGTGCTGTTAAATCTGGGAGTTTTGATAATTCAGTAGTAGCCACCTTTATATGTTTAATTCCGAAAGTTGATATCCCGACTTCCATTAAACAGTTTCGTCCTATTAGTCTATGCAACGTGTGCTATAAAATTCTGACCAAAGTGTTGATTAACTGTTTGAGGCCGATCTTACAATTTGCTATTGGCCCGTTTCAGTCTGCTTTCCTTCCGGGTCGGGGAACTGCGGGAAATGCAATTATCCTTCAAGAGGTTGTTACTAGATTTCGTTACCTGAGGAGACGCTCTTGGGACTTTCTTCTGAAAGTGGATCTAGAAAGGCATGTGATAATATTCAATGGAACTTTCTTAAGGAATGTCTTTGGGAGTTGGGGCTTCATTTTCAGATTGTTAGAATCATTATGTTCTGTGTTCGTTCACCAACGTATCCAATTTTGTGGAATGGTGTGCCTTTGTCTGCATTCACGCCTGCGAAATGGATTCGACTGGGTGATCCCTTGTCACTGTATTTATTCATTGTGGTGATGGAGAAGCTTTCACGCACAATACTTGATCGGGTGTCAGCTGGTTGTAGGAAACCTTTTTCCATGGGCAGGGATACCTCTCCTATTTCCCATTTAATGTTTGCCGATGATTTATTGTTGTTCTTTCGTGTTGATGCAGATAGTATCAAGTGTATGATGAGTATTATCAGAGTTTGGTATAAAGTCTGGATTAAAAATTAATGCCTCCAAATCTATGGCATTTGCTTCAGCGTCCGTCTCCTCTGTTGCCATTTCCCATATCACTGTTGTATTGAATGTGGAATTCGGGCCAGATTCAGGGAAATACTTGGGATTTCCACTCTTTCATTCTATTGTCCGAGCTCCCAAATTAGAATTCCTTGTTGATAAAGTTCATGCTAATTTGAATTCTTGGAAGATAGACCTTCTTAATAAGGCGGGTCGTATAACTTTGGCGAGGGCGGTCTTGAACGCCATCCCGGCATATATTATGCAAGTGATTTGGCTACCCTCTTCTATTTGTGCTAAGCTTGACAAGGTCACGCGTGTTTTTATTTGGAAGGATGCTCGAGGCCATGGTATACATCTCGTTGGATGGGACAAAGTTGTTGTGCCTCGTAAAATGGGGGGCTTTGGTGTCTGGAAGAGTCGCGATATTAATATTTCCTTGATTGGTAAGCTTCTCAATGAGGTTATTAATAGATCACAAAAACCTTGGGTGAATTTGTTTATTGGTAAATATGGTGTTGGCAGTGACTGCTATCGACAGAGGCCGGGGTCGTCTCCAACTTTCCAGGCTCTTGTTCGAGTCAGTCCCATGCTCATTCCAGGTTTTCGATTACGTTTGGAGAATGGCGGATGTAGTTTTTGGCATGGCTCTTGGCTTCGAGGAGGTCCGATAGCGCCTCAAATCCCTTTTGTTCATGTGTCTGACAGTGAGCTTCGGGTGAAAGATGTGTTTATGGATGGTAGATGGTGTTGGGAAAACCTAGTTACTCTCCTCCCAGCTGCCATTTTAACTTAAATACAGGGGCTTGGAATCGTTATATTACACCCCGAGGCTGTGGATGCTTGGCGTTGGATTGGAAGTGCATCTGGTAAGTATTATGTGAAGGAAGGTTATAATTGGATTTTGCAGCAGAGAGATTGTGGACATGATGATGGTCGTGCTTGGGTCTGGCGCTTGAGAATTCCTGAGAAGATATGCTTATTGGTGTGGCTTATTACCCATAATTCCCGTCATACTAATTCCTTGCGCATGTGTAGAAGTATGGTATCATCCGCTATGTGTGCTATCTATAAAGTTTGGACATCAACTGCTTGGTAGCATGTTGGGGCCTTCCACATGTTTCTCCTCCAATTCTGCATCAGATGTGGCATCATGGTTCCAAAATATTACCAGGTCTTGGGGCAGCAATCAATGGGCGCTCCTTTGGGCCATTTGGAGAGGACAATGCAATTTTTGCTTGGGCGGTGCACAAGTCAATTCTCAGGCCGTTGTTCATGATGCCCGCCAGCTTGGTATGTTTATTGAGTCTGCATATGGGCGGCTGCCTGCTTCCAAGTCGCTCAGGTTGGTTAATTGGAACCCAGATCATTATGTTGGTGTGTTATCACATATCGATGGCAGTTCCTTGGGAAATCCTGGTCCGGCGGGCTATGGTGGTGTTATACGCACTGGCGATGGGCGTTGGGTGGAGGGTTTCTCGGGTTTCGTGGGGGTGGTTGCCATTTTAGTGGCTGAGTTGCAGGGTGTTTGGAATGGTATGTTGACTCTTCATCGACATGGTATTTCTGTGGCTACTTGTTATTTTGATTCTGTTGAGGCGCTACGTTTGTTATCTCGGAGTGTTTCTGGCGAGCATTTGCTTTACCCTTTGGTGCGCTCTATTATGGATTTCATGCAGCAGCATCCCGGTTATTATTGGTATCATCTTCTTCGTGAGGGGAATACTGTGGCTGATGCCTTGGCCCGGCGTGGAGCAAAATCGGTGGAGTTTTTCACTATTTGGGCGTTTCCACCTGATGACGTCCGTCCTTGCCTTGTTGCGGATTCGATGGGGACTTGGTTCCCTCGATTTTAGGCTGCCTGTTCTTATTTCTTGTTGTTTCATTTTTCTTCTATCTTTGCCTCCATTGCTGTAGAGTTTTATAGTCTTTGTAACTCTTTGCCAACGCTTTGTGTCTTTCACCCAAAAAAAAGAAGTGAATGATTGTATTGAATAATAAAACTGTGTATGTAAAATGTATAGAACCACATTGTTAGACCAAGAATAAAATTATACCGCACCGTGTACTCATTTCATTTTTTTTTTTTTGGTTTTTTTTTATAGATATTTAAAAGTGTTTCAGGACAGTTGTTATTTTTAGATATTTATGTTATATTTTTTCTATATTGTCTTTTACTTTATATAAATATTACTGGGGATGTAGACTTATCCTAATGGTCAAGTCCCCCGACTCCCAACTTATAGGTTGGGGGTTCTATTCCCCACCCGGCCCATATCCCCCTTTATTCCCTTTGTAATTTGTGTGGCATGGGCTCCCACCACCATTTCCTAGCTTGTATAGGCTGTTCAGCAAAAAAAAAAATATTACTCCCTTTGTCCCAGCAAAATCGTCTTATTTGATTTTTTTGACACTGTTCATTATTCAACTTTGACTCAATATTATTATAAGTATATATTTAAAAAAATAGTCGAGTTTTGTCTTGTTAGATTCATCTAATCGTATAGTTTTAGAATATATATTTTTCATAATTTTTGGTTCTTTATATTTTGAGATATTAACGATTAAAAATGTGCATTGGATTGTGTGCAGAAATCAAATATGACGTTTTAAGTGGGACGGAGGGAGTATTTAATATTTGAAAAAATAGTCAAGTTCGATCTTGTTAGATTCATCTAATCGTATAGTTTTAGAATATATATTTTTCATAATTTTTGGTTCTATATATTTTGAGATATTTACGATTAAAAATGTACATTGGATTGTGTGCAGAAATTAAACATGACGTTTTAAATGGGACGGATGGAGTATTTCTTAATAACGAAAGAGTTTAGATTTAGGATAAAAATAAAAATTGATAAGTTAATAATACAAATCTTAATTGACAATTATTTTAAACTAAGAATGGACGGAGTATATTTTAACAAAATGAAAATTGTCATGTACGGAAGTAGGGTTGCAAACGAATCGAATCGAAGCGAACATCACTGTTTCGTATTCGTATTCGAAAAATATTCGAATATTCGTATTCGATTTTTAAATGAATAAAAAATAATATTCGCATTCGATTCGAAATGAAGATTGTATTATTCGCTTCGAATATTCGATTCGAATATGTTAATACAAGATTATTTTGTTCAATTCGAATATATTCGATTCGATTCGTAATTATTCGATTAGAAACTATTCGATTCAAATTCGAAAAAAAACCCTCCTAAAAAAATACAAGTTCCAATTCAAATTAAAAATGGCCTACAATGTCGGATCCTAAAAATGGCCTACAATCCAAATTAAAAATATACCCTATAAACATAATATTGGGTAAACCGGTACTCTGTTTTAATCCTAATCTTATTAGGAACCAAAAAGGCCTACAATGCTTTGAATCTCACTACATGTTCCCTCTTGTATATAAGAAGAAAATAGAAAACAGAAAAAGTTTCCCAAGTTGCTGCTGGTCCAGAGATGGCTTCGGCTCCTTCAAACAGATCCTTTTGGACGTCTCCAAAAGATCAAAGCTCCTCCGTTCTGCTCCAAAGGTCCAGACGCCTTTCTCCTCTTCATGGATCTACAAGAGATGTTAGTAGAACAAAGAAAAACAACAAATGCTATGTAAAAGAGAGTATACCCATAGATCTAAGTAGATCTATTATTCCTTAGGCGCGGAGCACCCAAATGAGTCACCACTCAACCTAGAACACTAAGCTCCGTCGGATCCGGCCTCCAAACACCACTACCGAACCGCCGGCTTCCACGACGTCACAGCCCTTCTGTCTCACCACCAACACCCTCAGCCGCTCAATCCCTTCGCCGGAAACCTATTTCCGGCGATCTAGCCACCAAAGCTCTACAAAGAAGAAAGCACTCAGCCCCTTACCGAGCTTCCAACAGCCGGTCTCCCAACCCATGCAATCCTCACACCGCTCGGCTCTTGGTCACTAAGACTCTCACACACTCAATCACTCAATGGTAGAAGAACCTAACCCTAATAATGGTGTGGAGAAGGTTGAAGAATGGGGAGGGAGAAGTCTGGGCGCCGCTGCTCTCAAGAGGGAATGAGAGAAAATATCATAGTGCCTGTTTGGCAAAACAACTAAATGAAATTAGCTTATTCTAACTAATTTGAACTGAATTAGCTTATTTAAAAAGATAAAATAACTTAAAACAGTGTTCAATCAGCTATTTTTGAAACCGCTGCAAATAGCAGCATTTTGTATTTTAGCTTATTCTAGACAAAAAGTTAATCTCGAAATTATCAAACAGCTAATTTTAACTAATTATTACTCATATAATCAGTTAACAGCTAACAGCTAATTCCCAAACAAGGTATATTAGGATTGTTAGCAAAAGTAGCGTGAGGTAGTATTTAAGAAATAGGTAATGGGACTCTGCTATGGATCATGGGCCGAATAATGGGTTGACATTAAATGGGCTATTATTTTTTTTTTGAATAAGACAAATAGGCCAATACTTTTAATACTTCCTCCTTCTCACTATTTTTGTTACGGACCCATCCAGCACGTATGCCGATAGACATTTTTAACGGTTAATAACTTAAATTGTGTACAACGAAAAGTTATAAAAAGTTAATTGTCTAAAACTACAAGATTAAACGAATCTAACAAGATCTCACTTGACTATATTTTTTCTTACATAACTATGATAAAATTCGAATGAAAGTTAAACAGTAAATAGTGTCAAAAAACCATCCGTAACAAATATACTGAGACGGATGTAGTACATAATAATATATATATTATTTTATTAATTATTATAAATATTTAATGGAACGAATTGAATATTGAAATTTTGTATTTATTTGTTTATTTAAATCAAATATATTATATTCGAAATTTCGAATTCGTATTATAAAATTCAGAAATAACAAAATTTCAAGTCCAATCACAAATCACAAATGGAATCAAAATTATTCAAATCACAAATCGAATTAAAATTATTCTATCCGTATGCAATCCTTACGTAAGTACTAAATTGTTGAACATGTAAATGTACTTTTACTCCGAAACAGTGATTACTTAAAATTGGAAAAGATAAATAAAGACGGCGGAGGAGAAAGGAACATGAGGTTCCGATTCAAATCCCCCGTTCCATTGGTGTTGCTCCGGCAGCCGCAAGCGACGGCAGCGGCGATTCATTCGGCCTCCAAAAAGTGCGGAGTCTTTCTCATGTATTTATACAAGCTTTTACCATTTTTTTTTCCGTCAGCCTTCTTGTTTTATTTGCAGTTCTTCATTTGGAATTGCGTTTGACATTGATGGCGTGATACTTCGTGGTTCTACTCCGATTGGGAATTCTGGGAGAGCACTGAGAAGATTATATGACGGTTCTGGTAATTCTCATTTCCCAGTTACTTAATTTGTTATTTTCGCCTTTTGGGGGTGAAATGAAAGTAAATAGCGAAGGAAAAGCACAGACACAGTTGGATGTTTTCCGTAAACGTGATCGGTGGTCATGTATGTGCTATTTCTGTTGTTATCAGTACTATCAAAATAGCACTAGTGTCCTTCGGAATGCATAAAGTGTTTCATGAACAATATGTGGTTACAATATAATGCCTGGACGTTACTCGATATGGAAATTGATTTAAGCATACTCTGGATTACTATTTTCAAGTAATAGTATCATTTTTGTTCACCGGAATTTTATATATTGGAGTTAGAGATTTTGGATACCAAAGACCACATCTCTAAGTTGTTTTGTTGTAGTGTTTAACCATGTCCTATTACACCATGGTTTGTTGTGGGTTGGATAGTTGGGACGGTGTAAAAACATTGAGAGGACTTTTTATTTCCAACATCGTATACTTTCTTTTGTGAAAACCATCACGATCTTAGGAAAATTCTGAAGATAAACATACTTTGTTTGGAGCACTCCAGTATGGATGAACCACTAGGAAATTTGTGGGGTGCAGGCAAGGTGTTGATTTATGTGGCTGGATATGAATCTTGAAGGCACTCTTGTCTAATGACTTTTGGTTGTTGTGGTTGGGTGGTTATTATTGTAATTGAGATATTGTATCATCTAACAGACATTGGCCCCACCTCCAAAAAATGAAATAAAAGTGTGTGACATTATTGCATCTGAATTTTTTTATGCTTATTTCCTTGTAAAACATGCATTTGTACAACTGTTCAGAAATTTTATGCATCTAAAACATCGTTTATATGGTCGACATAGACTAGTTCTTTGAGATTGGGAAACATTTGTAAAATAGGCTGAAATTTCCAGTTAAAGGGAATTAATTGTAGTATAGTCGCATGTTTGACTAGAATCAAGAATATCATTGAAGCCTAGTTCTGCTTGTAGATGCTTAGTCGTAAAAGACACAAAAAGACAAATGATAGTACAGATGGCTTGTTGCGTGCTCTGAATTCGCCTTGGTGAAGGTAATGAATTTATTAATGGGTAGTATATCTAGTAAAATTACTAAAGCCCATCCCTAAAATCTCCCGATTTTGATTTCCAGGGAGTTATTTTTTTTCTAGTATTGCCAGTTTGTGTATTTTTCCTGCATCTATATTTCTTTCATTTTCAATTTTTTTTCATATGGATTAATGGATATTAGCAGACTAGATTAATTGATCGGATATGTTTTGCTATAGATGTGGATATTTCTTATTTGAGATTTCTTAGATTTAGATGGTGAATTAATTTACTAAGTCGGATGTGTTGTTTCCTAGTGTAGTTTTTAGTTTGGGCCATTTTAATTATTACGGAGGATATTATAGTTTTGGCTAGTACTTATCTTGAAGTTTCTATTAATGTTGTGATGATTGAGGTTGTGATTTATTTTATATTTGTAGTATCTATCTATCCATCTTATTATATACTCCCTCCATTTGAAAATAATTCTAACATTTGCATAGTTGTTACTATTCACTGAGTAACTTTGATTCAAATTTTTAACACAATTATACAAGATAAAACATAGTCAATTGGGATCTTGTTAGATTCTTCTAATCGAGTAGTTTTAGAATATCAAATTTTTATATTTTTTACTTTTACACAATTTGAGATATTAAGCGTTAAAAATGTGCATTGGATAACGGGAAACGCAGGAATGTTAAAATTTTTGAAAACGGAGGGAGTATATTATATATATATATATATATATATATATACACATATATATGGCGGATGTGCACCATGCACCATGGCTTGGCACAAGCTTTGTGCCATACCACATTCATTGACTATTACAACTAAGGATTTTAGTGAGCATTGTTCATATGTAGGGATGGAAATGAGACTACGGCAGGGTGGGGAAGCATGGGGCTGCCCCGCCAGTGGAAGGGTGCCCCCACAGGAGCCTCGTATATTTGAGAAGAATAATTAAAAAAAGCAAATATTTAATATTTTAAATTAATAATTAAAATAAAATTTATTTAAAAGTTATTAAAATAACAATAATAATAGTCAACAAAATGAAATTATTAAATTTATAATGCCAAACAACAGTATGATGTATAAAAATATGGTAAGTATACTTTAGAATACATACATTATATACTGGTATAATATTATTATATTATTATGACATACTTTTATGTTATATACACATACATTATATTATTTTGAATAAATTATACTCCCTCTGTTCCACTTAAAATGTCCTGAATCATTTCTGCACACAATCCAATGCACTTTTTTGATCGTTAATATCTCAAAATATATAAACTAAAAATTATGCAAAATATATATTCTAAAACTATACGATTAGACGAATCTAACAAAACCGAACTCGACTATTTTTTTTCAAATATATACTTACATTAATATTGAGTCAAAGTTGAACAATGAACAGTGTCAAAAAGTCAAACATTCTACTGGGACGGAGGGAGTATAAAACTGGGGGCAGGTTGCGGTCAGATACCCTCTCCCTGTGTCCCCTGCCCTGTTTGTGAAACTGGGAAAACCCCTGGCGGCACACTATTTGTTTTTTTGGTACAATCCAGCAAAGATAATAGGCTCTAGAGGGAATAAGGCTATTGTTATTGTTTAAAATCAAAAGTTATTCTATGATGCATTCTTAACAGGTTTTTAATTTTTTTTTCCTTACAGGTTCCTTGAAGATTCCTTTTTTGTTTTTAACAAATGGTAGGTATTCAAAGTTCTCATTCTTTTGATTTAGTGTATTTTTTTTATTTGAGGTTTGAGGTTTAATTTATGAAAAAAGCTGGAGTTTAGTTATAAAGTTGTTGATTATGTTCCAGCAAATTCATTATGCCTTTTCTCAGATTCAAATTTAAATCATACTAAACCTACCTCCACTGTACGTTTATCCATAAATGAATGTAGTATCTTACAACAGACATTGTGATAGAAATTGAAGGGGTGTGTGCTAGAATATATATATTTGTCAATATGTTACTAATAGTTAAATTCATAGAATTATGTGGTCATGCATTGTAGGTGGTGGCATCCCAGAGTCCCAAAGAGCCATTGAGCTTAGCAACCTGCTTGGAGTGGATATCTTACCTTCTCAGGTATTGTTTATACCACATTGTAACACCGTAGTTTTCAAAAAGTGATATAACTGAAATGTTATCACCACACCGCACCACACCTTTCCGAACAGGACATGCGTGACAGTAGAAATACTCGAAGACATGCTAAGGCAAAAGACAAACTGACAAGACTTATGCAGCGGCCATGTTACTAACAGAAAATTAATTGGCTTCCATAAGAAGGAAAAGATTCTCAAAGCATGTTTACTTGAATCAACACATTTAAAAACAGGAAAAGAGAAGAATGTGTTATTTGGAACACTTAAAAACACCCCTTACTTATACACACTGCTGTTAAGTTGTCGCTGTGTGTGGTTCAACAAAGATTATTCCTTTACTGCCAATTTCATACTTTAGATGATCATACAAGATGCTTATCCTTGTCTATTTCTTGTGATTTGTCTTCTCTACTTATAGCCTTGCGAAGGGAATGCTTCTATGATTTTTTATTTTATTCTCAACAGCATGCAATGGTTCATTTGAAAAGTAAATTTCTTTTTGTAGGAACTGATTCGAGGGCGGGGGATTATTTTAAGTCATTATCAACCTTTACATTAAATTGTGCATTATATTTTTATAATTTGGGTTTAAATGATGTGGATTTTATTTGTTTGGTAATTTTCTCTTAAGCCATAATATTTCTTTGAGTATGGTCACACGTCCTGTTTAGAGGGTCTGGCAGGACCAGTTTGTGGTTATTCACCCTATTTTTAAAAAACCTTTAATGGAAGATGTTTCTTAGTGCATTAAGTATGACTACTGTGTCTGTGATCTGGGTGCAGGTGGTGCAAGGTCACTCACCCTTCAGAACTTTGTTAAATAGGTATCACTGTTCTTCTGAAAATGTACTTTTCTATCCACTTCAGCTGATTTTAACTTTTTAATATTACCCTGTTTGCACCCTCTGTGTGTCTGTTTTCATTTGTCCAGTGGCATTTGGAACCTCTGTAATCCTTGTTGCATTCCTCTGGCAATTTAGGAATGTTTTTAATCTTCCAGAATTGCATTAGAACACTTGGTTATCAATAATGTCTACATAAGGCAATTACAGTAATTAATTTTGTGCTTGTTGACTTCCACTGTTAAGCATGATTAGTGAACTTGCCGGTTAAGCATGATTCAGTTTATTCCTTTTCAGATTAATGGGACTTTTGATGATATGATTTTACTGGTGATTCTTTTTGGTCATGTCATGATGTGAATATTTATATATGGATAGATTTTCTTCTGTTCTAGGTTTGAAAATGAATTCATTGTTGCCACGGGAAAAGGTGAACCTGCTGTTGTGATGTCTGAATATGGGTTTAAGTAAGTTATCTCTCTCTCTCTCTTTCTCTCTCTCTCTCTGTGTGTGTGTGTGTGTGTGTGTGTGTGCGCGTGTGTGTGCGCGCGTAGTTATTCTTGAATCAAACATTCCTGCAGGAGAGTTGTCTCCCTAGATGAGTATGCGACACACTTCCACAATATTGATCCTGTAGCCAAATACAAGAAGTGGACTACAATTCAGAAATTGACCTGCCATAGAAATTCTAATATAGCCTCAAGCCAAAGTGATTACTCAAAAAATGTCAAAGCTGTATTTGTTGTTAGTGATCCTGTTGACTGGGGACGAGATATACAGGTATTTTTGCTCACTGAGTCACTGTATCTATATAAAAGGACCAGGAAGATGTATATTTGTTTTCCAAAACTAGCAGCATTTTCTATGTTTTAATGCAACTTAAAAGTAGTACAGCAAAAGCAATAAGACATGGTAGATTTGGCACAAAAAAAAAAATATATCAATATATAATGCCTCTTTTAGCCAACATTTTGAGCCCTATATTTTTTACTCCCGTCTTTGAATAAAGCAACTGACAAAATTTAGGTTCTGTGCGATATTTTGACATCTGGAGGTCTTCCCGGAGTGAGAAATGGGCATCAACCACCTCTTTATTTTGCAGCAGATGATCTACAATACCAGGTTGGGAATAATTGTTACTTCTGAGAGATCTCAGTCCAGCCTTAAAAAAACATCAACAGTGTTAATTACTGAGAATGTCCAATGTTTCAATGTTTTCCAATCTCAGAATTTGTCCAGGCATTTAATTTTATCTGTTGATTGAGGAAATGAGAATAGATACATATTGATGTGGTCGGGATGGATAGAGTCTAAACTGCCAAATTGAATTTATAATGTATTCATTCATCTTATAATTCTTATCATTTTGAGTCAGAAATGGCATTTTGGAAATCATGTGTGTGCTTTGAGCTACTCTTGCTTGTACTGAATTCTCTGGAGTATGATGTACTTTCTTGGATATCTTTCACGTAGTTTTCATTATTCATTGAGAATATGCTGATCATATGCCAACTAACTGCAGGCTGCATTTCCATCAGAACGTCTTGGTATGGGTGCATTCCGAATTGCCCTGGAGAGCGTCTTCAATAGGTACTATTGTGATTTTACAGTATTGAAAGTGTCATGGAAGTTTATTAAATTCTGTGATCAATTTCACCAACAATTGTTTAGCAATCATGAGTAGAGCTTTTGTGTTTTTCTTGGTGCTGCAATTTTGTTTACTTAACCACACATTCTATGGTGACGACTATTCCAAGTGATAATACTATTATATGCAGATTACATTTTTGGATGCTATACCTCCAGACTTTCATACCTGCAATTTCTGCTCGGCTGGCTTTAGGCCTTAACTTCAATTGTTAACTGCTTGATTACATTTGTCAGAATTCATGACAAGCCATTGGAGTACACATCATTTGGGAAGCCAAATCCATTTGTTTTCAAAAACGCAGAAATGATTTTAAGACATCTAGGACATTCCTGCCATGAGTATTTCAGTACCAAAAATGCAGATGCCAATGTACCTTCTTTCAGAACCCTGTATATGATTGGTGATAATCCATCGGTTGATATCAAAGGAGCCCACCAGGTTTCTCTCTCACACGTGTTAATGCACATGCACAAAATCAACTTCTTAAATAGGACATTGGGGATGTTTGGGAGTCAGCGGATCCGCTAGCAGATAGCAGATTCGGAGATAGAACTGTGAGACAATATGCTCTTCCAATATGCTATATGCTGTCAATATGCTGTCATCCAAACAGCCCCATTAGTGATAACAAAAATTTGGAATTGATAGTGTTGAGGTTGTGTCAACTGTATTTGGTGATGAGTTTTGTAAATTGTGTCACAGATGAGGATTAGGAACAAAAAATATGACATCTAAAATATATCTTTTTCCAAATATAGGGCCTGTTTGGGAATTAGCTGTTAGTTGTTAACTGATTATGTGAGTAATTTGAGTAATAAATTAGTTCAAATTAGCTGTTTGGCAGTTTTGTGGTAAAATTTTTGCCTAGAATAAGCTAATTCCAAAATGCTGCTATTTGCTGCGGTTTCAAAAAGAGCTGATTGGACTCTATTTTAAGTTATTTTGTCTTTTTAAATAAGCTAATTTATGTTAAATTGAATAAAATAAGCTAATTTTATTTAGTTTATTTGCCAAACAGGGCCTAGAATTCATAACCATCTATTACTATCACAGTAGATTCTATGCCCAATGTTACAATTTTTATAGTAGCAGCTTCAATCTGAGAGAACTTTATCCTCATATGAGCAGGCAGGGCATCCCTGGTTCTCCATTTTGACAAGGACAGGGGTTTTCAAGCAAAGAGATAACCACACGCAGTATCCGGCTGACATTGTAAGGCTTATGACTTAATATCTGTATAGTTGTTTCTTGTTTGCTGGAATGGCTGCGAATGCTCCTTCTGAGTTTTTCTTGGTTGTACTTGCGATGGTACACACGCCTGGAACCTACATTTGTATGGTGTTATCTGCGGTGGACAAACTAAATAAAATTAGATGATAGATCTAGTGAGTAACTCTACAGTTGTGTGCAGGTTGTTGACACTGTGGAAGAAGCAGTGGAGTTTATACTGAAAAGAGAAGGCATTGTTTTGTCGATCCAACAACAACCCTATTAGTTTCATCGAACATCCCTAGCTTGTTTCGTCCAATCTTTTCTTATCCACGTAAATGTAAATCCAATCGATTATAAACATTCTTGTTCATGTACTTTGTCTGACAAGTAGTGTTCCACGGAATCTTCACTTTTGCAGGATCCTGAATTCTTACAAGTTTGGAATCAAGTATCCATATTGGAATGCCATCCACATGTGCTATAATTTTATGATGTTGTACAAAAAAGACAATGAATAACATTGGATAACCCAAATTGTACGTATCTTTCATTTCTTCCATCTTCTTTGTATGTTCATATTTTTAATCTCAAACAAATTGTTAAAAACATCACTTATTACACACAAAAAAATTGTTAGTCTTGTTATATGAAGTCCAAAGTTTTTTGTTTAGAGAGTTTATGGGAGTCTATATCATCCAAAATTACTAATGTATAACAGTGGGAAGGGGACAAATCTTCTCAGCCTGGATATGGTGGATCCTGGTAGCCTGACTGTTTCATAGCGTGGTAGACATAAGGCTTCACGTGTAAATATGGTCTGGGTCCGCCCGAACAGTGGTTGGTGGAAAGTAAACACCGACGGGTCCTCATTCGGAAATCCGGGTCCGGCCGGGATAGGTGGAGTTATTAGGAATGATAAAGGCGAGGTCATTTATATGCTATCAGACTATATTGGAATAGCTGACTCTACTGAAGCGGAGGTAAAGGCCGTAAGTAGGGTGTGTGAGGCGCTTATACGTGATCAAGGCTTCCCCCTCCCGAGATTGATTTTTGAATGTGACTCTTTAAATGTTGTTAAATGGATTAAGGAGCCACTAAAAATCCCATGGAGATTGAATTCCTTGATTGCCCAAATTTTGACAGTATTTAAATGTGCTGGGGAAGTTAAAATGTCGCATATTCTCAGGGAACGGAACAAGGAGGCTGACAGGTGGGCGAGAAAAGGTTCGGCAGGTGAAGATCTAGTAGAAGGATGGTTCTGACAGGGCAGGGTGAGTCCACTACTGTAATTTGAGCTCTGATGGGGTGGGAGTTTTGGGGATTATAAATCAGAATAACTGCTGTTATATGGACTCGGTTTTGCTGAGAGGAAGGCTTCGCTTGAGGATTTTTTTTGGTATGGTGTAAAAGGAAAAGTGATTTCCGAAATTGTGCTCTAAACTGTTGCTGCAGTATGGCAATTTTAGAAGTGTGTATGCTGGTTGTTTTGTGTGTCTGGTGTGGTGGGGTTAGTTACGTCATTGGCTGTACTGCTGTAGACTGTAGTCATGGTTGCTGGTGTCAGTTGTGATTGTGGCAGAGGAGTGTATTCTTTTGGTTGGAATATTTTTTGTTAAATTTTTGGATGGGAGGGGCGGTGGAGGATTTTGAGATGAGGAGATGGGTTTGGAGTATGTGTCAGTGCACTTGGAATTCTGTGTTACAGCTAATCATCGGTCTCTGGACCTTCCATGGTGGGAACAACACAAAATTTTTTTTTAAAAAAAAAAATGTCATGTTTTCTTTTCAGGTAATTGCTGCTACTGGTATCACGCGGGGACGGATGATGAAGGTATTTCGGGGCGAGGATGTTGCTGGTACTTTGTTTGAGTTAGAGGTTGCTGCGGCGAGAATTGATGCCCGGAGAAGTAAAGCAACTTGAAGCATCATGGCCTATTATGCAGCTTGGTGTAAGACAATTTGGCAAGAAAGACGACTCTGGCATGGAACATTAAGCTACAGACATGCTAAACCGGCGAGATCTGTGCCCTAGTTGTCCCTGATTCGTGTGTATGCGGGGGTCATTTTGGGAATTCTTGAGCTTGTTTCAAACTTTCATGTTGAGCTTGCATACTTTCAATTCAATGCATCGAAATCGAATTGGGCGCTAGGATGAACCATCTTTGTCCTTTCCAACAACAGCTTTTTCCTATAACCTTGTAAGCTGTGACTTGAGCCAAATTGACATTCCCTTTCCTCCCTTATATATGCGAATTAAAACCTGTATCATCAGTCTCCCCCTGGTTAGCCATTTCAGACATCCTGGGGAACTTTGGAGTTGCCTGTTAATGTTCATACGATAATTCTACTGTTGTTGCAAATTTGGTGTCGGAAGTTTTGCGGAGATCGAATGTTTGAAATAGTGGGAGGGTGTGATTTTATATGGCAGGAAACGGAAGGAAATATAACTGGTATTTTGGGTGGTGGTAGAAATTTTTGGGGTTATGTTTCTCTTCATTCTGGTATTGGTAGTTGGTTACTTCAGAGAAAAAAAAAAAAAAAAAAAAAAAAAAAAAAGTTTGTAAAAAGATGATTGATATATTCAAAAAAAAAATTAGAATATAACAATTAGAAAAAGGTGATTGGTTTTGTCAGATTGTATAAGGGTGGATTCAATGAGGCAGGTATAAGGGTTGTTTAGTGAGGTTGGAATTTAGTTGGAGTGTTCAGTGTTGAGTAGGAGCTTTCATGGGTTTGTTTCTTGGTTGTTAGAAGGGTGGGTTATCTCTTGCTGATTTCTTTTCCAGGCAACATGATTTTGAATTTTCATATGAGCTTTTTCAGATAGCTCCCCAATTCCCTTTTGTCTATTATCCATCCACTTATTCATTGTCTTGGCCCTGTTTTAGTTCATCTTTAGACCCTTTGTTTCGATCTATTGGACTTGAATTTAATCTGCAGGGGAGATGTGATGTTTGAAACAAGTGTATGGGACTGCAATTGAGATACACCATCCGAGAGTTTTCACCGACCAGGGAGTTTGAGGAGTGGATCCGATTGATGGGGTAGTTTTTGTTTCCGAACCAAAGATGTCTGCATTCTGTGCTGCTTGCTGCTTACTGCTTACTGCGAATCATTGATCTTGATATAATGAGTTTGGATTCCTGTGTAATGGCGACAGAGTGTAGGAGCGGATGTGAAAAGTGAAGAGTTCTGCGGGTTGCTATTTTTGGTGGCATGACTAGTACTTAACCATTTGGTGTTCAAGTTTAGCTTATAGTGTTTGTTGTAGTTTAATTTCTTCCCTGGTGAAGAAGTGTTGTAGGCTGAAGATGGGGTAGACTTTCATTTTGTTTGTTTGGAGGTGTGCTCCTAAACTGCTAAATTTCGGTTGGTTCCTACCGTATGGAATAATATTAACTTTCCCTCGAAAAAAAAAAACAAAGGAAAAGAATAAAGTATGAATAATCAAATTCTCAACCATAAGAATAAAAGTCAAGTGGTGTTAATTCTATTAAGTGGTTTCTTAACATGTCACTAATGATTATGTCGTGGAAATATATGGAACATGTTGCTTCAATGAATTAGACTTCGTCATTGAAATAAGCTAAATTTCATTGATGCAATGCACTTTTTTACCGCGATTCTCATTTCATTCTCATCAGGCCCGGTTAACAGCCTGTGCAACCTGACCTATAGCTATTAACAAGTCCCAAAAATTGGGGGCCATTTTTTAAAAAAAAAAATTTATTTTATTGATAAAGTATTTTTTTTGTTTTTAAAAAACTTATTAACTTTTGAGCCCAAAATTTGTAAATGATCTAAGAATAAAATAAAGTGTGAATTTGCTTCTTAAAAAATTAGAGTTAAATGTTTTTTTCAGGCCACCGTAGTCATTTCCATTTTTGTGCCATTAATTGTTCATATTATGGTTTTCGGCTATCACAGAGCATTTTGGCCGAATGTATGGCCAATTTGACCAAATCAACGCCCAAACGGGTCGCGTGTGTTGCACTTTCCACGCGATGACCTAAAAGTGGAAATGCTCTCCTTCTGATGGCCAATTTTAGTTTTTTTTTTTTTTTTTTTGCATGGAGAGTGCAGCGCACGCTGCCTCTAGGGGCGTTGACTTAGTCAAATTGGCCATAAATTCGAATCAAATGTCCTGTGATGGCCGAAAACCATAATAGGAACAATTGATGGTCAAAAAATGGAAATGATTCCTTGTAGTAGCCTAAAAAATATTTAACTCTAGAAAAGAGTTAAATATTTTTTTATTTTTGACCAAGTACAAATGACTCTTTCTAGTAGAAAGTTAATTTTTTTTTTCTTTTGTACTTTCTTTCACTTTTACTCATTTATAAGGAATTATGGACGTTGATTGGCAAACTTCCTGGTTAATTTTTTACGTTTTAATTTTTATTATTATTATTATTATTATTATTATTATTATTATTAAAATAGTATTAGATTTGATAAGGTGACCTAAAATTTTTATTGAAACAGGGCCACTGAAAATAATTAGATGGCTTTGTTATAATGCTCAATATTGTAAGAAAATGATGTGTCTTTAGCTTTTTTTTATAAAAAATATTGTAATGCCTTTAGAAATTCATTATAAAATTAGTTTGAAAAATTCATTCTTTAAAAAATTTGTAATGCCTTAGAGAGGAATTAAAAATTTGTCTTGCAAAAACTATTTTCTAAAAAATTTATAATGTTTTTTTAAGTGCCGAAGCCATAGAAAGGGTGGTGGACTGGTGGGAGTCAATGTCATACAAATTAAAAATGGATAAAGGGGAGGGATAGAAGGCTGGGTGGGGAATCGAACCCCCTACCCTAATGTTTTTTTTTTTGGTAAACATTGATACTAATGTGTTGGCAAATATATGTGGAAGCCCCAACCCTAAATCGTTTTGAAAAGTCATTACAAATTTGTGATACTAAATGTAATTTTTTTTTCTAAAAAAATTGTAATACATTTGAAAAGCATAATAAATTTGTGTTACTAAAATAATTTTATTTTCTTTTTAAAAAAATTGTAATGCTTTGAAAAGGCAATACAAATGTGTGTTGCTAACCAAACACAGTTTGCCGGAGTGACGTGGGGCTCTGGCAGCTTAAGCAAATGTCTCGGATTCGGGGCTTTGTGTATGCAAAATTCTGCTTTGGGAGAGGTAACCTTCAATGCCTGCCAGATCCTTGAGGGATTAGTTTTGGGTCTAACGTGACCTGGGGATATCCGGTATACGCCAAAAAAAATTTGTGTTGCTAAAGTCATATTTTTAAAAAAAAAAAACACAATTAATGCTTTTAGGATTCGTTAAAATTTGTGTTATTTATTTATTTGTTAACCGTCGGGCCGACAATTGATATGAAAATTAAGTATAAATTGTCGATGGGGCTCAAAACCCTTGACAAAAAAATTCAAGTGTATTGGAGTACTATTAATTAATTAAAGAAAGTTAAATGTAATGTTTAGGGTTAGTTTTTAAAAACTTGCTCATATTTTTTTGGTACACAGAAGGCTAGAGAAAATGAGGAAAAATGGGTTTAATCCTCATTCAGGCCAATGGTTTATTATTCCTTTGTAATTTCAATGTGCGCGGTGGCTATCTAGTATCTACGTTCACTACGCACTTGCTAAACACACATCATTATATGAATTTTGAAAAAGACATTCGCGTGACTTTACTCAATGCATATCATCCCCAAATTAAAAAATTCATCATATTACTAATACACACCATAGACATATACTTCCTTCGTTCCTAATTAATTGACACGGATGGTGTTTTGTCATTGTTTATAGAGTAACTTTGATTTTTTTTTCATATAATTATATAAGATAAAATATAGTCAATTGAGATCTTGTTGGATTCGTCTCATCGCATAGATTTAGAATATCAAATTTTTATAATTTTTCCTCATATGAAATTTGAGTTATTAAGAATTAAAAATGTGTATTGGATTGCGTGAAATGTGGGTCCGTGGCAATTAAAAAAGAACAAAGAAAGTACTATTATACCCTTATAATTATTTATTAAAAATAAACAATATTTACTAGCCAACGCACTAACACTTTACTAAATACACACCAACAATTATTTATTGAATGTACAACTACGTTCGAAAATATTTCTCAAACGCATGCACTTTGTTCGAAGTTTTTACACGCCACTTTCCTTATTCGGTGTTTTTTCCTCGAACATGGCGTTTCGGGTCAGAATAATTTTTTGAACGGACATTCAGGATCACATCAAGCGCAGTGAATAACGGGAGGTACGTCGTGTTCATTTAGGTAACAATGCCACCAACACTACATTGTAAGTGCTAACAACCAAGAGTCCCATTCCGACAAGTAGAACCAAGCATACGTTGTAAAAGCATCCCTGTAATCCGTACTAATATAACTTGTGTTTATCTTATTTTCAAATTGGATTTTCAATTACAAGTGTTGCGCTCCATTTTATAGATATGATGTACACTCTGCAATAAGAACAAACTTATAATATTATGTCACATGTATGTGCAGGAACCAATCCTTAACACGATGCGAACAAGAGCAAAAAATTTGAATTGCAAAGTGCTTACCATGTCTTTCGGCCGATTTCTCATTCGACATATCCACTTGTAGAACACTTTAATGCATTTTTTCATTATTTGGCTTGGATTTGAGTGATATTTAGTGTAAGATAATTCTTAAGAGTTAGAATGGAGAAAAGAGGGAAGAATGTAAAGATGATATGAGATTTAGGGTTTATACATAATGTGTATTTAGCAATTTGGTGGGATAAGTTTAGAATTATGGAGATTTAAATATTGGTTTTTGAGTTACTTTTTTTAAAAAAAAAATAGAAGGGTTATTTTAAGAACACAAAAATAGACCAACATCAGTTGGATTGAGTGGATTGAAGCTTTAGTCGCTTAAGAAAGGTCTTAGGTTCGAGCTTTGTGTATGCAAAAAAAACTGCTTTGAGAGGCGCCCTTAATTGCCCATGCTCATTGAGGAATTAGTCTTGGGTCCAATGTGGCCTGAGGATATCCAGCAATTCACAAAATAAAAAAGAACACAAAAATATGATGGCATAGTCGCATAGACGCGAGTCTTTGTCTTGTGCAGGGGTGGAAAATGGGCTAGGCCCAGGCTTGAATGACCTAGCTTGAACGGCCTAGGCCTGTGTCGATTTTTCAAGGTCCGAGCCTGGCTTATTACATTTGAGAGACATATCTTATAGGCCAAAGCCTGGTCTATTTATTTAAATACGTCAGTTTTTAAGCATTTTAAAAGCCTGATTAATCCTATTTCAAAATTAAGCTAAGATCTTTTAGTATATGGCTGGATGTAATCATAAGATTTGAAAACATGAATTTGTGCATTTGGACAAGTCGATATCCATTATCCGCAACTATCTAGAAACTTATAAATGTTTTAAAAATTTATAAAAGATCAAATTAATATTATTCCTACATAAATAATAATAATTACACCACATATTCCTATACAGTAAATATAAACGATTAATAACAATGATAAATAGGCCGGTTTGGTAGGTCTAATAGGCTTTTTATAAAACCTGGCCTGAGCTTATTTAACTAAATAAGCTTTCAAAATAGTCTGAGTCTGTCCTGTTTATGAAAAAAGGTTGGCCTGACCTGACCTTCGGTAGGCTAGCCCATAGACTCATGTTGGCTAGTCTCGCCTATTCCCACCCCTAGTGATGTGTACATAATAGGGGTGATATTGTAATTTCCCCCTCTCCAGTGATCTACAGTACTGTTCCGTATATAAGTACTAAAAGTCGCTAGATGATTTTATTTTTACAAAAACGACTTTCGTCGAAACCTACCAAACCGGAGAGAAATCCAAAGTAGAGAAACAACCATAGAATAGAAGCTCTTGTTCTTGGTTCCAACCACTGCGGCACTCAGTTGGATTTAATTTCAATTGCTTCTCTCACTCCCAGTTACGCAAAAATCCAAAATTTGAAATTTTGGGCACGCCGAATCGGAGAGGGCCCTTCAATTCACTCGGGGAGGGTCTCAATTGCAAGAGGAAGAAGCCATGGACGATTACACCAGGGAAATGATGGATTTGAAAACCCTTGTCACTCGCACTCTCGAGAAGAAAGGAGTGCTCGCCAAGATCCGTGTTGGTTACCGTTAATCTCGGTGTTCTTTTTGGCTTTGTTGAATTTATTTATTGCTTTGCTATCTTTCGTGCATTTTTGTGCGTCTGTGTTATGGGATTTGGGGAGTTTTGAATTGCGGAGGGGATAACATCCTAGGAGATCGGATGATTTGGAGTGATCTATTGATGAGTTTATGTTAATTTGTTGAAGAAAAAGTTGGAGGAACCTCGTCGGCGCCTGTTATTAATGGTTTATTTATATATGTAAATGTAGATATTTGTTGTTCATTTCAATTTTGAACAGACTGGAAAATTAAATTAAGGATTTCACACTTGCATTGCATGACAGGTTTAGTTTTTCCCTGAGATAACTCAAAATTTCCAGTTTTAATTGTAATTGCAATTGAAATTGTTGCTGAATGTGTATCCGTGGTATTCATGTTTTTGCCTCCATATATGATATATTGGATAGTTCCATTTGGGGAATGAATGTTCTAATTTTCATGGTTAATAGGCCGAGTTGAGAGCTAGTGTGTTTGAAGCAATAGAAGAAGAGGATAGAGTGATAGAGAAAGATGAGGGATTGCCTCCTGCACTTTTGGGTAGCTGTAATGATCGTGCGAAGCAGCTCCACAATTCCCCTTCAGGTGATTTAGTTTTGGCCCTTCTTGTTAATTTTCTGTCTATACACATATCAATGTGTATATTCTATTGGTTTTGCTCTTGGTGACCCTTGTTATAGGTCTCCCATCTTATCACACAATCTTTTCTCGTTCCCAGATAATTTGAGTTAAATATGAAACATGTAGTTTCTTTAACAAAAAGTAAAGATAATGGAATGGATCAGTTGAAAATGGGATGAGGGAAATATGAGAGAATGAGTGTAAAGGTTAAGAAGACAGAAAGCTAGCCCCTTGATTCATGCTTTTCACAGTAGCTTTTATTTGGAAAAAAAAAATTGTTCTTTATTTTATATTGGCCCGGCCCCAGATCCCTGATTTAATGCCATCCTTTTGGGCTATCTATAACAGTTGCAGAACTTCAGTTTAGTGCAACATAAATGAGTACATTTGTAGTTTCTAAGAATGTTTAAGCTCTGTGAGATTTCTTTGAGCTAATATGATTCTCTCCTTCTTTGTGAGATTACAGGAAGGCTTCTAACTGCGTTGGTGTGTGAATACCTGGATTGGGCTCAATTAAATCATACTTTGAAAGTCTACTTACCAGAGTGTAATTTGGTACTTCCCTACTTGGTGCTGTGCTGTGTATTCTGTTTTCTTAGTAAGGTTTACATACACATAATATATGTTTTTGTCTTTCATTATCTTATCTTATCTTGTTTTTTATTTTTAAATTCAGGCCAAGGATTCCTGGAAATCTGAGTTGAAAGAATTTAGCAGTAAGAATGGGTATGACCTGAATCAGAATGGAGACAGCGGACCTTTACTTTTGGATGTTCTAGAGGGTTTCTTGAAGTATGAGGTCTGATTGGATGCTGTAGTTTTTCTTTGTTGCTATATTGCATTTCTATTAATATTTCTGGGATTGCTCTCTATAAATGTAAATAGTATGCTGGTATGTAGTTGCTGCAGCATGATATTTTTGAAAACTTTTTGGATTCTAATTGATTAAAATATATGCAACTTGGTGTTCATCAATTGGCTATTCTGTTACAAGTTTGTGGCTTTCTGATACTCCCTCCCTCTCACTTAAAATGTCATGTTTGATTTCCGCTCACAATTCAATGCACTTTTTTAATCATTAATATCTCAAAATATATACAAGTAAAAATTATGTAAAAATTATATTCTAAAACTATACGATTAACGAATCTAACAAGACCGAAATCGACTATTTTTTTCCAAATATATACTTGCAATAGTATTGGGTCAAAGTTGAACAATGAACAATGTCAAAAAGTCAAACAGGACGTTTATGCTGTGAAGGAGGGAGTATTTCTCATGCCCCTAAGTGCTTTTATTATATCGTCCGCAACACCGAAGAGATTAAAATTGCTATGATTCTACCCCCATTGGGTATTCAATTATCTTGTATATTATTTATAATTTTTCTAAGTTACATATTAGTATTCGAGGTCATCATCTATCCCTGGAACTTTTTATATGGTCTTGCAGAATCTTTCTCAAGGGAGGGGGAGCAACAGGAGATTCACTGCTGCAGATGCTGAATCTCTATCTAACTTGGAAGGTCGAAACACAAGAAGAGCACCACCATCAGTTGCTGGGGGTTTACCTCCATTAGGAAGGTGCATTATCAATGCGGATACTGTTTTTGTTTCTTCTTTTGAACTTGATTTAGAATTTCAGCCTTTAACTCTTATTTCATGTGATGCTTATTGCAGGCCAGGTTCTGTTTCATCTGGTAAGTTTTAAAACACTCCTGAGTTGGTTCAGCAGCATTGTTTAGAAATATTTTTGTATTTCTGATTGTCAAAATTTTCAGATCGTCGAGCAGGGTCTTCCACGTCTGGCTATAGGAAAGAGGAATACAATTGGAGATATGATAGTGATGAACTTCCAGAAGACATGGTCCGTGCTGCATCTGCCTTGGAAAATTTGCAGTTGGATAGGAAAGCCCGTAACCTAACCACTTCTTGGAGGTTCGTTTATCAATTTTGATATTATTGTACTCTATGTTTTCCTTTGTTCCTGCTGCCACGTTGACTTATGATAGAGCGCCATGGTGTGTAGTTTATAATAATCAAATATGTATATTCTACTGTTAATTTTCACAATTTAAAAAAGGAAAATATCTTACAAGTAGAATAATGGCCACTGTATTTGGTCAAACACACACAAAGCACATGCCACAAGTGTGCTGAGGTGAATTCGTGTGCGTATTGGAGCAACGGGTCGTGTGCCTAATCAGGATGTTTCTGTCAATAAATAGAACTTATCGACTTCCATAGAAAAAGAAAATAAATATGTTGGGACTAGGGACTAGGGAGCTTTGCCCATTTGATCAAATTGAAATGGGTTTGAATTTGAAGCTTAAAATCTATATGAGAAAGTGCTTAACTCATCAAGATTAAGGTCAAAGTGATAGAGACCACCATTTGTTGTGGTCTCACATGGTCGGATCCATTGAAAACTACATGACCATACTGCCCAGACACAATCCAATAATGTAAAACCTGAAAGTAATTGCCTCTACTTGATCAGGTTATTGGACAGGACTGATTGATCTCAATTGCCATAATATATAATCTGGATGGCAGATGGACACTCACTTTATAGTAAACTTGTGCTTAATTTTGCTTTGTACAAATACCACATCCATTTCCTAATAGTATTAATTTATTGTAATCAATAAAATACCTTATTGGATGCTTCCAAGTTACGATGCAACCTTACTTTGCTCTCACCCAAGTTCTAGGAAAAATAGTGAGCCAATGAATTGTGAATTGACACAAATGAAATTGAATGACCTGTAGGAAACAAGCGCACTGTCTTTTAGGGTTTGATAGTCTTTATTTTAGTTTGTTGAGAGATTCAGAAAGTGTGTGTATACATATACCAGTTTATATTATTAGCTTTTATGTGTTCTTGATGTATATATGGTGTATCAAATATCGATATCACTGGTTTGAAATATGCTTTGATCTTGGGGGCACATATAGAATGTTTATTTCTCAGCCATTGTTTTGTTAAATTGTTTACAGGCATGCTGGGGATGGGGTGCCCGAGGATGCCAATTGAGTAGACCATATGTAGACATATGTATGATCTTTGACTTAATTAGTCTCGTTTATTCTGTACTGATCTTATGTTGTGATATACTCTGCAATAGGATTGAATTTTTATTTTATTTTATTTTATTTTTTTTGCGCAAGATGGACATGTACTTTTCATTTAGTCATTATTCCTTAAAGCTAGCTGGCTTTTGCTTCATCAGTTTGCCTTAATCTGGATTCTATTTGGTTTTCACTTACGCGGTTTAGCATTGTGGAACTGATTTATGTAGATTGTTTTTAGGAGGTGTATAATCACGGGTTATTGAGCAGCTGCAATGAATGAAGCTATGTTATTGAGTGCTTTATAATAGCAAACGAGAAACAGGTTATTTGGATTGGGGATTGTTTCTGCAGTTTGAAACTCCCCATGATGATACGTTTGCTGATTGCTAAATTTATTTCAATACTTGTTAAATCAACATGAATGGTATTGCAGACGCCCTGTGCTCATTACCCCAAATTTGCCAAATAGTTAACCATACTATTGTGTCCATTCCTGTCTAAGGTCCTGAACGCAGTAGATTGTCCCAGCGTATGGTGAGTGGTAGGCTGGTACCAAACTCAAACTCCATTTATGACAATCATAAGCTCAGTCTCTCCCACATTTTGGAAAAAAAGCGATTTTCAGTTTACCCAAAGCCAGGAAATCCCAGCCCCAATCCGTGAATTGATTCAATGAGTTGTGGCACAATTCATTCAATTCATTGCTCATTTGGTGTGGAGTTTGAAAAGTTAAATAAAAGTTGGGGAAAAGTGTTCAAGGTTTATAATTAGTTCAGAATTTAAAGGTTAAAATTTAACTACTTGGACAAGTTTTTGAATGAAATTTACTGTTTGGCTTTCCTTACTAACAAAAAAAATAAATTTAACAGTTACGAAAATTAGTTTTGATTGTATATGAGTTTGACGGAATAATTGCCAAAAACGTCCGTTTTCTTATCGTTTTTGTCCAATCCGTCCCCTTCGAATTTTTGGCCCCTATTAGTCCTTTTCGTTTGTTAATTAAAACCAAATCCGTCCTAAACTCACTAATCCAAGTCAATTAGAGATTTAATGAGAAAATTTGCCAAAAACGTTCATTTTCTTGTCGTTTTGTCCGAATCCGTCCTCTACAACCCTTACAAATAATTGATTTCCAATTGTTTTGATAATTGCATTAAATATATTCTACTTTTGTCTGTTACTATATTTTATTCTTTTTTATTATTATTATTACAGTCTACATTATAATGTCACAACTACAAGTAAGATATTTTTAATGCATATCATATTTCAATGTCAAATATCTCATCAACGTCTTTCTTAAAAATAAAAATGTATGGCAAACGAATGACACTAAATCTTACTCACTACTACTCTTACTAATCACAACTCCCTTGTTTGTTAAAAAAAAAAAAATCAACCATGTTGGAATTTGGATGGCAGATCAAGACGTTGGAAATGATACTTCATTTCAATAATACAAAAAAAGAGGCAATAATCAACTCTAAGCAAGTAAGTTTACAACCTCTGACTACTTCATTTCTTTTAATATTTGAATGCTCCATAGATTTATCCGCTCTCTGAAATGCCTCATTCACATTGAGAAATTTCCATACCCAATTCTTTATTTGCTTGGGTGACAACTCCACTAGTTTGTCATTGAGTCCTCATTGGTTGTGTCAATAGTTACATGTTCATTTTTGTTTTGAAGGAAGACGTCGTTGGAATATATAATTTCGAACCTAATGTTTGATTGCATTATAATGAGAATATGTAATATATCTAATTAATTAAGTTTCTTGATATTTGACAGGGGAATATGATATGCATTGCAACATCTTACTTGTAGTTATGACAGTATAATGTAGACTGTAAAAATAAATAATATAAAATAAAATAAAATACACAAAAGTAGAATATATGTAATGCAATGGTTACAATAGTTGAAGCCAATTTATTTACAAGGGTTGTAGAGGGCAGATTCGGACAAAGCGCCAAGAAAATAGACGTTATTGGCAAAATTTCCGATTAAATCTCTAATTGACTTGGATTAGTGAGTTTAGGACGAATTTGGTTTTAATTAGTAAACGAAACGGACTAATAGGGACCAAAAATTCGGAGGGGACTGATCGGGCAAAAATGATAAGAAAAAGGACGATATTGGCAATTATTCCTGAGTTTGACTATTTTTAATAGGAAAAAAAGACAAATATATCCCTTTTGTTTCAAAAAAAGCCAAATCTATCCTTTTTTTATTTTATTACCGAATTTATCCTCTACGTATGCTAATTATATCCAAAAATATCCTAAATTCACTAATCGTGGAATGGCTGCTGACGTGACAATAAATTAACTTAAACCCTACACGCTGGATGGGATTTGAAGTGTCTCCCAATTAAGGCTGGGGAAAAATACCGAGTATACCGCATACCGCACATACCGTATCGAAAAAAAAATATCGAAATGTTCGGTATACCATAATTTTCGGTACGGTATCATACCGAAAAAAAATTCTCCGTACCGTATACCTTACCGAACTTTACGGTATGAAAAATTTCATACCTTTGCCGTACCGAACATTTCGGTATGAAAGATTTTCATACCGTTTCCATACCGACATTCCGGTAAGTTCGGTATATTCCGCTATACCGAACATTCAGTACATACCGACATACCGTATCGCGGTATATACCGACATACCGTATCGCGGTATATACCGACATACCGAATATTCACTACATACCGACATACCGGTATTGCGGTATATACCGGCATACCGAACTTTCGCTATATACCAACATACCGATATTACGGTATATAACGGTATCGCGGTATATACCGATACCGTGGTATATACCAAAGTTCGGTACGGTAGCGATATACCGCGGTATCAAAAAATTTATACCGTTACCGTACCGAAATCTTACGGTACGGTATGATACCATACCGAAAATTACGGTATATCGAAAATTTCGATATTTTCGGTATTTTTTCGATACGGTATGTGCGATATGTAGTATATTCGGTATTTTTCCCCAACCCTAATTGAGACACACTTCAAATTCGATCCAACGTGTAGGGTTTAAGTTAATTTATTGCCACGTCAGCAGGCATTCCACGATTAGTGAATTTAGGATATTTTCGGATATAATTAGCATATGTAAAGGATAAATTCGGTAATAAAATAGAAAAAGGATAGATTTGGCTTTTTTTTAAACAAAAAGGATATATTTGGCCATTTTTCCATTTTTAATATATATTTTAAAAGTTAAATGATAAACGCTATCAGCCAACAACATTACTACTCCCTCCATCAGCTAACTTGTTTTGCTTGTTCGACACTGTTTATTGTTTAGCTTTAACTCAATTTTATTTAAGTATATATTTAGAAAAAAATAATCGAGTTGAGTCATATAATCATGTAGTTTTAAAATATAATATTTTATATAATTTTTCATTGTACATATTTTAAGATATTAACGTTTAAAAAAATACATCGAAATGTGTGTATAAGTCAAATAAGATAAGTTAAATGAGACGGAAATAGTACATTTTAACTGTGGTGAGGGCCTAAATGTGTGAAATGAACAAACTATAAAAGAATATGGATATTGGTCTCAGGAACCAAAAGCACTCCTCTGAATTCTGATCCATTCCTTTCGTTTTTTAGCAGTTTAATTTTTCACAATACATGAATAAATATGTTACACAATTATACAAATACATTAAACCAAAAATATTATGTTAAATTAAATGAATAGAAGCAAAAAATACACAGGGAAAGCCTGAAAAAATTGAAAGAAAACCAACACAAAATTGGCAGATGAACAAAGAATTCCAATTACGGGAGGTTGGGTCTTGGGTGTAAGCACACATTATAAATACCTCAAGAATGCTCATGTTTTTGAATTACTTATAATGAGCAACTCTTTGTGGAGCTTTTCTCCAAATAAACATGTAATCAACCCCCGCATCTTCACTCTGATGAAATTCAATTCTTAGAACTTAATGGGAATCAAGCATTTTTCCTCCGAGTCAGTTGGTGCGATAATGTCCTTCCTCCACATTCAAGTCTTGCTTCCAGGGTAAAAATATTCGACACTGCTGTCCTTAATCCTGAACTGGAAATTATGAACCTTGTTTCTTGGCTTCTCCGAGAGAGCTTGAAGTCCTTTATTTGTTACAGTCAACTGTCAAGGCATTAGAACGAAATAAGCAGATTTCAATATATTCACACGAAGTTTATCAATAGCAATTACAAGTAGGTATGCGATGTGTGAAAATTCCAATATACAGCATAGGGAAATTCAAACAACACCTGTCCATGGACATCTGATGCCAGACCAGTAGCTAAAGGTTCAACTTTTATCACTACATCTGCCAGATATTCCAATTGCAAAAGCAGGGTAGGTCGATCAGCAGTCGAATAAACATCATCATGGTTAAGTGCAATCAGGGAGCAGCCCTATTCGAGAAATAGACAGCACAAATATGAATGAAACAACATTATCGACAGAATAAATTGGTGCAACAAACAACACGATAAAATAGAATGATGGTCTGATAACTCACAAATTGGGATATTAAACCGCAGCAATAACGCATAAAATCCAGGACAAGGTTTGAAGACCCATTTGCATCAATTTCCATTAGAGACACATCATCGACCATCAAAGTGACATGCCGCCTGCCTTCTCCATGGGAAAGAAAAATTTCTACTGCTTTGTGAACTTCTCCATACAATGCAACTAGTATATCCTCCACTGTTTTTCCTTGACTTCTACCTAATCGAAGTATCAACAACTATCTTGTCAAAAGAAGAATTCTATCTAATTAAAAGTAATAGCATACGTAAAGTTATCTAACAACAGTTCAGCGAAATGGGCAACCAAAAATGCAATCTTTTCAATGTCTGCAATAATATATAATACACATACACGAGCTTGTATAATAGACTGCCAAATGTGAAGAAGGAAACATGAAAACTGATTACAATATTAAACCAATATGGCTATTAAACAATATCCATACCGAGTTGATTCACCATAAGCATGTCTAAGAACAGCAATCTCTTATTATCTCTTTGGGCGCTCAAGTTGCAACCCTGTCAATGTTTATTTTAATTTCTTTAACAATAAATCTCGAGTTGTGAAGTTCTAAAAAAAGCAAATTCACGAAAAAATTACGGTGACGAGGAGACCTCATTACTCTTTCAACGAAGTTCGAACAATCACAAGCAGGGTAGAAACTAACCATTTTGCGGAGGATGCGATCGTAGTGAGAAAATGGATGGGCGAAAGACAGAAAGACGACAGTGTCGTGAGAGTGAGAGGAGAGGCACCGCTTCAGCATATGATGGAGCACGAATGCTCCGCTAGTTTCCACACAATCCTCCACGAGGATCATCCTTCCACTAGAAGGCCAGGCGGAGGAATTGGCGGCGGCGCTACCGTCGAGGGCTTCATCGAACAGGTTAGATGGTGGAGCAGTCGCCATCGGCAATGATTTTTTGGGGGGGGGGGATGTTTCCGGCTTCGGCCTGAAATTAGGGTTTTGGCGAGCGTATATTGAATTTGGGGCCGTTCAATTTTAGGCTCTGTTTGGATTATCATTACAAGCAGAAGTAATTCTTTTGTACTTCAGAATTCAAATGGTTCTCTTTAAATTTATATCAGTATTACCGCCCAAAAAATTATAAATTTTATTACCAATATACTCCCTCCTTTTTTCTTTTTTTTTTTTTGGTTTTTTGAAAAACATCACCCTTTGCATAATAGATATTATTCATTAAAGTAACTTTTACTCAATTTTTTAACATAGTTATATAATATAAAATATAATCAAGTGAGATATTGTTGGATTCGTCTAATTGTGTAGTTTCAGAATATCAAATTTTTATAATTATTACTTATATATAGTGTGAGATATTAATGATTCTAAATGTGCATTGGATTACGTGCAGTGCAAAAATATAGAAGCTTTTAAAAAAACAGAGGGAGTAGAAGTTAGTTTGTGTGGTGATAATAAGGCTTTAGCTTAGAGATAGATGTTAATGGAGAAAGTTCGGGGTGATTCTCATCCCATTTTTAGGCCTTTCCCATTGTCCCCATCCGATTGCACATTGGGTACTTATTGGGTACCCCAAGGTAAGATCAATGAATTATGAAATGAATTAAGAAATTATTGCTATCAAATGTCGAATAGCGCATAAGCTTGGGGGTCACCGTGGCGGGATGGCAGATACTGTTCATCGCCACAATCCTTCTTCGTCTTACCATTTGGCGGGATTGACATCGTAGCAATGGGAGAATTGCGCGTAGATGCCATGGCAGCCCATAGTGGAAAAATCACACTGGATTTGGACCAACCACCGGAAAAAAACCCCACCAAAACCCAACCCTTTGCCTTCCTGTTTAATAATCACGACAAGAATATATTTAAATCTATCCCGAGCTCATATCATTTGCTTTACGTATTCTCAGCATGTGTTGCTCATTTTCCGGTTGTGAGTGCAATTGGGGTACATTTGAATTTGTAAATAACTAAATACTTGTTAACCGTAGAATTTTGTAGAGGAAGAAGACCTCTTTGGATTGAACAAAGGTTGAAGGAATTACAAAGTTGCAGAAAAAAAATTACAAGGAATTAACGTGTAAACAATGGAATTACAGAAAGTGAAAAATGAATCTAAAGAAAGCAGTAAGTTGCAGAAAGCGATAAAAAGTAAACTGAAAGCTAAAAAGAAAGTAATGAATCTCGATTTGAGAGTTGTGTTGGAGGTGTTCGCGCTGTCGCATTGCCTTCGGTCTTTATAGAAGGTCTTCAACCCTTCATGCCAACCTTTCAAGTCAGGCTGTGTAACTCCCCACTAGGCCGTAACTTCAACCGCCGTTGATTATTTCGGGGAACCGTCACTCGTGATCTGCCTTTTCCCGCTCGACAACTCCTTGGCTCAAATGTAGACTGTGCATCCACTTAGAAAGTTGGGCCGGTATGAATTGGACTTAACTGAATGGGTTCAAATAAATGCAGGGTCAACAGATGCTCTCCTCGCGCAATTTGTCCGATTAGGCTTTCTAAGACGAATTTGCGCATTCAACATAGGCTTGACCCATTTAGATCTAAAAAGGCATCAAGTTCGCTAGAGGACAACAACTTGATCATTTTCATTTTTTTTCCTTTTCCACCATCGATTTGCATCGTCCGATATCGCGGGGTGTCGCCAACCATCGTTCACGAAGGTCCAGCTGCCACCGGAGAGCTCCTAGACGCCGTTCGAAAGCTTCCAGCCACCACCGGGGACTGCTTAACCACCGCGTATTGTTTCCGGACGTCGAGCGCTCGCCCGTGGGGCCAGGCTGTCGTGGCACCATCTCAGCCGCCACCTGCCTGCTCTCTGCTGCCATAAGAGGGCCTCTAGCCGCCACCCTCATGTTGTCAGCCCCCGTGGTTGATTTTCCAACCGCAATGGGGACCAACCGCTGATTCAAGCTTCCGGCCAACACTCTCACAGGCCCAGCCGCCACCAGAATCTCGCCAGCCGCCACCTGCCTGGTCCCCAGCTGCCATCTGCCTTGTCTCAGCCGCCATTTGCAGTGGTCCAGGTTGTGTCGGCTTGGTCTTACTTCGAGCAGCGAATCGTCAAGCTTCTGCCGCCATTTTACCTTGCTTAGGCTGCTATCCGCGTTGTTCAGGCTGCTATCTGCCTTGCTCAGGCTGCCATCTGCCTTGCTCAGACTGCTATCCCCCTTGCTCAGGCTACCATCCGCTTTGCTCAGGCTGTTACCCCCCTAACTCAGGCTGTTATCCGCCTGGCTCATCCTGTCATCCGCCTAGCTCAGGCTGCTCCAACACGTCTCCAGTCGCCACCAAGTCCTCATGGGGCGACACTTGCGCACGCCGAGCCGCCACTCGCAACCTCCCTGGCCGCCATCGCGTGTGTCCGGGCCGCCATTGGTTTTTTATTTTTATTTTTATTTTTATTTTATTTTATTTTTTTCTCCGGGCTGCCACTCCAATCTACTTGAGCCGCCACAGGACGCCTCCAGGCGGCCATTGAGAAGCTCCAGGCCGCCGCTGCTTGGCTCTCAGCCGCCACTTGCTTCGAGTTCCAGCCACCATCAACATCTCAGCCGCCACTTGGGCTCTCCCAGCCGCCACTCAGTCCTTTCTATGCCTTAGACGCCACAATGTTCTCTTGGAGGCCACGACGGCCTATTGAAGGTCTTAGAAGCCATGGCGACCTCTTAGATGCCTTGGAGGCCATGTCAGCCTCTTGGAGGCCATGACAGCCTCTTAAAGGCGTTAGAGACCATGACGGCCTCTTATAGGCCTTAGAGGCCATAATGGCCTCTTGGAAGCCAATGGTCTCTTGAAGGCCAAGGCGGCCTCTTGAAGGCCTCGGAGGCCATGGCGGCCTCTTAGAATCTGTCGAGGGTGTTCTAGCCTGGATTGTTCCCACCCAGGATCATTTGAGAAGCCACCCCCATTGGTTCGTTTTCTTCTTTACCGAACTTCACTTCTTTGGAATGAATCCCTTGTAGAGGCTGACGTTTCACATCTTGTTCCTCAAGGAAATTTTCTAAGTGGGCTGCTCTCTCGGCCAATTGGGCAAGATCAGTTGTATCCTGCACAATTAAACGTTCATTTAGTTTTGGCAACATGTTAGCCACTGCTATATTGGCTATTTCCCTATCAAGGATTGCCACGGTGCATCGACCCTTAAGCCGCTGTAACCAGTTAATGAAAGTACTTGCCGTCTCATCGACAAATTGTTTGCATTAGTTAAGTCTGCGAGATTAACTTGTGACAGTGAGGTGTAGAATCTGTCATGGAATGCTCGTTTGAGGTCGGCCCAATTTTGGATTGAGTTAGGCCGTAGGGATGCATACCATACGAAGGCAGGTCCAATGAGGGATGAAATGAACAGCCTCAATTTGAGCCAGTCATTGGCTGCCGTCTCACCACACTGAGTAGTGAATCTGCCCACACGCACCACAGTGGACTTGCCATCGTCCCCTGAGAAGGTGGTGAACTCGGGCATCTTGAAGCCCCTTGGATATGGTTGCAAGGTATCTACCCAGTTAGAGTAGGGTTTTCTGTATGTAGGCCGCTCCGTCGGTCTTAGTTGAATCCCGAAGTGTTGCTGATCATGTCTGCAATCAACTCGGGAAAAACCGCCGGTGCCTGTGCATGAGGCATGGCGGCTGGAGGTGTAGCAAGAACAATGGCAGCTATTGTGGCATGAGTCGCAGCCACTCCACATGGCTGTGGCGTCTGCCCCCAGGCCCCCTGGCTGTGGCGTCTGCCCCCAAGGCTGTGACGCCTGCACCCCTAGCTGTGGCTTCTGCCTCCAAGGCTATGGCGCCTGCCACCCTGGGTGTGGCGTCTGCCCCCAGGGCTGTGGCGCCTGCCCCTAGTGTTGGCGGCATCCAACCAGGATTCAGTGGTGACGGTATTGGCGAGTAGTTAGCCCCATACAGTGCGTTTGATGCATTCGGCATATGAGGTGCCACTTGCCGTGGTGCCACGCCAGGTCCACTAGAGGCCGTCGTACAGCCTGGTGAGGCATTGGAGGCATCAAGCAGCCTGGTGCCGCATAGATCGACGCTGGAGGCACCGCATATCCAAAACTTGGCATCATAGGTGCCGCTGGGGTGAAGGCATAAGCAGTATGATAAGGCAATGGGAACGGACCGGCCAAGCCCCCATATTCAGGAAGTGGTGGCTAGCCAGATGAAGCTCCCCAAGCCCTCTGTTGGCCGCCTAACGGCCCTGGGCATGGGAGACTAGGCCGCAGATTAGTGTCGTTGGATGAAGCGGTTGCAGAAGTAGTTATTTTTTGCTGAGCCCTCAATGAACTAAACCCTCTATCAATTTGATACGCCATGGCATGCCGTAATACATCCATAAGATGCCTCGTAAGTAACGATATGAATTCGGTCATCGATTCTGTCATCGAAAGCCGCATCTGTTTCATCAAGGTGGGGGTTGGCATAATCCCCTGTTGTGGTTGTGAGGTGCTCGCCGTCTCCACGGCGTCCTCAGATGATGTGCGAACCGACGTTTGTTCTTGAATCGACATTTCTTCAAACTTTTTTGTTAGATCGCTTACAATCTTTCCAGATCTCAGACGCATGCACTTCTTTGAAGTGGATATGGCTTTAACTTCGTGTCCCACAGGGCGTGCCAATTTGTTAACTGTAGAATTTTTTAGAGGTAGAAGACCTCTTTGGATTGAACAAAGGTTGAAAGAATTACAAAGTTGCAGAAAGGAAATTACAAGGAATTAACGAAAGCTGTAAACAATGGAATTACAGAAAGCGATAATGAATCTAAAGAAAGCAGTAAGTTGCAGAAAGCGATAAAAAGTAAACTGAAAGCTAAAAAGAAAGTAATGAATCTCGATTTGAGAGTTGTGTTGGAGGTGTTCGCGCTGTCGCATTGCCTTCGGTCTTTATAGAAGGTCTTCAACCCTTCATGCCAACCTTTCAAGTCAGGCTGTGTAAGTCCCCACTAGGCCGTGACTTCAACTGCCATTGATTATTTCGGGGAACCGCCACTCGTGATCTGCCTTTTCCCGCTCGACAACTCCTTGGCTCAAATGTAGACTGCGCATCCACTTAGAAAGTTGGGCCGGTATGAATTGGACTTAACTGAATGTGTTCAAATAAATGCAGGGTCAACAATACTACTGTACATCCGTTTTTTTTTAATTGCTACATTCCAATTATTGTTTTCAACTAGTTAACTTTAGATGGTTATATATATATATATATGATTTGTTAACAAGGCTAAATAAAAAAAATGATAAAGTGTAGTGTAAGTAGAGATTACAAACTACAAAACTTATGTTGAACTTACCTTCAAAGTCATTCTCTAACCTAACAAAATGAAGTTCCAAAATTATCTAGTTGAAAATAGTAATTAAAGGAAACGGAGGAAGTATTTAATAGCTGTTGATATGAAGGCAACCCTTATACTTCTAAATTTAATACTTCATAATTTTAGGTTTGAGCACTCCAAAGGTGTGGTATTCAATCCAAATCTCATTTGTTTTTGCTTTTAAATGATATAGCAAAACGATATTCAGAAACGAAACTGATTGTTTGTAAACTCTATTCATTTATCTAAAAATCTTCATTTCTATCTTTCATCCTACCATTATTCATCTGCTTGCTAACAACATACTTTACTTAATTCCTATTGGGGTGCTAGGGATTTCCCTCTATAGACTTGCCTTTCTCAGAAGTTTTTGCTGCTCTGAAGAAATGGGTTGGAGCATCAAAGATTGAATAACTTGGTGTATATTCAATATAACTGGAAGATAATGACAAGATTTCAAAAAAAGGTGCGAGGAAGGAGCTACTTCACCAATTGCCAATTAGTTTTCAGTTGGAACCTCATTGTGTTTCTAACATGGTATCAAAGTCATGGATACCCAGTTGAGTATCGTTTCATTTCTGAGATGAATATTATCTCATGAGAGGTGTTAAGTGGTCCAACATCGTTTATATGTTGGGGCTCCCCATACTTATATGGCCTTGAGCAACTCCACCCATTACAATTGGTTTTGAGTTGAAATCTTATATCATTATCTTTCTAACAAAAGGCAAGAATTTTTATCTATTTGTCTTGAGGAATTTGAATTTCTCAATGAGTAGGTTTATAATTCAAGCGAAGTAATCTATCCTGGGGAAGATTTTTATGTAAACAAATTGATGACAAGGAGAATACACCAACAAATATATAGTACTAACTTAGATAATAACTTTAGGGGCTTGATTTGTTTGACATCTAATTTCATATTGATGCTAAGTTTACATTTATGATTGCTATTTAGTTTATGTATTTAAATTCATCTATTTTTATTTTTTTGGCATGAATTTATTTTTATTTTTTTGAACTATGTGTCCATTGATGACATTCAATTTTATCTTTTTAATTTTTTTTTCCGGTTAGATTTTTTTTTTGGTAAAACGGTTAGATTTTGAACTACGTAGTAGGGATGTTAAATTTTGCTCAAGATGGTTTTCATTTTTATTTATCTATTTATTTATTTATGAATTTTAATATAGGATTGAAAATATATGTATAATTATATATTTTTTACCTACTTACCACCATATTGTCGCCATAGTGGACATCATAGCACCATTACAATATGGCGGTCTACGTGCGCTGTGAGCCTGTGACATGACAGATGTGAAACAAACTTGTATCCAATATTTCCCAACAAACTTTTTCTAATCTTATTTGTGAATCTTAAAGTAACAACTAACCTACCTACCTGGTGCGAGCACCATAATGAAGGAGTTTAGAGGCCAAGATAGCACAGACCCATGGAAAGAGATGAAAAGGAATGGAACTGCTCGGAAAAATATATGATATGGTCATTTTTCTTTCCCAAAGATTCAAAATAATATTTTTTCTATTTTTTTTACCCCTATTAATCCTCTAAGTATACATATAATATAAAAAATAGTCATTTTCTTACTAATATTATAATTTAGCTAATTATATTCTTAATTATATCCACATGGAATGTTTAAAATTTCCTTACACTAATAATAAAAACAAAACTGAAATAAAAAATTTAAAAATAATTAATTTTTTTTTGCGGGACAGCCAACATAGGCTAGATAAAGAGAAAGTGAAAAATACAAAAAACAAAGGAAAAACTAATCACAGGAAATAACAATGACAGCCGATTGCCTTAGCGGGCTCGAGGAAACCAAGTGCCCGCTGCATCTGCTGCCAGGATGGGCCTAAGAGCGTCTGGCGGATACGCCCAAGTCGTGAAAAACTGTTCATCCTCCACTCCACGCTTTGCAACATAATCCGCTGCGGCATTGCCTTCCCTCAAGATATGTTGAAATTGGCAGACCTGTAGAGAGTGCTTGAAGTCATCAATCTTGGCCAGATGAGAGGCCAGCTAGTGAGAGCTATGTCTGGGACCATTAGTTAAGCGCAGAGCCTCCATAGAGTCGGTGACGCAGAAAACCTCAGTCTCTCCGAGTTCAATGGCAGCCTGTAACCCGTGAAGTACCCCGGCTATTTCTGCATGAATAACAGATGTGTCACCGAGACACCCCGAGACCCCCTTGATCCAACTACCATCAACACCTCTCAGCACCGCCCCGAATCCAGCCCGGTTCCTCCCCTCCATGCGCGATCCATCCGAGTGGACAAACACCCCTGTCCAAGATCCCATGTTCCAACAGACAAGACGCGGGCTGGAGGCCGCCCCTGGTGGCGGAGCCTGCCCTCGATCCAGTACAGCCTGAAAGTGAAGAGCTCGTCGGACTGAGGTGAGATGGGCTGTTGAAACTCCGTTAAATACCCTATGGCATCTCTCTTTCCAGATGTGCCATATGCCTGCCACAAAGATGTTGCCAAAAAACCGATACATGCCACACAGCCAGTGGCGGATATTAGGACGATCTAGAGTGTCCAGATCCGGCGGAATAGGAATCTTGAGTGATCGCCAGACTTGCACAGCCCACTCACACAAGAATAAGCAGTGGTTCCAATCCTCGGTGTGTATGCCACATATTTGACAAAGAGGAGAGGTTGCTAGTTGACGATAGTACCGTAACGAGTTATATGGAATGGCCTCCCATGAGAGCAACCATAGGAGAAAGCAGACGCGCTCAGGGATTGAGGAAACCCACAACTAGCGCCAATCATTTCCATCTCCAGTCGGACCTATGAGAAAATCATAACCCGAACGGCACGTGTATATCCCATCCAAGGAAGCTTTCCACGTCCAGGCATCAGTGGCCGAATCATGCAAGCAAGGTGGAGGCATGGCCAATATTCCCAACCTGATGTCATTCGGTATATTGGATCGAAGGAAGCTGAGATTCCAAGCTTTGTGACACACCACATCTTTAACTCGGACCTCTCGATCACAAGGTTCAATGAAAGGCATGGCTGCGCCGAGTGTTTGCCCCTTAAACCAGGGGGAGAACCAAAACGAGCACTGGCCACTCCCTAGCTTAAAGCCAAACCCATGAATAAATTGTTTGGCAGCTTTGCATATACTTCTCCACACGGGCGAACCCGAACTCCGAAGCGGTACATAGTGGTCCCTTGGCTCACAATATTTTTCTCGAAATAATCGGCACCATAATTTGTCCCTCCCCATGAACAAGTCACTGCATAGCTTGCCCAGTAAAGCTGAATTAGCATCCCGAGCCTTCCTGAACCCCAAACCTCCTTGCTTTTTGGGACGACTAACCCGGTCCCATCCCACCAAGTGGATGCCATGACCAGCCCTGTCTTTCCAGATGAAGCGCCTTATCCTCTGATCAATTTTATCACAGGTACTTCATGGCAGCCACATTATCTGCATACAATAAGACGGTACAGCCGCCAACACATGGCGGGCCAATGTAGTTCTGCCAGCTTTATTTAACAACCTCATCGCCCACGATGTAATACGCAAATCCATTTTTTCCAGAATAAAGGAGTAAGAGTTGGCAGAAACTCTGCCACTGTGCATCGGAAACCCAAGATATTTCTCCAAATTGTTAATGAAGACAAAGGGAGCAGCCGAGGTGAGCCAATTTCTCTCCAATGAGATAACACATGCCGAGGTAAACACGCGAGACTTGGCCTGATTGACCTTCAGTCCGGAGCATTGAGCAAACGTATTCAAAGTGTCTTTGAGGCAGCCAATACTCGATTCATCTGCCATAGTAGAAAGAATTAAATCATCGGCAAATAACAAATGTGAAATACTGGTTCCTCCAGGAGATAACCGAATCGGTAGCCACCTCCCTTGATCCACTTGGTGTTCAATGGTTCTTGATAACCTTTCCATGACAATGTTAAAAAGGTAAGGGGAGAGAGGGTCCCCTTGCCCAAAGGCACTCCATTCCATAAAATAGAGAATTCCGGGGACTCCACGCATGCCATAATAATATTTCTGAGGACAGTGGGCAGCACCATTTGCTCAAGACACTCTCGGAGGAACGACCACCTAACATTATCGTAGGCCTTCTCAAGATCGATCTTAAGAATCAAGGCCTTAGTCCGAGTGTTAGGCCGTGTCAAGGTAAACAACATTTCTTGAAGAATGATAGAGTTATCCACCGTGCCCCGTCCAGGGAGAAAAGCTGATTGTAATGGTGAGATATACTTCTCCAGCACCGGCCTAAGCCGATTGACAATAACCTTAGATAAAAATTTGTAGGCCACCGTGCAAAGGGTGATTGGCATGAACTGTTTAATCGTGCAAGGAGCTGCAGTCTTGGGAAGCAAGCAGATGTATGCTTTCGCCAAGGTGTCAGGGATACTGCCGGACCCAAATGCCTGTTTCACCATAGCAATCACATCACCTCCAATCAAGTGCCAATATTTCTTATAAAATGCCGCGGGGAACCCGTCCGGCCCTGGCGAGGCGAGTGGCTTGAATTGACTCAAAGCCTCAACAACTTCCTGACTTGAAACCTCACCACTGTCTACAATACACCAAACCTTGGATATCGGCTGTAAGTGAACTAAGTTCCCAGTGTCAAACTCGCTTCCACCATCTGCGAATAAGTCCACATAAAATTGTCTAACGGAGTTCTGGAGCACCTGTTGATCCGTGCACCATGATCCATCATCCAGGAATAACCCATGTATCTTTTGGCGGTGGTGTCCGAATTTGGCCTGAGCGTGGAAAAATCGTGTATTGCGGTCACCAAGCCTCACCCAATCCTCTTTCGCCCTTTGACACCAAAAGCTCTCCTCCTGAGACAGGATGTCTTGATAGTCCTGTTGGAGTTTTCTTTCCAGAAGGACCAAACGGTAGCAATCAACGGAGGACAAGGCCCTCTCAAGGCCGGCTAGTCTGCATAGCAACTTCTTTTTACGATTCCTAAGGCGCTGTCCCTCACGTGGACAATGTTGCATGGACTCTTCTTGTACATAACCAAGGCGGGAGGCGAAGCTACCAGCGCTATCACTCCAGGCCCTGGCCACAAGCTGCTCATAGGTAGGGCTGTCAAACGGGCTGGCCCGGCCCGACCCAGCCCTAACCCACCTCAGCCCACTTTTGAACGGGCCGGTGCGGGGCGGGCCTAATTTCTAACGGGCCGCTGAAATGCTAACCCAGCCCAACCCAAGGCGGGCTGCGGGCCAAAGTGGGCTAGCCCACTATAGAAAAAAACTGTTCTTTTTTTATTTTGCTCTTTCTAATTTTGAACATGTTGACTATCTATGGACTGATATGCATATATTTTTTAGGATTACTTTACCAAAGCCCATCAATAATTTAACATAAATTTTTAGAGCTTCACATCACAAAATACAAAATAGTTGACAAATTACAAGTAGGGCTGTCAAACGGGCTGGCCCGGCCCGGCCCTAACCCACCTCAGCCCACTTTTGAACGGGCCGGTGCGGGGCGGGCCTAATTTCTAACGGGCCGCTGAAATGCTAACCCAGCCCATAAAAAATACCTCACGGGCTGGGCCGGCCCAACGGGCCTAGGCCCGTTTGACAGCCCTACTCATAGGCAGACAATTGGCTCCAAGAGTATTCCCATCTGAAAATACGTCTCACCCCTGTCTGATTCGAACCTCCACAGTGTAGTAATAGAGGAGTATGGTCGGAGCCCACTCTCGGCAAGATCTCAATATTCCCATTAGGAAAAAGTTCAATCCAAGGGAGATTAGCCACACCCCTGTCCAAACATTTCCTCAAGAATCGATGCCCATTGACAGGCCTCATCCAAGTAAATGTGGTACCTGCTGTCCGCACCGGCAGGAGCCCACAGTCCCCCAAGTAAGCTTTAAGCTCATCCGCCCTCCCTTGTATGAATACGCCCCCTTGCACCTCCGAGGCAGCTAACGCTTCATTCCAATCTCCCATCGCCACCCATGGGCCATCAATGCGGCTCCCAAGCTCCCTCAAGTAATTCCAATTGTCTCGTCTACGAAAATAATTTGGATTTGCGTAAACCGCAGTACACCACCATACTACCGAATCCGCCCGCACCTTCACTGTGATGAAGCGCTCAGTTATTTCCATCACCTCATATAGCACAGCCCCGCCAGACCGACCAAGTACCCAAATTCCCCCTGCACGACCAGAGACCTCCTGAACTGCAATAGGAAAGTAGCCTCTACTGAAAAAGAAATTTCTCACACGATCATATAGACCCTATGGTTCACAAAGATATACAATTGACGGTTTATGCAACTGCATAACATCCGCAAGAGTCCGTTTGGCATTGGCATTCATGAGCCCCCGCACGTTCCACGATAAGATAGAGAAATCTGTAAAGATTGACATATCAAAATTGAAGATGGGCAATCTAACCAAAGTCTTACCGCTGTGGACATCAGGTATATCAATTAGACGAACCACCATCCTCTCCCGGTTGTGGCAGCACATAAACCTCCATATCCCCACTAGCACTCACTTCCGGCAGCCCTTGATCATCAGTCGGCAACACCGCAGCAGCCGAGACTGAATCCACCTCCATAATTCCCTTGATAGCGTCAAGGGCTCCCCACTCCTTCACAATCCCAACCTTGGGAGAGGCATTAAAAACCCCGTCCCCGATGCAATACTAAGTCGTTTGAGTTGACGGGATCGCTTAGAGGCCTGCATACTCCCTTTCACCTTTCCAGAAGAAGACCCCATGGCAGGGTTTGCGAAACTCACCGTATTCAACGACAAGGGCACAGAAGAACTTTGGCCAATCGACTTAGTAGGACCAATTTCCACAAACTCATTGGGCATGGCTTTGTCCTGATCTGGGCCAATCACCATCCCCTTATTCGGGCTGGCCTTAGGAAGGTCAGGCCCATTACTGTCTTCCTTAGATGGGCTGGAAGCATGCTTTTTCCTGGGCTTGCGTCTAGTCACCACCATCCAATCCCCAATATTGGTATTCTCCTGGGCTGCATTCTCCCCACTCTGCTGGCCCAGATTGGAACTTGGAGAGGCCCCCACGCTACCTGAACCATGCACGTTCTCCTTCAACGCGGCATGCGCAACTGTTTCCTTACGTGGGCCTTTCTCCAAAACCGCCTCCGGAGCGGATGTCGTCGGCAATGGAGAACTGGTCATGCGAGACGGCGGAGCCACCGCACAGGAACCCTGCAAATGCCCAAAACGGCCACAACGCATACACACCATGTGTAATCCCTCGTAGGATATTTGGACTAACTGTCCTTCCACATCCACCATACCCAACAAAGGTTCCTCCAAATTCAGTTCCACGCAGGCCCTCGCATAACGTCCACGACTTAGTGCCAGTGTATTCACGTCGAACCTCAATGGAACACCCACCGCCGAAGCAATTACCCTAAGATAATCCTCCTTATAGAAGGCTGGGGTTAGAGCAGGAAATCGGATCCAGGATTGGATGGTATTACATTTGGACGTCCTCGGGTTAAACTCCTTGGTCCAGCGGGAAATGGATAGAACGTGATCGAGAACTAACCATGGACCGCCGGTAAGCACTTTTTCACGGTCCTCAGCTACCGAAAACTTGGCCAAGAAACAACCAAACCCAATATCTAAAAGATCAAAGGAGCCCGAAAGCTTCCATATGCGCTTCAGTCTATCCTTCATTGCCAAGAAACCCACAGAAATGCCCAATGGTTTCACAATCAAAGTGTCATGCCATGGGCCATAGGCTTCTTCCAGAACCGACGAAGCGAAGCGAACCTTAGGACAACTGCTATTAGCACCAGAACGATCGATAGAAGCCAGGTTGTTCTTCAAAAGATCACGAGCAGGAGTCGGGGCAGTCTTTGGGGAGGCAGAGTCAGCGAGCATGGCGTCCTTGAAGGATACCGGTAAGAGATTCGGGGGCTCAGGAGCCGGCGGATCAGGATCCGGAGGCCGCACGGGAGAGAGAACGGGAGACGCCATCAATACGTTATAATTTATCATAATATTTAAAAATAATTAATTGAAAAGCTTTAACAGAATAATATTAAATTCAATAATTAAGTTTAAATAATATAAAATATGTAATATAAATTAATGAAAAGAACTATTTAAATTTACCATTAATATATAAATATCAAAATGGATTAAAATATGAACTTAATTTAAAAATAAATTAATTAGATATCTAATATATTCAAGAGTCAATTTTAAAAATGTGCATTGATCTTTTTAGATTCCTCTTCTTTGTAATTTTTAAATATTGAACTTTTAAATTTTTTACTTGTACCGAACTTGAGTTATTAATAGTCTAAAATGTGCATTGAATTGTGTAAAAGGCGTGTCCATAACGAGTTTTTAAATTTAACTCTTGAATTATTAGATATCTAATTAATTTATATTTTAAAATTAATTCATATTTTAATCTATTTTGATATTTTTATATTAATTTTTGATTTAAATAGTTATTTTAATTAATTTATATTACATACTTTATTTTATTTAAATTTAATTATTGCATTTAATATTATTCTATTACAAATTTTCAACTTAATTATTTTTTTAATTAATTTTATTTTATTATTTCATTAATATTCCATATGTATAGTTAAATTTAAACATTCCATGCATGTGGACATAATTAAGAAATTATTTAGCAAAAATTATAAGATTAGTAAGAAAATGACTATTTTGGATATTATGCATAAAAAATGTAGAGGACCAATAGGGGCGAAAAAAAGAAAAATTAAATGACTATTTTGGATATTTGGAAAAAAAAAAAGACCATCTCATACATTTTTCCGGAACTACTCCAATGGAGAATTTACTGTTTTAGGTACAACCACTCTCATTCGCGCCTGAAAAGCTGAAGATGTGCCCGTCTTTCTTGTGGTTGTTGCTGCGGATTTGTGTTGGGGATTGGGGGGCTGCTGCCCCGAGTTCAAAATTTGCATATTATTTTTATATAGTTATGTTTATTTTATCTACAGTATAAATTTTTTTTAATCAAATTCCGCCCCCAAACTCAAACTTTGGCATTAATATTTTATATAGTCGTGTAAATTATAGTTATATTATAAATTACTTTTCAGTAATTCACAGAGAAGAGGAGGAAAAAGAAGGCAACATGTTTCTTTGTTAATGAGATTTTTTAACATATGCTCATAAGAAGACCCAAGTAGAGTTAGATGAAGACAGAGATATTATTCGCGATCCGGGAAACGAAAATCAACTCTACGAAAATTAAAAATGAAATAAGGCGAAGATATTTGTTCGCGTCCCCCTCCCCCAGACACTCTGCGTCTGCCACTTTGTTGGTGGCCATTAAACCACCTTAGACTAAGGTGTTTCTATGCGCCATCCTTCTTCTGTGCACCCGTGGCGCTTGCTTTGGATCAAATCAGCTGGAATGAGTTGTTTAACCCATTGAATCCATGGCTTCCCTTTTGTGCACTATTTCCACTTCTTCCCCACCTATTTTAATACTATTATTGTTAGATTTTACATTTTAACCCATAAGGATCAAAATATTATTCGGGTCCCTTGTTATTTTCTTGTATTTGCATTTAGGTACCTAGGGCTAGGATTTAAATGTTAGGGGGGCTAAAGCTTTTGAACTAATTATATACTCCCTCCATCCCACTCCAAGTGTCTTGTTACTGTTGGACACGGAAATTAAGGTAGAGTTGGTTTGTGAGTATATGGTGGGGTCCACATAGTTGTTGGAGGGGAAAATTATTTCTGTTAACCCCAATATTTTAGGCCCAATGAATTTAACCCAATTCTTTTTCGAGAAACCCAATCCAATTCAGAGGCCCATTAAGTTTAGCCCAATCCATTTTTGAGAGGCCCGGTCCAGAGGCCCATTTAGCTTAGCCCAATCCATTTTCGAGAGACCCGGTCCAGTTTGAGATTCATCCGGATAAAACAAGGGGAGAGGGATCAAGAAGATGGACGGTTACTCAGAGAAGATCGCGCAGCTTCAATGCAAGGCATCATTAGAGGAGGAGAATCCGCACCACATTGAAGCCTGGAGACTCCACACTCATCCTCACCCATCCTCACCTGTCGGCTATAAAATGCCAGAGGCGACATTGGGACAGGGCATCTACACACACCCCTAGAGGAATCACACTTTAATATTTTTACTTTCTGCAAATTTTCTTTCTGCAAGTTCTTCCTTGTTTTCTTCCATTCCGTAATTTCTTGTTCCTTTACAGCTTTTATTTAAATTTCTGTAATCCCATTCCTCAATCCTTGTAATCATCTTCATCAATATCAATCAACGAAAATTCTTGGTTAACAAATTGGCACGCCCAGTGGGACTCGAGTGGAAACCATATCCGCTTAGAGTGTATGCTACTTAGATCTGGACGAGTAGTAAGAGACTTAACATAAAAATTTGAGGAAATGTCGCTCCATGAAGAAATTCCAGTAAGAACACCATCTGAGAACGCCGATAATGCGGCGACTACTTCTCAACCACCACAAGGGATAATGCAAGTCCCATCCCTTTCGGAACAAATGCGGCTATCGATGACTGAGTCGATGGCCGAATTCATGCCTTTGTTAACAAGGCACCTTATGGATGTGTTGCGGCCTGCTATGGCCGACCAAACTGATAAGATTTGTGGATTCCTGCGTACTTCGCAAGAAGACTCCATCTCAATGAATGGCACGAATGTGCCACCAAACATCCCAGGGCCGTATGGCGGCCCACAGAGGACTTGGGGGACAACCTTTGGCCATCAACCATTTTCTGAGTTCGGAGGTATGGCTAGTCTGCCTCCATTTCTTTCTTCTCATACTTTCGTTCCTGCGGCATCTAATATGCCGAACGGTTGTTATGCATCGCCTCCCATAATGTATGCTTCATCAGGGTACTTAATGGCGTCTAGCACCGTACCAACCATTCCTGGCATGGCATCACGCCAGGCGACACAACCATTTGGAGTGGCGGCGCCCATGCCACATCAGGTCGCCAACATACCTCAGGCCACCAACATACCTTCGGCCGCCAACTTGCCTCAAGCCGCCATGCCTCAGGCTGCCAACCCATACCCGGCCGCCAACATGAGTCATCCGGCCGCCAACATGCTTCATCCGGCCGCCAGCTTGGCTCCGGCCGCCAACATGGTCCAGGCCGCCAACATACTTCATCCGGCCGCCAGCATGACTCCGGCCGCAAACATGATCCAGGCCGCCATGCCCATGTATCAACAAGCTGCCATGCCTCCTACACAGGCACCTGTGGTGTCACCCGAGTTGTTGGCAGATATGATGCAACAACATTTCGGCATGCAATTAAGGCCGATGGAACGGCCCACCTATAGGAAACCATACCCGGATTGGGTAGACACTATGCAGCCTTATCCTAGAGGCTTCAAAATGCCCGAGTTCACAACTTTCTCGGGAGACGACGACAAATCAACCGTAGAACACGTGGGCAGGTTTACTGCCCAATGTGGCGAAGCAGGGGCCAACGATTGGCTGAGACTAAGGCTGTTCAGCTCCTCACTGACTGGACCTGCCTTTGCTTGGTTTGCGTCATTGCGGCCTAATTCCATTCAAAACTGGGCTGATCTCGAGCGGGCATTTCATGACAGATTCTACACTCCTCTGTCACAGGTTAGTCTTGCAGATCTCACTAACGCCAAACAATTTGCTGATGAGGCGGCAAGTTCTTTTATTAATAGATTGCAGCGCCTTAAAGGCCGATGTACTATAGCAATACCTGATTAAGAAATAGCCAATATAGCAGTGGCTAATATGTTACCGAGGTTAAAAGAACATTTAATTGTGCAGGATGCAACTGACCTTGCCCAGCTGGCCAAGAGAGCGGCCCGCGTGGAAAAATTCCTGGGAGAACAGGAAGAGAGACGTCCTACGCGTCGAGTCCACTTCGAGGAGGTGAGACTCAGTGATGAGGAGGACGATGCTGTGGAAGTGGCTGTTGCAGAGCTAGTGCACACAGCCAAACCGCATACATGTGCGGCTCTCAAGCTGCCAAAACAAAGAGAGGCTAAGTATAAGCCTGAAGAAGACCTCTTTGACATGGGCAAGGCGGACCAAGTGTTCGATGCTCTACTCAAAGACGGTGTGATCAAGTTGCCTGAAGGGCAAAAATTACCAGCGGCCGAGGAAATTCGGGGCCGAGCATTTTGTAAGTGGCATAACTCCTTTACTCACAGCATTACTAAATGCAGGAGTTTTAGAACTGCCATTCAGAACAAAATAAAAGAGGTTCGTTTGAAAATTGCAGGTATGAAAGTTGATTTAGACCCATTCCCTCAGCTTCCCATTGGTGCTTCTGGACTCATCCCAAATCCAGAAGATGGCGGCTCCAATAGCCGGGCTGATAAAGGGAAGGAACACGTTGAGATTGATGAGGAGGATGTAGACTTGTTGTCTGATGAGTCCGACCATGAAAAAAGAAAAGAGTTGTATAAAAAGCAACTAAGATTCAAAAACATGTCGAAGGAGGACTTCAAGAAAGTCCTGGAAGCGGAGGAGCGAGAACACCAGAAGAAGCAAAATCCTCCTTTGAGGGTTGAGATTCCTAAGCACGCCGTAGAGATTCATGAAAACGGGAGACACCAGCCTGTCACTCGCGATTATAGGCATGGTGTGCAGGTGGTTCCAACCTTGATGAGGCGACCTGAACATCCAGTTGAGACTGACAGGTGGTTGAGGAACCGGGCGCATAGTAAAGCTGCTCAAAAGGAGCCGCCACCCATGACTAGAAGTCAATTTAGGCGGGCTCAGAGACGATATGCCGAGGAAATGCGGCAATGGGAAGCTCAGATCCACAAGTTGGAGTCTTCCAGGCCTCGGAAGCCCATACAGCCCACTTACTTCAGAGGTGAAACCTCCGAACAGCGGAGACATAACTCGTCCATAACACCCCACCAAAGAAAGTTGCATGAGGCTTCAAGAAGGTCACCACAACCTTCATCACCCAGGAGGCCAGTCCGGGAGAGGCTGCAGCCGCCCTCACCCAGGAGGCCAACCCGGGAGAGGCTGCAACCGCCATCACCCTCCACCAGGAGGCCGATGAAGGAGAGATTACAACCACCATCATCTTCTACTGCCAGGAGACCAGTGAGAGAGAGACTGCAATGGACGGAAAGAAGACGTCAGCCGCCATCACCTCAACCTAGGGCAACACAAATGGAGTCTCCTCAAGATAACATTCAACCCTCGGTGTCTAGAGACAAAGGTAAAGCTATTGTTACCGAGTCTGGTGATAAAGGAAGTAAGGTTAAATCTGCAGGACAGAAGTTCATCGAGAGGCTAGACAAAATGGACATGACTCCTTCAAACATGGCTATGGCTAGTGTGCTTATGAAATACATGGCATATTTGGCAGCCCATGAAGCTGGTGAACTTGGAAGCGAGCCACATAGATTCGAAGGATTCACGGCTTACTGCAAGACTGTAGAAACCCAGAAGAAGTCACAGATACAAGTTGAAACGAAATCAACTAGCGAAGCACTTCAAGCGACCAATGAAGCACCACAAGTGAGTTTTGGTGCTATTACACCTACAGAGGTGGAGGCTGCGGTGGAGGCCAATCTCGATAAACCTAAAGTTGGGATTGGCGCCCTAGGCATTATGACGGATGAATGTGGCACGATGGATGACATGAATATTGATGAAGAATATGGATATGGAGATGGTGATGTAAACCTCACTATTGACGAAGGGTATGAAGATGATGTGTGGGGTAATGTGAACCTCAATATTGATGAGGAGTATCATGTTGAATTGGACGGCATGGATCTTGAAGATGAGGCTTTCTGGAAAAAATTGGACAAGGAGCTTAAAGAAGCAGATGATAGGAAAGAGGATGGGCCGAATGACCCCTCCGTGCCTATGCGGGTCATTGGATTGGCGGCTGAGGAAGAAATGAGCGATGCCAAATCCGAGATATGGGATGAGGAAGAGCCATCGTTCGCGAGGCTCATTGAAGAAATGGATGAAATGATAGCCGAACTGTCCCATCCAACCAGGGATGCACCTCCCATGCAAGAACTTGGCGGCCAACATGAGGTTCAAATTTGGTTGTGGCACAGTTTGCCAAACCTGAGGTTGCCCAGACGAGGCAACTGAAGCCCTTGTATGTCAAGGCTCACATCGATGGGCGTCCTGTGAGCAGGGTGTTTGTTGATAATGGGGCGGCAGCCAATGTGATGCCGATGTCAACTCTAAGGAAGATTGGGAAGAGTGAAAAAGATCTGATCCCCACAAGGGTTAGAATGTGTAGCTTCGTAGGGGAAGCAACCCAACCTGCCGGATTCATAACGGCGGACGTCACTATTGGATCCAAGACCATCAAGGTCGCCTTCTTTGTGGTGAGATCTAAGACGTGTTACTCGGCATTGCTTGGACGCGACTGGATTCACATGGCGCAGTGTGTGCCATCTACCCTCCACCAGCAGTTGTTAATTTGGGATGGTAACCAGGTAGAATTGGTGGAGGCGGATCCTCAACCCTTTGCAGAACCGGATGCCAACAATGATGAGGCGATCTTCTACCTAGAAGACATCCAACCTGCATCAGCTTTAATTGGTATGGACATGGATCTGGAATCCATTGACTTCACAACGAGCGGCTTCAAGTTACATCCTGCAGATAGCCGACATGAAGCATCAAGCTCTTCATGATGAGCAACTATGACATTTATAAAGACTTGTTGCAGCGGCTCGCCAACACTGAAATAATGATGGGTGCCGAAATCAAGTCCAAAAACCCTACTGACATTCGGCCATCTGAATGGCCATCTCCTGTGAAGCGGACGTTGCCTAGTCCGGAAGCCAAGGAACCACTTGTAGACATTAACCTCAGGACAGATGTGGAGCCCAAGCTGACCAAGATAAGTGCGTCGTTGCCTAAGGAGGAGCGGCACCAGCTAGTGGAGCTGATTCATAAGTATAAGGATTGCTTTGCATGGCAGTACACAGACATGCCAGGGCTATCAAGGGAGCTAGTGGAACACAAGTTACCAACTCATCCAGAGTTCAGACCTCATAAGCTGCCGCCAAGACGGTTCGATCCAGACACCATCCCAAAAATAAAGGCCGAGATTGAGAAGCTTCTTAAAGCAGGTTACATTAGAACTTGTCGTTATGTAGAATGGCTTGCAAACATTGTACCTGTTGTAAAGAAGAATGGTCAATTGAGAGTCTGTATAGACTTTAGGAACTTAAACTTGGCAACGCCCAAGGATGAATATGTAATGCCTATGGCCGATATGCTTGTTGATGCGGCCGCCGGCCACAAGTTTTTATCTTTAATGGATGGTTATTCTGGATACAACCAAATCTTCATTTCTGAAAATGATGTACATAAAACAGCTTTTCGCTGCCCAGGGCCAGTCGGCATTTTTGAATGGGTAGTCATGCCCTTTGGGTTGAAAAATGCTGGGGCAACATACCAAAGGGCCATGAACATGATTTTTCATGATTTAATCGGTCATACACTTGAAGTGTACATTGATGACATAGTGGTAAAATCATGTGAATTTGGCCAACACTTGACTCACCTCGAAGGTGCCTTCATCCGAATGAGGCAGCATGGATTGAAAATTAATCCAGGTAAGTGTGCCTTTGGAGTGGCGGCAGGGAACTTCTTAGGTTTCCTGGTGCATGAGAGGGACATTGAGGTAGACCAAAATAAAGCTAAAGCCATCTTGGAGGCTCGTGCACCAACCAATCTCAAAGAACTGCAATCATTGATGGGTAAAATCAATTTCTTAAGGAGATTCATTGCCAATGCTGCAGGCAAGATGAAAGCGTTCACTACCTTACTTAAAGGAAGAAAGAACGAGAAGTTCGTATGGACGACTGAGCATCAAGCATCATTTGAAGAAATTAAAAGAGCATTGGTCAATCCTCCAGTATTGGTGCCGCCAACACTTGGAGTACCATTGAAACTATATGTATCGGCCGCCGAGGAGTCTATCGGGTGCTTGCTTGCACAGGATGATGAAGGAGGCAAGGAGAGGGCTATCTATTACCTTAGCAAGACTTTGCAAGGCCAGAAGTAAGATACACCGCATTAGAAAAGTTGTGCTACGCCCTAGTATACTCCTGCAACAACTTGGAACACTACATGCTGCCAAGAACAGTCCATGTAGTAGCTCCCTTTGACTTGGTAAAGACACCTTTGCACAAACCAGCATTAAAAGGAAGACAAGCTAAGTGGGCTATGAAAATCAGTCCGTTTACCCTTGTACACGTCCCCCAAAAGGCAGTCAAGGGACAAGCTTTAGCGGACTTTTTAGCTCAACACCCTTCGTTGGTTTTGCCAGAGGATCCCAAAGAAGCGTCCTTTATGGGATTCGAACCTTGGGAACTAACCTTTGATGGATCTTGTGCAAACAGCGGCTCGGGGGCCGGCATTACAATCACTAGTCCTCTTGGGGAACATTGGAAGCTTGCTCGGGAGTTAGAACCTGGCACCACCAACAATCAAGCAGAATACGAAGCTTTGATATTTGGCCTCGAAACTGCATTGCTGAAGGGTGCAAAATCCATTACAATCTTTGGAGACTCCCAAGTCATCCTGAAGCAGTTAACAGGAGAGTATGAATGCAAGAGTCCCAGATTGATTAAGTGCTATGAGACAGCACTAGAGCTATTGGGGAAAATTTTCGGACGCTACCATCACACATGTGCCTAGAAGCCAAAATCAAGAGGCCAACGAGGCTGCTCAACTTGCTTCAGGCTGGCAGTCTTGTCGCCCTAGGGGGGCACCACACATTGCCGCCATCACAAGTGAACCTGAGGACCAACAAGAGAGTGGTGATTGGAGGACTGAGATCACACAGTACCTCGAGAACCCGTCATCTGGAGGAGATAACTCGCTTAAGGTAAAAGCTTTGCGGTACGTGCTGGTCAATGGTGAACTATTCCGAAGGGCCGTAGATGGATTGTTGCTCAAGTGTATAGGCCCCGAGGACGCTAAGTTGGTAATGGGAGAAGTCCATGAGGGGATATGCGGCTCTCATCGGGCAGGGCCGAGTATGAGGTGGAGCATCCACCGTCATGGATACTTCTGGCCAACCATCATGGAGGACTGTATCACGTATGCTCGCGGTTGTGAGGCTTGCCAAAAGCACGGCCCAATTCAAAGGGTACCGGCGGAAGAATTACACACAGTCATTAAGCCTTGGCCATTCCGTGGCTGGGGGATGGACATTATTGGGAAAATTCATCCGCCATCATCTAAGAATCATTCATTTATACTGGTGGCCACTGATTACTTTACTAAATGGGTGGAAGCATGGCCAATGAAAAAAATCGATCAAGGCGATGTAATTAAATTTGTGACTGAGCTGATACATCGGTTTGGAATCCCTCAAACAATCACTGCCGATCAAGGTACGGTGTTCACTGGTGAAAAGTTTATAGCTTTTGCCAAACAGTTTGGGATCCGCATCTATCATTCCACTCCATACTATCCCCAAGCAAATGGTCAGGCCGAAGCCACCAATAAGATCCTAATAAGTATGATCAAAAAGACGGTAGGCGAAAAACCTAGAAAATGGCATGAGACCTTATCAGAGGTCCTATGGGCTTATAGAAACTCTAAGTCCACAGCTACAGGGTTTACGCCATACTACTTGACATATGGTCATGACGCTGTTTTGCCTTTGGAAATAACAGTTCCTTCTCTAAGGGTGGCTCAACAGCATCACTTAGACTTATCTAAGTATGAAGAAGCCATGTTGCAAGAGTTAGAGACAGCTGATGGTGACAAGCTCATGGCCTTGGAAAACATCCGTCGTCAAAAAACTAGAATGGCAAAGCATTATGATAAGAAGGTTCGAAGCAAGACCTTCAGCGAAGGGGATCTAGTGTGGAAAGTGATCATACCGTTGGGAGTGCACGCTAATGAAACGGGGAAGTGGTCCCCAAATTGGGAAGGACCATTCATTGTAACTCAAAGACTACTCAATGGTGCATACAAGTTAATGGACATCGATGGTCAAGAACACAAATAGAGTATAAATGCAAAATATCTCAAAATGTTCTATCCATCAGTCTGGGAGTCAGAATAAGCAGCATAAATGCATCATGAGTGGCCAATCACATAGTTGGCCAAAGAAGTAGCAAAAACGGCAAACATGAGTACTGAAGTGCTCATCACAAGGTCGATGAGCTGACACAAAATAGAGTACTGAATAAAAATCACAAAAGCAAAAGCAGTGCTAACTACTCGGGGAAGGAAGCGTCTCATCACCTAGTAGGCGACGACGCATGACGGCCCACTGATCACGGGCACGCCCAAAGGTGTCTGTGAGGCGACGAAGTGCTGCAGCAGAAACTCGGGCACGAGCTGATAGAAGAGGTCGACGGGCTCTCGATAACTCAACTGATAAGTCACGATCATCTGCAGCTAAACGATCACGATCAGCGCGCAGAGCGGTAACTCGATCAGACAACTTGAGCAGCTCAGCCTCAAGTATAACAAGCTCAACGGTAGCTCCATCTGCGATGAAGCTCTGCTCTCTGATAATACGCTCCGCCTCCGCAATAACTTCTCTCTGTTTCTCTATCTCGCGCTTCGCCTGGGCAACAGTACTCTCTAACTGTGACTGCCTACTCTCCTCACTCCTAAGAACCATAGAAGCCTGATCGTGCTGGGGAAGTATAACCTCTAGCTGGGAACGAATCTCGCGGTGCCGCGCCTCGAGATCATCAATAAATGTCAAGTCCTGAGCAGACTGATCTGCTGTACTGCTATAGAGAGGATAAGCAAGGGACAAGTCAGAAATGAGCTCCGAAAAATCCGAGAAGCCGGCGTCCTCAATGAAGGCAGGGACTGAGCTAACATCGTCAAGAATGTCATAGAGTCCTGAGACCACCTCGGCTGATAGTGGACCGGTCTGGGTAGAAAAAAAGACGGTCAAACGCCTCACATGATGGGGCTATGGCAGCACGAGTGCCCGAGTCTGGAAGAGAGGCCACAAGGCTTGGAGGAGGGTCCTTAGGTACCTGGAGGCAAACTATGTTAGAATACTACCAAAGTTTTATCACGACAAGAGATGAAAAGAAGTATACCTGAGGAGGTGGCGCAGTCAAATCAGCTGAAAGAGCTGAAATGTCAGTCACAGAGCGGTCTGTCTGAGTAGGCGGTATAGTCAAATCGACTGAAGCATCAGCACCCACCTGATCCGTAGGAGTCTAGAGGAAAACAACGCTTAGAACGTATCCTGAAAGATAAGAGCAAGAGAAAACAACTAAAGGGATACCTGAGACGTCGCCAAAGGATCAGCCATGCTAATCATGGAGGCGCAATCTGCCGCCTGAGTGGTGAAAGAAGAGCTTATCCGGTCTCCAGGGGCCTAGAGGATAGATGTCTTCAGAACCATTTTGCATAATAGTAAGAGGCAAAAGAAAATGAGGACGTAATTAAAAGTGTACCTGAGAAGTCAACTCGGGAGTAGCGGAGCCAACCGTAGAGACATGGTCGCCAGCATGAAAAGAGGATGGATCCTAAGCAGGAAGGAAAGATGTTGATGTTCAGCCAATACAAAAATTGAACAAAGAGTCCAAAGTGGTGAAATGTACCTGATCAATGGAAGTAGGGTGAGTAGCATCCGTCACCACGGCTTTAGTCTGGTGCGTAGGATCATCCCCATGGAGGATGATATAGTCAGCACGGGCCAACTCTTCATCATATGGATCCCTCCTAGCAATGACACTGCTCATATGCAACGATAGTCGTCGCCTCGTGAAGGTCCGCCATATAGCTGTCATCCCCGGTGACACTATCCTCAGCGTGATCCGCCACCATAAGATCACCATCATCATCTACAGGATCCTCATCACCATCACCTGAACTCGACTCCTCCTCACTAGAACTGGAAGTCACATCCTCATCAGAATGAGCAGTGTAATCCTCATCAGTAGACTCCTCAGAGCTCGCAGGCTCCTCCTCAGGCTGGTCATCTGGGGCATCGCCCTCATCATCCTCACTGTCATGGTCAGCAGCTGAAGAAAAGAGAAATATTAAAAGACCAAGAGACAGTGTATGAGAGACATGTTAACAAAGGAGACATACCTCTTCGGCGTTTGCGAGATGACTCATCAGAGCTCGCAGGCTCCTCCTCAGGCTGGTCATCTGGGGCATCGCCCTCATCATCCTCACTATCATGGTCAGCAGCTAAAGAAAAGAGAAATATTAAAAGACCAAGAGACAGTGTATGAGAGACATGTTAACAAAGGAGACATACCTCTTCGGCGTTTGCGAGATGAGGAGGCTGTAACAGCTTTTGACTTCGGGGTGCGACTAGAAACAAGAGTAGCTGCCGACTGAACAGCGGCACTATGAACGCTAGGCTGCTTCGAAGAAGCCGAGCTACGCCGCACGTCCCCAAAACGAGCTGTAATCTGCGCATAGGATGGCAAGATGGAGGTGATGTAGGGCGTCCACCATGCCATAAAACCAGCAGCAAGCGTCCCCGTCAGAGTGAATGGAAGATAGCTAGATAACGTCAGACGGGACGAGAAATCAACTACTGCCTGGATGTCAGCGACCGTCATCCTCTTACTCCTGAAAGATACCGGCCACTTCACACTGCGAGGAAGTCCGAGATGGCAATCGAACTGACGAGCAAGCAAATGAGGGCAATACGGCTCAGCTACGATCGGATTATACTGATCCCTCCTCTTTAGCCCACTCAGAAGCATATGAGGCTTCATGCTAACATTCCAGGTGGACTCTCCATGTAGACCTCGTGGCTGATCAGGCTTGCACACAAGCTGGGACAGCAACCATCCTATGGAGGCATACACGTATAAGTCCTGATAAGAGGGCCTGTGGTGAAGAAAAAATCGAATAATATCTAGACTGTCCCGCTGCAAGAGACCATCCCTGCTAATCTTCACCGAAGCAGCATCTAGTATCAAGCCTAACGGGTCACCATCAGCAACATCCTGCGGACCAGGATGAGGCACGCCAGTAAAAAGCCGAGGAAAGTACAGCTGGATCCAGAGCTGCAGAAACCATAACGGCCCACATGCCGAATTAGTGGGATCTCGCCCACTAGCCAGCATACCAGAAATCTTGGCCATACCACTGAATAGGGTGCCAAGATGTAATAGATGAGATGGTGATCTATCACTACAGGCCTAGTAGAAAGAATAATGGCATCTTCAATACCCCAACTACGCCAGTCAGCTGTGCGTCCTCCCCTCTTCATCCGGCAAACCCATGAAACATATTTCTCCAAAATGCTCTGATCCTCATTCTCTTCGGTTCGGGGAGCCTTAGCCTTCTTAGATCTAGGAGCAATGGTGCCAGACTGATGAGACCGAATAGACCTCGTCTGCGAAACAAAGGCTCCAGTAAATGCAGCCTGAGTGATCGGACATGTACAAGATAGAAACTCTCGGGTCTCATCTGCATGCGCAGTCGTGCGATGAAATGGACGTAAAAAAGGCTCGGACTCCGGGCGGTCAAAATCATAAGCCTCATCATCAGACTCCGGAATGAGTAGTCCCTCAGCAATCTGCATTATTATGATACACATATCAAGCAAAGGGAAGGAGGACGAATCAACATATCACCAAGTAAGTTGAGCAAACCTGAGTAGAGGACCCAGTAGCCTGAACTGATGAGGATGGCGGCTGAAACCCGGCACGTGTGGCGGCCCGAACAGGAGTGGCGGCCTGGGTACCCGGAGTGGAGGCCTGAGCGGTCCTCGTGACAATGTCCTATTGCAAAGTTGCACAAATCAGTCAACGAAGACTCACAGGTAAAAAAGTGAACACATACAAGCAGACGAAAAGATAGAACAAACCTGAAAAGCCGAGGCACCAGACGACAAGGCAGCGAAACCTGGCAAGGGAATGGTGGCCTGTCCTGGTAAAGGTGGCGGCTGGTGGCCCGGGGTGGCGTCTCGAACAGGCAACCTGGACTTGGAGCTGGCGGCCTGCGGGGCAGAAGCTGGCGGCCTGGGACTGGCGGCCAAAGCAGCTGGCGGCCCGTAGCTCGAGCTGGCGGCCGAAATTGGCCGGGACCTGGCGGCCTGTGACTGGCGACCGGAGCAGCTGGCGGCCCGGAGCCCGAGCTGGCGGCCGAAATTGGCCTGGGGCTGGCGGCCTGTGCACTGGCGGCCGGAGCAGCTGGCGGCGGCCTAGGGCTGGCGGCTGGCGTTTCGTCGGCTAAATTCTATGTTAAAATGCAATGTGTTTGAGAGATACTCAATCGAACAAAGGACCAAATAACAAGCAAGCAGTTAGCATGACATGACATGGTATTCTAAAATCCTATGTCAGAGGCAATTCAAGGATGCTCATCCAATAAAAGAGCGAAAGCAGATAATTTTGGCTAGTTCTAAGTCATCAGCAAACATGGAAGGTGCACAATCAAGGTACAAATGAAACAAAGGGAACAACATGTTCAACATACAATTTGATGTTCAAGATGCAATTCGAAGTTTCAAGAGATGCCAACAACCCGAGCATGCAATTCCAAAATTCAACTAACATCTAATGCTAGATGCCAAAGCAATTCCGAGTGCCAAGGATCACAGACAAGCCGAACATGTAATTCAATGAGGCATAGACATACACTTCGAATTCACTCAATAAGGCATACACTTTGAATCCCTAATCTCTAGTCCTAGAATACTCCATGAATTCACAAGTCTCGGCCAACAACAGCAATAGAGCTGGGTAAGGTGAACTAACCTGATCCATGAACACGAGTGGCGACCCGGGCTAGAAGAGCTGGCGGCGTACCACAGATGGAGGCTGGCGGCCGGAAATCCGAGGCTGGCGGCTCGATGTCTGGCGGCTGCTAATGGCTGGCGGCCCGTGCTTAGCTGGCGGCGCTAGGTGGGTGGCGACGAGCAACAGTTGGCGGCCGGCGCGTGAGAGTTGGCGCGCAAGAGCTGGCGGCGATGCACGAGTTGGCGGCCGGATGGCTGGCGGCTGAAGCAGCGCTAGCAGCGATGCACAGGCTGCGGCCAAAGAAGCTGGTGGCGGCGACGCAGGAGTTGGCGGCCACTGGATGGCTGGCGGCCAAGGACACTGGCGGCAGGTTGGAAGATTGGCGGCCGGGAGCCAAGGCTGGCGGCGCCCAACTCACGCTGGCGGCGCTTGCTCGAGGCTGGCAGCGTTCGTAATGAGAGTTGGCAGCGGACTTGAGGCTGGCGGCTGCCTGGAAGCGCTGGCGGCAGACCAATGCTGGCGGCGGGCTGCGACGGCTGGCGGCGGGGGCTCCTTCCGTTGGCGACGCTGGCGGCGAGGAGGCTTTCTCCTGCTCGAGGCTGGCGGCGCGTATGGGAGGTGATGGCGGCGGCCTTCTTGGCACGCAGCCCTCCTCGAAGACGCGGTGGTGGTGGCCTCCAAGAAAGAAGGCTGACTCCGACGTTGATTGACAACAATGACGAAGAATGAGCAAGACACGAGCAGACAGAATGCCGGTAAGGATGGTGCGGCTCCCAGCAGCGGCGGCTTTGAGAGAACAAGAAGAAGGAAAATTTAAAAAAATGCCCAAAAAAAAATTTTAACCTAAGGGAAGAAGTGGCTTTTTATAGAAGCCAACTAGGGTTAGCCCTAGGGTTTTGAAATGGGCCTAATGGGCCAGGCTTATAATTCAAACGCGCAGATTTGTCTTAAAATGCCAATCAGACAAATAGCGCGAGGGGGGCATCTGTTAACCCCAATATTTTAGGCCCAATGAATTTAACACAATTCTTTTTCGAGAAACCCAATCCAATTCAGAGGCCCATTAAGTTTAGCCCAATCCATTTTCGAGAGGCCCGGTCCAGAGGCCCAGTAAGCTTAGCCCAATCCATTTTCGAGAGATCCGGTCCAGTTTGAGATTCATCCGGATAAAACAAGGGGAGAGGGATCAAGAAGAGGGATGGTTACTCAGAGAAGATCGCGCAACTTCAATGCAAGGCATCATTAGAGGAGGAGAATCCGCACCACATTGAAGCCTGGAGACTCCACACTCATCCTCACCCATCCTCACCTGTCGGCTATAAAATGCCAGAGGCGACATTGGGACAGGGCATCTACACACACCCCTAGAGGAATCGCACTTTAATATTTTTACTTTCTGCAAATTTTCTTTCTGCAAGTTCTTCCTTGTTTTCTTCCATTCCGTAATTTCTTGTTCCTTTACAGCTTTTATTTAAATTTCTGTAATCCCATTCCTCAATCCTTGTAATCATCTTCATCAATATCAATCAACGAAAATTCTTGGTTAACAATTTCTATTTATAGAAAGAAGACATTTGTAATGGGACATCCAAAAATAGTAAGTAGGACATTTGGAATGGAACGGCGGAGTATGAGTATGTTTTATCAATAGAAATTTTCCTTCTTGATTCTCTTTGAGGTTATCAATGTGGTCACCCTTGAGTTGACTTTGTTTTCTGACATCTTTATGACTTTTTCTTAATTTCATTTTCGTTTTTCTTAGTTTTGAATTGATTGCAAGTAAAATCTTTTTTTTTTTTTTTTAAAGTATGAAATATTTTTCAATGATGTAATCCGAAACTTTAATTCGGTCTTTAAATATCCAAAAATATAAGTGATACATTTCGTAATGTGATTAGTAATTCTAATATTAAATACAATGGTAAACTACCTTGAATAAAAGTATAATGGTGCATGGAGCACTGGACTGATTATATATTGTTGGTGATTATATTCATGTGTTATCTTGACACAAGACATTGTCCGATCGGAGAAATCTAATGTATTAGGTTAAAAACATATAGACAAAATGTGGTTTATGTACTATTATGTATTACTGCAACAAAATAATAGTACCAACTTAATAAGGGATGAGAATCTAAAAGGGCATCTCACTATAATTTCAGCCCTGCTGAGTTAAAAATCCATTTCTGCTCCTGTCAAGATTCATTGGTTAAAGATTACAGACAGATATCATGCTTTATTCGTTTTGGACTAGAGTTTTTTTATTTTGTCTTGAAAAGGAAATGCGCAGCCATCCATTCTTCTCCATTTCTGTACCCAAATAGTTCTGAAACTGCCATGAAATATGTTCTCCAATAAGCTGTCCACTTTACAACTGAATCTTTGCCATAAGTCGATTCCATTATTGGCTTTATGGAACTCAAATTCTGGTCCATTCTCTTAAGCCATTCCTCACTGCAATAAAAACTTTGAATTTAGGGTTTTGAACTTTGAAGTCTCTCCAAATTTGAAAAAAACCTTTTTATGACCATTTGAAGCCTTGGTCGAGCCGTAAGCTCTCAACATTACCTTGTTTGTGCGTAATGCTTCCCATTCACAATCCAATGATTGACTATGGACACATCATCCTGTAGGGGAAAAGGTTAATATTGCCTTCTGAATGATTTCGATTATAGATGAGATAATAAGTGAGGTTAAAGCGTGCAATTACAATCATTACAATACGAGGCTGAGGGTGATCAGGTGTCAGAATATAACAATGGAAAAAAAAAACTCATTTAGTCCCATAAGTTTTTTCAATTTGCAAAACCATCCCACAAATATCGAATTAGACGAATTCGTCCCATAACAACCATAATTAATCATCGCCGAACCCGTCCATGAACCCAGTTTTTCATTAATTATCGGCGAACTCGTCCCATAACTGAACTCGTCCTTCCATTAGGGTAGTTATGGGACGGGTTCGGCGATGATTAGCGAACAACCAGGTTCATGGACGGGTTTGGCAAAGATTATGACAGTTATGAGACGGATTCGTCTAATTCGATATTTGTGGAACTGTTTCGGAAATTTTTATAAATTATTGGGCGATATGGGTTTTTTTCCATATAACAATTGATGGGTTCAAAATTTTGAGAAGGAATCTAACCTGGAAATAGAGAAGTAGGTTTGCTGAGGGCATTGTCCCTCCCGAGAAGAAGTGCCTAGTGATCCAATCTTCGTCGCTCATGTCCTGCAAATTAAACGTGTAACTGAAAAACGACCAACTAAAATGAGAAAGATTTAGACACAGTGTCAATGAGTACCTCAAAGTGATAAGCAAATGTTTTGTGGCAAAAATATTCAACAAACAGATAGCCATCTGGTTTCATCCACTTGGATATCTTTCTAAGAAGATCTTGATAGTTTTTCATATGCTGTCCAAGATTGTCAGAAAACATTTATGAACCTGACAAGAGCAATTATATATATCTTCCGCATGTAAGAAAAATTGCTACCTCAAACATTCCAATGGAAAGTACTCTATCGTAGGAAGCCTCCATATCGAATGTGGCTATGTCAGCGACAATGATATCTATGTTGTGTAGATTTTTATCCCTGAGAGGAAAATTAAATTTCGCTAGTTTAACTCAGACTCGAGTAATTTTGTCTTGGGGCGAAAGACATAATGTAAATTTCTGTTGGTGTGAAATAACAACATTAATACTTCAAATGTAATGTAATCCAAGCATTTAACCTAATATATATGATGATCCATTAGGTTTCTATTCGTCTTTTTCTTTAAATTTGTATATTTAGCAGTCTTAAATCAAAAGATGTATTTCTGGTCACTCATTTACATGAAAATGTCTGAAAAAGTAGAGTACATATCACATATGTTTAAGTTACCAGCATTGAGCATCAATATGTGTTTTTTGAGTGATTGAATTGCAGATTCCGGTGATTCGGCAATTGGGATAGTTCTGTGCTATGAACAGAGAGAGAGACCCCCAGCCGCATCCCACATCGAGTATAGAATGACCATCTTTTATTTGCGACCTCTCACAATATAAGTTTAGCATTGCCTTCTCAGCATCGTCCAGGGTAGTTGACTTGTCTGAAAAGAAGCAGCAACTGCACAAATACATAATTACTGACAAATTTGTGGAGTATTTTGTTATTACTCCATATAACTTCATTTTAATGAAACTAAAAAATTTATAATCCATGTTGTATATCATTTTTCTAATGGTATAGCTTTATTTTTTTTTATTATTTAATTACTATATTGAAAATTTAATTTTATCTTATTAAATGGTCACCGCACATGTTAATTAATTATTTAAAATTGTTAAAGTATTTCATTGAAAATTAACGATCAATGATTATTATCTTTATATATATGTCTATACTTTTCCCACTGTGTGTAAGTTTTATAACATTTAGTTTTATGGTGGAAACTAATTAAGGTGGAATCTACTAATTAGTTTTCCCTCTGTTTGTAAGTTTTACTATAACAAAGGAAATGAAAGGATAAGATTTTTCAATATTTTTCAGTCCATAAAGGAAGGGTGTTTTTTAGGGATGAAAACGGTACGGATACGGTCGGATAGTGTCGGATACGGATATTATCCATATTTGTTTAGTCGAATTCGGTATCGAATACGGATGGGCCGGATACGAATACGGTTTCGGATATTTCGGATTACGGATACGGTACGGATACATGACGGATATATGACGGGTACGGATTCAATCGGATACAGATTATCGGATAATTTTTTATAATCTTTTTTGAAAATTTGATATTTTTTATAATTATTAATCATTTTTAATTATTAAATAATAATATATTAATATATTCGGATATCCATATTTAAAATCCGGATAATATCCTATCAATTTTCGGATACGGTCGGATATTCTCGGATACGGTTAGATATTTTCGGATACGAATACGAATGGGGATATTAAAATACGGATTCGGATTCGGATACGAATATTGAATTAGATAGTCGAAAACGGATTCGGATTCGAATATAATCGGATACGGCATCGAATCAGTCGAATATTTACCGTACCGCTTTCACCCTTAGTGTTTTTCCATCTTTTAAATTACGAGTAATATCATATTTACTTATTTGATGTGTATATGGAATCTTACTTAGAATACGCATTATTATGTTTGAATAAAAGGGTAAAGAAGGTGGAAAAGATGTTTAAAAAAACATGTGATTACCTGTATTTGAGATGGCGCCCCAACACAAGCTCGAAGAACGATGTGGGAACTTCATAGTGCTGAGACTTTGGCTTTTCTGTATAGATTGCTATGGGCATATCTTTAAGAGCTTCAAAGGGAGACCCAAAAAGACAAGTTAGCTAGGTTCCGGTAGGGTGATGAATGTAATGAAAATACACGTTTTTATGATCATTATGTTTTTTAACTTTTAATTATTCTCTAATGAATATTGATCGGAAAAAAAAAAAGAAAAAAAACAACAACGTATAATGATCGCATTCACTATATAATGAATACATAGTCATTTAGCATTCTAATCGAATCGAATCACACAAGTTATACGTACTACCGTGCTGGATGATATAAATATTGAACCATTTATTATTAATTAAAGGGTAAACTGTAACATACATACAGTGCACAAAATGGAGGATACTGGACAACTGAGTTTCAGCAGAGGACGAGGATTGGGAATTAGCATCCCGGAGGAGGCGATATGAAATCAGGATTCTGGTGAGGCGGCGCACCATGATGTCCGGCAACAAGTTGCGGTCGAGACAACCAAGCATAAAGGCAACGGTGGCGGCGCGGTAAGATCCCCTCACAACCACCAAATTCCAAAGGGCATTGCTCACACATGTTGCCATGGATGGCTATATGAATATGAAGTGTATAATATATGTACTTCTTCTATGTTATTTATTCATTTCTGGGTAATCTTGAACCTCCACAACCACACACATACACCCACACACATATATATATATACACATAGACACATAATTATTACATATAACATGTGCATGGAAGTAGTGATGGTAAGTAATTAGGTTTTGTAGCCACATTGTTGTTCATAAATGACAGGTGTCAGCAGGTGAGGGGGCAGTTTAATTAGAAGTATATTAAATTTGGGTTGTTTGGTGTCAAGAATTAAGTAGAAGTTAGAAGTTAGAACTTATCTAGCTTGAGGAATTGAGGATTGATATATTAAGGTGAACGATGAAGATTTTTCTCAAGATTTTTTTATATTAATAGATAGATTTATTTTCTAAATATAGACATTGATGATGTGTCTGATGACATAGCATTACTCAGCGATTACTCAACAGCTATCAGTCTGTCTATGTGTTTTAATAAGGACCGTTGATCTAATATAATGACTGATTAACCTTAAAATTAAGAAACATGAATTAAATTTAATAAGGACAAAAGAGTCTGCATATGCCAAAAAGTATTCAGGATTTATTATATAAATGTGTTTAGCTGATAATATTTAATAGTTCAATTTTCCTTCTGATAAAGGTGGATGCAAAAATTACTCCTTTAATTTTAGTTGCATTCGATTCGTTTGTATGATTCTCCAACCAGAATATATATTTAATTTATCGCGGACGTTATGGTGCGGATGGAAAGGCGTGCGGACGTGCGGACGCCGCTTTTCTACCGTTGATCAATTTCATAATTCAACGGTTGGAATCATTTGTAGGGTTAGTTTCGTAATTTTACTTGTTAGGTTTTTAATATGTTGAATTTGCAACATAAAATATATAATTCAGCAACATGGCATACACAACTCAGCGACGGAGCCAATCCCATTCACCGACGCGGCTCATGCAATTTAACGACATTATTGTATCGCAACATAGGATATATAGCTCATCGACTTGGCATACACAACTCAGTGACGGAGCCAATCCCATTCAGCGACGCGGCCCATGCAATTCAACGGCATTATGGTATCACAACATAGGATATATAGTTCAGCGACATGGCATACACAACACAGCGACTGAGCCAATCAAATTTAACGACGCGACATATGTAATTCAGCGACATTATTGTATTCATTCAGCAACACAATTTTATAAATTTTCAGCGACGTAGTTCTATGTATTTTAAATGCATCTCAGCGATGGAGCCCACATAATTCAGCGACATGGCATATGTAATTCAGCGACAAGGCCAACACAATTCAGCGACTTGATATAGTATATTTCAACGACATGCTATAGTATATTTCAGGGTTATCTCAGCGACATGTTACGCTTATCTCAGTGACATATTTTCGTGATTTTGGTCAGTAAAGAAACGGCTATATATTTTTTTTGACAATTATATCCTTATCAATTTATGACCGTTGGATTGAAATCGACGGTCCACGTTCACGTGCGGACGTGCGGACATGTGGACATGTTGATATGTCCGCACCATAACCGCACCCTTAATTTATCATATTCAGTTCATAGAATTTGCAGGATTTATATATTGTTGAAAAAACGATATAAATAGGGGTGTTAACGAGCCGAGCCGAGACCGAATAGTGGTAAGCTCGGCTTGAGCTCGTAAGAATTCGAGCCGAGCTTTGACCTAGCCGAGCATTGACCGAGCTACTTTGAGCCGAGCGTTGACTGAGCTTTGACTACATTCAGCCGAGCTTGAACGGTATCATCATTTTCATTCTCACATAATTTATAAAAGAAATTATATTTAATATATTGCATATATTTAATTATATTTTATTTAATTTACATATTTAAATAATTTTCAAAATATATGTATAATTGAAAATATATTCCATCTGTCCCAGTAAATATGTCATGTTTGATCCAGACACACTTTAACTTTTACTATTTTATATAACTTCTATATTTACTAATAAATAAATATATATATATAATAAATATATTTACTAATATATAAATACTCCTTCATTTCATATCCCTTTAAAAGGAGATGCATTAATTGCATATGGTAGGCCTGTGGAAAATATAGTCATAGACTCTATATTTACCTTATTTATTTTAATGTTTAAACAAATACAGTACTAGTACAGTATATTTCAAATGAAATGTATAATATGGAACTTGTATTGTAAGTTAATAGAACACGAGCCTGTTCGCGAGCTTTTCGAACCGAACTCAAAGGTGTTCGGCTTGGTTTGTAAATTATTCGAGTTGAACTTGAATTCGAGTCGAATTTTGACTGAACCGAGCTCGAACTGTTCTCGAACTACCCTGACTCATTAACACCCCTAGGCATAAACATCAAATGATGTATTTGTTGAAGCCATCAAAGTAACAGTAAAGCCATCCAAGTTGAATTCTCATCTACGGTGCCGAAAGTATTGAAGCCTTCATAAGAACAGTTTAGCATATGTTCGTTGTCTGTTGTATGTTTTCATTTCTATAAATAGGTACTACGACTGTTGTAATTCTCATAGCGAAGCAAAGCAAGAAATACAAAGCAAGCTTTAGCTAAACAACTCTCCGCTTTTGGTTATCCTTTTTAGATATCAAAAGTGTAAAGTGTATTTGCATGTGTGATATCAAATCCACAAATTGGTATCAGAGCGTGATAACAAGCATTTCTAAATAGTATCAAAGTTAATGTCTGAGTGATCCAAACTCAGAGCGAAGAAAAGCTGGGTAGAAGCCCAGTGCCTCGGTGATCCAAACTGAGAGCGAAGAAAAGCTAAGTAGAAGCCCAAAGCCTGAGTCATCCAAACTCAGAGCAAAGAAAAGTTGTGCAGAAGTACAGATTAATTCAAATAGAATTTCAACGGAAGAAAGGATTACAGGAATTGGCTCTTCTCCATTTCCCATTGCCTTCAGCAAAGCTGCCATTAGATGCAGCTACCTTAGCCTCCGCCGAGCTGCCTCCAGCACCGCGGCACCGCCCAGCAGCCACCGCTAAGCGCCGCCCAGCCCAAGCTGCGCTACCCCGCTGCTCCCTCCACCGAGCACAACCGTCCAGCGTCGTCTCTGCCTTTGCATCTCCGGCGCCCCTCTGTCAATCAATCACCGTCTCAGCCACCATCTCTCGCTCACACCTGCGGCCACTTTTTCCTACCAACCACTGGTCTCCGCCACCAGCTCCATTCTTGTTTGATCGTTGTTGGTGCTGCTTATATTAAAAGAAAACCCACGAGATTGGGGATTTGAAAAGTGAGACACACATTCGAGGTAATTAAGACTAGTACTGAAACTTGCTAATTGATTAGATCATTTGAAGGTGGACAGTTGGGAGTTGACATTTAAATTAATCCCCCACCAACTCACTGCGGAATAGAGCACCAACTTATTGCTAGACCAATTCTAATCGGATACTAGAAAAGTGAGTTACACAACAAGTGGTGAAGACCAAGTCAAAAGAAAAAAAATTTAAGGGAGTGGGCCACATTTATTTTGAAGATAAGACTGCTATTGTCTAGGGAGATTGAAGAAAATTAAAGGCCAGCTACCAAATTAAATTTTTAGCTGTGACTTTAATTCAAATGGCGAATATCATAGGACAGATGTCACTACCACAGCTTACGAAAACAAATTATGAAAAAAGGAGAATTAAAATAAAAGCCCTTCTCAGAGCTCAAGATGCATGGGATGTGGTTCAAATTGGTTTTGAAGAACCAGAAAATACCGGGAAATTAACTGCAGCAGAACAAAAGCGTTGAAAGATGCAAGATCAAAAGATAGTGGAGCCCTATTCATGTTATTCCGAGCCGTTGATGAGTCAGGCTTCGAAAAGATATCCAGTGCCACAACTTCAAAAAAAGCGTGGGACATCCTGGAAAAGGCATTCAAAGGTGCCGACCGAGTAAAGCAAGTGCGTCTCCAAACACTTCGTGGAGAACTTGAAAGCATGAAAATGAAGAAGTCTGAAAACGTGTCCGACTACATCACACGTGTCCAGACCGTGGAAAACCAACTCAATCGGAACGGTGAAGAATTATCCGATGACAGAATTGCGGAGAAAATATTGAGATCATTAACCAATGATTTCGAAAATATTGTGTGTGCGATTGAAGAATCGAAAGACCTCAAAGTGCTCACAGTTGAAGAGCTCGCTGGATCTCTCGAAGCACACGAACAAAGAAAGAAGAAAAAGAAAGAGGAGTCACTCGACTAGGCACTCCAAACCAAGGCATCAATTAAAGATGAGAAGGTTCTCTACACTCGAAACTTTTGGGGGAGAGGACATGACCGTGGAAATCGTGGATACGGTCGTCGTATCCAAGGCAACAATTATGAAGGATACTATAAGGACAAATTTCAAAGAAGTCAAGCAAACTGACGTGGAAAAGGACACGCTCGAGGAAGAGGCGGTCAATCAAATTATTCCCACGTCAAATGCCAAAAGTGCCACAAGTATGGTCATCATGCTGAAGACTGCAACAATGAAGGTTGTTATAACTGTGGCAAGATGGGACACTTTGCAAAAGAGTATCGGGACAACAAACGAGTGGAAGAGACAACCACCTAATTGTGGAAGACATAGCAAATGGAGGTGTTCTCATGATGGCCCACAATGATGTCAGCAATGACACATCCTGGTACCTTGATTCTAGAGCAAGCTACCACATGTGCTATGATGAGCATCTATTCAAAGAAATGCAGAAAGTTGACCATGGTCATGTATCATTCGGAGATGCATCAAAAGTGCAAGACAAAGGCCGAGGTACGATATGTTTCACACAGAATGATGGGTTGATAGGGACAATCCAAGATGTCTACTATGTCCCAAATCTCAAAAACAACATCCTGAGTATTGGCCAACTCGCGGAGAAAGGCTACTTAATCTTTCTAAAAGATCAGTCGCTGCACCTGAAAGACAAGCAAGGACGACTAATAGCTCGACTCGAAATGGAAAGAAATCGAATGTGCAAGTTGAAACTGAGAAGCTTGCAAGAGAAATGCTTACAAGCAAAGAAGAAGATAAAGCATCGTTGTGGCATCACCGCTTTGGCCATTTACATTATGATGGCCTGAAAAAGCTAGTGAAGATGAAGATGGTGAAAGGACTGCCAAGCATGGATTTTGGAGGAGAATTTTGTGAAGATTGTGTATTTGGGAAGAAAACAAGGGCCTCATTTCAAAGGAAGGCCTAATATAAAGCGAAGCATCCGCTCGAGCTGATCCACACCGATATATGTGGACCAATCACTCCCGAATCTTTCAGCAGAAAGAGATACTTCATCTCTTTCATCGATGATTTCTCCCGAAGGACGTGGGTCTATTTGTTGAAGGAAATTTTCGAGGCATTCAAGGTGTTCAAAATATTCAAGGTAAATGTTGAAAAAGAAATTGGGAGATCCATCAATGCAATTCCATCCAATAGAGGACGCGAAGGATGAAGCTGGAAGATAAAAGCAAAGCATATATTTTTTTATCGGATATGATCGACAAACAAAAGGATATAAGTTGTATGACCCGATGAACAAGAAGGTTATAGCGATTCGAGATGTGCGAGTGAATGAAGCAAGTGAATGGAACTAGAATAACTCAACGGAAGTTACCAACGAAGTCGGAGAGTCGTCTGCTGTTGTTCCGACAGTTCTATCAACAATTCCTGAAATTGTTGAAGAAAAAGAAGAAGAAGAAGAAGAAGAAGATGAGCCACGACAACCCCGGATGAGAACTCTACAAGATTTGTATGACTCTACAGAGGTATATCTTGTATGTTTGTTGGCCGATGCTGAAAATATCAAGTATGAAAATGTCGTACTAGATGAAAAATGGAAGGCAACCATGAAAGAGGAAATTGAAGCAATCGAGTGCAACAATACATGGGAGCTCACTGAATTGCCCAAAAGAAGTCAGGTCATAGGAGTGAAATGGATTTATAAGAAAAAGATGAATGCACAAGGGGAGATACAAATCTCGGCTTGTCGCAAAGGGATACAAGCAAAAGGAAGGAATCGATTATGATGGAATCTTTGCCCCTATCGCAAGAATGGAGACAATCCGGCTACTCATTTCACAAGCTGCTCAGTACAAATGACCAATATTCCAAATGGATGTCAAGACAACATTCTTGAATGGTGTACTCGAAGAAGAAGTCTACATTGAACAACCATTAGGTTATCTGAAACCTGGAGGAGAAACAAAGGTGTTGAAGTTGAAGAAAGCGCTTTACGGCTAAAGCGAGCACAACAGGCATGGAATACTCGCATTGATGCATATTTTAAGGAGAATGGGTTTGATCAATGTCCCTAGAGCATGCCCTCTACATCAAAAACAATGGAGATAACATTTTGTTTGTTGCTCTTTATGTTGATGACCTCATTTTCATGGGTAACAATGATGAGATGATAGAAGACTTCAAGAGAAGAATGAAACAAGAGTTTGAGATGACTGATTTAGGCATGATGAAATTCTTCCTTGGTCTGGAAGTTAGAAAAATAAAAAGAGGCATCTTTGTATCACATGAGACATATGCGAAGAAGATCTCGAAAGACTTCAAGATGGAGAAGTGCAACCCCCGTATCAACACCTATGGAACCTGCAGCAAAACTTTCAAAGTTTGATGAAGGAGAAAAAGTTGACCCAGGTACAATCAAGGAACGGTGTCACATGGATTGTTCTACTCGATGGCAGAAAATTACAAGCTGATTGGATACTCTGACAGTGATTGATGTGGAGATATTGATGACCGAAAAAGTACTGCAGGGTATGTGTTCTTTATAGGAAATACAGCTTTCACTTGGCTTTTAAAGAAGCAACCAATTGTGACACTCTCAACATGTGAAGCTGAATATGTAGCATCATCTTGGTGTGTATGTCATGCTGCATGACTTAGAATTCTATTGAGCAAGATGGAGATGAAGCAGTCAAACGGAACAGTGATTCACATAGACAACGAATCCATAATTGAATTGTCAAATAATCCAGTGAATCATGAAAGAAGCAAACACATTGATATTCGTTTCCACTTTAACCGAGATCATGTGAAAAATGGAAACGTGGAACTAATGCATGTGGCAAGCCAAGAACAAGTGGCAGACATATTTACAAAGCCATTGCCAAAGCTACTGCTCGACAAGTTCAAGAAGATGATAGGAATGACAGATGGCAGAAGCATTTGAAGTTTACGGGGGAGTTTTGTTGAAAAAGCAGGATAATATCAAGTGTCGTATTTGTTGAAGCCATCAAAGTAACAGTAAAGCCATCAAAGTTGAATTCTCATCTACGACGCTGAAAGTATTGAAGCCTTCATAAGAACAGTTTAGCATATGTTCGTTGTCTGTTGTATGTTTTTATTTCTATAAATAGGTACTTCGATTATTGTAATTATCAGAGCGAAGCAAAGCAAGAAATACAAAGCAAACTTTAGCTAAACAACTCTCCGCTTTTGGTTATCCTTTTAGATATCAAAAGTGTAAAATATTCTTGTGTGTGAGATATCAAATCTCCATATATAATATGCAGTCATACAGAGTAATTTATAGGTTTTAACTAAAGCATTAATCACACACAATGCACAATAGCCATTATAGTTGTAGCCTGTAGGATGATCCCATACTAAAATGGTATAGGATGATCCCGTACCAGCCCGGCTAAGAGGCCGTTCTTCCTGACCTATTGCACAGGGCCCCCAATTTTGGGGCCCATTTTTTTATTTTTTATTTTAGAGTAATTAGAAAAAAGGATATTTCACTATTTGGGTTTATAATTTGAATAAATGATTTTTTGAATGAGATTTAGGAAATGATTGAAAACAAAGTAAATTCTCATAAAATTATTTTATTATTTAGGCCCATAATTTGGTAAATGATGTAGCTAGAAAATCCATTTTTTTATGTTTAAAATTTTTGTTAATATATTGTTAGTTTTAAAAATAATTTTAAAAGGAATGGGGACTTATCCAAGTGGCTAAGTCCATGCCTTCCAACCCTAGGGTTGGGGTTCAATTCCCCATCCGGGCTCGTATCCCTATGGGGACTTACCCAATGGGGATTTTATAATTTGTGCGGCATAGGCTCCCACTACCATTTCTCTGGCTTCGGCTCCTCAAAAAATAAAATTAAAAGGTGGTTTAGGACTTGATCAAGTGGCTAAATCCATAATTTCCAATCTTATGGCCGGGGATTCGATTCCCAACCTGGTCCGCTATTAATTCCATTTATCCATTTGTAATATGTGTGTAACATGGGCTTACACCACCCATTTCTCTTGCTTGATCGCAAAAAATATTGTAATTAATTTCTTAAATATAATAAGGGGCCTAAAATTTCTTATTAGAACAGGGCCACCAGAAATAATTATACGGTCCTGTCCCGTACTAAACGTTGCAACATAAATCCTTTTATTTCTACTAAAGTACATGTAATTAGATTAAACATGTTTACCTTTCCAATTGGATTTTGCTAACGTAATAATTTTTTTAAAATAAAAAATATATGTTTCATCATCATACATAAAAATTAGTGTTAGTTTTATCTACAATAATTATTAACTTTCTTTATCATGTAACATGAAAAATCAAACGGTGCTGAGATTCATTATATGTAGAGTACTGAATTGCTAGTGTTGAATTACTAAATTTGTATTCCATGCACGAATTAATTCAGACTGGAAATATTTATTCAACAGTTTTTTGAATAGGAATTCAGTATCTTTGCATATATTATATTAATATATTTGTAAAAATAACCTAACCTAGTACCCCAGCCTCTAATCACTTGCTATATAATTGAGCAGTAAATGGTTAAATTGTCTGATTGCCAGCTAAACATCTTCTTCATGGATATTTTGGCTTATTCATTTACTTAAAAATATTTCAAGATAGTTGAGTTTAAATCTCACTTAAATTTTTTAATGTCAACTTAAATACACAAAGGGGATGATCACATGGCGTAGTGGTTAAGTCTTTGACTCCCAAGGGTTCGATTCTCCACCGCCCTCTATCCCTCCCTTTTGTCTCTTTATAATTTATGTGGTATGAGTCTGTATAAATTGTTTAGAATTAAAAAAGAAATACACAATAATGATAATTCACATTCAAGTTGGCCCAGATCGAGGTATTTGGGCACAAAAATATTGATGAAAACTCACTTGCCTAGAGGAAACTGTTTGACATTAATATTTATGTGTGTATTAACATTGGCATTGCTTTGAACAAAACAAAACAGTTGGATATAATATCCTGGCGAAAACAAAACATCAACAGTATCCATTCAATATATAATAGCTGCCTGACTCCACAATTTGTTTGGCTCAACAAGAAAAAGGAAAAAAAAAGCCTGTAAATTCTTTGATCATTGATGTAGTGATATTGTGTCAATGGATGAAGAACGAAGAATGAAGAAACAATCAGCATTATTGGTTTTCTGTGATGAACTGCATGCCAATCAACAGGGAAAAAGAATTATCATTTGTAGTTCCTCAAGTAACTAGAATCACCAATCTTGTTTTCTTCTGATGGAATGACTCGTCTCCCTGACGATTTGTAATGTAATGTATTGACTGTGTTTATGATCTTTCCTCAATCTGATGGCTATTTGTTTCTTCGTTCTTGTGGCTAGATTTCCGCGTCTCATTCAGGGTTTTCTTCCTGTCTGAGTGCTCGGTGATGGTGGGCGTCTCCTGCTGCATTCCATTTTTTAGGGGAACTATTAGCAAAATGTGGATATAAAGAGATGGAGACTACTGGCAATTTAGGATGCCACTTATATAGGTAGTAAATAGGGCACCAATATAAGAAAATGGGGAATATATGCCACAAATCAAATTTCCTGGCCAAATTTTTTGCTGGAATATCTCACGTTAGGCTCATGGACTGGAATCATAGCACACCCAACTTTCTATCATATGAAAATTCCTACAGAAAATCTCAAGGAAAAGTAGGGCTCGACTACAAATGTCAATCTCTTTGTGTCATAAATTTCGGTATAATGTCCTAAATTTGCAATTAACTGCGCCTCAAATATATACCACTAATCGCAAAGAACGGATAAATGATCAAGAAAACAAGCAGGAAGGGAAGGAGGCAGCAGCAGGGAATTGGTCGACATGAGAAATGATAGAACAAATTAAACCAAGGATGTAAGACACTTCCAGTTGCAGAAGGGAAATGCATTTGCTAACCTTGTTCCTGTCACGCCATCTAAATAGAGAACCAAGTACTTTGCTCGGAATGGCTTTCGAAGATCTGAAGATTGACAAATATGAGGTTTAATTCAATTAGGAAAAGGATTTCATTATATAGTTAGTCCATAATATGTATAAAGCAAGGGAGCAGCAATGCAAAAGTCCTGTGTTCTCTTGAAGGGACTAAAGCTCCCAAGCTTTAAGAAACAGCAAACTTTACTCGAACTCGGGAAAGGGAAAAAGCACTGTAAAAGAATCCTCCGCACGATAATTATATTGGTGCCAGTTTTCTATCTAATAGTAAGTATATAAAATAAGATAAAACATGTTACAAAGACAATTTTGAATAGGGAATTGAGCTGTAGATCTTAGACACTTTGTACCTTCTTTAACATATAATAAGGATTTTGCAGTTTTTTCCAAAATATAACATATAATAAAGATTTATCTGAACCTTTTTGAATGAAATTATATGATTAAACACAGTTGTTAGGGAAAATATCGTAGGTGGGTTTAACGACTTCATGAAAAACACAAGTTGGGGAGTGGGGGTTTCACATTTTCCCCTCAAAAATAAAAATAAAAATAAAATAAGCATTAGAACTTACTGAGTAGTCTGCGGAAGGATGTATTTTTCCGATTGGCTGTGCAAGGTGGCCTCCAGAACGGATTCAGCCATGATGGCCCTCCTTTCCATCTCGGCCAGTGCAACTTCTGCTTCTTCATACTTCTCCTGCACGTGCACAATAAAAAAAAATGTGCATTAATGAAAATAAAAGATAATTTCAGAAGATTCTAGCAGGTAGGCGAATTGAAGCATGCATCACCATTCGAGCTTTCTTTAAAGGGGTATTTTGAAGGGAATAATCCAGCTGATGAAATGGCAAAGAAGGCAGTGATTAAGCATGAAAAGAGGCTATCATTTTAGATAATAACCTGAATCACTTGAACGGCATATCTCTGGGCAGCAGCATCTTGCTCGGCATACTTGCGAGCATCTTCTGTTACTTTCTGCTCTTGTTCTACTCTCATTAAGACCTATATAGAACATCAAACATATATGCAACTTCCAGGAAATTTGAAGCACAACTTTCTGAACAATCATTTTTGAACTTTTACCTCCAGCAGGGCATTCTCTTGCTCTTGCTTGTCTGCCAGTGCTAGTTTAAGCTCAACAACTTCTCGCTCCAACTGCTCAACCTGCAGTAAATAAATTTTTGAAATTGGAAAAACATCTGCAGGGTAGAACAAACTCTGTAAAACTATCAAGAAATAAATCATAATTCGGCTAGCATTAGTTTTACAACCCTAAAATGTCTCCTGGCAATCTTCAGAAGATCAAGGTCCATTTTTACTTGAAAGCATTAGAACAAGAATTAAAAGAAATGGGAATGTTTACGTGGATGTGACAGCACGCTAAACAGGGCCAAATAAGTCAATAATATATTAGTCGGAAGCTGGGGTAAGCAAAGAAAATGATGAAAATGTGCTCAAAATGGTTTGGCTGTGTGTATAGAAAACCTCTAGATGCCTCAACTATATTAAGCAGATGGATTGAGGGCCTACAAGAAAATCAAAACAATCTAAACAAGGAGATGCTATTATAAGTAAATTTAAATCAAATATTTGTTTCGTCTAAGACAATGGTGGCATGCATTTGTGCAGTGGGAGGGCTTATAAAGTGGCGATTAAACGAAGCATACTTTGCATGATTATAGACATGGAAGGAGTAATATTAGTCACAACTCACAATCAACAAGATGAGGAACAAAACAGAAACTGGGGCATATAATTGGGTTGCACCGAATATATTACACAAAAATACAAAGTAAGTTTCTCACCCTTGCGCTCAATTGTCGCCGATCATCTTGTTTAATCATCTCCATTAATGATGTGTTAAGCTCCTCTGCCCTGTAAAAAAAGAATATTAGGATAGGTATTATGTATCCTTTGGGTTTATTAGTATATGATACCCAGTAATATATTAACAAAATAGCAAGTACGAAGATACATGATTGAAATTCAGCTATTCAAAACTAAAACCTAAATGGACAGATAAATTAAAGCAACACAGAATTAAAATGCAAAAGCACACAAACATAACAAACACAATCCAAGGAACAATGTTGTCCATCTAGACCTAAGAAATGAGGGATTTAAGAACCCATATTACTTCTCAGTTCTCATATACATCAACCGACATCTTAGTCATAGAGGGTAATTCAGACACATGTAAGAATAATGAGAAGAGAACTTTCAAAATAAAAAATTGCCAGATTAGCAAACAGATCAGATAAAGAAAGTTAGAGCCAGATGTTTTAGTTGGTGGGTTACTGTAAAGCATTCAAAATAAGGGAACAATTAATTTGTTCGGTACAGCAATAGTTATAGCGGAAGATGTAGATGTAGTTAGAAGGAATCAATAATTTATGCTTTGAGGTTAATTTAGAGAGAGTTTCAAAAGGCAGTGTTATATTTAACACCCAAAGAAATTGTTAATTTCCCACTAGCAAAAGGTGGATTATGAACAAAGTTGACATTCCGAGACGCAGTCTGGAGAAGAAATTTAGACAAGATATAGAATTACTCACCTGAGCCCAGCCGATCTTACATCCTGAAGCTGCTTGCAAAACTCAGCCTTAAGCCATGCCAACTGAAACAATCAATTTTACATTAATAAAGGATCCTCAATAATAATATGCAGTTCACCACAGTGACCACATAATACAGATGCAAATAGAGTAAACATTTCCACATCCCAAATAATTTTAAGTAAAATTATCTGTGATTGTAGACATAAACAACTAATAATGAAACCAGCAAATCTGCCTTAAATATATATAGAAGCCAGTTATATTTAAACCTCAAACACAACAAAAATCAGAAACATGGAATGATTATGAGATATGCTCAACGACAGTGGGGAAAGAGGAACCAGGTTGCTATATCTAGCACATTCATCAGATAATGTCCACAAATGAGAAACAATCGAATGATAAAAGGTGAAAGATGCTACAAAAAACTTACTGAAACCTATTGGAATACGGGAAAAAGCATAGGAACCAGTGTTGTCAATGTACGTAGAAAAACAAAGAGAAATGAAGGAAAACACAACAGCAACCTGCTCCTCAATATCTTTATCGGAGTCCATCTCTTCAGTTCCGTTAATGGATGAAACCAAATGCAGGACATCACCATCTATCCATGAATCGGAGTTATCATTTCCTACCACCTTCAAAGATGGATCCTTTCTGAAAATATACAACTTAGAAGCTAGACTATGGGAGTCCGTCCAAATTCTTTTTGTCTTCATGTTTTCATCCAATGCAGACCTAATGGGCAGCCGGTGTTTATTTCTTAGTTCACGTAATTGTGTTTCATGAATGTTCTGGAAACCCATGCAAGCTGTGAGGACAAGTTGACTACTGTCAAAGGTGGAGTCAGCTAGCGATTGAAGCAATTTGACTGCATCCCCTGCATCCCTGGTTGTAACCAATGCAGGTCCTGCACAAAGCTGAATAAAGATAAGTTTCATCTGTACTGACCTGCACCGGGCCCCAGAGAACGATATTTGTACATAAACTAATAATACAGATCAGCTGTACCATACAAATCCATTAAAGCAAGCGTTGTCCGAAAGAGCATGACTCGATGTCCTTCAAAAAGAAGCAAATCCCAGACTCTGAGAACTGGGTGCGGATTGAACAAGTTAGGTTTAATCATTAATGTCACATAAGAGAATAGTGAATAGCTCGTAAGATACCAAATACCACAACTCGTAACAAACAAGATATCCAGAAACAGAATAGTTCTATCGAGCACTCGAGGGTAAGATAAAGTAACTGACCACTCTCCCATGGAAGAACATTCATAAATATTGAGAGGAACCATGGCCCAGTAACCCATGCCACATGCACTCCCAAGAAATCCAGATGCTTTGCTGTGTGGCACACAAAATGATAATAAAGATCAGAAATCATGATTGACCTGCCAAGAGAAAAAAGCTCAACACTAACCTCACAAAAGATGTGTTAAGGTAAAAAAAAAAAAAAAAACAGAACAAACCCAATTTTGGAAAGCTTTCACGTGCCAAGTCTTCAAGAACAAGTTGGTCAACCTGCCAAGAGATAATTAAAAATAATTGGTGGAATTTAATTCTTATGCATAAATCTGACAAGCAAGATCCTCGCGAATCCCTGAACTCAGAAACAAATAACAAAAGCAATTGATTTGAGTACCTGAGCTTCTAACATTCCTTCTGAATAATAGCCATCAAAATAGTCATCTAGGATACCTGTGAAGGTCCTGAAAGACAACTAATTTGCTTAGATTCTTTCTAATTCAACACGGAAGCACACATTTTATGAAGCATGCAGCACGTCTGATACTCATATAAATTTGAGGTTAGGGATGCACAACATAATCCAAGAACAAATTCACCCACCAAAACGCATTTTCCTCTGGCATCAGAAGTAATAACAAGCCTGCAAAGAAATTCATTGCCTGCAGGTTCAGAAGTAAAAATTTCACCAAATGAAAACCTGAAAGCATATTTAGTGATGGAGAAATTTCTTCATGATTTAAAACTTTTCAAATAGAACTACCTGGCAATAACCAACAGAGGGATTGTGTCGGGCGTAAGCTGTAAGTATTCGTCTCAAAGCATTTCTGCCACTCTCATCCAATGCAGGATGACCAGGAAAAGTCCGCGGTAGATCCTGCAAGAAGAGTTAAAGTTGATTTCAACTTTCAACTGCCACAAGTATAAACAATGTCACATATAAAATGATTTCGCAGAGAGTATAGAATGAATAACCTTATCAATTTGTGCTTTCCAGTTTTCATGAAGGATTTCGGACTCTAGCTCTGACTCCTGATTCGTCTCCTCCAATTCAGGGTTTTTGGTTTCTAGTCCAATGTCTTTCTTGAGTAATTTTTGGTAGTAGTGTTCAACTCGACGCGCTTTAGCACCAACAAAGGCCTGCCAGAGCTGTAAATTCAAGTAAAAGACAGTAAATAAAATATGCTGGGACAAAATGAAAGAGATTTAATCTGGTAATGCCAGGAATACCTCTCCCCTCAGTGCCATGGGAATCCCTCCTTGTACAAGACACTCAAGTTCCTTGAAAAAGGGTAGAGATTGTTCATCAATAGAAAGGCTATCTGTCCCCGTGTCCAAGGCATGAATCCCATCAGTTGGAATGAAGTCATGATCAGAATCTGTTTCCAATCTATCCAAATCATAAAATTCTTCATCAGAATCATCTTTAGATGCTCCTGAGTCTCGTTCATTTTTAATCAAATTAGGCTTCTCTTTAACACGGGAACTCATCAAATCCTCCACAGAATGAAGAGATGGTCTGACATCCCTCCATATTTGGAGTTGATCAAAATTAGTGTCCACTGTGGATGAAATCTTTTTTTTCTCTGCGCTCAGGTGGTCAGACTTCTTGCTGCCATCATTAGAGTGATCATCCGTTGTTGGCTTGATAGATTCAGCACTTGATGCACTGTCATCAGATAATTCAACTAGCAATTGAGCATGTTTCCAGTGCCTTTGCAAAAAGTCCCTCCACCTGTCCGATCTCTCCTTCTCTTCTTCCTAAAAACACACCAGACAGGATCAATGTACATGCTAACAAAAAGTGGCCATGTTAGTATCTGTTTCCTAATAAATTTAAGATCAGCTGAGAAAGTTCATGAAGAGGATAAAAGAAAACCTCATATATTTTCGAATATTCTCTGTATCTTTGCAAGTGATGCGGCCTCACTGCAAACCCATGAGCATCCCTGTTCATGCAAGTGCCGATGTAAACAAATATTAGCAATTATCAATCAAATTGCCTGGGAAAATCTCCAGAATTTCCAGTCAATCTCAACTTCTAAAAATAGAGAAGACAAAATCCACGTAAGAGCAAGTGTAGGAGACAGACAAAAAACTACTTTATCCCTACTTTGATGCATTTGTTTTCCCACCATCCAATTTCCTTAACAAACTAAAATCAATCCACATAAAACGGAGTTCTTTCACCTAATATCTAGTATAAAATATTCATTCTTACTCTGTACAATAAATAGTTGTGGTGCGTTCACTTTCTACAGTAAATTCCAATATAAAATGACAATATACAACCAAAATTCGGTTATCACGACTGATTTGACATCTACGTTCATATTTCATAACCCTAGACATAAAAAATCATCCTTTTGATTTTATAATCGCAACCCGGTCAAAACAAGTCCAATTTCTTTGAACAGATTAAAAACTATTTATATCTTTTTTTATTCAATTATTGCTTTTCGGATCGATTCACTGGTGCCCATGAGCCATGATTCCCAGAATCGTTTTTTTTCCTTCCCAAAAAGTCAGTTTAAACAAAAAATAAAATGGTTTCTATGCAATCGTCAGCGGGATCAAAGTAATAAGCCGAAGACCACCAACGACTGCATACCCACACAACTGTGAACTGACATCCAACACGCTTCAGTGATCAATCCTAAATGTGACGATTCGAATAGAAAGCAATGTAAATAGAGTTACAACTATCCAAGTAAACCATCATACCTCTTGTAATCAAAAGAACTCTCAGAAGCCGGATTAGGAGCAACTGCCGCCGCCGCCGCCGCTGCATCTTTTGCCGCCATTTCCGAAAACCAAATCCAAAAAGGAAAATTAATTAAAAACACAAACACAATTCCAATAATCTCTCTACGCTTCCACTTCAAATCTACTCCAGTCTTCCGGTTTTCAAATTTCAATTACACAAATAGGTCAATTCAATTCATTTCGATTTCCCCCAATGCTTCTGCAATCAATCCCCCAATATCGGTCCCTCAAACTTCATGATTCTTTGCGACGATCAGCCTGCCGATCGACGGAGAGCAGTGTCAAAATGGACGAGGTGATTGATTGATTCGTCGAGACGGCATTTGAGAGGGAATTCTTTATTAATTTGCTAATAACAATTAATGCATTGATTGAAATGAGTTTTAAGGACTCCTTAAGCCTAATTATAATCATACAATGTGAAATCCTCTCAAACTTTCAGAATTGTTCGTTTTATTAACAAAATCAAATGTGTCATCTGTGTTTAAATGTGGGTAATTTAATTATAAAATTAATCTCCTTTGATAATTTGATTTATTCTTTAATTTGAATACCTACCTAAAATTAAATATTTTAATTTCAATGGATTACAAAAGTGTATTCATTGACAATAAAATTAAATGTTTTAGTTTTTACCCATTCTAATTAAGCAATTTTTTTTTAATAATTTTCTTCCTAATCACTCTGTACATGCTAAGGAAAAATTAAAGTTTGGAAGTCATGGAGTCCTCGTTCTTTATTTTTTTATTTTTTGCTGAACATCCTGTAGCTAGGATAATTAAATAAAAATTAATTTCACTTATATGTTTAATGATTTTTTTAAATTAAAAAAACTGTATTATTATTTATTTTAAATTTATTATTACTTAATAATTGATCAAATTCATTTAGTTAATTATATTCCCTCGGTCTCAATGGATGACGAACACTTAGACTTTTTAAATTGTTTGTTGATCAAGTTTAACCTAATATTATTGCAATTATATAATTATAAAGAACAATTAAGTGTAATATTTTAATAATGGTCTAATTACATATTTTTAGAGTAAACTTTACATATAGTTAATTATATAAAATCTTTAACATAATATATTAAATAATGTGATAGATTGGGAGGATTGGAGAATAATTTAGACTTCAATTTTGTTATTCATTATTTATTTTTATTTTTTTTGTTGATACCCTATTTCATTTTGCAATTACTTAGTGCTATATCAAATGGATGGTTGGATCATGGATGCTAATTTTATGCAATTGTAAGCTTTTATTCTTTGATGTTTAAAAAACAAAACAAATTTATTTCAAAAAGTACAAAAATAAATTTAATTTCCTATCTAATATAATTGATAATTCACTAATAAATAACATGTAATAGAGTAATACAGAGAGATATATACATATATACTACCTCTGTTTTTGTGATAGTGCAACATTGCATTTTTTGCCATCATTCATTGTTTAACTTTGATTCATATTTTTATCATAGTTATACAAGAAAAAACATAGTCAAGTGAGATCTTGTTGGATTCGTCTTCTCTCGTAGTTTTAGAATATCCGCTTTTTATAATTTTTACTTATACACAATTTAAGTTATCAATCGTTAAGAATGTACATTGAACTCCGTGTTGTAGATAAATGTTTCATTTCCATGGAAACGGAGGTAGTATATATCAGCATTTCATAAAATAAATAAAATTATTAAACACTTCTTTTTTTGGCAAGCCCCATACTAAATTATTAAACACTTGGGATGAAAACTTATCCAAATGATCAAGTCTGTACCTCCAACCTTATTGTTGAGGCCCTATTCTTCCTTTAATTCATTTATAATTTATATGGTAACTTCCACCTCCCATTTCTCTAGCTCTCTAGCTAGTTTCAGCTTTGCCCAAAAAAAAATATATTAAACACTTGGTAAGATTTTAAAGCATTTACTATAATATACCAGCATTTATTAGAACCTACTTAAATAAATTTACAGTGAGCGTAAGCAAAATGTAGAAGTAGGAAGAAGGTGGAAATAATAAAAATTATTTTTGAATGAGTCTAAAAAAGAATAAATAAAGTATTTGTATATGGCTATAAAAAAAAAGATAGAAAAAAAAAAGAAAGAAAGAATCGGTTTTAACTTTTTTGGATAACAAAATGTTTCAAGTTCATCAAGACTTTCCCTTTTTTTTAAAGCTTATTACATATTTCATTCAATAATCAAATAATTAGAAAAATTATACTTATATTTTAATAAATATCCAAAAATATATCCATATAAAATTCAGGTACAAGTTTTATTGTGAAATTATAAAAATATAGAATTATCACATATTGTAATATTTAGTAATGGTAATCATAATGGTCTTATATACTACTAACATGCATGATTGGTTTAAATTAACATACATTGGTCCATGATTGTGCCCAGGGGTCTAGAAACGGCTAGGATGATAATTAATTAAAGAATATATTATCTTATAAACTAAACATATATTTTATTTTAATTATTTATTTTAATAAAATAAAATAATTTTATTCATTTTAATCCATTCATTCATTATGAGTATGTCTGAATGTCATCAAGTGCTAACCCGATCAACTGTGTGTATGCTGAGTATTTAATGGTGTCTGGACTATATTAAAGTACTCAGCACATACAAAACTCATTCAGCACATGTAAAGCATTGCAGGAGCTGATTCAACTCCCAAACTAATCTTACAAATGATCTACATTCATGGTTTTAATTTTTGTGGTTATGAATTAAATTTGATTAGTTGTGCAAGATTAAGATTATCTTGGCTATTGCACTTGTTATGCTTGAATGAGAAGATAATTTTACGGCATATTACTAATGAGTTGTGCAGATGATCGATGTGTTGTCCTGATTGTTCATAAACAACCTCTATTCTCTGACAATGAACGACTAAACAGCTGGTGACATGGATTGAGGTCGTCAAAACAAAGTTTTGGTGGACTCGGCCGAGAATTGCCAACCGATCTGGGTTCGTAGAAACATAATGTACATCCATCATCGGGCAATTGTATAAGTAATGGATAATCGCTGTGGTATGGAGAGCCCTTATACTTGCACTTGTTCATACTAGCTAGATAGAGGGGGTGTCTAGTGGTTATTGAGTTCAACAATAAATAAGTTAATTGGGATAATATTGAGTTGTTCCTAGACTATAAGTTGTTGAGAACAATAACCGGTCATGTTATTGGGATGTTTGGGAGTAAACATATCTGCTAACGGATGATATATTCATGGAACAAATTGTGAGCCAAAGTTCGTGAAGATGATCGGAGTAAAGTAAACCTCATGTTCTTTCACACTAAATTACATGAAATTCGTTACTAGGACACATTCCAGAATGCAACTCAATTTTTAGCAGAAAATGGAGTTAATAAAAACAAGGCATTAAAAAGAGAAAGTTGTGTTGCTTTGAATATGGTGAACCTTTCTTTTTTGGTCTTCTCTAGATGATTTCCTTTGTCAGACCAAAGTGAACATTTATAGAATAAAAAATGTATTTTCATTTAAAAATGAAATGATAACATTGGGAATGAAGACTTGGCTCGGTGATCATGTCTCATAACTTTCAATCTTATGATTGTGGGTTCGATTCCCACCCGACGACCTCCTTCCCTCCTCTTTTATCCCCTTTATAATTTGTGTGGCTTGAGCTCTCATACACCTTTGCCACACATTATTGTCAATTTTTACTAAAAAGAAAAAATGAAACGACACAATCTTTACTTTAAATATCAACCCTAAATTCAAATTTAACTGAATCAGATCTCATACTCAGTCGAATTTAGTGTGATAACATCCCATAAGATGGGTTGATTTGGGAGTTAGGAACCAAAGGACACATCGATTCAATCCCGAATAGTTTCCTGGAATAACTAATAGTATAAAATTGATGCCCGAGATAACTCAGGGATAATACAGTTAGTGTGCAGACAAAGGTGCTGCCTGCATGTGCAGACGTGATAGAAATGATAATTTTTGCGATGTTTAAGAATATTTTTGTAATGTCTAGCACTCAATCATAATACAAATCATGAAATCCATCACCCATCATCAAACATCACATAAACCACCGGTACCCCGCTTACAACTATGCAATCACATATCACTACAAGAAAAATCGCGTATTGCGACCTCCACCAGCGACCTCGACGTTGAGGTTGCAAGCCTGCGACCTCGTATGCGACCGGGTCTGAGGTCGCAGGCCTAGGTTTTAATACCCTTCTTCTTCCCCGCAGTAAACGGCAATTACAGAAGGGGGAAGCAAAATTACTCTCCCTCCCCTGCGACTCGAGTTGCCGCGACCTGCCTCCACCATCTCGATCGTGGTCCACACCACCTCGACCCGCCCAACCCACGAGCCCCATCCATCGAGCCCCAGCCCGAACCAGCGAGCTAGCCCCCGAACCCACTTGCCCAGCCCCAACCCGCGAGCCCCCCCTCCCCGCCCCCCCTGCTGCGTTCGCGCGACCCTCCCCTCACCCCTGCCTGCGCGAGCCTCGCCTCACCCCTGCGTGCGCATTGCCAGTGCCGTCGTCGCCGTGTGGGTTGTGCAAGAGCCTCCCCTGTTGAAAGCCATTTGCGGAAGCACCGGAGCACTGGAAAATTTTCCGGCCACAACTGAGGTACCATTAGTGATTCAATGATTTCGAGTTGATTAGATTGATTATTCTTATGTGATTGAATTAAATTGATTTCGGTGATTTTTCCGGCAACAAAGTAGTTGTTTTTGATTTGCTTACAAAGTAGTTGATTATAATGATTGAAATTGTTGAGGATGAAGTAGAGGAAATGTTGAGGAAAAGTATGAGGCTGTTGTGGATGATATAGTGATTGAAATTGTTGAGTTGAAGTAGAGGAAATGTTGGCAGTACTAGTAGTCTTAAGAGATATCATATGAAAGTGCCTTTGCTGTTGTCAAGCCATGAGTATTGAGTAACAATAATATGTGTAAGATTCTTGCAATTTATAGGATGATGATAGCAGTAAGTAAGAACTAACCGTTGTTAAGTAGTAAATTTATAGTATTGGTTAAAGATGAAAATTGAACTGGATTTAAAATGTGATGTTTTTAAAGTCAAGCAGTCAGTGGTATGATTTTAAATTTTGGAGTGATGAGACTTGCGGAACCGCCGGCGCAAGTTGTCGATACGTTAATGATCCACGATTTGAATGGACTGATCAGTGGTTTAACCACTTTGGTAATGGATGATGATTTGTTAAGGATTTTCGATTTAAACTATTAAATTATACGAGAAGCTTTGTATGAAATACTTTTGGGGGTTGTGTTGTTTTTGAAATTTGAGTGTATTGATACCAGAAAGGTCCTGTAAGCTAAGGGCATTTGCAAGCTTTATGTGTCGAGAAGTCCTGCCCTTTATTTGGTTACCCTATCTTCTGCTATTATCTCAATGCATCTTGTAGTTCCTGCTCATTTCAATTGTCTTAGTTATCAGGTCTAGTGCTCTGTATTATGGTCTTTTATTTGATTTTGGTATGCTAAATTTGAAACAGGATACATAAAGTGAGTTTGATATGCTTGAGTTTATTAAAATTCGAATTGGAATGAGTTTTTATTTACTTTTTTTAAAAAAGTATTCACACATGAAGTGAAATTGGAGTTTGGTAATCCTTCTATTTGGTAATAGACTGAATGAAAAGTCCATATAGCTCGATTCAAGAAAAAGAGGATGCCTGGTACTTGAGATAATGTGCATTATCAGTGTTGTGTGTTGCTACCGAATAAAATATTCTTCATTCTTATTTACTTAGAGAAATGATGTGTGGCAACATACTTGATACTTATCCTGGTATTTTTTCAATGCAAAAACACTGCAGGCCATACTCCAGAACTCCAACACAGCTTGCAATAAACTCATCATAGCATCGTCAAAGGCAAATTCTTCAAGGTAAAATGTGACATTTGAACTCTCCAATTTAAGGAAACACTGAATATTGAGTTATTAGACTGGCCTAATTTTTAGATTTGATTTTTATAATTTTGAATTCACCAAAAAAACCACGTCATATCCCTTTACCAATAACATCAAAATATAGATTTATTTGGCAATTCAATATATGGATCAGAGACCACGATTTAAAATATGATCATTCCATTGTTCTATATATTTTTTATGCTATGTCTTTCTTGTTTGTATTATTTAAATTTAGTTATGCAAACCCATCAATCGGGCTTATTTATGTTTTAGCTATGTCTTTCATTATCTTTTCATGATAAAGTTATGCTTAGGGTAAGATTTACTTAAAATTAAGTCAAAAAGGATGTAGTTGATTTAGGAAACCATAAGCCCGAAACAGATTTCCTGATATCATATGTCACCAAAGCCAAAAACTTAAAAAACCATAATTTCTTTAAACTTGAATATTTTAAAGCAATACACAATCCAAAATTATAACGAAAAGTTTTAAAAATTTGTTAATAAGACCTCAGTTTTTCTTAGAATATTTTGACAATTAAGAGAAGATATAAAATTGCCTTTATTAGTTTACAATAGTTTACCTCAAATATATTTCACTTGAATAAAATACTTTGACAAAAATCAAATATTTAACTAGGACATCAAACCCTCATACTAAATTCCTGATCTCCTATAGTGGTTATTATACCTTTCAGTAGGTGAAATTTGTAGAGAATTGACAGAAGTTGGATATACCGTCCACGCGGTGGAGAGCTTACAAATTGGTTCAAAGATGGTGTAGAATTCTTTATACGGGCTAGTCATGCTAACCCGGATGCAGATAAATCGGACAATACATCGGAAGGAAAATTAAAGTGTCCTTGTAAGAAATGCAAGAATAGGTATTACCAGGATGATATGGATATAAGAGCACACCTCTGGCGGCATGGGTTTGTAGAAAAATATGAACGGTGGACATGCCACGGAGAGCCACACAATGCACGCCGCTTCTATGATAATGACGCGAGTGCGTCATCCGAACGTGTTCCGCAAAATGATTACATACAAATGCTATGTGAAGGTACGGGTTTTCATATTCCTGATACCACACCAGTTGAAGGAGTTGAGGAGCCCAGGATGCCGGAGGAGCCAAACCCACAAGAAAAGATGTTTTATAGCATGTTGGATGCGGCTGACAGGGATTTATGGCCTGGTTGCAAGAAGATGACCTTATTATCTACCGATGCAAGGTTATTGAACATTAAATCAGAACACAACCTATCGGAGAGATGTTTCGATACCCTATGCCAGCTCATACTTGATACACTTCATGAGGAGAACTCTATGGTTAAAAATTTCTATGAGGCGAAGTAACTTCTAGAGGATTTGGGGCTACCTTTTCAGAAAATTGACTGTTGTGAGAACGGTTGCATGATTTATTGGTGCGATGATGCAGTGTTAGAGCAATGCAAGTTCTGTGATAGACCACGGTATAAAGAATCCAATACCAAGGCACGTATTGCTCGGAAGTACATGTTCTACTTCCCATTGAGAAATCGTTTAAAACGGTTGTATGCTTCGGAAGCAACTGCAAAGTACATGATATGGCATGTAGGACATGGACATGGGACATCCGGTGAGATGTGTCATCCTTGCGATTCGAAGGCATGGAAGCATTTCGACACCACTCATCCCAACTTTGGAGCTGAAGGACGGAATGTCCATCTAGGATTGTGTACAGATGGATTCCAGCCCTTCGGCCAGTCTGGTTCACAGTACTCTTGTTGGCCGGTAATTTTGACTCCGTATAATCTACCTCCAGACATGTGTATGAAGGATGAGTACATGTTCCTGACCGCAATTATACCTGGGAAGTCGAGCCTGAAATAAAGGATAGATGTCTACTTACAGCCGTTGATCTCTGAGCTTCTAGAATTGTGGGATGTTGGGATCACCACATATGATACATCTACAAAACAGAACTTCAATATGAAAGCAGCATTGATGTGGACAATTGGTGATTTCCCTGCATATGCCATGTTGTCTGGTTGGAGTACTTATGGTAAAACGGCGTGTCCTGTGTGTTTCGAACGCACTGAATCTATTAGACTGAAGGAGGGCGGAAAGCAGTCATGGTTTGATGCTCACAGTAGGTTTCTTCATCAAGATCACCCTTACAGATTAGACAAGTCAAAATTCCTGAAGGATCGCGAAGAGCATAGGTTACCACCGTCGTATAGAAGCGGCGAGGATGTGTTGGCTGATCTAGAATTGAATGGTCTCCTACGTGTGACTGAATTGGGTGGAGAAAAAGCCAATTCAACAATTAGTAAGACATGTGGGTGGAAAAAATGGAGTATCTTTTGGGACTTGCCGTATTGGAAGACAAATCTTGTTCGGCACAATCTAGATATCATGCACATTGAGAAAAATGTCTTCGAGAATGTATTCAATACGGTCATGGATGTCCAGGGGAAGACAAAGGACAATGCAAAAGCACGTGAAGACATGTCCACATTATGTCACCGACCAGAATTGCATAGGGATACTCGTTCTGGTAGATATCCGAAGGCCGTGTACACGATGGATAGGGACAAGAGAGATGTATTCTTAAAATGGGTGGCAGGATTGAAGTTTCCAGATGGGTATGTCTCGAATCTTGGGAGATGCATAGACATGCACAAACTTAAAATGTTTGGCATGAAGAGTCACGACTGTCATGTATTCCTGCAACGTCTTCTCCCAATTTGGTTGGAGGGAATTGCTTCCTAAGCCTGTGTGGGAAGCAATTACTGAATTGAGCAATGTCTTCCGCTATTTAACTGCTAGAACAATTTCTGGGAAAGACGTGGACAGGTTGGCGGTTGATATTCCGCTTGTGCTTTGTAAATTGGAGACAATCTTTCCACATGCGTTTTTCGATTGTATGGAGCATCTACCTGTCCACCTGCCGTATGAGGCTAGTATTGCAGGTCCCGTACAATTCAGATGGATATACCCATACGAAAGGTATTATTCAAACTAATTATCACTTCAATATTGTGCTTGTAACAATTTTGTGAACCCTCATACTAAAACATATTGCTGCTTTTAGGTATCTCAACAGATTGAAAAGGACCGTGCGCAACAAGGCACACGTGGAGGGTTCCATTTGAAATGCATATATGGTCCGAGAGGCATCAATTTTTTGCTCTCATTATTTTGAGAAGCATGTGTTCACTCGTGGTAGAAATGTGCCTAGGCAACCGAATAGCACTCGAATCCACGAGAAATATAAAATCATTGAGGTGAATCAAACTAAGTCATTGAATGTGTATGAACCATTCATTTTTTCTGTCCAAGCAGAACAGGTTTGTTATGTCTCGTTCCCTAGCACGAGATCTCATGGTAGTAGGAATGAATGGTTAGCTGTATGCAAAGTGAAACCGAGAGGTGTAATAACTGTAAGGCCTGGTGAGGACACAGAAGCATTCCAGGTAGATGTTGCCGAACTACTTGGAATTGAAACTGGAGGTCTTACAGCTTGCCTTGATCGATTAACGAATGAGGTGATCCAATTTGTAGAGCTACCGGAGAATGAAGATAATGATTCGGAATCATCTATGCATAGTACTTCAACGACAAATGACACTGATCTGGATGATCCCTCACAGGAGACTTCAGACGAGGATTTCCAACTCTAAAATGTGAATCTTAAATATGTTCATTTCGAATAACAATTGACCATTATTATACTTATTAATGTGATTGTTATGTGATTAATATTTTATATAATTTGCAGATGTCAGTCCAGGGCACAGGGACCCCTGGGGCGGGGGGGCAGGCTCGCAGTCAACTCCTTTTCGGCGGCGAGCCACTGATTCCGAGACGGCTTCAACAGTTAGAAGGGTGCTCGAGAGAATACGTCTTCAAGAAGCTACAGGTACTAATAAATGACATTGGAAAAAAATTATTTCTTAAATGTATTAAAGTAAGAGACCCAATTGGTTGTGAAGCAGGAGGTGAGGCTTCTGGTAGTGAGGAGACTCCTAGTGGTACACCCGACTCCACAGTACCCGAGTCACCTTTGGGAGACCAGCCAGGTATGCGTTAGTACTATAAATTTTGAATTATAAAAATATCATACTAATGCAAAAAAGAAAAAGATAATTATTTCCTGATGGCATGAGTATAATTGTAGCTGCACCAGCTGCCCCAGCTGCACAAGGTTTGGAGGATAGGACACTATTGGCACCCAGTGCCTCTGATGGCATGTAAGTACATGAAATATTTGATTAAATCTTTCCATAGTGTGCTTTAAACCCAATTACACATATTTGTTACATTCGTGCGCAACAGTTCTTAACTTATCAATGTTACAGACTGGAGTTCCCATCTAGCGTGGTTAAGAAGATATGGGACACCTACCCACTGCGAACGGATATGGAGGGAATCAATTGGGAGAAAATATCTAAAAGTACAAAGGATTTTTACTGGGCCGAGTTTCAGGTATGTCGTGAATTTACCAAAAAAAAAAAAAAACAATTAAAATACGTTGTTGTTATTTGTACAATTATTTGGTTGCAGAAACATGCTAGGTGGCACCCGCAGCACGAGCATTTAATTAAGAAAGAGTGGGAGAAGAAAAACATAAGGAGGTAAATAAAAGTTATAGCTTGCGTATTAATGTTTCGTAGAATATATTCAATTAACCTTCTATTTGACTAGTTTTGTTTATCCGAAATGAGTTCATTAGGTATAAGGATTATACACACCAGATAAGAAAGGGAAGAAAACTAATGCCAGGTCCTGTGGAAGTGCAGCAGCATTGGAAGGCTCTATGGGCTACCCAAGCGTATAAAGATAAGCAGGAAAGAGCCAAAAAGATTCAACGAGGGGCTCAAGCGGATGCGTCGGCCCTCCCCACTCACACTTCTGGGACCAAGTCGCACCGAGCGACATACTACACATTGGTATGAACTTGATTCTTCCAATTTTTTAAATACACTTTGTACTATACTTTTCATATATGACATATTCTTTTAATCTTAATTTATAGTCGGAGGGGCGGGATAGCCCGGTCCATCTTGCTGAGCTACAGCAGTATACCCACACGAGGAAGCATCAAAAGGACCAGTGGGTTACTGACAAGCCAAAAAATGTTCAGGTACCAAAACATGATTAATGGGGATAAGTAATATATATGAAATTTCGATTGTGAATCTGTATGAACTATGGTTTTTGCTTAATATTCTATACACTTATATTGTGAATCATTGTCAATTCAGGAGGATTACGATGTTGTTGTTGAGGCTGTCACACAAGCTAATCCTGACATAGAATTTGATCTTGATGATATGTTCTATCACGTTGCGGGTGGCCATGATCGGAGGAAGGCTATTTACGGTCTTGGTTCGGCTTCCAGGATGATCCGACCTCGGGGGAGCAAGACAGAGACTACTCCACCGGCACGCAAAGTTGAAGTTTCAAGAGAGGAATTTGATGCATTAAAATCAACAATGTCACAAGAATTCATGACGATCCGGGAGGAGCTTCAGAGGTTGCATGGAGACTACCGGCCAAGACCCCCCAGCCCGGGTGATGATGATTATGGAGGAGGTTTCGGCTTTGGGGGTGATATCACCATACCATGATCTGGACATAGTTTGCACACAATACCATTTCTTTAAATGTTAATGTTGGACTTATTTTGCAAGTTTAACTTTTGATTGGATTGATACTTAGCATTGTGCATTGCCTATAAGAATATGTATGTGTTGATACTTTTTTCACTTTATTTGGATGTTCACTGTGGTAATGGAATGGTGTTGATGTTAGTATTGTATACTTTAGAATGGTGTTGATCTTGGTGTTTCGAGAATTAGAAGTGGTTTGATTGTTTGGGTTGATCTCGGTATTTGGATGTTAGAAACAGTGTTGATCTTGGTATTTGGATGTTAGAAATGGTGTTGATCTTGGTATTTAGATGTTAGTATTGTTTGCAGGTGGACTGATGCAGAAACAGATTTTGTTGGCACATATATTTCGACGCAGCGACCGCACCTGCGACCGGGTATGCGGTCGCAGGTTTGAAAAAAAAAACGCCATATAGCGACCTCTTTCGTAGGTCGCTGAGTGGGTCGCAGGGCTTTTGCGACCTCTCCCTAGGTCGTTAATGAGGTCGCAGAGTCTTTCGACCTCATAAATCCGGGGTCGCTGGCCAATTTGTAACTAGCTCTATAGCAACCTCATCTCTGAGGTCGCTGGAGCTGATACCAACTCCATTCCGCCTGCTTGCAACTCCATTTGTAGGTCGCTATATGATCTTTTTCTTGTAGTGATAAAAGCTCTCTCACACGCAGTCAACTGCACCATATCCACTTCCACTCAGCGAATCGATTCCAATTCCTGGATTAGAAATGACACCAACTGCCCCAACTACCCATTGACACCTATTGGCGTTCTGACAAATCAACCATCAATGTCATTATAATATTGAAGGTGTCGATCGAAGCCATGGCTATTGTGATGTAACCATGTCCATGGCAATTTAATATGTGCAACTTGAGGTTGATATATGAAGCCGAGGCTAGTTTTGATTATGTATATATAGTTTTGAAGACTATATATTTATATATATATATATATATTTATATATCGTATAATGAATAGGTAGGTAGGGGCCATCCGAACATGAACAAGAGCACCGAATTGGCAATTTTAATTCAGAATGGGATCAATAATGCATGGTCCAAGATGATCTCAAAGGCATTGGAAATTTGGAACGTAGTTTTGACAATTCTCTCCATGCATATACTCAAAATGTATTTTTGTTCTTGCAACGTAATACTCAGAAAGTGTTGTTGAAGGCGTTTGCGACACATTATTGTCAGATCATTGCAATCGAACCCAAAAATATATAAATAAATAAATAATTAAAATAAAATAAAAACTAAAAAGAAACGCAAAGTGCAACATTTATTTGTCACTTTGCAACATTTTGAAATGAAATTAAATATGTAATTATTAATAAATTACCATTCTCCAATTAATGATGCCATGGCGATGCTGTTAATCATGCATGTAATATCAATTAAGCATTTAAGTTTGTGAAAAAAGAATACATACAAAGACAAAATATTATTGGACAAATTATGTAAATATACAAACTTAGAGGGTGGAATAATGTCAAATGGAATCAAATTACTCTAAATATAAATGTATATGCAATGCCAAACCCTAATTAATTAGTTGCTGATTATTTTCATAACTGGGGTAAAAAAAATTAAAAAAAAAATAAAAATAATAATAATAATAATAATAATAATAATAATAATAATAATAATAATAATAATAATAATAATAGTAGTAGTAGTAGTAGTAATATAATAATGATAAAAAGGTACTAGTTAGGGTCATTAGAACTCATTTTAATTAAGTAGCAACCAAAAATTTTCTAACACGATGCATGTTTGGATCGGTGTATTAGAGTGTATTAGTAGCATGATGTATTAAAATAATGGAAGCTCTCACTACAAGAAAAATGTGGTTTACCGACCGCAAATCCCGACCGACATGATGCGGGTCGGATTTACCGACCGCATCATGTCGGTCGGTAACATAGAGCCGTTATGGGGGGCCCGGGTTAAAGGCGACCAATTTCCCGACCTAATTTCGTGCGGTCGGTAATACCGACCGCAAACGCCGACCGAGAATTGTCGGGTCGGATTTACCAACCGCAGGACCGACCGGTCTTGCATTCGGTAAACTAGGGATTATATCGCGCAGTTACAGCCCCATTTCCCCCATTTTTACTCCGCCCAAATCACCACCACTTTCACCGCCCACCTCCGACCATCGCCCTCCCGACCACCACCATCGTCCTCTCCGACCGCCGCTGGCCGCCGACCACCCCCCCTCGAACACCCGCAAGCGCCGCCGACGAATCCTCCCTCCAACTCGAGTGCCATCGCCACCACACCTCTCCGACAACCACGCGAGCGCCACCGCCCCCGCCGGCGAGCCTCTTCCTCCGCCGTCCTCCACCCACGCCTCCAGCCCCTGCCGCCCCTGCCCGCCTACACTCCCCTTCTGCCCCTGCCCCTTCCGCCCTGCCGCCACTGGCAGCCGCCCCTGCTGCCGCCCTGCCGCCACTGCCGCCACCAGCCCCCCGTCCATTCGAGCCACACATTCGAGGTACGATTGTTGCTACTCGTTTGAAGTTTTGACACATTCGATTACATTTTTGGTATTTAGTAGTCAAATGTTTGGTATTGTGTTTTGTTAAATTCGATTATGTTTTTACTTTGGTGAATAATTGTTATGCTTGTTCTCTTCACAAACGGAAAAAAAATGGATTAATATGTGCAAAACCATTTATATGTGTTGATTATCTTTAACCGACAAAAAAAGTGGTATTTTTAATATGTTGGATGCTGTGATGACATGTTTTGGACGAATTTAATTTGAATATTTGGTGTCTTCACTGTCTAATGGCATAATTAGAGTCCGCGAGTCGAGAAGATGAATTTACATATGTGCGAACAATAAGTTTATGGCCTCGTTGAATTAATTATTTCATTTAATATATTGTTCGTGTAAATTTTGTAATAACTGAGGTTGATACGGTGACAGAGAGTTATTAAATTAATATATATTATTGGTACACTTTGTGAAATTGATTTTGAGGCGTAGTTATGAAAATGTAGTTATTATTATGGACAAAATAATTGATTTTGAGCTTTGATATTAGAAAGTTTGGTACCGATTCGGTTAGGAAGAGGCATATACAACTTGTAGCAATGTAAATGGTCTTATAAAGTTTTAATGGAATAGAATATGTGTTTAATAACTACACCACAATAAACGAACACAAATTATTGATGCAAATGATTTATCTTAAGTGGCCTAGTGCCATATTTGTAGGTGATGGACCGTAGTTGGATGTACCGCTCCCGTCGGGAGACTGGAATACTTACATCCGAATTCATTAATAGAGTAGAATCGTTCTTGCGTATATGTCAACGAAACCCAAACGTCGATAGGGCCCAGGGAAATATAAGGTGTCCGTGTAGGCAGTGTAGGAATAAATGTTATCTACCTGATGATGACATCAAGTATCATCTTCAATGCAATGGATTTGTCCACAATTAAGAAAGGTGGACATGTCACGGAGAGCCACACCAGTTTACTCGATATTACGACACCGATGCGGGCAGCTCTTCAGTGTCTGTACATGAAAATGATTACATACAAATGGTGCACGATGGAATGGGAATTGGTATTCCCGAGACAACACCAACCGAGCAAGGTGAGGAACCTAGAGCACCGGAGGAACCTAACCCCGAAGAGAGGTTGTTCTATCGAATGTTGGCGGCCGCCGACAAGGATTTGTGGCCTGGATGCAAGAAAATGACCCTACTGTCAACAATTGCTAGGTTATTAAATCTTAAAGCCGAGCACAACCTATCGGAGAGGTGCTTCGATACATTGTGCCAACTGATAATTGATACACTACCCGAATATAATTCTATGGTTAAGAACTTCTACGAGGCGAAGAAACTACTAGAGGGATTAGGGCTTCCAGTTGAGAAAATTGATTGTTGTGTTAAGGGGTGCAAGCTGTTTTGGCGGGAGGAAGCCGAATTAGACAAATGCAAGTTCTGTGACGAGCCACGTTATAGGGAAACAAATTCTAATTCGCGGATTGGACGTAAATACATGTTCTATTTCCCACTTAAGAATAGATTGAAAAGGTTGTATGCATCGGAAGTGACTGCACAACATATGTCATGGCATGTTGGACACGTTCATGAGAGGGAGGGGGAGATGTGTCATCCTTGCGATTCACCGGCATGGAAGCAATTTGATATAACTCATCCAGAATTTGCATCCGAGGGACGAAACGTGCGATTAGGCTTATGCACGGATGGTTTCCAACCATTTGGTCAGTCTGGGTCCCAATATTCTTGTTGGCCAGTTATTTTAACCCCTTACAACCTGTAACACCCCCATCTTCGGCGCAGCGGAAAGACGGGGTGCTACTCTAGATGTTGCCGGCTCCAGAGTGAAGGCTGTCCCCACAAACCAACATGAGCTCTTTCCAGTGCGCTTTTGGCCTCACTCACGCACACCCTGGGAGACTTCCCAGGAGGTCACCCATCCTAGAATTACCCCAGGCCAAGCACGCTTAACTTTGGAGTTCTTATAGGATGATTACCAAGAAAGAAAGGTACCTTGTTGGTATGAGTAGCTTATTTCACTCCATTTAAGCCACATTTTCCAGGGTATTACATTCCTTCCCCCTTAAGATCGCAACGTCCTCGTTGCGCTCGGCCATCCACATCTCGTGAATGCCACAACCATCCACATCCCGTAGATCTTTTACCCCGCTAGGCGCCTGAATACCACAGCACGCGGTCGCGGTCTGGCTCTGATACCACTCTGTAACACCCCGATTTTTCGGACTCGCGAGTGTTACCGCCACACCTCCCAAATAAGACTCGATCTGACACATCGGGCTTATTTAGGAGATGCTAAGGCTAAAACGAATCTATCAATTATCTATTTTCAGCAACAATACTTAAAGATAACAGATATAATATTTTATTAAAATGAACATCATTTTCTCAAAACAATATACAGTGTAGGGATAATAATCATTTTTGAGATTATACAAACTATACCAAAATCACAATGCAGCGTTGTCAAAAGTTTGACATCTTCAAAAACTACTAAAAGGTGTTTGCAGAAAATATGCAGATGTAGTGCTCCATTCCCATGTCAATCTTTAATCTTAACCTGGAAGGAAAAAGAATGAAGAAAGAAGGATTATCAGCGACGGATTCGCTGGTAAGTTCCCTATACTCGGAATCAACGAACAACCAACCAATTATAGACAGAATAAGGGTACTTCCAGATCAATAACCAGAACAATAGGGACAACACAATAAGGGACATCTCAAAGTAGTAACTAAGAACTCAACATTATGAACAACACAATAAGGGTTCTCTCATATCAATATAATATCCACCAATTCGATAATATAAATATTAATTTCGGGAGCAACCCGAAATCTCAATAGGGGCAACTGTCCAGATATAATTAACCATCTCAATGGTTGCATCGTGACTAAATAGTGGGCCTCGCCCGGTTTGATTTAGATCAGGGGTCACTCTCTATGGCATTTTCCAACGCCTACTATATATGGGTTGTCACACGGCAAGTCAACCTCAATCATGCTTGTTATCTATTAATCAATAGATAATTACCCTTCAAGGGCGGCCGCAGGCCAAAGAGTCAACAACAAGTTGGATTACCTCACCAGGTTCATCAAAGATCATCAATGAATGGGTCTCACTCATATATGCCATGAAACCCCTCGGTGGGATGGCTATAACCTATGTTGCCATACTTAGGACATATAGTCAAAGTGGTTATTTATACAGCGAGTGTCTACATAATTCAAAGGTAATTAAAACGAAGCCAAGAGGAAATACGCGATGGAAGCAAATGCAGCAGGAATCAACAAGGCTAACAAATAAAACAATGATCAAGGAACGAACGAACGATAACGGATAACGTAGGCCAATAAGAAACAATAAAACCTACTACTAGTAGGGCAAGAACGAAAATAAATTGCCAGCTACTAAAGCAGGAACAAAAATAAAGGCCTACGACTAAGACAAACAAACAAAATAAATGAGCAAAGCGAATAAATGAAAGCGAATAAAATAATAAGAGCGGAAAACATAGGGGACTTTAACAGAAGAGTATAGGAAACTTACTCTACTGCAAAATTTTAACTAACACTGACTCGCCTAGCAGAGCCTCAGCGTCTTCCCAGCTACTACTCTGCTATCAAAATTTAAACTAAGGTCTTCCTTTAAAGAAAGACCTGGGCTAGGGCAACGCAAGTAGCATCACCCCAATAGGTCGGGGCGACACAAAGGCATCACCCCAATAATAATAATAATAATAATAATAATAATAATAATAATAATAATAATAATAACAACTTCAGCTTACTAAGCTATGTAAGCTTTATGTTTCGTTCTTTTTTTTTTTTTTTTCAAAAGGAATGATACTATGCATATATATAGACAAGTTGGAAAAGAAAACTATCAATCTTCCGATGTGGGATTACAAGAATTCTATTATCTTATTATAATATTTATTATTATATCATATCATATCTACACATAAGGTTACGTGTTGTAGTCTCCCTTTTTTTTTTTTTATATTATATATACACACAAACCGTCCCTATCCCCTTTCCCCCTTTCTATTATTAATATAAATATATACTTTAAAACATCTAATTTAAATAATCAATATACTAGACTAAAAATTATGTATAACTTTTTGATGAACATATACACCTAATAAAATTTCACCTTCTTAGTAATAATAATTTAAAATACAACAATCCCCCTTAATAGAATTTTAACAAAAAGAAATAATTACTCAAAAATAGTAATGTGAATATGGTCCCATAAAAATAATATTAATTGTGGGTAGTGTAGAATAAAAATTTGGGATGTTACACAACCACCCTCCCGATATGTGCATGAAAGATGAATACATGTTTTTGACATGTATTATTCCCGGGAGATCAAGTCCGAAACAGGGGATTGATGTCTACTTGCAGCCCTTAATTGCAGAGCTATTGGAATTGTGGGACGTGGGTTTTTCAACATACGACAAATTTTCAAAATCCAACTTCCAACTTAAGGCTGCCTTGATGTGGACAATTGGAGACTTTCCGACGTATAGTATGTTGTCTGGATGGAGCACCTATGGGAAAACAGCATGCCCAATATGTATGGATGAAACGGAATCGATTCGGTTGAAAGAGGATGGCAAACAATCATGGTTTGATGCTCACAGGAGGTTCTTGCCTTCGGATCATCCCTTTAGAGTTGATAGGACGAGATTCACGAAGGATAGAGAGGAGCATCGATTGCCACCAAAGTGTAAGAATGGTGAAAAAGTGTTGGATGACATAGATAGGCATGGTCTCCGTCGTGTAACAGAATATGGAGGAGTTGAAGAGAATGCAACAATTAGTAAGACATGTGGTTGGAAGAAAAGAAGTATATTATGGGATCTCCCGTATTGGAAAACAAATTTGGTGCGTCATAACTTGGATGTGATGCACATTGAGAAAAATGTGTTCGAAAAAGTGTTTAACACAGTAATGGATGTTCAAGGGAAGACAATGGATAATGCAAAAGCACGAGAGGACATTGTGACCTTATGTAATAGACCAGAACTACATCGGGACAGGCGGACGGGTAAATATCCAAAAGCGGTGTATACGATGGAGAATGATAGACGGGATGTATTCTTGCGATGGGTATCAGAGTTAAGATTTCCTGATGGATGTGTATCCAACCTGGGTAGATGTGTAGACATGAACAAGCATAGAATGTTTGGCATGAAAAGTCATGACTGCCACATATTCTTACAGCGTCTACTACCGATAGGATGGCGGGAGCTGCAACCTAAGAGTGTGTGGGAACCAATAACGGAACTGAGCAATGCTTTTCGTGCCTTGACTGCTAAGACAATAAAGATAGAGGATTTAGAGAAGTTGGCCAGGGACATTCCTGTCGTGATATGTAAGTTGGAAACCATCTTTCCACCTGCCTTCTTCGACTGTATGGAACATCTTCCCATCCATCTACCTCACGAAGCAACCCTTGCCGGCCCCGTTCAATTCCGATGGATGTATCTGTATGAAAGGTATAATTTACATAGTACATCGTTGTTTACACTTTAATATCCCTAATGTTTATTTCACATATACCATATTGTGCATATGTTTAATATTTCAGATATCTCAATCGTCTGAAAAGAACTGTACGGAATAAGGCACACGTTGAAGGTAGCATTTGCAATGCATATACGGTACGAGAGGCGTCGATTTTCTGCTCCCATTACTTTGAAAAACATGTCTTCACCCGCGGTAGGAATGTGCGAAGGAATGACGATGGAGGCATAATTCCATATGACGAATGCTTGCCTAGTGTATTCAAATACACGGGACGTCCTCAAGGGAAAGCTAACAAGAGGCGTCTGACACCGGATGAGCTGAAGGCCTTGCACAATTACCTCCTTCTGAATTGTAAAGAGATTGAACCATATCTCAAGTAAGTTATTCTTATAATAAATTTTGTCGATGGAATAACATCAAGTACATTGGAACTTAACTAATACAATGTCTTAATCATAGGGAGTTCACTGAACAGATGCTAGATGAGAATCCTGGATTAAGCGGCCCTGATATTTGGCGTGCGCAAACAACAGACTTTCCCAAGTGGTTGGAGTCATATGTGATTGAAAATCCACCAGATGATCCATGCATTGCGCACATAGCACAGGGCCCACTTCCCATTGCAATGTCTTACCCTATGTACTTCATAAATGGAATGAAATTTCACACTGAATCCTACGGTGGTCAGAGATCGACATACAATAGTGGTGTTTGTATCGCATCACGGTCTCACGGAGACTACTATGGTGTAATCGAAGAGATTATAATCGTAGAGTATCCGGCACTACCCATGAAACAGACGGCATTCTTCAAATGTCGATGGTTTGACCCTCGAGAAGGCATTGGAACGCGCACTCATTTGAACTACAAACTTGTTGAAATTAACCGCTCAAAATCGCTCAACGTATATGAACCTTTCATATATGCTAATCAAGCCGAACAGGTGTGCTACGTTCCGTTCCCATCCATCAAACAAGTTGCGAGTCGGAATGAGTGGTTGGTTGTGTGTAAGGTCAAACCCAGAGGTGTAATTACAGTCAGGCAAGGTGATGAGGCCGATGCATTCCAAGTCGATGTTCCCGAACAGCTAGGGATCGAAACTACAAATATCGCGGGCAGGAGAGAGCAACTAACGGATGCTGTGGTTCAATATGTTGACCTTCAGCTTGATGAGAGTATAGAGTCGGATTCATCGATAGACATTGATTCTAATCCTGATCCGGATGATCCTTCAGAGGATACTTCGGACGAGGATTACCAAATATGAAAATGTGATGACCTAAAATGTTACTATTACTTAGTCGTTATCCTTATTATATTACATTAATGAATCATAAGATATTTACGCTTTGCAGATGACCGACCGAGGGTGTGGTTCGTCGTCGGCCACACCACGCGGGACTGGGGTTAGACGACGGGGTACGAGAGCCCTCTTCACATCTCCACAGCTAGCAGATGCTATCAGGGCGGCTCGGGAGGATTGGCAGCATTCTCAAGCAGGTATTTCGATATTAAATACAATAAGTGACATTCCGTATGCCCTCTTAACATATTAATGCTGAATTAACGTCGGGTGATTGGAATTTTTTATTATAGTTGGGACTTCTAGCTCAGGGGAGCAGGCGGTTGTTGGACTAGAGGGTTCAGATGCTGTTCCAGAGACCCCACCCATGCGCACATCAGGTATAATTTATATTGTTGGTGCTTCAATTAATGTATTCACAACTACAAACTAAAACTGATTTCCTGTTAGGCTCGGACGGTTCTAGACAGGGCCCACCTCAGCGCACGCCAGGTATAATTTACGATAATCATTGTTCGATTATTCTATTCACAACTTAAAACTAACTGCATTTATTGTTAGGCACGACTGGTTCTACAGAGGGACCACCTCCTGCGCCACATGTAGGGCCTGATATGGAGTTGATCGAGCCTGGTGACGATGGACTGTAAGTACATTATATTTTAAAATGATGTCGACTAACCACTATATATAGTACTTCAAATTTACGCTAGATTTCAACAATTGTGTATTTCAACATCGAGTTCACTAATGCTCTAGTTAGGAAGATCACGGACATATATCCCATGCGGTCGGACATGAATGGGATTAGCTGGGGAAAGGTCTCCCGGGAGACAAAGGTGTTCTATTGGGGGGAGTTCCAAGTAATCTAATGAGATTTGGGTCGATTTTTTTGGATTAATTATGTTTTGTACTCACTCGTTGCACAATTCAACCTGCAGAAAAAAGCTCGTTGGGCACCCGAGCACGCAGCCGCAGTCCGGAGGGAGTGGGAAAGGAAAAACATTGCCCGGTACATTCTAATCTTAAATATAAAGTCATTGCTTATGTTCTACACTTACATGAATGGTATTCAGGTACAAGGACTACACTCTGGATATCCGGAGCAAGAAGAAGCCATATCCCGTAGACGAGCTAGTTGTCCAGAATTGGAGACGGATATGGGACTCTGCGGCGTTCAAGGCGAAGTCAAAGGTAGGGAAGCTGAACAGACGACGGGGGCAGGAGGATGCACCAGCTCTCCCCACACATACAGCGGGTTCGAAGACATTCCGAGCCACGAAGGATAAACTGGTATGTTGTACTTATTTAATGTAATTACCTTACTACATTGATTACTAGTCATCCTTGCACAACGTACCACTTACAATCATTACAAAATGCAGTCCACCGAGCAAAATAGGGAAGTCCATTTACATGAGCTTCACGAGCACACTCACACAAGGAGACATCAGAAGGAGCAGTGGATACGTGATAGGTCACGGGTTTTGCACGTAAGAATCGCACAAATTATAAAACTTATCCTCGTATGCGTACTAGTTTAGTTTGTTGTATCATATCTCTGACTTAATTACCCACTTTAAATGAAGGAGGAGTTCAGTGCAGTCGCTGAGCGTCTTAGCCAGGACCCCACCATTGGGCCCGAGTTCGATCCAGATCTTGTCTTCTTCGATCTTACAGGTGGACACGACAGGCGCAATGCCGTATACGGCATGGGATCGTTGGCCCGGTCGCTTAGGCCCGGAGGCGAGGCTTCCTCCACTCCTCTGCCATCATCTTCAGAGTATGTGACACATCAGCAGATGCAGGAACAATTTCAGCAATTCCAGCAGACTCTCCAGCAGATGGCACAGAGGCAGGAGAGCATGGCCGATCAGATGGAGAGGTTGCTCGGATCTAGGAGGCCTCGTTCCCCTCGCGATGGAGATGATGACTTTGGAGGCGGCCGGGGAGGAGATGGGCTCGGGGCACATTGACTTTTACTGATGGTTTGATGGTTAGTATCAAGCGGACAACTGTTTTCTGTTGGAGTGTTTTATTTATGGCTTAGCTTGTTGCACATTCACTGCTTTTGGATTTGATTATCAGCTTGAATGGTTTGAAGTGAGAATATGATCAGATTGTAGACTTCATTACTTGAATTGTTAAATTATTGTTAATGGATTCGGTTGTGGATGAAATTTGGTTGTATTGGTGATGTTTAATATGAGATTGTAGGCCTTGTGAATGGAATAGTTGTTGGAATTGGTTTTGGTTTTATTGTTGCAGCAGGGTGGCTGTGAAAACAGCCATTTCTGTTGCAACCTGCTTTTGGGTACCGACCGCACGCCTGACCGCAGGCGCGGTCGGTAATCGCCGACCGCACCACCGACCGCGAGCGGTCGGTAACCAGCGGCTCCAGAGGTCCTGGAAGTTGGGTACAGACGGGGATTTTGGTCGGTCTCGCGGTCGGTAATATTGCCGACCACCGTTCGGTCGGCGATTCGGTCGGTATATTACCGACCGGATGTTTTTTGGTCGGCATCCGACCACCTACCAAGAGATCGCCGACCGACCGCTGCGGTCGGCGCTGCAGTCGGCATCCCCGAAGACGACCCGTATCCCCTTTGTTACCGACCGCATGTGCGGTCGGTAAACCCCTTTTTTCTTGTAGTGTCTTGGTTGTCTTTTGGGCTTACATATTTATAAATTTAATGCTAAATTTGATGTATAAATTAATACATTGGTGAAGGATGGGTTTATGGTGTATTGCATTATTTTTCTTTTCTTTTCCACAATTTACAATAATTGAACTTTTTGTATTATTTGATAGATAAATATACATAAATTAAATATTATGATATTAAATAATGTTATATTTAATAACTAATATATTTATTATTAGTTTATTATTAGATAAATATATAAATATTTATATTTCATTTTTTAGGAATTATTTTTTATTTTATTATTTTAAAAAATAATACATCCAAATACAAAAAAAAAACATTATTTTTTGTATAATTATAATATAATGTACTACCAAACATTGTACTATAACATTAATTTAATACAATGTTAATTTAATACAACATAATACAATATAATAGATCTGAAATAATACAATACATGCTAATACAATAATATAGTATTTCAAACATGTCCTGATGATTATGTCTAATAGTACTTGTAAAGTTTAAAGGCAAGTTTTTCCAACCACATCTTTTCATTCAATGTATAATAATTCATTCTATTCAACGTATTATAATTCATACTATATTAAAAATTAAGTAACATTTAGTATAGTAACTATATATATTTTGTTTTCAAATAATTGCTCTCACACTAGCTAGCTATTGGTAGTAATATTTCCATATGCAAAATTCTTTTACACTATTTCAAGTAAATAAAAATCGAAAGTAGGACTTAGTAAACTATATCAAGCCTTGAAATTTACTCGACCTTTAATTTAGACATCAGCAGGTATGCATCATCATGCATATGGTCGAGTTTGTGTACATATTATGAGCAAACTATAGGAAATTTTTGGTAAGGAAGATGGCTGTTTTAATTTCTACAGGCTTGTGTTGTGAAGTAGTAAATAATTAAAGTGATGCATACAAAATACTCCTATTATTAGTGTGTGTAATTCAGGAATCAGCTGGCATTATTAATTATTAGAAGCAGTACTTCTGAAGGAGGGAAGAAGAAGTGCCTTAGCTGCTCCAGCCCTCAATATAAACTGATGGTAGAATGCTGCAATTATTGCCCCTGCAAATGGCCCTACCCAGAATATCCACTGCGCATGCAGTAAATAACAAAAGAAGAAGAAGAAAATATATCAATTAGCTAGGAGCTCACATGGGTGTCACGTGTACCAAAAAAAATAAAAAAAAAATTGCACAAGTATTTTAAAGAAGGAGAAGAATAGTCCATACTTGATCAGCCCATGGTTTGTCCTGATTATAGATGACTGCAGCTGCAAGACTCCTCGCAGGGTTGATGCCCGTCCCCGTTATCGGTATCGTTGCTAAACACACCACAAACACTGCAAATCCAATCGGCAGTGGTGCCAATACCTTGTTTTTTTTCAAAATAAATTAATAAAATTAAAAGTGGAATCAGGCTACCTTCTTCCAAATAAATCCTTACATAGCTTACAATATTGTAATGTAAATCCCATGTTTTTATAGTAACTTATAGTGAACCCCTCATTTATTACTAGTATAAAATATAAACCTAAAAAATATACTACCTCCGTCTTGTTAAATTTGTTACGGATCAGTTTTTGGCACTATTCATTATTTAACTTTGATTCAAATTTTTATCATAATTATATAAGAAAAAACATAGTCAAATGAGATCTTATTAGATTCTTCTAATCTTTTAGTTTTAGAATATCAACTATTTATAATTTTTTTCTTTGTACACAATTTAAGTTATTAACCGTTAAAAATATGTATCGGCATTCGTATCGGAAAGGAACGTAACAATTAGAATGAGACAGTGAAATAGTAAATTATGTATGCGTTCGAAGATGTTTACATAAAAGAACTTTGTACTACAAAAATTGTTTAATTAAGAAAATGTCTCTCCTAAATATAGTGTAAAGCTAAGAATTAGAAGTGTAAAATATGAAATTTTGGGAGAATTTTGTGGAGATTTCACATAGGAGGGAATATATATATGTACTATGTACTGTTCGGAAGAGGATTGAGCCATTGAGTTAATTACCGGGACATGTGAATCTCTGGCGCTTCTTTTGGGATCGGTGGCGGAGAAAACTGTGTACACAAGCACGAACGTCCCCATTATCTCCGCCGCCAATCCCACACCGTTGCTGTACCCTTCCGCCACCACGTTGGCGCCGCCGCCGTACCTCTTGTAATACGACCTCTGAAACGCCTTCACCAGTCCTACTCCACAAATCGCACCCAAACACTGCGCCAACATATACATCACCGCCCTCACCAACGACACCTTCCGAGCCAGAAACAGCGCCAGCGTCACCGCCGGATTCATGTGACCGCCTTCAATAATTAATTAACACAAGCCAGATCCTTAACATTATTCCGGTTCCGAATTGAAGAAGAATCGAGAAACGGACGGAAAAAGAATTGGGGGAAGTGAATTGGCTAGGTTATCTTTCTTACCTGAGATTCCTGCGGTGCAATATACGAGGACGAAGATCATCCCGCCGAACGCCCACGCGATGCCGAGAATTCCGACGCCGCCGCAGTCTTCGCCGTCCGATTGTCTTGCGTAGCCTATAACCGTCAACACGCCGACGTAGAGGAACAGGAGTGTGGCGATGAACTCCGCGATCACCGCTCTGTAGAACGACCACTTGGTCAGCTCCTCGCTGTCGATCAGCGGCGCCGGCGGCGGATCGTGGTAGTCCTTCGCCTGCTCCGCCATTTGTCGTGGAAAAGGCCAACGTAGAAATGTATAGACACAGGCACACAGCTCGTGTGTATGTATAATGTGAGAGCACTTACGTCTTACTAACTAGACGACGGGAGGAAGGGGGTATCTATAGGAAGTGGTGGGAAGGCTTAAGCCATAATCCAGTTGTTAACTGTTAATTAATTATGATTACGACGAAAATCCTTTATTTAATTAAATTACGTCTTAAGCGGTAATTGGGCTGTCCAATTGGGCCATGGTTTGGGCTGCATTTACTGTTTTACACAAATCCACGAGGTATGGATCATACCAAGGTTATAAAATCTAGATCTACAATGATCATTTTTTCATTTGCAAGATCGAGATCGTATGATCGAATTCAGATTCTAAAATCATATGAAATTATGACAAAAATAAATTGTTCATATTTCATATGAGCAAATTACAATAACCAATATCAATAGACAATAATTTGTAGCAAAAAAGGGGCAATTGAGCATTTAAAACATGATACTTGAGCTGATTTGGATTTCTCATTAGAATTTTCCTATTTTCATCAGTTTCAACCACTGTCTCATTGAATTCATCATCATCCATCTGGGCAAGGGGTTTAGGATTAAGATCTCCATCAGCAGGGGGTGCTGAAAGGGGTAATATTGGCAAAAGAAAGGGGGATACGACGGCCACGGCAACAACAAGAAGATGAAGGAGATACAGCGGCTACTGTTGGAAGATGAAGATGAAGGGGATGCGAGGAAGATGGAGATGCAAACAAAAATCCCTAGATCTGAATTTTGGAAAAGAATGGAGAACTGAAAATTGAAAAAATGAGATGAAAAATAAGAGGGAACGGGATCGGATCTTTCAAAGATTTTAAGATTTTGTATAGATCCTATAGATCTTATCCAAATCTTACCCTAATTTAGATCTCATACCGATCTTGATCGTTCTGGCTTTGTAGAATCGTAGGATCTTAAGATCCTAAAATCTAAATCTAGATTTTAATAACCTTGGATCATACAGTACATCCGACCTCCTTAATATAGTACCCGTCCCACAAAGTTCGACTTGTATTCTTTTTTGGGGTGTCTCACAAAATTTTGTCACTCTCCATTTTTAGATAAATTAAATTCATATAAGTATAGGGTTGCCAAAAAAATTAATATAAGTATTATTAGAATCTTAATTGTTCTCAAATCCAATTAAAATTGGTCGTTTTTACTATTCTGCACAAATTTCAATGCACTTTTATTTTTCTACACAAAGTCCTTTGCATTTTTTTTAATTCTTAATATTTCACAATGGGTACAAATAAGCCAACAACAGTTGACTTGAGTGGATTGTGGTTCTAATCGTTTAAGCAAGGTCTCGGATTCGAGCCTTGTATATATGCAAAAAACTGCTAGGAGAAGCGCCCTTCATTGCCCATGCAAATCTTCGAGAGATTAGTGTTATGTTCAATATGACATGTGGATCTAATTATATCATTACGACATTATTAAGTCAGAGTTAAACTATAAATATTATCAAAATTCATTATAATCTTAAACACAAATACCCCCACCACTTTAACTTCTAAACCTCACCACTTAAATTATCGTGCCCAAAAGAAACGAGCCAAACTTTGCGGGACGGAGGGAGTAGTATTTAGTAGGGTGTAAATATAGTATATTATTAAAAGAGGTAATGAATATTTTAGGCCATTACAAGGCACCATTTCCACATTTGGGCCATGATAAAATCAATTTCCAATTTTAGGTCATTAGAAACCATCTTTGACCAAATTAAGGTCATTTAGACTATTTTGACTTTTTCAAACTTCAATTAACCCTACCAACTTTTGCTTTATTACACTTTGACCCCAAATTTTAGTTTCTTCATTATCTTTAGTCCAATAACAGCACATCATGCTTCCGATAATAAAATTAAGCACTAAACTCCATACCTTGGGTTTGACCGCCTTGCTGTCGGGTTTCTCAAGCTCCGGGATTTTACGAACTTCTTCCAACCACGCAGCCGCGACCGATGATTCACCGATTCTTGTCTCCTTCAGCAGCAAACAGCACAATCCTATTTCGTTTCCTACCTTAGGATGTATCAAGGCTTGGGGTAAATGGTTTAACTATATATCGGAGTATTTGGAATATTTGAAAGCCTGGATTTTATTGAATAAATATTAAAAATATTATTCAAACATAATTTCCCCTAATGGAGAAAACAGACACTTAGCTCTTCATGGAGGAAGCAAGACTCTTGGGGATGCACCCCATACTATTACAAACACAAAGAAAATTTGCAGAAAGAGAAATATTTAAATGTTTTGAAGAGTTGGGAGGATTTTCGATGCCTTCCATCTGCTTCAAACTCCTTTATTTATAGGCGTCGCGGACTTCAATCCCGGATTCCAATCTTCCTCTAAATCCTTGTGACGTCACTGCGTTCGTCACTTGGCCTTAACTTCCACCGTCTACATTATTGTCCTTTTCGAATTATTGCGTTAGGTGGCTTCTTTGTCAACTTCTCCACCTTCTCTTGTCGGCCACTTACTGCCAACTACTCTACCCTTCTTTATCGGCTTTTAATTATGGGTGTTGCCGACATCTCTTTTTCTTTTACATCCAGCTAATCTTACTTTGGCTTGTGAAAGTTTTTTGGACGTTTCTTTCCCTTGTCCTGTTCGGATCCGGATTTTTTCTGGGTTACCTGGATCTTTGTACCGAATAGTGGTTTTTCATGGAATGCACAATATGGGCATATGTGGTTATCCCATTGGCCAACATGCATCATGTTGCATGCCTTTTTTCTAGTAGACTCGGTTGTTGGCAACTTGTTTTCCCAGATGAATAACCTCTTCTTTTCGAAAGAGGTTTCCGCAAACTCTGTGCTTTTCCATGTTAAAGATTTAACCAGGAACGATCCATTTAAATTGTTTGAAAATATTTTAAACGGATATTTAACATTTTCCATCTCGGTGAGACAGACCCAGAATCCCCATGCTCGTCGGGTGGAGATTTCATCTTCGCTGATTGAAGATACCAATGGTGCCTTCTCATCCATAGACTTAACTCTGTTGAAGGCAATCATATCTAGGGGTGATTAACGAGTAGTGCTACTCGAACTCGACTCGGCACTTGACTCGGAAAAAGCTCGACTCGTACTCGAAAAATTCGAGTCGAGTCGAGTATCGAGTATTATAATCGAGTATCGAGCTCAAGCTCGAGTAGAAGAATATGATACTCGTCGAGTATCGAGTAGTCGTCGAGTCGAGTAGTCGAGTCGAGTACTTGATCATTAATTAATTTTGCTATATTTTATTTTATATTTAAAAATTCCCACCATTCTCACAAGCCCATTACCTATTCTCACAAGTCCATTATCTATTATCACAAGCCCATATCAATAATTATAATCAAAATATTCTAAGGTCATTACCTATTCTCACAAGCCCATATCAATATTTAAACATTTTGTTTTCTCTATCCATTTATGGATTTATCAATTTTTTCATATGCTTTTAAAAAAAATCAATTTCTTCATATACCACCCTATCATCCCAGTGAGTTTTTTATTGACATTTGAGATTTCATATCAATAATTATAATTGGAATATTCTAAGTAATTGACGGAACATATTATTTTACTCACAAATTTAGATTGATATATATTTTTTATTTAGTGTAGTATGTTTCTATTGTCATAGGCTTTTTAATATGTTTTTTGTTGCAATCCAATTTTTTAAACCAATTAAAGTCATATTCATCACAAAGGATTGATGTCTTTTTGACTACTGTGTAAAAAAAATGTTTGGAACAAATAAAAAACCGTGCTTGTGTGTAAAGTGTATGTTTTAAATTACGAATAAACAATTGTAATTTTATTTAAATGAATCTGATCTTTTGATTGGCTTCTATTGATAATGAATAAGACTAATGGATCAAACTCAAAATAAAAAAGGTCAAACAACTCAAAAACTCATAATACTTCCTTTGTTCTTGAATAAATGCAATATGTTGAAATATGACACTGTTCACACAAATACTTTGACTTAAAGTTTTATCATAGTTATACAAGTTAAAATATAGCCAAGTAAGATCTTGTTAGATTCGTCTCATCGTGTAGTTTTTTAATATCGAACTGTTAAAATTTTTACTTGTACCGAACTTAAGTCATTAATTATTTAAAATATGCACTGGACTGCGTATTGGGTGGGTCCGTAGCACTTATAAAAAAACATAGGAAGTATAAGATAAGAAGCCTAATCCAGAAAAAAAAAAAAAAAAAAAAAAAAAAAAAAAAAAAATCAAGCTACTCGAGCTCGAGAATCACTACTCGACTCGAGCTCGAGTAGTGATTTTTCCCCGTCAAGTCAAGCTCAAGTAGTTAACTACTCGGGCTCGACTCGACTCGATATCACCCCTAATCATATCAGGTCTTTGTAATTTAATAAAATGAAAGACCGGATAAGAACCTTTCCCGACTATTTCTGGTACTGCTGAAATGAACTTAAGCTCCAGAATATCTCCTCTTTGCAAGTGCGGGTTGTTCTGCTATGATTCGTGCACTGCGCTACTTATCCATCCCGGAAGTTTTTCAATTTCCGGAAACCCTGTTGATGTAGTATGAACCGATGCTAATGCTCCAAAGTCATACCACTTTCGAACCTCTTCTGGCTTTGATCCTTCGAGCATCCATACCCTGTTGTATCTCCCGGATGTCTCGATTACTGTTTTGCTCGGGTTAAATCCTCTTTTGGAAACCAGTTGTTCCCATTTTCCTTGGTAGTCCAGCCAGACTGTAGATAGGACCTTCTCGTCTGAATTAACCTTAGAGGTACCTGTCATTGGCCTAAGGTTAATTTCTTCATCTTTTACCCCAGAGGCAATGGGTTGACTTGACTTTCGGAAATGTGACTTTCCTCTTTCTCAACATTTTTGTCGGTATCCGACAATGGTTCCTTTGAAACAGTGCTTGAATCTGCTTCTTCATATGTGACCACTTTAGCTTTTTGGGCACCTTTCTCTTTGTTTACTAGGAAAGCTGACGCTTTCCTGATTGGCTCTAATACTGTTTTCCATAGTGCTGTCATTGCTATATGGGAGGCTCGTATATTGTTGCGGACCATGTCCACATTGCTCTGTTGTATTTGGCCAGCTACACGTGCATTGATCTCGAGCTGTCTGAAATGCTTTGATAGCTCCTCTAGGTTTTCTCTGAGGTGCCTGAATCTCGTAATGATCGAATCGGCTTCAAATGCTTCAATCTCTCGTCAGGAAAATTGCGGATTTTCTCCACAATGTGTTCCTGTAACTCTATCCCTGCTTCATTAATTTGAACTCTTAAGAATTCAATTTTATTAGTAGCGATAGTAGTCTTTTTATCAGAGAGAACAAGACCTTCCCTGTGACATGCATCTGAAAATATTTCAAGATGTTTAATATGTTCTTTAATATTTCGAGATGCAATCAGAATGTCATCTATGTAGACGAACATGAACTCTAGATAATCCTTAAATAGATTATCCATCTTTTTTTGGAATATCTGAGGGGCATTAGAAAGCCTCATTAGCATAACATTCCAAATATATTGCCCTTGTGGGGTGGAGAATGCAGTGAATTTCCTCGACTCATTCTCCATCTTAATCTGATAGAAACCAGATTTGCAATTAAATTTAGAAAACACTTTAGCACCTTTGATGCAATCAATTAAGTGTTCTCTACTCGGAATGTAATAACCATCAAACTGTATTATTTTATTAATACCTTGATAGTTTATTACCAACCTGGTTTTACCTCTTTTTATTTCACCATGGTTTCTTACCAAGAATCCAGGGCTACTATAAGCTGAGACTTCAGGCTTGATGAGTTTAAGATCGATATACTCCTTGATAATTTGTTGCATATCTTTCTTATCATGCATATTCATTAAGATGGGTTTGTATCGAACATACTCCTATTTATATTGTTCTTTTACCTATAGAGTAGCTTCGATCTTGTTTTTATCCCACCATGCCAGAGGATCCTCGTTAAAGTTTCTCTGGATAAGTCTTTTGACATTTTCGAGGGACAATTTAGTTTCCCCATCAATGTCTAATGAAGTTATATTTAATGACTTCATTTCCTGCATTGCTTCTTTGAGGTTTATAATTTCCTCAATAGAAGCTTCATCGAATCCTTGCTATCTAAAAGACAACAAAGCCTTACCAAACTTTCTTTTATCCTGCATTTTTGGATGGGTTAGTTTGGCATCATTATCACCACGTTTGTTGCGAAATAATATAGGCATTAACCTGTTGAATTCCTTTTCTCTGAGCAACACCTGTATCTCATTTCCACAACTTGTGGTAAATATTAACAAATTTCTTTGGTTATCTTGAACATATTTTATAAAGGATTGTATGAAATTATTCTCTAACAAAATATCCGCTCCTGTGTCATGAAAGTAAATAGAAGGCATTTTTACCTTATACCAAGGTGTACCAAATGCTCCTCCAATCATGATATAGGCCTGCCGAATACCCTTATTTAGTACTACTAATAAGATTTTTTGGGAAAAATCTCTTCCTGCAATAATGGGTAATGATTCCATAGCTTCGCTAGGGAAAACTCCTGGTTTTGCCGTGCAAATACCTGATCATGAATCAATATAAGCTGCAAAATATTCTGACTTATATTGTTCATATATTATCCCTACTGAGATATAAATAGAGAATGGACTTGTCATTTAATTCTGATGGTGTGTGACCCTTCAGATTAAATTCTATACCATTATCCTTTCTTACCCATGGTTTATGATTTTCGAGAAAACTTAATCCCAAAATCATAACCCCATTGTCTATTCCGGCGGTGCCTAAGACTCTGATCTCCTGTCCGGCAATTTCAATTGTTCCTTCATAGGTTCCAATTGATGGTTGCTGCAAGTAGTATAAGTCATCACATGGAAAACGGTTAATCTTTTCAGTGATGTCTAATATTACTCGTATTTCTTTCCATCCTTCAGGGCATTTAATCTTTATATTATCTACCCCAATGGATTGAGGAGTTAAATCTTTGATGAACTCCTTCCCTTTATATGTCATAATTCTGTCTTCCGAAAAAGACATACGGCTTGCGTACTCAATTCTAGCACTTGTTGATCTGTCTAGAATTAGATGATCTCTTATCTGTATGTCTACTCCTCCTAACCTTGGAATCTGGGTAGGATTTGGAGTCATGACTTTAGCAAATTCCTTGAAAATTCTAGTAATTTCTATATATTCTTTCCTGATAAATAAGTCAGAATGATGACAATTGGAAAGTGCATAAGAGATTCTATAAGTTATAGAATATGGCCTGTTCCCTTCTTTCATTTTCATGAAAGAAATTACTTTTAATAAAATCTTGTCTTGTGGACAATTTCAAGAATTTCCTTCGGAAATTTCTATTTTTTATTTTCAAAATTTGGAAATAACTCATTGGTTTCAAATTAGTTGAATCCATTAAATAATTAAATCTTCTCTATTAAGAAATAAAATATTATAAATAATATAATTAATATGTTCTTCAATAAAACCTAGGCTCTGATGCCAATTTTCATGTGCTTGGGGTCTCATTTGTATAGAAAACTTTTGAAATAAGACTAAAGTATATAAAGTCAAACTTTTGGGGTTTTAAAGAAAATAAAGAAAAAGTTGTTGGGTTATTAATTAATTTCAAATTGGTCCTTATAGCTTAATTTCATTCAACATGTGTTTGTAATGGCCTAATTCTGGAAATTCAACTTATAATAGCCTAAAAGTGGAATAGACTCCTTGTAATGGCCCTTTTTATTCATTTCCCTTATTAAAATGTCATATTTGGTGCATACAGATTTGGCATAGAAAATTACTCTCTCCGTTCCATTTGATATATCTTGTTACTGTTGGGTACGAGAATTAAGGTAGAATTGATTTGTAAGTATATGATGGGTCCACATAGTTGTTGGAATGGAAAATTATTTCTATTATTTATAGAAATAATAAGACATTTATGATGGAACATCCAAAAATAGTAAGTATGACATTTTAGTTGGGACATAATGAGTATTTTTCATTACAACAAACAATTAATTGTATTATCAATCGTAAACGTTGAGTAAAAGATGAAGGAATGTTAGAGGGGCAAAGAAATGTGGCGATTTTAATATCATATGAATTTTGTTGGGTAACAACCACAAGTCCCAAGTCCGAAATTTAAGAAAAATTTTTGGCCGGTTTCCCCAAGCTACATTAGTCTCAAGACGAAATCCTCAAAAATTTGGTGGCATTGAAGGGTTGTCACTTACAAAGCAGAATTATGTATACGTAAAGGCTCGAACCCGAAATCTTTGCTTAAGTTGAAATTTTAAGGAAAAAATTGATGTAGCTTGAATATATGTGTAATAAATTTATTACGATTTTTTTCAAACGAATTCAACAAGAGTTTGTGCATATATGTTGAGTGATTGTGGTCTTGACTCGGTTTACACTGTGGGTGATGGTTTTACTTGGCAACGAAATAAGGCCATTGGCTAGGAAGCGGCTGGATTGAGCAGTGGCCAAAGCTAGTTGGCTCTCTTTATTCCCAGAATCCGTGACTGAAGTGTTTCCACGGCGTGGATCCGACCCCAATGGCTTGCTGCTTAAATGTGCTTCATCTCCTCGTTCATCGGGTAGGAGGCCATTTAGGTGGGAGGCAATGTGGTCGCATCATCCGAATTATATGCACGTGGTGGATGCTGCCTGGTGCATGGGAGGGTCTAGTATCTCCGCACGGCTGGACTCTGTAAAGAATGTTTCTATGTACTTTAATGAGCATCATTTTGGCAACCTTGCTAAAAGGAAAAAGGGATACCCTGAGACGTTTACAGGAAGAGATTTGGGTGACAGATGATGTTATCTTGCATTGAGACACCACATTCTTGAGGCTAATGTTATCTTGCATTGAGGCACCACATTCTTGAGGCTAAGTTGATGCAAGATTTGGATGATATCTTGCAGCATGAAGAGATTTTTTGGTTGCAAAATCTAAAGATAAGTGGCTCTTGCATGGAGATCCGAATACCCGTTACTTCCAAACCAAAACCAAAATCCGTAGGCAGCGGTCGAAGACTATAGGGTTGGATGTTAATGGGAATTGGGTGACAGATGATGTTATTCTTCAAAATCATGTAAGGTCACACTTCATTCATTTGTTCGGGTCTGCTGCTACAATCTCTCCTACCTTGGCCCCTTTACTCCCTCTGCCGCCCTTACACACGGTTGAAGGACTAAATGGTGAGGTTACTAGTGAAGAAGTATTTCGGGCTATCAAGGATATGGCCGCGCATTCGGCTCCTGGGCCGGATGGATTCCCTGCTGAATTTTATAAACTGTATTGGTCATCGGTATGCCTTCGGTATGGGAGTTTGTTCATCACGCCATGGTGACAGGTTGCTTTGATCCAGCTATCTCTGCTGCCTTTATATGTTTGATCCCCAAGCTTGACATTCCTAGGGAAATTCGTCACTTCCGCCCAATCAGTCTATGTAATGTTGTGTACAAGATACTGACTAAGGTACTTGTGAATCGTTTGAGGCCTTTCCTTCTATAGTACATTGGGCAATCTCAATCTGCCTTCCTACCTGGTCGCGGCACTAATGGTAATGCAATTATTCTTTAAGAAGCCATCTTTTCGAAATCGTAATAGAAGGTCCGAAGATTTTCTTTTGAAAATTGATTTGGAAAAGGCATATGATAATATATCTTGGAACTTTCTGCATGGCTTCTTATATGATATGGGAATTCCTTCCAACTTGTGTCGTCTTATTATGTTTTGTGTTCGCTCCCCCCACCTACTCCATTATTTGGAATGGGTCGGCTCTCCCTCAGTTTACTCCGGCTAAGGGGCTTAGGCAAGTAGATCCGTTGTCTCCTTATCTCTTTATAATTATCATGGAGAAATTTTCTAGAGCCGTGTTAGACTGTGTTTCTAAAGGCTGCTGGCAACCGGTATGTTTGGCTAGGAATGCCCCCCGCTTTCACATTTGATGTTTGTTGACTACCTATTTCTCTTCTCCAATGCGACTTTATCAAGTGCCCAATGTATTGATGCGCTATTATCTAGCTTTGCAGGGTTTTCTGGTCTCCGCATAAATGTTGGAAAGTCCTTAGCCTATGCCTCCGCGGTTGTATCAGCTAACACGAAATTGGAATTGGCCTCATTGCTCAATGTTATTTTTCGGATGATCTTGGGAAATATTTAGGTTTCCCGATGTTTCATGGTGTTGTCAATCAGTCGCAGTTTGATCCGATATTGGATAAAATGTATAGACGTTTGGGGACATGTAAGAGGGCTCTCCTCAATCGGGCAGGTCGCATCACTTTGGCCCGGGCTACTCTTGCTTCCATACCATCATATATTATGCAGTTTTGTTGGCTGCCTTCGACTACTTGTGCTAAGATTGACAATTGCATCCGAGACTTCATTTGGAAAGATATAGGTGGCAAAGGGATTTCACTTGTTTGCTGGGACAAGGTTACTCTGTCTCGTAGCTTCGGGGGTTTAGGTATTCGCTGTGCTCGTGACATGAACATAGCATTGCTTGGGAAGCCCCTGTCAGATATATTACTTGGGTCTGCTAAGCCTTGGGCTATTCTTTAAGACAACAAATATGGGAAACCTTGAATGCCAAGCCTGGCTCTTCGGTCGTGTATCGTTCGTTAGTTAAGGTTGTGCCCTTTCTCTTGAGGGGCTTTAAAATGAAAATTGGTGATGGCAGCAGCAGTCTGTGGTTTAGTAGTTTGCTGCGTGGAGGTGCGATCGGTCCTAGGATTGATTATTTCCATGTTCTCGGACTCTGCCTTATGCATCAAAGATATTTTCGAGATGGTGCTTGGAAGTGGAATGAGCTGTATACGGTGGTGCCGGAGGATATTCGACTGGAAGCACAAGAGTATGGCCCTTTAGTGTGTCATGCGATGGCAAGGCACAAGCTGTGTTGGACCTTATCGAAGTCTGGTAAATACACTGTTAAAACGGGATATGTCTGGTTGCTTCAGAGGCGCGGTTTACATGGCGATTGCATGAGATCTTGGGCATGGAAGATTCGTGCGCCGGAAAAGGTGCATGTGTTTGCTTGGTTGGCGGCGTTCAATGCTGTGCCTACAAATGAGGTGCGTCTGCGTCGTGGTCTGTCTATTTCCTCTACATGCAGCGTCTGCGGTGAGTCTACTGAATCTCTCATGCACATGCTTTTTTATTGTTCTTGGTTTAGAGAGGTGTGGAGGCGTGTGGGGGGACTGCCTTCTTCCCAATGGATTAATCAATTCTCGGATGCTTCGTTATTTCTTGCTCGATTTGGTAAACATTGGACAGGCTGCCAATGGGCTACAATTTGGTGCATTTGGATTGATAGAAATAATATGTGCTTTAAAGATGAACCTCCTAATATTGATAATATGGTGTGACGTGCCCGATTTCTTGGGTCAACTTTCGAGAGGGCGTGTGGGCGGGCTCCTCGGTTGAGAGAGTTACGCCTTGTTCATTGGAACCCCAAATGTTATAATGGCATGATTCTCCATGTGGATGGTAGTTCTTTGGGGAATCCAGGGCGTGCGGGTTCGGAGGTGTTATCAGAGATAGGGACGGCCGTTGGTTGGAAGGGTTTTCTGGCTCGATTGGCAATGCCCCTAATCTTGATGCTGAGCTTCATGCTATCTGGAATGAGCTTAAGCAAATTCATAGATTGGGGATTGAGTTCATCTGGTGCTATTCAGATTCTGAGGATGCCTTGCGCATCATTGGTCAGGATCTCGAATTTGATCACAGGCATTTCGCTTTGGTTCGTCATATTCGGGATATTCTTGATATGCATCCTGGCTACAAGTGGTACCATATCCTTCGGGAGGGTAATTCGGTAACTGATGCCTTAGCTAAACATGGATCTCGTCTGTGGAGTTCTATACGACCTGGGCGTTCCTGCCGGATGACGTTTGCCCTTTGTTTACGGCTGATATGGCTGGGACTTGGTTCCCTCAGTTTTAATTGTTGTTTTCTCCCTTTTATTTTTTGTTTTCTTGCTCTTTCCCTTGTTTTCTGTTTTTTTATCTGTTTTAGCTGACGCTTCGGCGTCCTGTCACAAAAAAAAAAAAAAAAAAAAAACAAGAGTTTCTACATTTCAGTGGACACCCTCAATTCGATAGCTAAATTAAAAGATTGTAATTTTTTCCATACTAAGAAGATTGTACTTGTTAATAAATGGAGTGCCTTTTTTTTCATCAATTAATAATGTCGAAAGGGATCTTTTGGAAAAAAAAAATCAATAAAGTACGAAACAAAGTCAAATTATATACATTATGATAGGTTACATCTATATATTTTTTTATATTGGCAATTTTTATTTTTTTAATTATTGGAGTTGACACCGTTATATGTATATATATATTTCATGCTTTATTATCATGTCAAAATCAATTATACTTTTAGCTTTTTTAACATATTTCCCCACTTATTTATTGGCTTATTGCATCATAGGATTTGAATTTTGAGGCATGACACTGTAACAAAAAAAAAAAAAAAGAATACTAGTAAAACTAACAATTTGCTTGGTTACAATAGTAAGTGAGAAAGATAAAACTACCCCACTCCCTGGTAGGCTATTACTCGAGGTATGTGTAATTCATCTACCTGCTATATATAATTGTAGTTTTATTTATTTCAGCTAGCAGACAAGTATAATTCATTTAAACGTCATATTGAATAGTCATGCACAATTCAACTAAAACCCGTTTATAATTCATCTGTTTATATAGTTTATAAAGTATTAAAACTTTATGTGCTGGTTTATTGTGTTAAAACTTCATGTACTGGTGTTAAATTCAATTGAATGATCCTCATATAATCTTTTGTACATCGGTATAAATATATCAAATAATAATACGGGAAACCACAAATTTCAATCAAATCAGGATAATGAATAATAATTTATTTGACTATTTTACCCATCTTAATGCCCAAACCAAGGTTGAGTTAGTGGGCAGAACATTATAAGTTCAGCCCTGCTGACGGTGCTGAACTAGTGTTTGATATGTGCTAAATCGTTAAATAGTCCAAAAATTACCATTCGTTCCACGACTATAATTAAGGGAGGCATATATTGAATTACCAACTTTGCATCAACAATGTAAGGAAATAAGGAATATAATGATATGTAACTGACATTTAGATTTTAGGTGATGATTATATGTTACTTGTGTGTTGGTTGAGTATGAGTTATGCGCTGATAGTGTGCAAAATGCTTATACAAAATCATACTCCATTCGTTCCCAAAAGATATTAACATTTTATGTTTTCACGCATTCAATGCAAATGTTTAACGATTAATATATCAAATTGTATAAAAGTAAAAATTATAAAAGTTTAATACTCCCTCCGTCCCATTTAACTTGTCTTGTTAGACTTTTGCACACAATCCAATGCATTTTTTCAATCATTAATATCTCAAAATATGTACAATGAAAAAGAGGTAATAACTAAAATAGGCTATCAGAATGAGTCATTTCCACTTTTGGGCCATGATATTTTGATTTAGGAAAATAGGCCATTATAAGGATTTCAGGCCTGAATTTAGGCCATTTGGCTGGAATTCGGGCTGTGATGGCCTAAAAGTGGAAACGATTACTTCTGGTGGCCTATTTTAGTTTCTTCAATTATTATTTTGTTTCATTTAATTAAAATAAATAATACTCATTATGTGTCATTATTTATGCCATACTTTCTTTCTTTTTTGTTCCAATATTTTTATTTCATTTTTATTTTAAAAAAAATTAAATATTAATCGTCAAACCTACCCATCACCTCACATTAATAAATAAATATATTAAACTTTTAAATTACCCACTACCATTAATAATTCCAGTCCACCCTACAGACACATATGAGTAAATCATAAATAAATAAATAAATAAATAAATATTATGGGGTTGGGGACTTACTCCCCACCCGGCCACCTATCCATCCCTTTTGTTCCCTTTGTAATTGAGTGGCTTGGGCTCCCACCACCCGTTCCAGGCCTTAAACGCTCAAATAAAAAAATTTGTAACTCATTACCATAACATTATATAAATTTTTAAGTTACATTTTTTAACACTATTAATAGGATGGAGGGAGTAATATAAGAAATAAAATAAATATTAATTCAAATATATTATAAAATAAGTAAAACAAATACATATTCAAATAAATTATAAAGTAAAAATTAGCATATTTTATTATAAGTATCCCAAAATTTTCGGACATGGTATTTTATGTATGAATAATTAGTATTAAATGCAAGAAATTTTTCGGACATGGGTATGTTTGGCAATTAATATTTAATTGTTTTTAAAATGGAAATGAAATAAAAAATATTGGAACAAGAAAAAAAAAGTAGGAAATAAATAATGGCACAGAATGGGTATTATTTATTTTAATTACATAAAATAAAAAAATAATTCAAAAAAACTAAAATAGGCCACCAGAAGGAGTCATTTCCACTTTTAGGCTATCGCGGCCCGAATTCCAGCCCAATGGCCTAAATTCAGGCCCAAAATCCTTCTAATGACATATTTCCCTAAATCAAAATATGGTGGTCTAAAAGTGGAAATGACTTCTTCTGATGGCTTATTTTAGTTATTACCTCAATGAAAAATTATGTAAATTGTATATTCTAAAACTACATTATCATACGATTCTAACAAGACCCAACTCGACTTTTTTTTTCAAATATATACTTGCAATAAAATTGAGTCAAATCTGAACAATTAACAGTGCTAAAAAGTCAAACAGGACATGTTATGTAGGACGGATGGAGTATTCTAAAATTATGTGATTAGATGAATCTAACCACATCTAACTTGACTATATCTTATCTTATGTAATTGAATTAAAAAGTCGAATCAAAGTTACTCAATTAATAGTGTTTACTATGCAAACATTAACAACATTAAATTACGGAGGAAGTATATTGGTTGAGTACATTGACTTTTATCATAAAAAGGTGAAACTGAGACATCCATATCCAAAATTATTGTTTCATTGGTACCCAAGTTCTGCATCTTTTGAAGATGTATCATAACCTATAAAAAATTTCATGCATATGATCTTGTGATTCACCAGCTATAATTCTATCAAAAAGTAGCATAGTATGTGATGAAGTTCAATGATATCATTGATGATTGTATGTGAATTGTGTGCTAGTTGAGTTTCCATGGTGATGGTCGAACACACAATACACATCGTATGCATCATGCAATCGTATCTCCTCCAGTAAATAATTTATATTATAAACACACAATTTTGGATAATTTGTAATCAAATTCAAGACAGAGAAAATTTCAACCACTAAATATTTAGTTTTTAAACTTTAAAAACTTTACAATTTCAAGACACCATTGATTTAAAAATCATTTTTAATTCATCAGCACGCGACAGCATTGACTAACACAAATTCAAGACAATAATTTTCTAAATTTTTTCAGTTTCTAAATTTTCTATAAAATACATTCCTCACATTAAATACACAATTTCATAAAATTAATGTTAATTTATCCTTTCATAAAATTAATGTTGAATATCACCCATAAATTCTCATTTGATTAGCTTAATTGTCTGTAAAGCCTTTAAAACGACATTTTTTGTTCCTACTTGACAACTAGCACACAACACTCTCTATACCATCATATGAAGGCATTCAGCCCCCTAACTAGGTCGTTATTATCATCATCATCATCATTATTCACATGGTTTCAATGAATTTAAAATATGATTGCTTGGTGATCACATATCTTAATTACTGGAGTACTATTTCCCTGAGAAGGATGCCTTGATAAAGGTTTTAGCCCTGGGGAATAAATAATACTAGCACTGTAAATACCAGAATGGATTTTAGTTGGCTTGGGGCTTGGGCAAAATCTTGGCTAAAAACTGGCAGCCCGTAATGAACAGAGAACTATGCATCAAGGCCAACCCAAACCAATCACATAGCAAACCTAATAATGGGAACAGGAAATAATACGACATGCCAGATTTACAAAATACTACTATTTCAACATCAATATACTTTGTAGAGTCTCCAGAATCTTGTAAGACTAAAACCAATGTACTACAATCAGATTATAAAATTATTACTACAATCAAGAAAATTTTCCAAGTTTTTTTACGGATATACAATACAATACAATACAAATGCCTATCATTGCAAGATGTTACCAATGCGATGCCGGGAGAGAAATGAAAAGATTCCAAATAATCATCCAATGAAAAGCTTCCTGAGGGGTCCATCTCTTCGCTCTTTGTTAGCTGCCTCAGTTAAGGCAAGGAATCTTCGGATCCCAGTTGTCGCGGCATCTCTTCCAAGCGCAGCAGCTCTAGCGACAAGCTCTTCCTTCAATGGGATAATTCCAGCAGGTGTAGATAGATTGGATGTAACTGGTGCAACCTGTGCAGAAGGTGCTGCCGGGACGACTGACTTGATGGATGATGGTTGATATGTACCTGCTCCTCGTTTGTTGTAGTCATCTAAACTGCTTTGTTGGTCGGCTCTTTTGAGGCCCTACAATTGACAAAATATCAATCAAATTAAATCAATTAAATAGGAGATGAAAACAATCACAAATTTAGTTGGCAATACAGAGCCATCAAATGCAAACAATAGATAATTTCCAAGTATTCACTGCTCTATGAGATCACTGTATTCCAAAGGAATGAAACGGTCCCTGCATATCAAACGCCTAACTTCATTTCTGATTCAAAAGGGATTAAAGTTAACTTGTATCCGACAGTCAAAATTCCGCTCATAAACAAATAGTCAATTTAGAAGCTAAACAGAGAGAAAATCAAGTCAGAAAGGTGCTAGAACAACCTTAAGATCTAGGATTCGTTGGAACTCAGAAGGTGTGCCCTCAGGCAGCAGGGCACAATATGTGTCTGCAACGGAATCAACAGGGGATAATATCACCTGTGTGTTATGCAAGGAACACTTAATCAGGGAAAGGTACAAAAGCAATTCCTCAAGTCACAAATCTGCCAGTGTCATGAAACCATACCTTCAGCAGCGCTTCAGCTTTGCTCATTTCACTGATTACAAATTTGGAATAGCTTGCAGCAGAAGATGTCTGCATAACAAACACATGGGAGTAAGTTAAGCAAGGCGTATTTCATACACAATTATTTTCTGAATAAGACAACGGTAGTCTGTTTGCACACTGAGATTTAAATGAAAAATAATCCCAACTGCTGCATTTAATTGTTGAAATTTAAAGCGTGTTACTTCATCAAAAAATACAGATTATGGATATACTTAAGCCATGTATATAAATACGCAAAACAAATTATTGTCAAAGAATAAAGACTGAAACTATGCATACATATCTCAAATGCCAAATGATTGGTCATATGGATATATCAATTAAATTACAATTTTATTTGAAAGTTCACATTGCATAGCATAATCAATTTTAAATTATCAGAAGTATTCATATGAAGCTCAGAGCACAAAAACGGTCAACTAAACAATTTTTGTCATCCAAACTTCAAAATATGTATTGCATACATAAAGTTAAAGTGGAAAATCTGAAACCATATCCTAGGCTAATACAGTGACCGTCATAGAAGATGGCAACTGCATGTAAGACTTCATAAATCGAAAGCATAACATGTAGTAATATTCAATTTCATGCACTCATAATGAATTAATTGTAATCATATGTTAACCTTGCTGCCTTACCTGTTTTCCAAGAGTTGGAATTTCCAAAAGAATTGTTTTTACGGCTTGTGTATCCAACAGCATCTGCAAATTTCAAAATATAGAGAACATGCAAGTAAACAATTACTATCTTGGGGCCTTTACAAATACAATGTATCCAAATCAATACTAATAACTAAATATGGTTTCACTAACTAAACACTAAAATATGGAGATGAAAATTGATTACTGAATAAGCCCACTCACAACTGAAAATTTACTGCGGACCAACATATTGTAAACCACAATCACACAAAACAAAATTTGAAACAAAGAGTTAACAAAATAAGTACTTGCTGAGCCCCTGTTTCCGATATCTGCTTGCATTTGAATATATTGAGGTAGAAGCGAGGAGCAAGAGATGATGCCAGCTGCAACAATCAACGTAAGTATGAGCCTTGAAACAAAGAAATGCAAAAAAAAAAAAGAAGTATCATAAATTTAATTTGTGGCTTTAAAAATAATTTTCAAGAAGTGTGATGTGTTTTCTTTTATGGAGTCCCAGAATCCATCATATGTTGTTTGATGGAAATGGTCTACTAATTATTACTATAACAATGGACAAAGAAACCCATAAACAAGACGAGATCATTCATAATAACCCATTCACCTTATCAAGAAAGAATTGGAAATATATAGAAGAGAGAAGCTTTCCAAGTACAGGAACACTAGACGTCAAAATTGTGTTTATAGCATTTACATACCTGCAAACATACACATTAAGTCAACATAACAAATAATGAGGATTCTCAGCAACTCAATTGTCAATATAGGCAACTTACTCTGATTGGTCACCAACGCTTTCGAGAGTGGCCCAAGGAACACGTGTCATAGTAGCCATCTCAGCATCAAATTTAGTTTCTATACCGTGTACAAGAGTTATCAATGATTTCGTTATAACTGCTGAGAATTCATCCTACAAGATGCAGGAGTGTTATGACATGTACACTAGAGAGAGAGAGAGAGAGAGAGAGAGAGAGAGAGAGACCTGTACTTCAGACATATCTATCTTATCTGCATATTGTGGGTCAACTATTTTGGATACATTTTCAGCCAATTCACCTGACTGACAACATGATATGAGTTAGATATGGAAAAAGAGAAGGAAATAAAAATGTGTAGACGAGCACTGCAAATTTATTTGATGCAATCATGATTTCCTTTTACCAAGAATACAACTACCTCAACTCGTCTAACTAAGGCTATGCTCTCTGTCACTAGGAGAAATAACTTAAACCCTGAATGCCAAAAATATGATATAAAATTTTACCGTTAAACATCACAAATATAGTTCATCTAAAATAATTAACATTGGGTAGAAAACTTGGTCTAATTGGGTGCTGCAAAACACAATTCTGCAGTACTACAATCAGACATCACCCTCTTTACAGCTCAACATTTTTTTAAAACAGACAATGCATCCAGATTTCAAAATCAACCATGAAAATGCAGATAACTGAAGCATTTCAACAACAAACCGTCTTGTGGCAATATTCAGCAGTATTGACTATGTAACAGATCAACCGCTCATCTTTGTCAGATGTCTGCAGAAATGAGGAAAGAAGCAAAAGGCAATAACTAAAAATGTACATAAGAAATATGGTGTGGCAACTGGCAACACAATAATAAACCTAAATAAGATATATGGTAGGTACCTTGATTTGAGCATCCATTCCTGTAGCAGCTGCTACAATTCCACTGCCACCCTTAGGCAATTTCGCAAAGAGCTTTGTCGCATATGCTTTAAGAATTTTTTGGAAAACCTATTCACAGAGTACTGGATTCTAAAAATACATGTAATGAATGGATCCATTTCCCAATATATAATTCCTTACTACAGCTTTATCAAATAGTATGATTTGTAAAATTAGTAATAGAGTTAAAATAAATTTCTCTCTCTTTCCATCAACTAATAAATCATTTGATCTTCCCACTCCATCCACAGAGAATACCCTATTGCTCTCTCCAACTAGTAAAACACCTTATCTCCCTGTACATTTATTCCGTCGCCTAAACCTAATATAACACTTGTTTACGGACGGAGGAAATAGAGAACAATAATAACATTAACAGAACCACTGGGAACCAAAACTAGTTGGACCCAGAATGATGCGAAAACTAGAACCAAAACCATGTTAGAACCAGAAGTGACTAGAACAAGAAACACCACCATATGATTCGGTTATAGTTATATCTTTTATTGGAAGGCGGTTCCAAAACTATGTAAATGTCATCATTCCTGCTAAAGTTGTCAAAACTCAAAAGACTAGGAAAAGTAAGAGGTTATTTTATTATAATAACTCTTACTGGTGGGGATATCATTTTACTTTTGTGAAATTCACTTATTCACATGAAACATTTCTCCATCTAATCTCGTCATGTGCATAACACTGAAATCAGTAACGCACCTTGAACAAATTAAATAATGTCTGACTTTTTGTTAGAGCACTGCATCTCTTTAAGCTCCTTCTAATGATCAAAAAGACCTACAAAAACAACCAAAAGATCTATATGACAATTGCAATGCAGAACATGATCATGCCAGAAGTGCTAAGAAAGAACAAGCTATAAACTGTATATAAAATAATGACATGTAGACTGTAGAGAGAAACCGTATGCATGTTTAACTATTTTAATTATCAAATCAAAAGTTGAACACCACCATCTTCATTGAAAGATAAGATTGTATTGGAAAGCTCAAAGATTATTAAGTCCTGAGCTTTCTAAACAGAATTGAGGAACAAAATTGAATTCCATGCATAATTTTGAGATGTGTGCCCAATAATTTCTTGAAATCATGATAGAAAAAACACAGAGATTTCATTTCATTAGAAACAACAATAACTTTTTACATATTGACCCCAAAATTTGCAGAACTGAGATCAAAACCACAACACATCCTTCATATAGTAACCTTTCCAGTGGCATCCAAAGTTGTGAAATATTACCTCACAACAGATTAGAATTTTTTTTTTTTCATTATGAAGTCAATAACAAATAACAAGAATTTTCAACAGAAAAATACCAAAGAATTTCAGGAAAATACAAATCATTGTCATTAAGTTTGCATTGTCCTAAACATAGCAACATTTACCTCCACATGAAAAGCAAAGAGAAGAAAATCACAATCAATAGAAACATAGAAGATAACACTATAATCATGAACATGCACAAGCAGAATTTTTTGACAATTCATGTTTTCCAATAGTTTTACCTGCATACTGCTAGATAAAATATAAGTTTGACTTCCCTCTTCAATATCCCATGTTTCTTCCTGCAGCATAAGATAAAATTGCACATCAAACAAGAAAATAACAGCAGATCACACTAGGAAGTTGAAAAATGAAATGTCCAAAACCTGAACAAGTTTCTCCAAATGCTCCATGAGTGTTTTCTCTTCTAGTTCAACATACACCGTCAAGTAAGGTTCAAAGCATGACGAGATGATCCCGCGAAAATTGAACTTCAAACCATATAAATAGCAGTCAATACAGCATAACATTTAATGGTTACAGATCTAACTAAATAGTAAAAGATAAGCCACATGCTCTGGAGGTGAAGTAGAAACATGATACAAGTTCGCACAACTCAAAAACCAAGACAAAAAGCAAAAAAATATACTTTAGACTATGATGGTTAATTGAAACTTGAATATGATTATTTATTGATAATTCAACTTTGGGCAAATCAAGAAACATAATCATAAAACAATATTATCTCGGGTTGCCTGTGTGGATTAGAGATCTGTAAGAATCCCAGATTAGAAGACATACCCCAGCATCAGGCACTGATAATTTTTTGAGTCCATCTTGCTCCTGACAATAAAAAGATGACTATCAGACCAAATAATTTGATCAAGTCAATTATATATTTTAAGTAGTACCACATATGATAGAAGCAACTACAAACTTATGCATGCCTCATTCTCACTCCCATGTGCAGCCAGTTTCTTCTCATATTTCTTTCGAATGTCGGAAACAATCTGATTTTTATTTTCTCCGATATCTTCCCCAGTGTCATTTACTGGTTCTTTGCTCAGACTTCCACCACCAAATTTCTCTGCTAATTCATCCTCAAACTCCAGAGTTCGTTGCAATGCCTAAAGAAACCATCAACATTAGAAGAATTGGAAATGTGAAACTACTACACTCTGTCCTAAATACTACAATTGTTTCACACATATATGATTTAGTAGGTGAAGTTTCAGAGAGAGGGTGATACAAAAATATGTTCAAAATCAGACATGAAATCTGAATATAGATGAGAAATACAAGTTTATGCATCCTCATATTCAATGCAAGAACATAGTAACTACGTTCCAAGAATCCATATAACTTCAAGATGGCACAGCAGATACACAGTAATCTGTGTGTGTGTGTGTGATTTATTAGGAACCGGCGAAAATGGATTGTAATTACTACTTTGAACAATATAACTGAGCTTGAGAAATTCATATTGAACCATGTCTGAGGATTACTTCAAGAAGAAATAAAGCAATAAACAGCAGATTTGCAAGATACACAAATACGCATATAGATAAGAAGTATGATTAGCATAAGGAAATGTTAAACCAGAAAATTTTAAGTTTTATACAGTCCCTGAGAAGGCAATATACAAGGACCCTGCAACTTAGAGAAAAATAAATACTTCCTCCGTTTCTAATTATTTGCTACATTGGAGAAATGGCTACTGTTCATACACATACTTTAACTTAAAGTTTTATCATAGTTATACAAGTTAAAAATATAGTCAAGTGGGATCTTGTTAGATTCGTCTTCTCTTGTAGTTTTTAAATATCAAACTTTTAGAATTTTTACATGTACCGAACTTGAGTTATTAATGATTTAAAATGTGCATTAGACTGCGTGTTGGGTGGGACTATAGCAAATATAAAAAACACGGAGGAAGTATATGAATAACTAAAGTTTTTCTGCAACTTCAGGATTACAAGACAAGAAGACATTTTAAAAGGACTTACCAGTAATAATGTCGCCACGTCTGGCTTTTCTTTAAGATTGTTGAGGATGTCGACAAGTTGTGTTCTGTTTATAGAGAATTTTCACACACAGCTTTGTCATTGTATTGAACATACATTAATAAGCAACTTTCCAGAGTTTACAAAAAGTAATTATTGTGTATTTGTGTGGAACTCATGAGGCAGTAAGACATATGCTCATTAGTTAAGACTTCAATTGAAAAGAAAGAGTTTAGGCACAAAGAGGACATGATCATCATACACAATACTTTTCAATTAAGTGAACAAATTACAAACCTTGTCAACTTGCAGAATTGGATGCAGAGCAGATAGGGAACATGCCAGGAAGCTGGGAAAATTTTCCATATATCCTCATTTGTCCTTAGCCGACGCTTGATCCAAGCATATCTTCTTTCTGTTTTGTCCAGCTTAGCCAATTCTGCGAAATATAACCCCATCATCTGGTGAATGCCATCAAGCCAACTATGAGAAACATTGAGAAAGCAATAAAACAAAAAATTAAATTCGACAAACCTGCTCCCTCAAAAATTTGTTGATACGAAGTAAGCTCCCTACTACAAAAATTCTTCACCAACTCCTCTCTAACTGATGGCTCCAAAGCATCAACCACTAGACATGCATCAGAGAGCTGCTGCAGTAAGTCGGGTTCCTCTGTTTCTTTTCCTGTACCTAAGCTGTAGAGAAGCAGACAGCAGGGGGTTTCACCGATTAAATGAGTCATAAAAATTATGAGAAAAGATTTTAGCAAAAAATAATATGCCCAAACCAGTTCCTCAAATAAAAATGGATAGGCACAGAATGTGGGATTAGAATTCAAGGAAATCCTCTAGAATCAAACTAACATACTTTGAGAAATCTGAGAATACACGTGACTTTAGAATTTGTTTGATGCTTTTAAACTTCTCTCTAAGCTCTGTGATCTTCTGAAAATCTCTATAAGCTTCAAAATAGCTGCATAACTGGTTGACGGCCTGAAATTTGTCCCCGGGACATGAATCATAATAGTCAGGATTCAGGAAAGTCATTTTTGTGCAAAATATAACATGATCATGGCAATCATCACTTATACATACAGCATCTAACAGTTCTGACATCATGATATACTTTTCAACAAAAGAGTCTGCGGTGACCGTACAAAACAGAAATCCTACAAAATGTGCACATTCAAGAATACCTCAAGCTGTGCAGCGGCCTCCCTGTATTGTCGCTTAGAAGCCATAACTTGGAGTTGTTCTACTGCCGACACTGCCATAGAAGACAGACCACGAAAAGTTTTACCAAAATCAGATTAAAGAAAGGAATTATGTAGTCATTATTTGATGTAGAGTTTCAATAGTTTTAAACAGTGGCAGATCCAGAAGATATTATCAGGGGTGCCACAAATATTAAGGGAAGCTAGGTTGGAATTGAGGACAGGATAGTGGTGGCCAAAGTTTTAAAGTACGTTTTTTGAGGCGGTACGATTTTGTATTGCCTCACGAGGCGTAAGCCTCGAGGCGGTCCGAGGCGTAAAATCGAGGCGTAAATTAAAAAATGCTTAATATATACTATACTATTAGAAGAATTTAAGATATACTATCATTTTGACAAAAACCTGCTAGTAATATGTTATTTTACTAGTATTTAATTAGTTATGTGGGGTCCTTTGTTTAATAAATAAAAGATTCCAGACTTATTTCCTACCCTGTAAGTAATATTTTATTATATTATTTAGACTTATTTCCTACCCTGTAAGTAATATTTTATTATATTATTTTAATAGATTAGATTTATTTCCTTTTTGTCGACTTCTTCCTCCACTTAAAAGTGTATAAAACCCTAGTACAACAAAAACGCCGCCCTGCTACAGCCTTCGGTCGGTCTGTTCTCTCCTATCCACAAACCGATGCTGCTCCAGGTCGCTCGTTCTTTGCTGCTCCATCTCAGGCGGTCGTTTCTCTCTTCTCCGCCTCGGACCGCCTCACCTGCCTCTGCCGCCTCGAACGCCTCACATAGGTAAAGGCGGAGGTTTTATGGGATGTACTCGAGGCGGCGCCTCAAATGCGAAAATCTGCCGCCTCGAGTCGAGGCGCGCCTCAAGGCGCGCCTTGATACCACCTTTTTAAACACTGGTGGTGGCAACACAAACAAAATTATGGGAAGTTAGGTTGAAATTGGAGATAGTGGTGTCACCACAAAATTGAGTGGGCGCAAGCCAAACATAATTTTTTTAAGCTTAAAAATCAATTTCATCAATTTAAGTGGTGTCCCGTGTACCCACCGACTTCCATGTGGATGCCATGGTTTTAAAAGCATGAATACTTTCCAGTGACAAAAAAAATAAATGTACCATATGGATGTAGATCCTGCTACATCTGTCTGAAACCTCAATAATAAGTGAATAAAGTCTGAATGACAAGCATTTCCCACAGTTGAGTTACAAGGTATTGATGAAAAAAGTCATGTTATTCTAGTTTTCAGCATATCCTAGCTGAATACCAAAAGGATATCTTAGTTGAATGAAAACATGGCTGGGCCAACTGTCTGTCAAGGAGTCAAAACAATTTAAGCTCATCAATATGGCAAAGAGTAAAAATCCAAGAAATTGGGGCATATTGCTGCAATATATGGGAAGAACAATCAAATATGTTAATTGCTAATCCTGATAACATTAGAAATCTAAGGGAACAGAAGAGTGCTGCAATATATGGGAAGAACAATCAAATATGTTAATTGCTAATCCTGATATCCATCTCCTAGAAGTAGAAGCACAGCTATATCTTGGTTTACAAACTTGATAGAATAATCTATTCTTGAAATACAAACTTTTTCCTAGTCTTGTTCCGTTGGAGAAAATGAATCTCATTGCCTGATTGGCTTTCTTTCGTATAAGCACAGCTATATATATATATATATATATCATGGAAGACCATAAATACCTCTTCCATGTAATCACAGTTATTGTCTAAATAAAACCTCCACTAAATTATTTTTCTAAAAAAATACTTTGACAATTGCCACCAGCAGTGTGGAAGCGAAAAAGAATCAAAAAAATTATAAACAAGAGATTCACATTTTTATTAAAATAAAAGGATGAGGGGTACTTTAACCAGTCAGCAATACCTGTATTAAAGTAGGCACCAATAGATTATGTTGAAGAACATTCATGTTAGTAGGTAAGTAAGCAATGATTATTCATAAATAATGCAATATAATGCCTACAAAAACAAGATCGAAACTGATTCAAAATCAAGCACTTATCCTTAATAATCAAGAGTAAAACAGCTAACCTAGCATAGTGAGACGATGAAGCGCTGTAATAGTAGTAGTTATATGTTTCTTCGCAAAATCCAGTTTCTTGATGTCACGACATATTTCCTGAACCATCGTTTCACTTTGCTCTGCTTTGGTTTTTATTTCTTGCATTTTATAAATGAGTTCCTAATACGAACAATAAAAATTGAATCAACCAAAACCATTAGTAATAATCTAAAGCTATGTGCAAAGTAGAGAGTAACTGGTGTAATAACAAGAACACATAAAAATGATTAACAACCTTAACTGCACTTGTAGCTTCAGCAAGCTCCTCCCGGGCCTTGCTCCCTGAGTTACTCTACAAAGTGACAGATATTAAACAACTGTCACCACCCACCAAGCAGAACCATTGTAAAGTACAAAACGATATGTTCTTCTATGTAATGATAACCACCACCAAAGACACATCCCCTCACTAGTCAATAAAGGAAACCTGGCACTCAGACCTCTCAAAATTAATTATCTGATTGTACTTCAATAAGACCAAATCCATATAAAACTAATGGGATGTAAAGGTTTGTGAAAAATATTCATAACAATTACAAGAGAGTGCTGGCCGAAAAACTACAATCTTGGGGTATAATTCGACCAATGATATCAAAAAGATTTCATTAACATGAAAGAAAGAGAAATTCACGGACACACACACACACACACACACACACATATTTGAGAACATATATCCTCATCAATTTATATGTATTAATTTCATGCAGAAAAATAATGAGTTAACTTCTACTGTACCCAGACTCAAATCATCGACAAGTTGGTCTGAATTTGAAATTGACTAATATGAAATCAAATAGACATTAATTAAGCTTACTCATTTGTATCCCATCCCAGCCACCCAAATAAACTACAAATTCAATTCACCACCAATAATGATCTCTTTGTTCACATATTTTCAGTTCATTTTGCATCACCTTAACACTACAAAACATCACTATTTCAAAAGAGACATTATATGATGTTAGAGTTAAAACACCTAATGATAATAAAACTAAAGATCAAAAAAGGGAATTAAAAGTATAATAAACAATTTTTTTTAAAAAAAGATCATTGAAAAATGACAGTTGATATGAAAAACACATGGAAATCACAGAAATATAAACACAACCTGCTGACGAACAGCTGCTAGTATCTCATCATCAACTTGACGAATTTCATCCTGTATTTTCTCCATAAGGGGCTCAACCCCTGACAAGGAGGCCTCTGCAGATCAACCATCTACCCCCTCATCAGTATTAAATCTTTTCAATCATATACTAGAACTAGCTCTAAACACTCAAGGAGCCATGGCCACAAAAAGAATTCTCATACATTTAACATAAAGACTTTAAATTGTATTCTACTACTTTTTTCTTCATCATCCCCTCAAGTATAAAATGATTTTTATCAATGAACCTATGATCAAAAGAATAGAATTTATATGCATAAAGGGTATAGATAACAAGCAAACTAGAATCCAATTTCCTAATCAATTTAAGGTATCTAAGTTCTGAACTGTGAAAAAAGTCATTTTGGGTCACTAAAAGATATCATATTTGCAGAACATGGATAAAACTGCAATAAATCCTACAGCATTCTAACTTTCATGGCGAAAAGATCATAGAATGCCCCTCTACAATTCAATTCTATCAGTGCCACCACATGGATCCATAAACTCAGAAAAGAATTGTTCCAATCCAACCAAATAAACCCCTGGAGCAGAGGATAAGCATCAAAATACATACGAATAATATCACCTCAAAAACACATCAAAGAATAGAAATGTCTACACGTATTAGGTCAACATCAAAATTCATCCGTGCCAATAATACTTGACCTGTGGGGAAATTCTGATTGATGTAATCCAAAGCACTCTGCTTGTCCGTTGCCGCCATTCTTCAAAATCAAATAGTGAAAACATATAACGAGTAGACAAATTAGACCTCAGTAAACGCACGATTAACTCAGCCATTGGATCTAAACCCCGCACTGAATCCTAAACTTAATTGAATGAAAAATGTCGAAAGAAACGCCGCAAAATTGAAATTTCGCATACCTGGAGAGCTATCAGCCCGTCCGTGCGCGCTAGTTGTACGCTTCCGCGAGCTGAAAGACAGAAAGGCAGCGATCTACCTCAATTTGCAGTTCTACAGTTGCAGTTGGCAGAGATGTGAAGACGGGACGGTTCGTACAGACCGGGTTTCTCAGTCACATATGTGAAGTAATTTGACTTACCGGTTACCATATGTAATTGTATAAGTAGAATTAGAGGTGTCGAAACGGCCCGCGGGACGAAACGAGTCCGTACGGCCACGCATTTTTGCGGATTGGAACAGGGCAGGCTAAATGGGCGGACTCAAAATATCTAGGTCCGACCCGTCCACACACGGGCCGTGGGTTATACGGGCCAGCCCACGGGTTTTTTATTTAAATAATAGTATTATTTTTTTATTTATAAAAAAATAAAATTTAGATGTATTTTTTAATACATATATTAAAAATAAAATAAATAGATTTATAATTGGTATTTATAATTATAAATATGTATGTGTGTATTTATTGGCACAATTATTTACTTTAATGTGGGTTTGTTGAATAATTATTTAAAATAATTTATGATTATTCCATTTTTAATACTAAAGGAGTATATTATATTTTGCAAAATATAATATGTGTGACAAAAGTTTTATAATTAATGATTGAACTGATTAAAATTTTAGGTATCACAGATGAAGTCTTTGCTAGAATTGTATTAGGTAAGACTGTCTGAGCATAATTCATTAATTCTATATTTTATTAGGTAAAACTGTTTGGATATAATTCACTAAATTTAGTATTTTATTAGGTAAGATTGTATGGGTATAAATTATTAATTTATATTTTAAAAATAAAAATTTGTCTGCATACATAATTTTTAATAAATAGAATAATAAGGAATTTTAAACTTAAAAACTTGATACCCATAAAATTAATGAACATAGAAATATTAGAAGATACAGATAATTTATATTAAGATAATTCAATATGCAATCAATTCAATAATTTAAATGTTTGATGACATATGCTAAACATTCATACTAAAGGATAATAAATTCAATAAACGCTCAACGTAAAAAAAAAATTTAAAAAATAAATAAAAATAAAAATTGAAAGCCCGCGAGTAGGCCCGCCCCGCCGCGGGCCTAACCCGCAAAAGCCCACCCCACCGCGGGTTGGGCCCGTTGAGGCCCGCATCTAAACGGGCCTCTAAAAGTTGAGCCCGTCCCGCATTTTTTACCTTGCGGGCGGGCCGGCCCAACGGGCTAAACCCGTTTTGACAGATCTAAGTAGAATCCACCTGGTCTCTTATTCGGGTCCGGACCGGCCGACCGGGATGTGGTTTGTGGTCATGGCCCGGACCCGGGTGTTGTGATCATAAGTTAACCTGTTTAAGGGGATGATTAATTAATTTTAGAATATTTGGGGAACTCGAAACTTTAGTATTTATATTTTGGAATGAGAATTTGGTCTGACTTGCAATTTTATGGTTTGAAGTCATGTTCATTGATTTCCAATTTTATAGTTGAATGTTCGATTCTCACCCGATCCACTATCCCTTCCTTTTATCTCTTTTAACTTTGTCGATACAATAGGGCCGATATTTAAAAAAAAAAAAGAAAATCAGCTACAATTCATCAGCCCAAAAAATTTTTAAAAAAAATAGCATGAGCACCCAGACACAGGACACATTCAATCAATTGGGTGGGCAAAAGAGCTAGTCATAAGCTTGGTGGGCAAAAGGTTCCGGCGAGGGATCTAGTCATAAGCTTGGGTCCGAACACTCTCATGGTTACTCGATTTTTTTTTCTTATTTATAATTTCCATATTTTTTTTCCTCTTACTTTTAGTGAGTATTAAAAATTTTAATTTCATGAGTCATTGTCACTTATTTCAAATAACCGCAATTATCATCTACAGTATAAACATAATCAATTAAGCAAATTTATTAATTCCTCAAATATCGATCATGGTTAAGGGGACTAGCTTAGACGACATCTCCTAATTAGTTTCGTATAGATGATAGGTGTGACATATAAGTGGATTTATGTATACTTGGTACTACTATTGTTACTTGCCATTGTTGGGGACGATGAGCTTTGGATTATGATCGTGGGAATGATTTATAGGCTCTCATTGTGAGTTTATTCTTTAATTATGTTATCTTGTGTGAGATGCCTAATAGTATTATGTTTGACATCGCTTCTTACAAGTGATCAACAAACTTAGGTGAACTTTTTAGGCATTAAATTGCTCCCCCAAAAAAAAAAAACAAACTTAGGTGAACTAGTACAGTGGCCTTGTCGCAAAAATAATTTTAATTTTTGGCGCGTTAATAGCATGATATTCAATAAACTTGTTTAACGGTTAATATTTTAAAATTTGTCTAATTAAAAATTAAATAAAAATATAATTTTAAAATTATAGGATTAGACAATTCTAACAAAAGCTCATTTGATTATATATATATTATTTGCTTGCACTATTAAATCAAAATTAAACAATGAATTTATATCTAAATGGGTCTCCGCTCGAACGACCAGGTCTGCTTCTACGACGCGTTCAACGGCGCTTTTTGATCCTGGAGGATTACCTTCGACCCCTTCTCAGGCCGCGTCTCCTCCGGGTTCGGCCTCCTGTCCGGCGGATGTGGGGATCTCTTCCACGGCGTCGTTCCATGATATTGTGCTACATAGTTCAACCCTTGTGCCGCCGCCGTCTGTCTCCCCGTCGACTGTTAGTTCAACCCTTGTGCCGCCGCCGTCTGTCTCCCCTTCAGCTGTTCCTCGGGATTGGCTAAAAGAAAATTTGGCCACCATAGATGGTGAGGGTCCTCATAGTAGGTGCCCGAAGATCCGCTTTGAGAAGCCTGTTCTCGATGAACTATTTGAACCATGGAAGGATACGCTTATACTCAAGGTGTTAGGCCGCTCGGTTGGATTCATCGCCATGAAGGAGAGGCTAACACGTGCATGGCAACTTTCGGGTACGTTTGATCTGTTGGATATTGGTCATGGTTGCTACTTTGCCAAATTTGAGAAGTCGGCCGATCGTGAAAAGGTTCTTACAGGGGGCCCGTGAATAGTGTTCAACCATTGCCTTGCGATTCAGCGTTGGTCCCCAGAATTTAATCCAAAGCGCTCGAAGGTGAATACCGTCCAGACTTGGGTTCGCTTCTCCGAACTCAAACAAGCGTTTTATACTGAGAATGCGTTGAGAGTGATCTCTGTGGCCTTGGGGACACTTATCAAGGTTGACAAGAATACTACGACCATCTCTCGGGGGCAGTACGCGAGGGCTTGTATCGAGATCGACCTTGATAAGCCCCTCTTGGGGATGCTTCATGTGGACGGTGATATTGTTCATGTTGCATACGAAGGTCTCCATTTATTGTGTATGCAATGTGCACGATTTGGGCATACGCAAGACAGGTGTCCGCATCCGGGTCCTAAGGCTAATGTGAGCAATGCACCGTCGCCAGATCAACCCGCAGAGGAGGTGGCAGATCCCAGCTCGGCTAATGAGAACCAGGGTGCGGCTAACATGGATGTTGGCTCCAAGGGTTCATGAGTGGCGTCGCAGGTGGGAGACACACCCGGGGTGGACAAGGATGATCCTGAGGACCTAGGTATCGGGGATTGGATGATGGTAAAGCGGAGGAAGCCGCGTCCGTTGAAGGCTAGTACCACTAAGGGCACCAATGCAGGGTCTAAGTCGTCTGAGGAGCGACAGACAGTGTCGGAGCCTGTTAGCTCACTATTTGCTAGGATTGTGGACCCTTCTCCACCGGCCTCAATGGAGTACTTCTTGACGGATGCAGAAGTTATGGAGCAGCAGCCGTGGTCTGTGTGATACTCCAAAAATTTGCATATGTCATATTTGTGTAAATTTAATTATTTATTTAGCTAGAGGAGAGGGATTTAATTTTATTTTGGGGTTAATTTAATTGGTTGTATAAAGTACATCTTTATATAATTATAAATATGTTATAAGAATAAAGGAAATGAAGAAAAACAGTAAACTTGGTAAAATATTTATTGCAGCTAATTTAAACTGAAATTTATTGAGCACGATTAGGACTTGTATCATATAATCATATATAGTTACTAATTTAATATAGGGTATGATAGGTGGATAATCTGATGTACCAGGCTTAATTTTGGGACTAGTGTTGACTGGGAATTTTAAACCCTAAACGTCCCTCTTAATTCTCGCCAGCATCCCGTAAATCTTGGCCATTATTTTCGGGTAATGGGAAGCATTCACCAACTGTCAAAAAGAAATCTTCTGCAATTCAAATCCAACCCTAGATATCTTTTTAAACTACCTTATTTTGTTAAACCCTTCCTATTATCACTTTATAAAAGCTAGTTCATTCCATTTCTTCCCGCACTGTTCGCGACTTTCCAGACGGTGGGTGGTTATGAGGTTGGCAATGGTTGAACCTTCCTGCTATTAGAGAGTGCTCCCCTAATCATCAGTTCGAAATTGTAAGTCAATTTCTCTATCTCACTTATTCGTAATCTCTGTGTAAATCCCTTTTATCATTGATTCGTAACTCTTGTTGGTGTAAACCTCCTTCTCACTGACTGGTAACCCGTCTGTGTAAAAATTCCCTTGAAAACCTAATTATGTGTTTAAACCCATTGTTTCGGTTGCCTTCTTCACGGGTCTCCCATTGTTTATTTTGTGAGTCCCAAATTATTTCAAATATGTGTCGTCGTCTCTGCGCCCTTGTTATTGTGTCAGAATCCAATTCATTTCAGATTGTATTGAAACTCCTGCCTCCACCGCCTCCTTATTTTCTTCTGTGTAATCCTTTTTGCCAAAACCCAAACCGTAGTTACAATGGACCTATAAAATTGAATTTATCGTCTCTGGCGTCGCACTTGTAGAACTCTGGTTTTATTTTGTCCATTGCGAATGAATATACTGTGTGTATATCTATTTTGGTGAGTTTGGTGCAGTATAGTCAAATTTTCAAAGCAGGAATGCAATTGGGATCAAAGTAGTGTGTTTAATCGAGTGGGACCCGTAAGCAAAACTTGATTTTGGCTCGTCTTCTCTAACTCTTCTTCTGCGTATATATATTGATGTTTATATAACTTACTGGAAATGCCTTTAATCAGATGTGGTTTCGGATTGAGCAGATAATCAATTAATTGATTAGTTTGTCTTGGATAGTGAATAAATTATGTCTAATTCGGTTCCGGTAAAGTCAATTGGGTCAGTTTATGAGATTTTCGTGGTTGGAGTAAATATTAATTGGCAGTACTTTTGGAAGTATTCTTGAGACGGTAATTATATATCTGGCCCTATAAATTAGTCTTGGTAAAATATATGTTTTATGGAACCAATGCTTGAACTCTATGGTCTTTGGATATTGGATATTGGATGAGGGTAATTGTCCCTCCTATCGGTAGAGCCTGTATGTGTCTATAACCCTAGACAGTCGGAGTACTAGTCTAGGACACCGGTGTTAGCAGTTATAGAGTCCTCTGCATGGCGAGAGATGATATTGTGATTATGGATTATGGATTACGGTGCATTGGATTGGTTTCATTAACATATGTGTTATCTACATTATTAATTTTGGAAATTAAATTCGGTAAATTATCGGTGTTGCTATATAAATTATTCCTTTGTGTCGTTGGGTCAACCCTGAGTCTCCAGTATGTGTGGGATAGGTGATTGACTTACTCAGCATTGCTGATGTTGTTGCTTTCACTCTTTTTCAGGATAGATGACCGAGATTGTCATGGCATTTGCATTGGGATTTTGGGGATCTTTGAAATAAGCTTTTATGTCGCACTATTTCATTTCGACCCTGCAAGGTCAAATTGGTATTTTAATTAATTACTTACATTTTTATCATGAACTTATATACTTATTAGCGCTCGTACTTATATGATTTTAGAAATTATTATCTTATGGCAATCACTTATGGTTTTAAATATATTTTAAATTTTTAAGCCTTAGCATTTTCTATTTAAGTTAACTTGGGAGTGAGCTTAAATAGAGAATGTGGCGGTAACATCCCTACTTTTGATGTTTTTAAAAATGGGGGTGTTACAAAGTGGTATCAGAGCGGTTCGATTCTTTCGAACCAATATTTTTAGTAGTAAATAAATATTTTCAATTTTATTTATATAAACACTATGTCTTAAGTTTTTAAATTTATGAATACATTGCAATTTTTAAACTCATAAGAATAAGAATATTTTTATTCTTTCTAGTAACGAAAATTATGGAAACACAAAAATATTTTGAAAGTGTGCATTAAATTATTTATTAAACTTGGGGTGGGTCATATGCATACATGACATACATTGTTATTGTTGTTGTTATTATTATTACTATTACTATTACTATTACTTGTTGAATCATTTATATTCAACAAGTAAGTAGTCTAACTAGGTACTTGATTTGTGTTTAAATGGAGGCTATACCTAGCTGAATATTTCATTGTCTTTGTTAAATAATTTGTGCTTCACATGGGTGTTAAATTGGATGCATTAGCATGATATGAGTCTTGTCGTTGAAATGAGATTTGACATTGTTAAATGCTCTTGTTATGAGATTACTCCCTTAGGATTGTTGAAAAATCTTTTAAAGATGATCTTATGTGGAAATTGGTGGAAAAAAAAATCTTTTAAATCCATTGAGCACTACTAACTTGAGTGAGATGCCATACTTTGATAGAGGGCTAATGCACTAGGGATGTGTCTTGCGAGGCCTCCCCCTCTAAATTTGCCATGATGGCATTGTGGAAACATTGGGCCAAAACGGCAATGTTGCATGTATGAGTCTGCACTCTTGGGTGTATCCGAGAATGGGTTACCCGAGGCTCCGGAGTGGGTCTGTATATGAGTCCGCTGCATGATGCATGAGTCTATACTCTTGGGTATATCCGTGATTGGGTTACCCAAGGCTCCGGAGTGGGTCTGTGTATGAGTCCGCTGCATGCTTGTCATTATTATGGCTGTGGAGATATGATATGTGGGGAAATGGTGTCCTCTTGTGCGTAGTTGCTACAATGGTAAAAATGGCAGTAAATAAGCTAGTGATGCTTTTAAAACTAAAGTTATATTTTATAAATTTAAAATATGCTTTTAAAGTTAGTGCGATATTATTACAAATATATTATTATTATTATTATTATTATTATTATTATTATTATTATTATTATTATTTTGGTATACTTTCGAAGGTATTTGCATATTTTTAGTTCATATTGTGTAAGCTAAAAAAATAATAATAATAATAAAATGCATTAAGCTATAAATTTTTGTTGCATCAAAGATTTTTAAATTTTGAAGGTGAGAATTTGCATTCATGTTGCATGACTGACTTATTGAGGTTAGTATTCTTTGACTAGTTTTCGGAAATGATATCTTCTAGCAAACTTCAAGGACGAAGTTTTTCTTTAAGGTGGGTAGATTGTGATACTCCAAAAATTTGCATATGTCATATTTGTGTAAATTTAATTATTTATTTAGCTAGAGGAGAGGGATTTAATTTTATTTTGGGGTTAATTTAATTGGTTGTATAAAGTACATCTTTATATAATTATAAATATGTTATAAGAATAAAGGAAATGAAGAAAAACAGTAAACTTGGTAAAATATTTATTGCAGCTAATTTAAACTGAAATTTATTGAGCACGATTAGGACTTGTATCATATAATCATATATAGTTACTAATTTAATATAGGGTATGATAGGTGGATAATCTGATGTACCAGGCTTAATTTTGGGACTAGTGTTGACTGGGAATTTTAAACCCTAAACGTCCCTCTTAATTCTCGCCAGCATCCCGTAAATCTTGGCCATTATTTTCGGGTAATGGGAAGCATTCACCAACTGTCAAGAAGAAATCTTCTGCAATTCAAATCCAACCCTAGATATCTTTTTAAACTACCTTATTTTGTTAAACCCTTCCTATTATCACTTTATAAAAGCTAGTTCATTCCATTTCTTCCCGCACTGTTCGCGACTTTCCAGACGGTGGGTGGTTATGAGGTTTGCAATGGTTGAACCTTCCTGCTATTAGAGAGTGCTCCCCTAATCATCAGTTCGAAATTGTAAGTCAATTTCTCTATCTCACTTATTCGTAATCTCTGTGTAAATCCCTTTTATCATTGATTCGTAACTCTTGTTGGTGTAAACCTCCTTCTCACTGACTGGTAACCCGTCTGTGTAAAAATTCCCTTGAAAACCTAATTATGTGTTTAAACCCCTTGTTTCGGTTGCCTTCTTCACGGGTCTCCCATTGTTTATTTTGTGAGTCCCAAATTATTTCAAATATGTGTCGTCGTCTCTGCGCCCTTGTTATTGTGTCAGAATCCAATTCATTTCAGATTGTATTGAAACTCCTGCCTCCACCGCCTCCTTATTTTCTTCTGTGTAATCCTTTTTGCCAAAACCCAAACCGTAGTTACAATGGACCTATAAAATTGAATTTATCGTCTCTGGCGTCGCACTTGTAGAACTCTGGTTTTATTTTGTCCATTGCGAATGAATATACTGTGTGTATATCTATTTTGGTGAGTTTGGTGCAGTATAGTCAAATTTTCAAAGCAGGAATGCAATTGGGATCAAAGTAGTGTGTTTAATCGAGTGGGACCCGTAAGCAAAACTTGATTTTGGCTCGTCTTCTCTAACTCTTCTTCTGCGTATATATATTGATGTTTATATAACTTACTGGAAATGCCTTTAATCAGATGTGGTTTCGGATTGAGCAGATAATCAATTAATTGATTATTTTGTCTTGGATAGTGAATAAATTATGTCTAATTCGGTTCCGGTAAAGTCAATTGGGTCAGTTTATGAGATTTTCGTGGTTGGAGTAAATATTAATTGGCAGTACTTTTGGAAGTATTCTTGAGACGGTAATTATATATCTGGCCCTATAAATTAGTCTTGGTAAAATATATGTTTTATGGAACCAATGCTTGAACTCTATGGTCTTTGGATATTGGATATTGGATGAGGGTAATTGTCCCTCCTATCGGTAGAGCCTGTATGTGTCTATAACCCTAGACAGTCGGAGTACTAGTCTAGGACACCGGTGTTAGCAGTTATAGAGTCCTCTGCATGGCGAGAGATGATATTGTGATTATGGATTATGGATTACGGTGCATTGGATTGGTTTCATTAACATATGTGTTATCTACATTATTAATTTTGGAAATTAAATTCGGTAAATTATCGGTGTTGCTATATAAATTATTCCTTTGTGTCGTTGGGTCAACCCTGAGTCTCCAGTATGTGTGGGATAGGTGATTGACTTACTCAGCATTGCTGATGTTGTTGCTTTCACTCTTTTTCAGGATAGATGACCGAGATTGTCATGGCATTTGCATTGGGATTTTGGGGATCTTTGAAATAAGCTTTTATGTCGCACTATTTCATTTCGACCCTGCAAGGTCAAATTGGTATTTTAATTAATTACTTACATTTTTATCATGAACTTATATACTTATTAGCGCTCGTACTTATATGATTTTAGAAATTATTATCTTATGGCAATCACTTATGGTTTTAAATATATTTTAAATTTTTAAGCCTTAGCATTTTCTATTTAAGTTAACTTGGGAGTGAGCTTAAATAGAGAATGTGGCGGTAACATCCCTACTTTTGATGTTTTTAAAAATGGGGGTGTTACAGTCTGAGGATAAGCCAGACGAACCGGGTCAGTCAGTCTTGGAGACACGACCGACAGATGGCGATGAATCCCTGATTACCTTGGCAACCGAGGCATCACAAGCTAAGGTTAATACGCCTGTCAAGAATTCGACGAGAGTTAAAAATCTCTAGCATGGTGTGAAGAGGGATCGACCTGCCAAAAAACCGTTCAGGGGTGATGAATCTCCGGGTGGTGGGAAAGTAGATGTTGATAAAAGTTTTCCTGCAAAATATCGTCACCTTCTAACTGGTGGCACGGGCAAGGATATTTGTGTGACGTCCGGCCTGGGAAAAATTTTGGAAGATAGGCTTGCTTCTATGAAAGGGACGAACCAGGAGGAGTTGGGGGCTTCTTCTACTAATGAATTGGCCTTTGTGCCACAATGATTGAGTTTAATGACTTTACAATCCTCTCATGGAATGTGCGTGGCGCCATGGGAAGAAGTTCACAATGCCACATTGCCGATGTTTTAAGGACTTCAAGACCGCCTTTATTTGTTCTCTTGGAACCACAAGGTCCATTTGCTCGTTTGCAGGTGGCCTTGTCTCAACTGGGTTATTTTGCCATCTATATCATTGAGAGTAAGGGCAGAGCAGGTGATCTATGGGTATTGGGCCGATTGGGGCTCCCATTTGCTTACAACCTGGTTAGTGTCCATGCTCGGATTGTCACCATGATAGTGAGTAGTGGTGCTCATACGTGGTATGTGTCAGCCGTCTATGCGAATCCTTTGCGGGCGGCTAGGGGAGAGGACTGGAATGCTCTACGAACTATGGCAGCTGGTGTGCATGGGTCGTGGCTTGCTATAGGTGATTGGAATGACGTCGAACTTACTTCTGAATCAGTTGGAATGGCTACGTCTCCTGGTCACTGTGAACAATTCCAGAGCATGTTGATCGATTGCGGGTTGAACACAATTCATACCTTGGGTGATTTATTTACATGGCAGAGAAACACTTCGGGTGGACCATTAGCAAGGAAGCGTCTTGACAGAGTGGTGGCCAACGCCGACTGGCTGGCGTCCTTTCCGGACGGCCACGTTGAAGTCCAACCTAGACGTTGCTCGGCTCACAATGGTATATTGCTACGGTGCTCCTCTTGGCATGGTCGCGGCTTGAATCGGCCTTTCCGGTGGGAGTTCGCCTGGTCCACTCATCCTCACTATGAGGCTGTTGTGGATGCGGCATGGAACTGGGAAGATACGAGCTTACCTGCCCAGCTTAGCCAAACCCATGATTCATCTGCCTATTTCAATAAGCATTCATTTGGGAACATTATGCGGCGGAAGAGGAAACTGGTGCGACAACTCGAGGGTGTTGTGGTGTCTTTGAAGGGTGGACTATGCTATATGGCATAATTTGGAACAGAGTCTGGAGCGAGAGCTTGAGGAGACACTTAAACAAGAGGAGATCCTGTGTTTTCAGAAATCTAGGGACAAGAGTTTCCCCCTTGGTGACAGGAACACCCGTTATTTCCATGCACAAACCCGCATCCATCGGCAACGAGTCGGGTGTTAGGCCTTGAGATTGAAGGGAATTGGATTACAGATGAGGAAAGACTTAACCAGCATGCATTGAACCATTTCAGCTGGGTATTTTCTCATATCCCAGTGCCTGTTGCTCCGCATGCCGCTTTGGCACCACTGCCATCCCTTCCGGACGCGACTTTGTTGGGAGCTGACATCCAGCCAAATGAGATTGAAGTAGCTGTCAAGAGCATGAACGGATTTGGAGCCCCGGGTCCGGATGGGTTTCCGGCTATATTCTACAAGAAGTATTGGCATGTGGTTGGAGATACTGTTTGTAAGTTTGTATGCTAGGCGTTTGAGGATGGAGCTTTTGATCCATCTGTGGCCGCTACTCTTATATGTTTAATCCCTAAAATTGAGGTGCCTAGGGAGATCCGACACTTTAGACCTATCAGCCTCTGCAATGTCAGCTATAAGATCCTTACTAAGGTTCTTGTTAATCGGCTTCGACCCTTGTTGCAGTCATACATTGGCCCGTTTCAATCGGCATTTCTGCCTGGGCGTGGCACTACTGGAAATGCTATTGTCTTGCAAGAAGTGGTAACTGCTTTTCGGAACAGGAACCGTAGGGCAAATGAGTTTCTCTTAAAGGTTGATTTGGAAAAAGCATACGACAACATTGCATGGGTTTTCTGGAGCAATGCTTGTCTGAGATGCATATCCCGGGATCTCTGGTGAACATTGTTATGTTTTGTGTGCGCTCGCCCACATATTCAGTTCTTTGGAATAGCTCGGCCCTACCGGCGTTCACTTCTGCAAAAGGTCTGCAACAGGGGGACCCCTTATCTCCATATTTATTTATAATCGTTATGGAGAAGTTGTCTAAATCTATTTTGTCAAAAGTTGAGATGGGTAGCTGGAAACCTATTAGTATTTGCCGCGGCGCCATGCCACTCTCGCATCTAATGTTCGCCGATGATTTGCTACTCTTCTCGAGTGCCATGGCAGAAAGTGTGGCCTGTGTGGATGAGGTATTATCGACTTTCGCCTTTCATGCTGGACTCCGAGTAAACTCGTCCAAATCGCTGGCCTTTGCTTCGTGGTCTGTCCAGCCGACCTTGAAAACTGAGCTCTCTTCAATCCTAAATATCGAGTTCTCTGATGACTTGGGTAGGTATTTGGGGTTCCCTGTGGTAAATGGTGTGATGCGCAGTGAGCACTTCATGTTCCTGGTTGACAGAATGCATGCTCGGCTTAGTAGTTGGAAGCACGACCTACTAAATAAAGCTGGCATAATCACCCTTGCACGGTCAGTTCTTGCTGCTATTCCCTCATACATTATGCAATTGTTTTGGATTCCATCCTCTATTTGTTGCAAGATGGATCAGGTACTTCGAGCCTTTATTTGGAAGGATTCGCAAGGGCATGGTCTGCATCTTGTGAGTTGGAAGAAGGTGGCCGTGCCACGCAGGATAGGAGGGGCGGGGCTTCGGACTTCCAGGGACATGAATATGGCGTTTTTAGGAAAAAGTTTTGCGGATTTCATGCAAAATTCCCCAAAGCCCTACATCCAGTTGTTGCGTGCCAAATATGGCTCGGGGATAGCTTCTTGTCGTTCCCGTCCTGGTGCTTCCCCATGTTTTAGAGCATTGATCAGGGTGGCACCGTTTTTGGCCGAGGGTTTTCATCTTCGGTTAGGTTCGGGAGAGTGCTCCCTTTGGTCTTCCCCATGGTTGAAGGGGGGCGCAGTTGGCCCCCGGATTCCTTTTGTTCACATCTCGGATGTGAATCTCTGTGTTAAAGATATTTATGCAAATGATAGGTGGCGATGGGAGGGTCTTTACACCATGGTACCTGACTTCATCAAGAATGAAGCTATAGAAGCTGGGCCGCCATCCCTACTCCAATCAGCTGAGGATATTTTGGTGTGGTCTGGATCATCGTCGGGGAGGTATACTACCCGCACTGGTTATGAGTGGCTGCTCTCTCGTCGTGGCTGCTCTAATGATGATAGCAAAGCCTGGGTTTGGAGAATTGGTGTGGCGGAAAAGGTTCGGGTTTTACTTTGGCTCATTGTCCATGATGCCCTCCCTACCAATGTGTGTCGACTTAAACGCTGCCTGGCTACATCTGATATTTGTCCAATTTGTGGTTTGGAGGATGAAACTATTGGCCACCTATTTTTCTCTTGCTCTTGGGCTGCCACGGCTTGGGATTTGTTATGGGGCCTTCCAGCGTTTATTGATCCTCCTGCGGATTGTAACATTGGTCGTTTGTTTAAGGCAATCACGAATCAATGGAAGGGCAAACATTGGGCGTTGCTTTGGTTTATTTGGTGCTCCCGTAATGCTGCTAGCTTTCGCGGTGAAATACCATGCCCCAGGTCGGTGGTTCGACGAGCTCTACACTTGGGAGAGAATATTGATCGTGCCTTTCTTTGTTGCCCCACTAGCATTGAGCCTCGGTTTATTAGGTGGCACCCCCACCCGCCGAAGGGGACGGTCATGCATGTGGACGGGAGTTCCTTAGGTAATCCGGGGCGTGCGGGGTTTGGTGTTGTCGTCCGGAGTGATGAGGGATAGTGGATTGCGGGTCTCTCAGGGTTTGTTGGCATAACTACGATTCTTGTGGCTGAACTTCATGGGATTTGGAGGGGTCTACAGTGGCTTCAACAGCAGGGGATTGTATCGGCGGTATGTTACTCAGACTCGCTTGAAGCCATTCGTTATCTTGGTAAGGATTTGGCTAGAGATCATGGCCTTTATCCTTTGGTTCAGAATATTAACATCTTGCTCCGTCGGAATCCGGGGTACCACTGATTTCACTTGTGCCGCGAGGGAAACTTCGTCGCTGACGCATTAGCTAAGAAGGGTGCTCGAGGGGTGGATTTTTTTACCACTTGGGCCTTTCCGCCAGATGACGTTCTCCCGCTGCTCGCCAGGGACATGATGGGAGTTTGTATGCCGCGATATTAAAGCTCTTCGCTGTTGGAGATCATTTAGTTTGTCTAGTTTTTTATTCTTTCTTTCTTGCTTTCGGTTTTTTTCTTTTGCTTTTTTCTCTTCTTTAGCTGACGCTTGAGCGTCCTGTTCACCAAAAAAAAACAATGAATCTATATAAATTTTGATTTTTATTTGACTTTTGAATAAGTACACTATAAATTAATGTTATAAAAAAGAAATAATAATTTGTTTAAATTAATTTTGAATAAATCAAACTGTGAATAGTAACTTAATGAATTTTACAAACCAAAAGCAATTGGCCTGAGTGATATGGGGTTGTGGCACCTTAAGCAAAGTTTTTTGGGTTCGAAAATTTTATAAAACGTCAAAATTGTTTAAATACTATGATGTTTCCTCCAAATTGCAATTTTGGTTTTTTGAGGATATTTCCTAATATAATAAATCACACTCCTATAATTAAAAAAAATGATAATAACTATCCCCCACTTTTAAAAATATAGTAATTATTGTATTCTAGATTACCAAATACATTCCCACAATTATTTCAAATTAATAATGTTAATTATATACCCAAAATATCAAATAAGTCAATATTTCAAAGAACAGTTGACTTGATTGTATTGGAGTTTTAGTCACTTAAGCAAGATTTTGTGTTCGAACTTTATGTATGCAAAAAACTATTTTAGAAGCGTCCTTCATTGCCATGCAGATCGAGGGATTAGTCTCGCTTCCAATGGAACATCATGATACTCGGTTTTACCAAATAAGTCAATATTGCGAGAACTAGGTTCTATGTCACACTTGTTTTATTTTTCAATGTCATTTATTATAATTATGACATGTGACATCATATTATATCATGTCCTAAAAATTTAAGAACAGCAAGAATGATTATACAAAGTAAATAGGAGGTAAATTGTGTGCAAGTGCCTGCAATACAGACATCATGTATATATGTGATGTGAGAGTTGGGTTGTGTGATGGATGAAATAGTATATTTTATGTGATGAAAGAATATATAATGGGATATATGTTTTATGTAATTCGATATATATTTTTCTTATAATTTCTTCACATACCTTAGGATTGAAGTAAATACTTATGTAGTACTACTATGTTATGACTTATGATCCTATTAAATAGGATATTCGGACATTAAGAATTGTGAGACAATTTGTTCCGCTTAAGTTTACTTTTTGAGTTTCAATTATCTCAAAGTGATATTGGATCATTTTGTAAAAATGGGGTTTAAGCCAAAGCTTATAATAAGTAAGTGAAAAATATAATACAAGTTCATACAAATACATTGTACACAACTCTGCAAAGATGAAACCTTTTTCATCATCAAATCAAATCCTGTCATACGAAAAACAGGTCTTCAGAACCTCACAGACTAAAACTACATACTTACACTATGGTATGGAAGCTTCACCCTTTTGCCCAACTGAGCTCCCTTTCTGTAGTAGCAAAAATCATGGCTTCTTGCACGACCTGCATTTCCAGCCACCCACTGCACCTTCTTCCCAGTGAAAAACTTATTCAGAAGTATCTGTACAGTAACCAGAAAGAAAACCAAGTCACACATGATACATCCCTTTACTTCCCTTTGGATGACTCATGTTTTTGTAACACATGTATTGTATTGTATGTTTTTAAGTTTTTACCCAATAGCTTACCGGCCAATGATGCTGCACTTTGTGAGGCATTACTATTTGCAGATCGCAGGTAAGGGTCGCTCCTGTAATCCTGCATCGGTTATTTTTTCAGTTCATTATAATGTTTGAAGTCACTGTAGTAATTTAAAACAAACACTATGCCATGGAATAGGATAAAAACTGCGTTTAGCATAGCCAAGTTCACTTTCGAGCTCTGCTGATCAGCCAAAAAACAGCATTTAATCATATTCAATCTTGATTCTATGCAAATTTGTCAGAATAGTGGTTGAGCACGAACTCAACTTTGTTAATAACAAATAAATTGAGCTTAAGCCCACTAACGAGCTAGTTCTAGTAGAACTTTTGGTTGGTATTATTTTCTTGGTAAAATTACAATATATCCCCATGAATTCGAATTGTTCAATTCAGCCAAATGTGTATTTTGGTCTTATTCAACAAGCTTCCTGATCTTAATTTGATTAAGAGCTCTAGTAGAAAACATTTAATGCTCAGAGGGACTGACCTTCACGGAAGAATAGCTGTGGCTTGGTGAGGGAGCTGAGCTACCACCAACCAGAAAATGGATCATGTTTTCTTCACCGAAGTCTCTCAGTTTATTAAGCTCCGGTAGGACAACCTTGCCCAGGTCCGGCCTATCTTTACGTCTTAATTCTGCACATTGAAGTGCTAGTTTTGCAAGGGTTGTGGCTTCTTCTAGTGGCCAATCCGGGACAGCAGGATCCAACATCTCCTCCAATGTTCCCTTCTCAAGCGCCTGCTCAACTAGGTGAGCCAACCCCATCGGTGATTTTCCTGTTAGTATTTGCAGAAGAACGATACCTAAAGAGTAAACATCAGATTTCACTCCCAGCATCCCAGTCTGCTGGTACTCAGGATCGATATAGCAGAAAGTCCCAGCTGTTGACGTCATTCTATATTGTGTTACATCATCAGCTACAGAAGGAGGGACGAGCCTCGCCAATCCAACATCACTAATTTTGCTTACGTAGTTCTGGTCAAGCAGAATGTTCCCGGGCTTGAGGTCTCTGTGGACTAAAGGTTCTGGCTTCGTTTGATGGAGAAAGTTTAGGCCTGTGGCGATCTCTTCTGCTATTCTGAACCGAAGCTGCCATGAGAGAGCACCTACTTTGCCTTTATGGAAAAGACGGGTTTCTAGGCTACCATTCGCCATGTACTCATAGACTAAACAGCCATATTCAGGGCAGGCTCCAAGGAGCAAAACCATGTTTGGGTGTCGCAGACAACTCAACACTTCAACCTGCATCAAAACCAATTAGAAAGCCAGCCTCAAAATCTGTTAATGTTAAAAAGGGCTTCTTCCCTTTGATTCACAAGTTCATTAAACCTATACCTCTCTCTGAAACTGGGACCTTCCTTGCGTTGCATCGGGGCGCAAGACCTTAACAGCAACGCGAGTATGATCTAGGCAACACTTAAAGACAGGGCCATATCCGCCTTCACCAATTTTGCGGGACTCAGCAAAAAACTCTGTCGCCTCTTCAATTTGTTCAATGGTATAACGCCTGTACCTCAATGGCATCGTCAGCTTGTCCTCATCTAAATCCTCGTTAGCTCCCACACTTGTTTGTGAAATCTCCATGGCTGCTTTGTACTTGCCTTTCGTTTGCCCAGCAGTTGCTCGCGCTGCTTCGTCTGCCAATCGAGCCTCTTCAAGCCTTCGCTCCTCTTCGATTCTCCATTGATTAAGCTCCGAAGCCTATAGACATTATACAACCACGAATCAAAAGACACATTACAAAATTTTGACTAGATGATATTTGATTGTACCTTCTGTTTTGCTGTAAGAGCTTCCTTACAAGCTGTGCTATACATTTCCATAGTTTTTTGAAGCTCAAGCTTCAGCCTTCTCATCTCTGCGTCAACATCATCCTGCATTTTCAAATTGGAGTTGGAAGAGTGAAATGCTTACTCCCAAAGCTTGTACCTTCTCATTTAAATAACTTTCTCAATTTTATTCCAACACAATTTGAATTCTTCATAAAAGTGTCATACATGAATTTATGTTTTCACTGAAGCATTTGTGCATAGATTCATATTTGCCGGACAAATAATAGAGCCAAATATGATATTCAATTTGAATCCAAACTCGAATCCATTGGGCTTCATGTGTAAACATGTGATCTCAAGACAATATCACTTACATTCTCAGCGGATGAGGATGACAACTCAGTGAAATAACTCACGTCACTGATTTTGGCACCAGAGCGCATTGATCCAAAGCTACTCTCCGAACTAGTTGAGACCCTTGAATTTCGACATAAATCCATGTTGTCGATATTTAGGCATCGATCTACACTTATCCTATCATTATTAGGTGTACTAGAGCCCACGAAAGATATGTCATTTTCCGATTCTGAGAAATCAGAGAACATGTTGGGAGGGAATCTTTGTCCCCTTGATATTGGTGACCTGCATCAAATAAATGAAGACTGCTTAGCATTGGGACACAAGATTGCACGAAAACATGCACTGAAACTGAGATGGGTCGAAGCATATTTTATTACACTGGACATACTTGACTGAATAGATGTCATCAACATTTGACTTGCGAGGTGTCCGGTCTGCACCTGATGCTTTAAGGCTTCAGAAAGAAAGTTGCTGAAAGAACATAAAGTGGAAACACTGTATATAAATTAAACCAATGCTAACCTCTCATACTCAGCAATTGCTTGGGACGAGAAAGTGGTGAAACAGTATTACTGTTTCCCTGCTCCTGCATTTGCTGAATTTTTTCCAGAAGGGGGGAAATGAAGGGCGCCTGACGTGCAGCATTACGCACAGATGATATCTTCGTTTTTGAGATAACATAGACAGTGCAGAAATCAGGAGCACCTTTTGACACGATGCTGGGAACGTCGACCATTTTCAGCTTCCTGCCTTGGGAAGGTGCTGTATTAAGAACTCTTTTTTACAGTTTACTATAGATAGATAAAAAATTCATAGCAAATACATTCCAAGAAGCTTGCCTTCATGTTTGTTTAGTCACGAGGTAAGTCCATCAAAACCATGAAATATAAAGTAAATCATAGTTGTCAAATGTTTTTTGGTGCTGTGGCGCATAGTATGGCGCCATGGCGGATGCAATGTTGAAGCTTTATGCAAAATTATATAATAAAAACATCCAGGTTTAACACAGGCCATTGTCATCCTTTTGGCTGAGCGAAAAAAATAAATTTCACTTGACACTAAATTTCCTACATTTTACGATGTCTGAAAAATGCATCTTCCAAGTGAAATTAAATTTTAGATTTCATCATATTAAACAGAGCCTCATTGCTAAATGACTTGGACAGTTGATTCATAGAGAGAATTTGTTTAACATGATAAAGGGAATAAACAAAAGTCATATTTGCTCAAACAAGGAGAAAACCTATCGGATTTTCACCTGATAAAGCCATGATGGGAAGCACCTAAAACCAAATTCTCAATCGCACCCTGTGAAACATATTCTATTATTGCCTTAGCAATATCCGTGTCCTCCAGTACCACATCAAAGCTATATACCTGCAAACAAAAGCAGCCGAGGTAGAGTTGAGACAAAATAAGAACTAAATTTATAACAATCATATGACAGGATGTTTTTAGATGAGACATATATAACTATATATAAGTTGATAAGCAACGTCTGGGCACATATTGATTCGACTTACATCTTTTCGAGTGCAAAGGCAGTGGAAGGTGAGGAAGAAGTCTTTGGTCTGCTTCTCGAGTATTTGCTTGTCGGTACCATTTGCTGCATCAATGCTATTAACACCATAATTATTGCAGTCTACATCCTTATAAATAAAGCAACATCCCTTTCGGAAAAATAGGAGAAAAAAACTGAAAACAAACATACTTTCGACTATTTGAGAACATTACTAAACACCACACCATTCTACCTATGTAGTATACAATAAAAACCATTGCATCTTAATTCCTAGTGAATTTCAAATTGAAGCTATATTTCTAAGGACTTATCGTCAAGCTTCTAAAGTTCCTTAATGATTTTTTTACAAAAAATGTGCAGCTCCATTCATATCATTTTGTTCATCATCAGAAGATGGTGAAACTTTTTGCAGTAGATCATATTGATCACACAACAAAAAATTATGTTGGTTAATCCATTACTTGAAAGTGTAATAGGCAGAACCGAAACATAATAACATATATGGAATTCAATCACGGGGGCTTCACAATCTATTGCTGAATCTCCATTCCAATCATAAACTCCACATTACTATATCTAAAATTATTTAGTTATTTTCCAGCCAATTACAAGCCCCAATTCATTACATCTACTGCACACAAATTCTAACATCATTCAATAAATTCAAATTCAATTCGAATTTATGGCTGACATACACACAATTCAGAAATGCTTTCATGAATCATTTTATAACATTATCTCAAAAAAAAAAAAAAAGAAAGAAAAGGATCATATTTCATGAACATAATCAAAGAGACGTAAAAGCAAAAGTTTGTTTGCATTAATACGAGAATGAAGTAGGGATTGGGCGGGTGCTTACGCGGAGCGGTGGAGGACTTCGGGAGAACGTGAATGAGGATGACGGTTTTGCCTTTTTCGACGAGATTTCCGATGGCCCATTTGATGGCGTTTTGGCTGCCTTTATCTTTGTCAATGGCAACAGCAACGAGGCCATTGCGACCCCGTTTCCCCAAATTTGTGCTCTTGGAATTCTGAAGCCACATCTTTGTGGTATTGTACCTGTACGCTCATCAAGAGAGCCGAAATCTTTCGAATTGGAATCAGATCATGCGTTGTAGGGTCCCCTTTGATTTCTCCGGTTTCGGATCGAAATGAAAATGGAAACTCTGCTGTTCTTTGTCATTTTTGACTGAAAATTGTGAGACCGTACAGGGAAATGGCATGCCGGAAATCTCTCCCGCTTTTTTTCTCACCATCAAAATAAACAAATCCTATCATTTAATTCTCCCTCCGTTTTTTTGGTGACATCTTTATTTTTTTCTTGTGACAATTCTCCCTCCGTCTTGATTAATGGTCAATAGTATAGTACTCTCCATTTTCTAAAAATTGCAACATACCCACATTGCACGCAGTCTAATGCACATTTTAAGGCATTAATAACTCAAGTTCGGTACAAGTAAAAATTATAAAAGTTTGATATTTAGAAACTAATCAACGAGATGAATCTAACAAGATCCCACCTGGTTATATTTTAACTTGTATAACTATGATAAAACTTTAAGTCAAAGCGCTTGTATAAACAGTACCAAATTTACTAATGTTCCAATCTTTCAAAAACGGGTGGAGTATAAAAATAAAAAATAAAAAAACTAGTATTACCCACCCGAACGGGATAATATTTGATTACGATAATACGAAATAACACACCCAAATATACTTGAATTTTGTATGAAATAATTGTTATTCGCCAAAATATTTTTCCGAGTAATTGTATATATAATTTATTCATCAACAATTAATAAAAAAAAATATTAATTCTTCAAATCAAGAATATTTTTTTCGGTAAACTTCAAATCAAGAATATTAACCCAATAGTTTAAACAATGGTGTATTATTCAAATTTAAGGGTAGTTTAAACAATGGTGTATTATTCAAATTTAAATGTACATGATATTCATTCAATATTTGACTCACATGATGTATTTAAGTTACCCACAAATACAGTATTACATAAACTAATTATCACATGGTATTATTTATTTGGGCAAAAAAAATCCTAATCAAAAAAAATTCTAAATTAATTTTTTTTTTCGGAACTTAGATCATTTTTATTGAAAAATTGTGTATAATTTTATGCATACCTTCGGTATAGATAATTTAACCTAATTGATGTGAAGAAAATAAAATATTTAACTAAAAATATCATAAGTAAATAAATTAATTATATTTTATTATATAATCGACAATATTTGTTACTCAATAAAGATTAATTGCTAAGATATCAAAATTTATTAAAAGTATAAATATTGTTTTCGAACAACTTTCATATTATTCTTAATTTAAGTTTAATTTAAAAATATTTTTATATATATATATTTAATTCACTTTAATAAAAATATTAATTTGCATTATTATATTTTCAATCATGAATATGTATATCTTTATATCTAGTACTTATTTAAATGTATTTTTTGAAGTCTTATTTCATGATATCTTTCAATACCCAATAGTAGTTAATTATAAAAGGAAAGTTTTTAGGCACGATTCATAGCATCAAAAGGTTTTATATATTACAGCTTACTAGCAACTAAAAATAATTATCACAGTATATAAGTATATTTAAATTAGTCAAACTATTACTATAAAGAGTAATGCCAAATTTTAATTTATATTATAGCATTTGATTTAAGAAAGAAAAATGTCTTAGTGGTATGCGACTCTGACAACTTAAGCAAATCTAACATGTTCGAGTCTTTTTGTATGCAGGAAGAGACGATCCTTCAATGCATACCTAAATACAGAAGAATTAGTCTTGGACCTAATAAGACCTCTGGAGTAGGGATACCCTGGTAATACCAAAAAAAGAAAAAAGAAAAATTGGAGCTAAGCAATTAAGATCAGAAGATTAATGTCCACCCAAGCATCAAGTGTATAGTATTAGAACCAATGAGGTCTAGTGATACCCTGAAATTAACTTTTTTTAAAAAAAAAAAAAAAACTAAAATGGGAAGATTAGTTTTAATTGGAATGGGTTTATAGCTGAATGTGTAACGCCCCGAAAATTCAAACCTGATTTTCGCAAGCATTACCGCCGTACTAACTATCATAAACTAATGGCCAGCTAATTTAAAACAGCTAGTACAAGGCTGGGCGAACCTAAAATGATCATCTGATTAATCCATTTAAAAGCAAAGGCTAGAATACAACAAACACATAGGCACATGAACAAGGTCCCTCAAATAATCATATAACAATGCCAATAAAACATCCCGGCTACAAGCCTCAAGTAACAGCATGGACAATATACCAATATCTCAGACAGGGCTACCAGCCTAAAGCAGTAAATCACATAAGGCCACAGGCCGACAATATGTAAATACTAGGCTCACAGGCCTCAACTAGTCAATAATCCAATGCCGAACCATAATACAAAAACAAAAGAGTATCACATAAACACATAAGATAAAATGAATAGACATGTCGTATCTATGTGTTCTCTCAACCCCATACCCAAATCATGCTCCAGCGCCTCCAGCAGGATCTATAAAACAGACAAAAGCAAAGGGAGTCAGTACAACGTACTGAGCAAGGCTACGTGTTGGGGAGTAAAGGATAACAGAGCAACAAGAGTATATACTAAAAATTATAATAATAATAATAATAATAATAATAATAATAATAATAATAATAATAATAATAATAATAATAATAATAATAATAATAATAATAATAATAAAAGCATGAATAATAGAGCAGAATACAAATAAAAGCAAATAAACATCACATCGTCCCATACCGGTGCTTCAACCACAATCATACAATTTATGCACGTGATGCATGGCCTAACATACGCCTATCTAACCTATATGCTAATGCAATGAATATGCCTAGCCGGCACCTAAAAACCCGGGCGGTATGAACCCACGGGTGAGGATATCATCAACTCCAACCCGTTACAGGGTAACATACACCATCCCCACAGGGACCACAGGCATTACAGCCCAATCATCCACCCCGAAGGGCCAACAGGCATCACAGCCAATAATCACACCCCAAAGGGCCATCGGGACTCAACAACACCTATGAAGGCTGCCCGATCATATATACTCAATATCCCACAAGGGCCAATTCCACAAATTCCATCACAATACTAGAGAATAGGTCACAACAATATAAACACTTAATTAGTCATTCCATAAGATGGTAAAAATTTGCATAATCAACCACTTATTTCATGCTTTGGTGACACATTGCTATTTACATGATAAATCCCATGCTTATCAAATATCATGCTTATTCTGCTGCAGTTCCAACGAGAATTTCTCTATTTCTTGTATTATACAACAACCACATATTATTAAGATCAAAAGACTTATACATATATGTACTGATATAATGATCTAATCCAAAATCCACCTAGAATAGTCTTACAAAACTTCAATACCAAAACTGTAGGGAATATACTCATACATATATACACCCACGAGTTGAGTTAATAGCAAAATCAAAGCCCCAATTCGCCACCTGTAGTCCACTCGGCTAATTCACCATAAAAGTGGGAGGCATCATATTTTAACTTCAAGACATCAATTAAAGAATTCATAAGCTGAATATAGAATTGAAAAGATATATCCAGTTTGACTTTGCCTATACTGTATAGACGAATTCATAAGTTTAATGAAGTCGGAATTCACACGCAGATGACATTCCAAGAAATTTCAGAAAATAGTGCTCCAACCGATATAACCCTTGCCGGGATTCACCCCTAATACCCCCAAACACGTAATTTAAGCATACAAATCCCTTGCCTTAATGTTAGGAACGATCAATAACACCTCCGGGATGCCCAATTTCGAATCCAATCGGCCAAACAACTCACAAACCTAGCATTTCGAAACATCCCCAATTCACCACCAAAACGATCGAAATAAAAATCATAGCGAAGAAGACGACGAAGCGAAACACTTACCAACAACCGATTAATCAATCGGCCAAGAAACGCGATAGTTTTAACAAGCCGAAGATCACTCCAAAACCCTCTCCTCTCTCGGCCGTTCCCTGCCTCTCTCCCGTTTCTTCTTTTTTTTTTCTTTCCAAATTACCAAATAACCCCATTTAACTCTACAATAGTTAATTAATTGCAAAAAGGCCCCATCACTCTCAATTTACAAAAAAAGGAACCCCATCCGGACTGAAATGCAAAATATCCAAATACCAAATTATTTAAACAGTCCAATTTAATTAAATCGGGTCATTACAGAATGAGCGTGAGCTAAATTGTTGGGTAATGGGCAAGAGTGTGTTGTTGGTTGGTTGGGGTAAAATTACAATAATTGAGGCAATCTTAATTATTTAGGCTAGTCAACCCCTTAGTTGTCTGTATCCATTAAGGCCCTGTTCTCTAGGCCTTAATTTTTCTGGTCTGATATGAATTTATAAGATCTGGTCTGATCTGAATTTGTCTGGTCTGGTATGAATATTTCTGGTATGGTCTGATTCCTTCTGGTCTGGTCTTATCTTATTTTCTCTATATTATTATAATGATTTGATTTGATCAGATCTGATCTGATCTTATATAATTGGTCTGATCTTAATGTTTCTTATATGATATGGTCTGATCTGATTTTTATAATTAAAAAAAAGTAATAAGGCATGAAAATAAGTCATAGAGAATGGGGGCTAAATTGGGAACATTTCATACTTCTTTTTTACTATTGTGCTAGAAACAAATCATTTCCCCACACCGACCCATTATTTCATTTTTCTCCTTTCTAGAGTATATCCGATTTTTCCCTCTTACCCATGACCCCCGCTTCCAACCGATTGCAGGGTTGCCATTGTAAACGCTGGTGTCGTCGTTTTAGTGCCGCCGCTGGCTGGAGACTTTTGTTCCGTCATTGTTGGGGCTTCAATAGGCTGCTCTTGTGCGTCCTTGTTGCCATAGAGGCCGCCGACGGTCATCCCATTTATTGGAGTTCGATGCGATTCATTGGTTTTTTTTTTCCTAAATACAATTGGGTTATTTCGTTTTGGGCACTATATTTGTTGGTGGGATGGTGATTGGAAGCAAAATGTGGTAGGGATGTTCTAAATCTACTATTGATTTTGTTGGTGGGTTTTATATAGGGAATAATTGCCAAAAAGGTCCCTTTTATTTTCTTTTTAACCGGTTCCATCCCCTCCGATTTTTTGGCCCAATAATCCATTCCGTTTTCTAATCCGGACAAATATAGTCCTAATTTTTCTAATGACTTTGAATTAGCTTAGGTGGCATTTAATAATGGTCATTATGAGCTCTATTGGACATGGTGTAAGGCCAAAGTCGAGCAAATACATGCCATATCATTTGGGTATATAGACCCGAACAGCTTGCTATCACTCTTTCGCCCCAGTCCCCCCATCATCTCCTCTATCCACAGACCATCATTCCAGCCTCCTCATCTCCCTCCTTCCCCTAGACACCGACGACCCCTAACCACGCCAATATGTGCACCACGCCCTGCCATCTCCTCCTCCATTGACGCCCTCGACTGCACCATCGTCGACACCTTCCACTGCGGGCCCCATCCTCATCGATTCCCTCGCAATCCTCAGAATCATCTTCAATGGCGATTCCTGTTTCGTCTGTTGCTGTGACCACTCCATCAATTTCCACTATCCTCTCACTCGTGCCGATTCCGATTCTCAATTCGCAAAACCCTAGTTCAGTCCACTTCCCCAATTGAAGTTCAAGGTGTATCACTTCGACTCTGAAATAGTGTGGGGATTATGTCCTGGAAAGCTGTGCGACAAGGGTGATTTGCTTTGGGCAAAACTCTTGATTGATTTCTCAAATTTTCTGGTGAACTTGGATCTATAGAAGATGAATTTAAAAAGGTAATCGCAAGCTCAATTGAACAATAATGGAATCAGCAGATTCGGTGGGGATTGAGCTTGTTGCAGATAGAGTATCCCATTCTTGTTGCAGATAGAGTCGATACTTAAAGGATTTCATCCTCCTCCTAGCTGCCATCGGGAATTTTTTCACTTTGATTTTGGTTTTTAGGGAGAAAGTGGGATAAAACATACACATAGGGTATGTAAGACCAAAGAATTCAAAATAAGCTGATGAGTAGGATTTTTTTGACTTTCCAATGCATTGTTTTTTTTGGTAAACAGTGACACTCATGTGTCGGCAAAGGTGTGTGGGAGCCCAAATTACACAACTTTCCAATGCATTGTTGATCGGAATTGATATTATATTTTGCCACATCAGCTAAGTAATTTTCATTACTCAATTTACGACTATATTGGTACGGATTAGCAAATGAAGTGGATTAAAAAGGGTCAAAATTTTGGAAGGGATGAACTTGACAAAAATGAAAAGAAAAAGGACATTCTTGGCAATTATTCCTTTTATATAGTACTACTCCCTCCATTTTTTTTCTTAAAAAAAATTAACTTTTGCATAGTAAACACTATTCATTGAGTAACTTTGATTCGACTTTTTAACACAGTCACATAAGATAAAACATAGTCAAGTGAGATCTTGTTAGATTCGTTTAATTACGTAGTTTTGTAATATTAAAGTTCTATAAATTTTTATTTTATAGAATTCGAGATACTACTCTTCAAAAATATATATTGAATTGCGTGAAAACAAGGAATTTGAACATCTTCTGTTAATAATTATACACCCTCCTCTTGTTCTTCCTTTTTGCCTGTTTTAAAAAATGTTGATGTTAATTAATACACATGATTCATTACCAATTGTTGGTTGTTCATGTAATGGTTGAGACTGATTTTGGAGCAAACTACAGTTCAATTCCCTTCAACAATGGGTGGGGACACTAGTGATTATGAGCAATCACACTAGAAACATATACATGATCCATTTATGATGAACAATATGAAAAGTTAAATTGAACAAGACGAAGTGATTACCATTCATATAAACCAGGGGAGGCCCTTGCATTATTCAATGTGGGACATTATGTATCCAAATCCCATAGTTAGATGGACCCATTTCCAAAACCAAATGGTGATGAGTGATGACAAGAAGGATTTCCATTTATATAAACCAAAGGGAACCCGTTGCATTATTTAATATAGGGGTGGTTAACAAGTAGAGTTACTCGAACTCGACTCGAAAAAAAACTCGACTCATGCTCGAAAAATTCGAGTCGAGTCGAGTAGGGCAATTGAGTATTGAGCTCAAGCTCGAGTCCGTGTATATGATACTCGAACTCGAGTCGATTATTCGAGTCGAGCATCAAGTACTCGACTCATTTTCTTTTTATTTTTTATTTTTAAAAAAATTAAAAGGAAAATGCAAAAAGAAAAATAAAAAAATACTCGACAATTTCGAGTACTCGACTCTAGCTCGAACTCGAGAAGGGAAAAAAAAAATCAAGCTCGAGTAGCTCAACTACTCAACTCAATTGATTAATCAAAATACTCGAGCTACTCGAGTTTGAGCTCGACTTCAAGTCGACTCGAGCTTGAGCTTGAGCTCGACTGTTCGACTACTCGACTCGAGCTCGACTAGCTGAAAAATGCAATCAAGTCAAGCTTAAGTACTCCATTATTTGAGCTCGACTCGACTCGTTATCGCCGTAATTCAATATACAGAACATTCAACACCAAATAAGCCGGGAGGGGAGAGTATATTTTACTGTAGAGTAGAATGAATGAGTGATGTATAGAAGTACTACTAGTACTTATACTGTTTTCACTCCAAAGGGTAAAAGTGTAAAAAAGCACAACAAAGCAGAAATAGAAAATAAATACTCCGAAGAGGGGAACGGCGGTGGTGGTGGAGGGCTACCAGAGATCTGAACTTTGAACTATGAAGTGAAGGAGAGAGTGTATTTGCTTTTACAATCTTACCGGCATAATCAATCGCTTCACTCAGGTAAAAAATTCTTTCCAAATCGCGTATCACAATTAACTAGGCATTCGCTGTTTCGGCGGCTTTTCTAGGGTTCCTCTTTCCAATGTCTCTTTCTACTTTGTGCCCATTTTTCTGTCGTGTATTTGCGATTGATATTTAGTGGGAAAGTTGAATTCTTTTTTTGGTGCTGGTTTGGTTTGAAGATATGGGCTTGCACATTGGCGGTTTTAATCGAGGGGAATTTATGCAGATATAATGAATTTACTATTGACTTAACTTTTTATGAATGATTTACTCATATTTTGCTGGGCATTGGTTGTTGGTAGTGAATTGGTTGTAGGATTATATCAAACCCCATGGACAGGAAGCGAATTTCTAGAGGCACCGATCGGCTCAGCAATCTTCCTTGCAGTGTCATAGGCCACATTCTTACTTTCTTGCCTTTGAAGGAGGCTGCAAGGACCAGTGTGTTGTCGAAGAAGTGGAAAGATAAGTGGTTAACAATTCCCTGTCTTGTTTTTGAAAAAGATAGCACTGAGTCCATCATTTATCAAGTGTTGGTACTTCACAAAGAACCTATTTCCAAGTTTGCTATTAAAGAAGTCCACATACAGAGCCGCACGGCTCTCTACTGCTGGTTGAATGTCTTGTCAAAACATAGGATTGAAGACCTAATGATTATGCCACCCTATAATGATTCTTGTAAGGTTGATTATCTTATGATGCCTTATCATTTGTTTAGCTTTTATCACCTAAAACACTTATATCTATATGACGCTGAGATCAGAGTTCCGTCTATGTACAATGGATTTAGTAACCTTCTTAGCATCGAACTTGATGGTGTCTCCATTGCACCGAAAGAGTTGCAAAGGTTTATTTTGAAGTGTCCGGTACTTGAGTCGTTGAGAATAGTCAACTACGACATGATGCGAAACAGAAGTCTGCATATTAGTACTCCTACTAATCTCAAGTCCTTCGAATTTGGGGGCGATGTTAATTTTATATATATCGAGTCAAATGCTCACCTCGAGGACGTAAGAATTGGTTATGACGAGTTGGAAGAATATGAAACTGAAACTGGCACTGGCACAGCATTGGATTATGCAGATCAGTTTTTCAGTCAGCTGTCTCTGATTAAGAAACTGGAAGTGAATTGCTACTTTCTGCAGGTACAGGAATAAGGATATTAACTTTGCCATGTTTTCAAATTATTTATCATTACCAAGTCCAAAATGTTCTCTGATTATTTACTCTTGTATGTATTTAATGTAAGGTCTTGGCTAGAAGTGCACCGTCAAAGCTTACCAAGAGCCTTAGCGGTCTGAAACATATTCATTTTAACAAAATTGATTTAAGACGTGGGGATAATCTCATTCCCGCTCTTTGCTTGATTCGAAGCTCCCCTAATCTGCAAACCCTTGTCCTTGATGTAAGTGGTTACCCTCAGACCGTTCACTTCATATGTCCTTGTTTCCTTTTCAAATGTTCTGTACTCACTATTGTTGTCCTTGTTACAGTTGGAATATGCTTATTTTGATACACGTTATGAACACGGTGATGCTATTCAATATCAGGCAGCTATTCAACAGCTGAAGGAAGAACATATATCGACAATCCCCCTGTGCGGCAGCCTCAAAGAAGTGAAGTTCGTTAACTTCGCTGGGGTAGAACCCCAGATGGAATTTTTAAAGCTTCTTTTATTTTGGGGAAAGGAACTTAGGAAAGTCGAAATCAAACTGAGCAACTCTGGAAAGGAATTTTGCGTCGTAAAGGAGTTGGCAAGCTTCCCTCGGGCATCATCACAAGCGGTAATCTTAATTAGCTGACATGTAAGATTTCATTTCAAATTTTGGACAGACCGGCTGAAAATCCAAACTAAAGAAAAGATATGTAGCTGACTGGATCTCGTTTCTATTTTGAAATTATGGGGTTTTCGATTTGTGGTGAAATACTATGTGGTTGTAGCTGCCTGGCATTAATGTTCTACATCCGTGTTTGATTCCCTATAAATGCATTTACTTGTTGCCATAAGGGACACCGGACACTAAATTTATGGAAGTTTATGTTGAGATGCACCTAATACTCGATGAAAAGTGAAGGGTCCCTATCTTGAAACTTTGATCCTGTTTCTAACAGTTCTGCCATCTTCTGCCAATGATGATGTATATATATATATCATGAGAATTCAAAAATTTATGGTTATTTATGTTCCACTTTCTCTATAGCAGTTCAAAAAAACAAATGTGAATCAATTTCAAGATGAAGATGAAAATGTGTGTTGTTTGTTAAATAACTCGCAGATTTAGGGATTATTTGTTTATCTCGAATATGATATACTGTATTTCATATGCTGATCCAGAGTCAAAATTGCGAATCTATAACCATTCAATTAAGATTTTTTAAGACGCCAACAAATAGCCCTTAGACTTCGGATTTCATTGATTTTTTTTAAAAAAAATATTTTTAACTGAACAACCTATATACGTTAGAAAATGATGATGAATACATAATTTGAGAAATCACACTGAAAAACAAAAAAAAAATTCACTGAATAGAATAAACGAAATTCTAAATGAAATTAAGTTTTTTGAAAATGTATAATATTCATATCTAAAAAAATTCTGCATATATAAATTAAAAGGAATATAGATTTAATAATAGAAATTACATAATCACATTGAAAATTGTTTTTTTTTACCATTTTAATCTCATGTATTTACGATTTTTTTTTAAAAAAAATTGATACGCATTCTCATTTTAATCTGAATCTTACTTGAATACTTTTCTTTAATCATAGGAATGTAGCCTCAAGGCCTGAAATTGAAGGTAAGAAGTATTTGCGTATTAGGCATACACAACAACACTACCCATTTTTTTCTACATATGCACCACATTAGCATTTATCTACTTTACTATCAATATCATTAAATTTTTCCACAACAACACTATCCAACTTTTACTATGTATGGACCCACATTTCATCATTTTCATTATTTACTTTTTCAATACCTATAATTTAAAATTCTTATACCTAAAATTTAAAATTATTATTTATTTTTTATAATCAAATTTTTAAATAAAAAAAATTAAAAGCTGTGCAAATGTAAGAGGCAGTGACAGTGCTTGTTAGGGCATTAACAACAATAGACAACAATAGGGTAGTAAACAAAATCTACTACCTCATGTATCAATATTGCAATGGGTGAAGTAGTGGTAGCACAACCCTTGCTACCATTGTTGTGGATGCCCTTAAATCTTTACCGGCATAATCTTCACTCAGGTAAAGCTTTCTCCGTCGTCACAATTCAATAGTTCTGCGTCTCTTTCTACTTTGTGCGCATTGTTCTATTTTGTATTTGCAATTGATGTTTAATACTGTATGAAAGTTGAATTCTTTTTTCTGGTTAATTTCTTTGGTGTGATAACCTGAACATAATTACACTAACAATTAGCGGTTTCGATCGGGAGGAAGTTATAACCGTTGGGGATATAATGCATTTATGATTATTTACCTTCATTTATTTTACTCCACTGAATGATTTGATCATATTTTGGTGGGCACTTGTTGGTAATTAATTAATTGCAGGATCTTCACAAACCTCATGGACCCGGACAACAAGCGAATTTCGTCAGGAAGTAGTATTGATCGGCTCAGCAATCTTCCTTGCAATGTCACAGTGCAAATTCTCTCTCTTGCCCTTGAAAGAGGCCGGAAAGACGAGGGCAAATTCTCTCTCTAATTACGTAGTTTTATAATACTAAAGTTTTATAATTTTTTATTTTATAAAATTTGAGATATTACTCTTTAAAAATATTCATTGGATTGTGAAATAGGCTATGGGTTGAGATGGCCGCATTTTTTTGCGATTTTAGATAGTTTACTTGCTTGTATTTTTCAATGGGTGTGTGTGTGTGTTTGTTTTCATGTTTCTAGTGCACTGAAGGGGTGCAGTGTGGAAGGTTTTTGTGTTGTTTTTTCCTTCCCCTTGGGTGTGGATGTGGGGGTGGAAGGGTTTTAATGGGCATTTCTCTAACATTATTGTTGTTATATGATGAGTTAGTTTTTTGTTCATGAATTTTTTATTTGGTTGGATGGTACCTATTAAGAGCAGTGATGTTTTAGTTTTCCAAAATGGAACTTGAACCCGATTCTCTTAAAGAAAAGCAGATCCATTTTGCATGTGTGCCTCGCGTGTAACAGAGGTGAATGACATCTATAATGGAATGGTCGGTTCAGTATTTTACATACGAGGAGCAACTTAACTAATACTCCCACATGAGGTAGAGCAACTTGACTAATACTGAACCGGCTCATTATACTCGCGAAATACTGAACCGACTCATCATACTTGCGAAAGAAAATGCCTCATATGAGATTTTACAATCCCACGTTGCGCGAGCAACTTGACTAATACTCCCCCCGTGTAACACCCCGGATTTGATAACCCAGGCCGAGGTGTCACCGCCGCATTCCCCCAGCAAGACACGGCTTCCCGAGCTCGCTAAGGGATTGCAAGGCTTGTGGGTATGCAAAAGATTTAAAACATTCAAGATATAGTCCGGAAATTTATAATACTTAAAACGATAGCAGTAATCATCATACGCGAAAAGTAAATAGAGTAAATGCAGCGGAAAGTAAATCACGGCCAACATGGCCAAATCCTCGGGTTTAACAGACCCGGTAAAACAGTACTATGATGCAGAAAGCGAAAATGTTCATAATTATTTCCCCCCAAGTGCATGCGTATGCGTCACTCGACATACTCTGTAAAAGAAAAATGACAACGGTTGTCAGTATAAAAATATACTGAGTAAGTTAATCCCTAACTAACAAATAAAAGAGGTTACAAGTGTTTAAAACTAAAGATTTCGCTTATCGTACGAGGATTTAAAAATACATGATTTATTAGCAGCGGAAAATTATGATTTAAGAACTTAATTTAAAGAGCGAAATTTAAAGCATAATTTAAGGTGTATAAAATTTAAATACGTAATTAAAGACAGGATAAATACGATTTAAGCATAATGAAACACTCACACGAGTCTTTTACTTTTCATCCCGTAAACTAAGAAGAGGACACCATACCGGGAGATCACTAACGAGGCAATCTCAACATAGGACCACTAACGAGGCAGTCCAAACAATGGGAGACCACTAACGAGGCAGTCTCAAAGATAGTAGGACCACTAACGAGGCGATCCACAAAGATAGTAGGACCACTAACGAGGCGATCCACAAAGATGGTAGGACCACTAACGAGGCAGTCCACAAATACAGCGCGCGAGATCACTAACGAGGCAATCTCAGATAGTAAGGAGACCACTAACGAGGCAGTCTCAAAGATAATGATAGTATGAAGATCGGCTCAGCCTAGTGAACGGGATTTTTCGAAAGTTCGTATTTCAAAGTTATCAAAGGATCGATATCGCGTTTTCATAGTTCGAGTTTTCTCAAGTTCGAAAAATCCTATTCGAGGCAGTTTACGCCTTTCTTAATTTAAAATTCGTTTTTCCTCCAAAAATTCTGAAACTTGGCCAGTAATTCAAAAACACACACACGAACAACTTTCATGTTTTAAGTTTTTGGAAATAAGGTTCCGAAGTGAGTTAAAATTTGAGTTTATTGCAAAGAATAATTTACGTCTTAAAAACTGTTGTCGTCACAGGTTCGTGTAACGCCGATTAAAAATTCATTTCAAAACCAATCGATGTGAAATTTTTACAGTAACTACACGACACATTAAGGAACAACTTTCATGTTTTAAGTTTTTGGAAATAATGAACTCTTGGTACCCAAAAATCGTGTGTAACTCTCTGCACACTCATGGCCTTTAAAACGAATTCAAAACAGTTTCAAAAACTTGGCCGTTTGACATATCAAATGAACACCAAAATTCGTGAAATTTTGTAGGCATAATCTAGACACAATTATCTACAACTTTTGTTTAGGAATGCAAAGTTAAATCATTCGAAAAATGGGTGAAAAACATGCATCAAGTTGAATGAAGAAATCTGTCACAGTTTTAAACGGTTCGGTTCAATACAGAAAGTTCATGGCGAAAATTGGGATAGCAAAACTTAATGTCAATGGCTGAAATTTGGACACAAGATAGATAAAGGTGTTAGGAACAACTTTTATGTTGAAAAGTTTTCGGTTTGAATTCCCGAAGGTCGAGTTTTTGGCGAGTCTTTAAAATTGGACGAAAATAGGGTTTTTGAAAACCGATTTTTGTTACAAGCTTATATCTCGAAATTTAAACAACAAACAACCGCAAAAACTTGTGAGTAAGGTGTTAACTTACTTAGTTAGAGGATGGGGTCGCTGGCTTGGGTTTCCGGACGTCCTAGGGTCACGACGAACGGCCAACTTCTCCGATTGCTTTTTGTTCGTTTTCCGACGTGAAATCGTAGCAAAGGAAAAGGGTTAGAATTCTAGTTTTGGAGACTTATGGACGGATGGAATACTGTATTAAGACTTACCAAGGCTCTATGAGGCAGTGGCTCTGTCCCGTGTGCCTCGTCGTCGCCGGAATGTTCGCCGGAAAGTGGAGTCGAATAGGTTTTTGGCTTGGGAAGGAAGAATGAAGTGGTAGGGGAGTGTTTTCTGTAAAGCTAGGGTTTTGAGGCGCCCCCAGCCATCCCTAAGCCTTCCTTAAGGCTGGGATTTGGTTTCCCTCGAAGGGAGATGTAATTTCGGCAAGAAAATCACCCCCGAATGGAAAGATTACACCTTCAGCCCCTCTGGCGCGCTGGTGGCGCGCACCTAAGCTTTTGTCCGCGCGGAGCACGCGCGCCAGGCCTGGCGTCGCGACACCTTTGGCCGCGCGGTGGCCGCGCGGCGGCGCGCGGACAGCGCGGGCCGGCCGGACCGGCCGGTTCGGCTCCGCGTGTTCCGTCGGGTCTTCCCTCGCTTTCCCTTATCGGTTTTCTACGTGTTAGCTCGATTACCTGGGTCGTTTTCGTTGCGGAATCTTCTCCCTAATCTTGTTGCGAGTCCGGCTTATCGCTCGCAACATTTCTGGGTCCTACTTAACCTAGTCTAAATTGGTTCCAACATCTCCTATCGTCCTTGTGATCTAATTCGTGATGTACTTTGTGATTTATTTCGTGACTGAACTTAGAAATTAGTTCTAAGCTGCCTACGTACCCTGTGAAGGGATCAAGTCATGACGTAGTTCAAAACAATTTGAATTTGTTTTTCCCTCGGGTGTTACATCCTCCCCCCCTTAAGAATACAGTTATGTCCCCATAACTGTGGTCGGGTCGTCTTGGAAGAGGGTAGGGTAACGTTGCCTCATGTCGGCTTCCAATTCCCAGGTTGCCGTCTCCGTCTCGTGGTTGGACCATAGGACCTTGACCATCTTTACAGTTTTATTCCTTGTCACCCTTTTCTTGTAGTCGAGTATTTGCACCGGGGTTTCTTCATAGGTCAAGTCATCATCCAATTCGATTACGTCCGGTTGGAGTACATGCGACGCGTCGGGCACATACTTCTTTAGCTGGGAAACGTGAAACACGTTATGGACGCGTGCTAGTTGAGGCGGCAGCGCCAGTCGGTACGCCAGATTCCCTACTCTCTCTAGGATCTCATATGGCCCTATGTATCGTGGGCTCAGTTTCCCCCGCTTGCCAAAGCGCATTACGCCTTTCATTGGCGAGACCTTCAGCATGACCTTGTCACCGACTTGAAATTCCAAGTCCTGCCGTCTCACGTCCGCATAACTCTTTTGCCGGTCCTGAGCGGCTCTCATCTTCCCCTGGATAACCTTAACTTGCTGAGCCATGTCCTCCACCAGTTGTGGCCCTACTGTCACTACTCGATCGTTCTCTTCCCAACTCAATGGGCTCCGGCATCTCCGTCCATACAGTGCCTCGAAGGGCGCCATGCCGATGCTCGCATGGTAACTGTTGTTATAGGAGAACTCGATCAAGGGTAAATGGTGCTCCCAACTTCCCTTGAATTCCAAGACACAAGCCCTCAACATGTCCTCCAGCGTCTGTATAGTTCGCTCCGTCTGTCCATCCGTCATAGGGTGGAACGCCGTACTCATCTTTATCTGCGTCCCCAGAGCTTCTTGCAGCTTGGTCCAAAACTGGGAGACGAATCTGCTATCCCTATCCGAGATGATGTCATGCGGCACCCCGTGCCGGCGTACCACATTGTCTATGTATGCTCTTGCTAGTTGGTCCATTGTCCAAGTGTCCTTCATCGGGATGAAAATGGCGGCCTTCGTTAACCTATCCACGATCACCCAGATCTTATTCATTCCTTTTGGCGATCGTGGCAACCCTGAAACAAAATCCATGGAGATGCTATCCCACTTCCAGCTCGGGATCTCCAATGGTTGCATTAACCCTAAGGGCTTTTGCCGTACTGCCTTGATCTTCTGGCAGGTAAGGCACCTTGCCACGAATTCGGCCACCTCTCTCTTCATGTTCGGCCACCAATAATTTTTCTTCAAGTCCTTATACAGCTTATCCCCTCCGGGGTGGACCGAGTAGGGGGTGCTATGGCCTTCCTCCATTACCTTCTTTTTCAGATCTGCGGACTCCCGTGGTATACACCATCTTCCCCTGAAACGGATGCTCCCGTCCTCGTGAATCTGGAAATCTACTGCCTTTCCTTCGGCAATGCTTCTCCTTATTTCCTCCATCTGCTCGTCACCCGACTGGGCGAGTCGTATTTCTTCGAATACGGTAGGGCTTACTACCATCGCGTTGACGACCTCGGTTACCGTACCGGGCTGCACCAGTTCCAGGCTTAGTCTCGCCAAATCTCTGTACAATTCGGCCGGTATCACCAGTGAGTTCGTGACATGTTGCGCCTTCCGACTCAAGGCGTCGGCCACGACGTTGGCCTTGCCCTCGTGATACGCGACTTCTAGGTCGTAATCTTTGATCAATTCCAACCATCTCCTCTGCCTCAAGTTCAGTTCTCTTTGCGTGAATATGTACTTGAGGCTCTTATGGTCGGTAAACATCCGACACTTCCGCCCATAGAGATAGTGTCTCCAGATTTTCAGGGCGAACACGACCGCGGCCAGTTCCAGGTCGTGCGTCGGGTAGTTTTGCTCGTGCGGTTTCAGCTGTCGTGATGCGTACGCTATGACCTTTTGATCCTGCATCAGTACGCATCCCAGTCCTTCTCTCGAGGCGTCGCTATACACCTCGAAGTCTCCTTCCTCTGATGGTAACGCCAACACCGGCGCCGTGGTAAGTCGTTTCTTCAGCTCCTGGAATGCGGCTTCGCACTCGCCAGTCCAGTCATACCTCACTCCCTTCTTCAGCAGTTGGGTCAATGGGCGGGCGATTTTGGAGAAATCTTGGACAAACCGCCTGTAGTAGCCCGCCAGTCCGAGAAAGCTTCTTATCTCCGTTGGGCTCTTCGGGGGTACCCACTCGGTTACAGCCGAGATTTTCGCCGGGTCTACCGCCACTCCGCTGGCGGATACGATATGCCCAAGGAATGTTACCTCCCTCAGCCAGAAGTCGCATTTGGACAACTTCCCATATAGCTGATTTTCTCGGAGGATCCTCAGCACTTTATGTAAGTGCTTGGAATGTTCTTCCTCGTCCCTTGAGTAGATCAAGATGTCGTCTATGAATACTACTACGCATTGATCTAACAGTCCTCGGAACACGTTGTTCATGAGGTTCATGAACATCGCCGGGGCATTCGTCAGTCCGAATGACAGGACTGTGAATTCGTAGTGTCCGTAGCGAGTCCTGAACGCTGTCTTTGGGATGTCCTTCTCAGCAATTCGCAGCTGATGATATCCCGATCGCAGGTCGATCTTGGAGAACACAGTAGCTCCCTTCAGCTGGTCAAACAGATCCTCGATCCTGGGCAACGGATACTTGTTCTTGATAGTGACTTGATTAAGTCCCCTATAGTCAATACACAGTCTCAGACTCCCATCCTTCTTTTTGACGAATAAGACCGGTGCTCCCCATGGAGACGTACTCGGTCGGATATATCCCTTTTCCAGCAATTCTTCGAGCTGTTCCTTTAGCTCCTTCATCTCCGGCGGTGCCATGCGGTAAGGAGCCTTTGATACAGGTTCCGTTCCCGGGATAAGATCTATGGTGAACTCGAGATCCCTCTCAGGGGGCATGCCAGGAACGTCCTCTGGGAACACATCCGGGTACTCTCTCACCACCGGAATGTTGTCTATCTTTACCCCTTCAGCCTCGAGGTTGTGAACGTAGCATGCGTATAGCGCGTGGCCCTTACGCATTAGGCTACCTAACTCTAGGACGTTGATTAACTTGTTAGATTTTTTAGGGGGTTGAGAGTAGAAGATGACTCTTTTCCCCCTACTTTTTGACAGCGTGATCCTTTGCTTTTGGCATTCGATCACGGCCTTATACCGGGTTAGCCAATCCATTCCTAGTATGACGTCAAAGTCCCTGACGTTGAACTCTACCAAGTTTGCGAAAAACTCTACGTTCTTTATCACTATAGGTATTCCATTGTAGCGTTTAGAGCATGCTATTACTTCTCCAGAGGGCAGTTGGATGCCTAAGCTAATTATCTCGCACTTAGGTAGATCTAGTTCAGTTACGACTCTCGAAGATACAATCGAGCAACTGGCTCCGGAATCAAATAAGACTCTAAGTGGAGTACTTAGGACATGGAAAGTACCTGCCATCACGTCACCCTGCGCGGGTATGTCAGCCTGGTTGATCACGTTCAACCTCCCCATCGGCCTCCCTTGATTGGCTGGCTGGTTCGGATTTGGGTTTGCATTTTGCTGCTGGTTCGGAGGGCGTTGGTTCGGATTCGGAGGAGGCCGATATCCTTGGTTGTTGCCATTCCTACCTCCCTGGTTGAACGGCTCGTTAGGTCCAATGACCAAGTCTTCCCTTTTCGTGATGTTCTCGAGTCGGGTTCGACATTCCTCCCTCCGATGGCCAATTCGGCCGCACCGGAAGCACTCGCCCATCTGAGGACACCTCCTTACCAGGTGCGGCCTGCCGCATCGTGGGCACGGCGGCACTCGCCCTCCTTGGTTGACATTCCGACCATTGTTGTTCTGAGCATTCCCGTTCGGCCCTTGCCGAAAGTTGTCCCCGCCAGTAGTGTTGCTTGTCCGGTTATCCCTGTTCCTCTTGTCCGGGCCTTGCGCCCCTCGGCTGGATTCCCCAGCAGTCTTCCTCTTTAGTTGTTGCACTCGTGCTACTGCTACTGCACGATCGTAGACAGATTGCAGGTCCGGGTAGTTAACTCCAGTGATCACCTCCCGAATCGACAAGTTCAAACCCATTTCGAACTTTTGCGCCTTCTCCCCGTCAGTAGGTACCATCCTGGGCGCAAATCTCACCAATTCCTTAAACCGTGCATAGTATTCTTGAACAGATTTCTCTCCCTGCTTCAGGGATGAGAACTCCTCGTACAGTGCTGCCTTAGTACTCATCGGGTAGAAGCGCTCCCGGAGTAACTCCATGAACTCGTTCCACGAGTAAGGTTCATCATCCTCCGCCAGCTTCCCTTGGGTAGCCTGCCACCAGTCGTCGGCCTCGCCACCCAGATAGTACGAGGCCACGTGGACCTTCTCCCCCTCCGGGCATCTTACCGCCTTTAGCAATTTGTCGAAGGTTCTCAACCATTCTTCCAGCTTAGCGGGGTCTTCCTCCCCGACGTAGTAAGGTGGTCGGTAGGGGTTCACCGCAGCCAAGTAGTTGATCCTCGCTTCTGGTGGTGGCGCCGCGGCAGCTCCACCCTGGTTAACGTAAGCATTACCCAGTGCGATTAGTAACTCTTCCATATTTCTCAATCGCCCTTCTGCAGGGTTAGGCATTGGTCCTGCCGGGTTTGGCATCTCCGCGTCAGGTGCCTGCTCATTGGGTTGTCCCGGCGTGCCGTGGGTGTTGGGGGTGGCAGGGAAGGCCCTTGGTCGTCCTCGAGGTGCCATCCTGTTACAACCGAGGAAGGTGTAAAGTTCAGGGAGATTCGATAAAGTGGAAAAAAAGTCTTGCTGAATTGTATGGTGCTAATCAGGAGTTGGTCAGTATTTGCATTTATTTATTCAGTCGTTTAGGGTTTAGGGTCTGAGGTGCTTGTCGTTTTGTTATGCAGAAATAGATGCGTTGTTTGTCTGTCGGCGCTTTGTTAAGATATAAAGAGGGTGTATAAAATAAGTTTTTGTGACTTTATTGCTCAGTAGAAGTTTTTGTTTCGATACAAGCGACAAGTAGCAAAGATCCTGAAAATATTTTGGGAAAATAGAAAAGGAGAACAATGGGAATAATGCATCAAAAATCTCTAATCCTGCGAAGGGTAGGTGGTCGGGTCCTCCATGGGGTCATCCTCATCACTTGATTCCTCGATGGTGCCCGTGCCAAGGGGCCCATGGAACACTGGGCTGGCTGGCCAACTGGGCCCAGCAACAGGAGCAGGATCAACGAATGCAACTGGGGTTTGGACGGCTGCAGAGACAGCGACAGGGTCAATAACGAGGCTAGTGACAGGAGGAGTTCCTGGGTTGAGTGGGGCAGGTGGAAGCAGATCATCCTTCAGGTGATGCAGTTGATGTCCCAAGACCCCTGCTTGGGTCTCTACGTCGTCAATCTGGGTCCGAAGCTCAGTCTCGCGGGTCTGGAGTTCGTTGATTTGGACTTGGAGTTGGGTTATATCTTGGTGTCCTGCTTGGCCCAGATTAGTTAGGTGGCCCAAGTTAGCTTCCATTTGCTCTACCCTTAGTCTGAAGTTGTTCACGTTTTGAGGAGATTCGAGGTATGCTTCAATCAACCTCATTAGTAGGTTGATCATGTTCACGTTTGGGGAAGCCATCTAGTGTTAACAAGGTAGGTTAGAGTTAGATGTTTTCCAGGCAAAGTTAAGATATGCACAATTTAAATCTACATGCAACATGCAAGTGCGAGTCCCTTCCCCCATAAAATTTAGTTTAAAATAAATTGCTAAAGGTTGGGCCTCTATAGTGGGCCAAAATTTAATATTTCTTGGGCTAAGATTTGGGCTATGAAAAAAAAGATTATAGATTTTTTTTTTGGGCTAAAGATAGTACTAGTAGTCAAATAAATAATTTTAAAAGAAATAACACTTGGGCTTAAAATATTGGTTTAAAAATAATAGTAGTAGCTTTAAAAATTTTCCGGGCTCTGATACCAACTTGTAACACCCCGGATTTGATAACCCAGGCCGAGGTGTCACCGCCGCATTCCCCCAGCAAGACACGGCTTCCCGAGCTCGCTAAGGGATTGCAAGGCTTGTGGGTATGCAAAAGATTTAAAACATTCAAGATATAGTCCGGAAATTTATAATACTTAAAACGATAGCAGTAATCATCATACGCGAAAAGTAAATAGAGTAAATGCAGCGGAAAGTAAATCACGGCCAACATGGCCAAATCCTCGGGTTTAACAGACCCGGTAAAACAGTACTATGATGCAGAAAGCGAAAATGTTCATAATTATTTCCCCCCAAGTGCATGCGTATGCGTCACTCGACATACTCTGTAAAAGAAAAATGACAACGGTTGTCAGTATAAAAATATACTGAGTAAGTTAATCCCTAACTAACAAATAAAAGAGGTTACAAGTGTTTAAAACTAAAGATTTCGCTTATCGTACGAGGATTTAAAAATACATGATTTATTAGCAGCGGAAAATTATGATTTAAGAACTTAATTTAAAGAGCGAAATTTAAAGCATAATTTAAGGTGCATAAAATTTAAATACGTAATTAAAGACAGGATAAATACGATTTAAGCATAATGAAACACTCACACGAGTCTTTTACTTTTCATCCCGTAAACTAAGAAGAGGACACCATACCGGGAGATCACTAACGAGGCAATCTCAACATAGGACCACTAACGAGGCAGTCCAAACAATGGGAGACCACTAACGAGGCAGTCTCAAAGATAGTAGGACCACTAACGAGGCGATCCACAAAGATAGTAGGACCACTAACGAGGCGATCCACAAAGATGGTAGGACCACTAACGAGGCAGTCCACAAATACAGCGCGCGAGATCACTAACGAGGCAATCTCAGATAGTAAGGAGACCACTAACGAGGCAGTCTCAAAGATAATGATAGTATGAAGATCGGCTCAGCCTAGTGAACGGGATTTTTCGAAAGTTCGTATTTCAAAGTTATCAAAGGATCGATATCGCGTTTTCATAGTTCGAGTTTTCTCAAGTTCGAAAAATCCTATTCGAGGCAGTTTACGCCTTTCTTAATTTAAAATTCGTTTTTCCTCCAAAAATTCTGAAACTTGGCCAGTAATTCAAAAACACACACACGAACAACTTTCATGTTTTAAGTTTTTGGAAATAAGGTTCCGAAGTGAGTTAAAATTTGAGTTTATTGCAAAGAATAATTTACGTCTTAAAAACTGTTGTCGTCACAGGTTCGTGTAACGCCGATTAAAAATTCATTTCAAAACCAATCGATGTGAAATTTTTACAGTAACTACACGACACATTAAGGAACAACTTTCATGTTTTAAGTTTTTGGAAATAATGAACTCTTGGTACCCAAAAATCGTGTGTAACTCTCTGCACACTCATGGCCTTTAAAACGAATTCAAAACAGTTTCAAAAACTTGGCCGTTTGACATATCAAATGAACACCAAAATTCGTGAAATTTTGTAGGCATAATCTAGACACAATTATCTACAACTTTTGTTTAGGAATGCAAAGTTAAATCATTCGAAAAATGGGTGAAAAACATGCATCAAGTTGAATGAAGAAATCTGTCACAGTTTTAAACGGTTCGGTTCAATACAGAAAGTTCATGGCGAAAATTGGGATAGCAAAACTTAATGTCAATGGCTGAAATTTGGACACAAGATAGATAAAGGTGTTAGGAACAACTTTTATGTTGAAAAGTTTTCGGTTTGAATTCCCGAAGGTCGAGTTTTTGGCGAGTCTTTAAAATTGGACGAAAATAGGGTTTTTGAAAACCGATTTTTGTTACAAGCTTATATCTCGAAATTTAAACAACAAACAACCGCAAAAACTTGTGAGTAAGGTGTTAACTTACTTAGTTAGAGGATGGGGTCGCTGGCTTGGGTTTCCGGACGTCCTAGGGTCACGACGAACGGCCAACTTCTCCGATTGCTTTTTGTTCGTTTTCCGACGTGAAATCGTAGCAAAGGAAAAGGGTTAGAATTCTAGTTTTGGAGACTTATGGACGGATGGAATACTGTATTAAGACTTACCAAGGCTCTATGAGGCAGTGGCTCTGTCCCGTGTGCCTCGTCGTCGCCGGAATGTTCGCCGGAAAGTGGAGTCGAATAGGTTTTTGGCTTGGGAAGGAAGAATGAAGTGGTAGGGGAGTGTTTTCTGTAAAGCTAGGGTTTTGAGGCGCCCCCAGCCATCCCTAAGCCTTCCTTAAGGCTGGGATTTGGTTTCCCTCGAAGGGAGATGTAATTTCGGCAAGAAAATCACCCCCGAATGGAAAGATTACACCTTCAGCCCCTCTGGCGCGCTGGTGGCGCGCACCTAAGCTTTTGTCCGCGCGGAGCACGCGCGCCAGGCCTGGCGTCGCGACACCTTTGGCCGCGCGGTGGCCGCGCGGCGGCGCGCGGACAGCGCGGGCCGGCCGGACCGGCCGGTTCGGCTCCGCGTGTTCCGTCGGGTCTTCCCTCGCTTTCCCTTATCGGTTTTCTACGTGTTAGCTCGATTACCTGGGTCGTTTTCGTTGTGGAATCTTCTCCCTAATCTTGTTGCGAGTCCGGCTTATCGCTCGCAACATTTCTGGGTCCTACTTAACCTAGTCTAAATTGGTTCCAACATCTCCTATCGTCCTTGTGATCTAATTCGTGATGTACTTTGTGATTTATTTCGTGACTGAACTTAGAAATTAGTTCTAAGCTGCCTACGTACCCTGTGAAGGGATCAAGTCATGACGTAGTTCAAAACAATTTGAATTTGTTTTTCCCTCGGGTGTTACACCCCGTCCCAGCCCAATTGGATGGACTGGAACAGACGAAGTAGTTACTTGCTGATCTAAACATTGAATACTTAATAGAATCTCAATAAGCATTTTCACCAAGTAAAAACAAACTAAAAAGTATTATGCGGGGCCAGTGAGACAAAACGTTACAGTAGTTTCAATATCAAAATTCAAAAGGTAAAATCTCATACGTCCAGTTCAGTATTTCGCGAGTATGATGAGCCGGTTCAGTATTTCACATACGAGGAGCCTGTTTTAGATATTGCTCTACCTCTAGTCAATTAAGAGGACGATGACGACGATGACTGTATCGCACCTCATGTGCTAAGGTGTTTCTAGGGACCACGTCACTTATGAGATGTGGAATGGCCGTGAGCGAGATCCACTCAAGTTCATTACCCATGTCGTGAAGTTGACGGTGTGGGAGCCTACGGAGGTATGAGAGACCAGACAGTTCCGGCGCTACATTAGCGGATGTGGCCTGGATAGGATTAGTTAGATTTTTTTCAAGGCGCCAAAAAAGACTTTGATTGAGGCATTCATCGAGAGATGGCATCTGGAGACCAACACATTCCATTTGTTATTCAGTGAGATGATGATCACACTAGATGATGTATTTTGTCTTATTGGTTTGCCGTTCACAAATTTCTTACACCAAGGTTGTAACCATTTCTTCAGACAATACTAAATGGCCACTGATACGTGGGCAAAATTGTTACACAAATGATTCACTTGTTCTTTGAACATATCATAGGTATCTGCATCCATTGCAACTTGCTCACTGTCTGTAGAAGGATTCCCATTCCTCCTTGTTGGTACGTGTTTCTTGATGTTGGCCAACACATTCTTGTTTACATGCCATTGACATGGTAGTTGGGTGGCATCCAGAAACGTGGTGTCAATTGCATTGATAAGAACCAACTCCCTATCAGTCAATATCACAGTCCACAAACATTTTGAATCCATCAATGTCCGCAACATCTCACATGCTCATGTGTACTTGTCCTTCTTCTCCGTCTCCAAATAGGCACAAGCAACACAAAATGTCATGCATGTAGAGATAACACCCACTATCTACAGTAACGGAATATGTACATATTAGTCTCATCGGCATTGTCCATCAACAACCCATGTGGAAAGGCACGCAACAACTCAATGCTCTTGGGATGCACAAAGAACATATCTCGCACTTCACTAGTTGATTCGTACCTACGATGATGGTTGTAGTACTTGTACTCGTGTAACTTTCCAACATGAACTACATATAGGAATCGACAACTCTATCATTCACTCGATGTTTCTGTCGGGCATTGTATATTGTTTTTATAGGATAACATGTTCTAGATTAAATTTTCCTTCAGTTGCTCCAACAAGTTCTTGGGCCTCGCATTCATTAACGAATCAACCATCACAAATTGCACCTCATCAGGTGTCAACCGCTGCATGTATGCATGTCCCTGAAAATATTGTTGAATGCTTTCAAGACCACCAATTCCCACGCCCCACGAATGGTCACCTATGTAGCCTTTAGCTCAAATGGACACCCACATTTCTTAGTTTCTCCTTCCCTCTTTCAGACTACTTTCCATTTCTCATCATCGCATGCACCTCCACCTTCTGCAATCAGTAAGTATGGATTCAGTTTGGTTTTCCATTCACAATACCGACCACCGCACTCACACCCAATATAAACTCACGCTTTTCTTGTGTCCCCAACCGCATATGACCTCTTAACAATTACCACCATATGGTTCTCCTTCGTTACCATCCGAACCCAGTTTAATACAACTTCCTTCGAAGGAAAGTACTCATGAGTCGTGAACAAGTCTGTGTAGTTGATGCTAATGACATCCGTGCTCAACTCATTCCCAATTCGATTCTCAATGAGTGGTGTAACACTCCATTTCGTTGCAAATGAAGGTGGAATCTGCATTAAAAAGCATTGAAATAGAATTTAGAATATATAAAAAAACGGGCTTCAGACCTGTTCGGCCATCACGACCGCGAAGTGTGAACTGTGAAGGGTGAGCAACAGCCCATGCCGCACATCCTCACTGATACACGGCACATTCTGCTGTGCATCACATGCTGCGTGTGGCCGATCTGGCCGCACGACATTCTTGGTGCGGTCGTGGTGTGCGACACCGTTGCGTGTCACTCTTAGCCTTCGGCCCGATCAGTCGTGCCCTGTGATGTGCGTTCGGCATACCAGGGCCTGCAAAAAATTTGAATTTTCAGAATTTAAAGCTCTTACCTCTTGATCCCAATATATTTTCCTCCTCCAGTTGTTGAGCAATAGTTCTACACCACTTCTCGTTTGATTTGTGCCAATAATATTATCTATTCGAGAATTTTTTGCATGAGGCGTGGTTTTTTAGTAGGTTTTAATGTGTTAGTATAAGAAAATATTTTGGAATATAGCTTTTGGAAGAATTAGGATTTTAGGATGTAGGGTTTGGAGTGTATTTAGAATTTTATGGAGTATGAGAATTTTTTTTTTAAGTTAAGAACATCTTTGGTATCACACAAAATGGTGGATTGATGGTAGCAAATAGGCGTGAATAGGCGCTTATTTTTTGTGTTTTAAAATCACTTTACATAGGTGTTTTAGGTAGTGTAAAAGTTGCACTACGGTGATGCTAGAAAAATAAAGAGTATAAATCCAAATATAATCAACTAAAACGATTTGGGGGATGGGGACTTAGCCCAAGTGGTTAAGTCCCTTGACTTCCAACGGAAGGTTGGAGGTTCGATTCCCCACCGGCCCCCTATCCCTCCCTTTAATTCCCCTTTGTAATTGTGTGGCATGGGCTCCCACCACCCCTTTCCAGGCCTTCAATGGCTCCTCCAAAAAAAAACTAAAACGATTTCACATTTATTTCAGACCTAAACCTAATTTCGTTCCTTAATTCGAATTCTTCGTTGTCAATTCAAGAATTTAGACTTAAGGAGTATACTCGATTCAGATTTTTATGAATTTTAAAAAGTCAATGGATTTAGAAAAGTACATGGACTCCACATAGAGTTGGTTGATTTTATTTAGACTCCATGTAGAATTTAGCTGACTTCAGGGCCGTCTAATCATCTTCGATTGCCCTATTCTATAATAAAAATGAGGCCCTATTTAAAAAAGAAAAACAATTTATAAATTTTTAATTTATTTATTTATAAAACATAACACAATATAAAAATTTAAAACACAAAAAAATATAATTTATTTTTAAGACGTGTACCCAAAAGACATTGTCTATATATGCAAAATGAATCAACACTATGTATTTCTTTAAAAACAGTAAAAAAAAAAAAACCAACAAAAAAAGAGAAAATTTTCAACTCAAATTTTTTGAACAGATTCAATTTTTTTTTTGGTAAACAGACCGAAGAGGCGGGCAAAGAAGTAAAAAAATAGAAACATTTTTTTAAGAGAAGTAATATATAAAAAAAATAAATAAAACATATGAAACAAATACAAATATAAAAAATAAATTACAGAATTTTTTTTAAAAATGGGCCCCACAAAAATTGGGGTCCCTGTGCAATAGATCTCTTTGCACTGCCCAATTGCCGGGCCTGACTGACTTATATAGAATCCATATAAATGTTTGATTATTTGAAGAGATTTTATATAGTTATAATTTTTTTAAAAGAATCCATTACAATATATGAAGAACTAAAGTCAATGAATTGTTGAATAACTCAAAAAATTTTAAAGATTTTTTAAAATCTGTATTAAATGCCTCTATATTTTAAAAAACTTTTAAAATTATGCACCTCTAAATTTTTATCAACTTGTTAAAATTTAAATTAAATGCACCCAAAATCTAAAAAAGTTTTAAAATTTTATTATTGTGGTCAAGTCCCCGACTTTCATTATATAGGTTGGGTTTGATTCCCCATCCGACCAATATCCCTCATCTTTTATTCTTTAAATTTTTAAAAAAAGCATTTTAAAATTTAAATTAAATGCACCTACGATATTCATTTACGTAGTACTCCCTCCATTTTTTAAAATTTAATGTTATAACTTTTTTTACCATTTATTGTAGCACATTGACTTCTATTTTTATTATAATTATAGATAATAAAATATAGTCAAGTAAAATCTTATAATTTTTAAATATTAAATATTTACAATTTTTATTTATACTCAATTTGAGTTATTATGAGTTATTAAGATAAAGTATTCTTGATTGAGGAGACGCCCTAATTTCATTCTTCTTCAATTTGGTTTTTTCATCCGATCATCCACACGTGCCTTTGCTTTCCTCTTTCATCGCCGTCGCTGTGAGTGCGAGGCATTTGACAACTCTTTCCATTCCTACGGTCGTGTACTGCTGCGTGCGTCTTTGAGAGGGCGCCTGTGTAAGTCACTATTTACGCTGCGTGCTATATGCATTTGTTGGTTTCAGTTATTCAGATTTTGTGTTTCAAAGTGGGTTTGTATTATCGTATTTGATATATGGTATAATTTTCGGTTTCCCTACTTTTGTCTTGTCAAAGTTTGGTCCGCCCAATTTAATGGGTTAGGTGGACATTGATTTTTTAATAAATTTTGTCTCCCAAGCTTGTCCAACTTAGCTGCTGCTCACGTGCATTTCCTGTACATTTTTCTGATGCGAATTGTGGGCGACTCTTGCTATAAATACATGGCCTTTTTATTGTTTCCATGCACCCCATCCCAGCAGAAAGAGAGAGAGAGACTGATCAAGGCATTAATTGTCTTGTGAGCCAGTGCTTTTTTAGGCTTTTATGAGTCTTCCTTGTCGAGTGGATTTTGTCTGTCAGAAAATTCTTTCCAAAACCCTTTTGTAATATTTCTCCAATATAGTGAAATAATAATTCGGTGGGGGCCCGGAGGACGTATGCAAATTTGTGCCGAACGTCGTTAAATATTGGTGTTATCTTTATTGTTCAATTAATAGCTCTATTATTCAGGTATAATTTTAGGTGGAAACTGACCCGATTTCCACAACAACTGGTATCAGAGCCTTGGTTGCATAGTATGCTCTATGGTCGCAGCTAAGCTGATCTTCCACATCAGAAACGCATCTCGGTTGAGCTACCGTTTGTGAGCTATTAATTAAACTTTGAAGCAGAAATGGCGGATAGGTCCGGTGAAACGTCAACTTCAGATTTGAAGCCGTTGGTGACATCGTCATCACGGACGATGGTTTCAAATGCCAAATTTGACGTCGAAAAATTCGACGGTACCAATAATTTTGGTATGTGGCAGTGCGAGGTGTTGGACATCTTGTACCAGCAGGAGCTGGATGGGGGCACTTGAAGAAACCAAACCAGATGGTGTTGATGATAAAGACTGGATGAGGATCAACCGCCTTGCGTGTGGTACAATTCAGCTATGTCTCTCAAAGGAGCAGAAGTATCCGCTTATGAGAGAGACGATGGCGCACAAACTGTGGAAAGAACTGGAGGATAAATTCATGAAAAAGAGCACGGAGAACAAGCTCTACATGAAGACGAAGCTGTATCGATTCCAGTATTTGCCCGGTACCACGATGAATGAACACATAACAAGATTAGATTCTTTGGTCACCAATTTGTTGAATCTCGACGAGACGATAGATGACGTTGACAAGGCGCTGATACTGTTAGCTTCACTCCCCGATGAATACAAGCATATAATTGTTAGTATGCTGACTGGAAAGGAAACAATTTCCTTTAAAGAAGTTACCACTGCCTTATATTCTAACGAGATCAGAAAGAAGGATAAGTTAGAACACAGGAGTTCGACTGGTGAAGCCCATACTGTTCGGGGCCGTAGCCACAAGTACAAGCCGGACAGAAGAGGCAGATCCCAGTCAAGAGGCAGAGTGTCAAAAGACGAATGTATCTTTTGTTACGAGAAAGGACATTGGAAGAGAGATTGTCCTAAGCTGCAAAAGAAAAAGGGGAAAGCGGTAGCAGAGGCTTGTGTTGCTGATAGTGATGAGACAGAGTATTCTTTAGCTTGTGTCTCATCGGTAACGTGCACTGACGGCTGGTTGCTAGACTCAGGATGCTCATTCCACATGTGTTCCAAGAAGGAGTGGTTTGTCAACTTTGAAAGTGTTGACGGTGGAGTTGTCTACCTAGCCAACAACGGATATTGCCAGATAGTTGGAGTTGGCTCAGTATATCTGAAGAACCACAATTGAACAACCAAGGTGCTGACGGAAGTTTGGTATATACCGAAATTTGCCAAGAACCTCATATCAGTGGGAGCCTTGGAAGCCAAAGGCCACTCCATCAGCATTCAGAATGGGATTATGAAAGTGATCTTGGGAGCACTAGTCGTCATGAAAGATATAAGAAAAAATAACTTTTACCACTTCCAGGGCAACACAGTGGTTGGCATTGCAGCAGCGGTATCAGAAGCAGACAAGGAAAAGAAGATGACCAAGCTATGGCATATGAGGCTTGGGCATGCTGGGGAAAAATCCTTGCAGACTCTGGCAAAGCAAGGATTATTAAAGGGTGCAAAGACTTGCAAACTTGAATTTTGCGAGCAGTGTGTTCTGGGAAAGCAAACGCGGGTGAAGTTCGGAACAGCAATCCATAACACTAAAGGCATTATGGATTACACTCACTCAGATGTGTGGGGACCTACCAAGACGGCTTCTCTGGGAGGAAACCACTATTTTGTAACGTTTGTTGATGACTTTTCCCGGAGAGTATGGGTGTATCCCATGCGAACAAAAGATGAAGCATTCGGGAAATTTCTCGCTTGGAAGAAAATGATGGAGAACCAGACAAGAAGAAAGATTAAAGTGCTTCGATCTGATAACGGCACGGAATATCAAAATTACCCTTTCTTCGATTTGTGCAAGAAGGAAGGTATTTCCCGACATTTGACTGTGCGGGACACGCCAAAACAGAATGGTGTGGCTGAACGGATGAATCGAACCTTGTTGGAGAAGGTTCGGTGTATGTTGTCCAATACTAATTTGGGCAAGCAGTTCTGGGCTGAAGCGGTGACCTATGCGAGCCATCTAATCAATCGACTACCATCAACTGCACTTAAAGGCAAGACACCTTTGGAGGCATGGTTTAGCAAACCTGCAAATGATTATGATTCTTTACGTGTGTTCGGTTCCGCTGCATATTATCACGTGAAAGAATCAAAGCTGGATCCGAGGGCGAGAAAAGCTGTTTTCGTAGGGATATCTTCTGGAGTAAAAGGATATCGCCTATGGTGCCCGGAGATGAAAAAGGTGATCTTTAGGAGAGATGTTACCTTTAACGAATCGATAATGTTGAAACTGGTAACCGAGCAGCAGCCGGATAGTACTCCCCAGCAGGTGGAGCATTATCCTCAACAGGTGGAGTTTCAGACATCTACAACCAGAGAGGTAGATGGTCAACCAATAGAAGACGATGGTCCAAGTACCGAAGAAGAGCCCAGAGAAAGTGAGGTTTTAACCCAAGAACCTCAGGAGCAACAAGATTTACCAATTGCAATGAGGAGGCCAAGAAGAGAAATTAGGAGACCTGCTCGATTCGAAAGTATGTTGGCCTATGCACTTTCTATTATTGAAGAAGATATACCACAAAACTTTTCTTGATGCAAGAATTAGTCTGGAAAAAGAAAAGTGGAAGAAAGCCATGGACGAGGAAATGCATTCCCTTGAAGCAAATCACACGTGGAAGCTAGCTAAACTCCCAGAGGGAAATAAGGCAATTGGTTGCAAGTGGGTCTATGCTCAGAAAGAAGGATTTCCAGAAAAGAATGGCGTTCGCTACAAGGCAAGATTGGTAGCTAAAGGCTATGCTCAAGAGGAAGGAATTGATATAATGAGGTATTTTCCCCTGTTGTAAAACATTCCTCCATTCGTATTTTGTTGGCCTTGGTAGTACAGTTTGACTTGGAACTAGTTCAAATGGATGTCAAGACGGCATTCTTACATGGTGATTTGGAGGAGGAAATCTACATGACCCAACCAGAAGGATTTGAAGTTGTTGGAAAAGAAGATTGGGTTTGCAAGTTGAACAAATCGCTTTATGGATTGAAACAATCACCAAGGCAATGGTATAAACGATTTGATCAATTTATTGGCCAGAAGTACACCAGATTTAGTTTTGATCATTGCGTATATTTTCGTAAGCTACATGATGGATCTTTCATTTACCTTCTTCTATATGTAGATGACATGTTAATTGCTTCGAAACATAGAGAAGAGATAAACAGGTTGAAGTCCCAACTCAGCAAGGAGTTTGAAATGAAAGATCTTGGTGAAGCAAAGAAAATTCTCAGTATGCAAATAACGAGAGACAGGAAGAGGGGCACTCTGAGTTTGACTCAGAAGCAATATCTGAAGAAAGTATTGCAGCGGTTTGGCATGACGAACAAAACCAAACCTTTAAGTACACCGTTTGCTCCTCATTTCAAACTTAGTGCTTCACAATGCCCGGAGACGAAAGAGGAACGAGAATGCATGTCAAAGGTTCCTTATTCAAATGCGGTGGGTAGCTTGATGTATGCAATGGTGTGTACAAGGCCTGACATTTAAGATGCAGTTGGAGTAGTGAGCAGGTACATGCATGATCTCGGTAAAGATCATTGGCAAGCTGTGAAATGGATTCTAAGGTATATCTTGAAAACCTTAGATATTGGGTTGATATTTGAGAAGACTAATGTTACTGGTCAACATATAGTTGGGTACTGTGACTCAGATTATGCTGGAGATCTGGATAAACGTCGATCAACTACTGGATATGTATTTACTTTTGCAAATGCACCAGTTAGTTGGAAGTCTACCTTACAGTCAACCATTGCTTTGTCAACAACGGAGGCAGAATACATGGCCATTACAGAAGCTGTTAAGGAAGCCATTTGGTTACAGGGATTGCTGGATGACTTAGGAGTTGGTCAGAAACATGTAACAGTGTTTTGTGACAGTCAAAGTGCCATTCATCTAGCAAAGAACCAGGTATATCATGCTAGAACCAAGCATATCGACGTGCGGTATCATTTTGTGCGGGAAATAATTGAAGAAGGTAGAGTCAAGGTACAAAAGATCAAGACCACCAAGAATCCTGCAGACATGTTGATGAAGGCTGTAACAGGTATCAAGTTCGAACATTGTTTGAACTTGATTAATGTCTCAAGATATTGAAGCTGGCGCTGAAAAGTGCATTTGGAGGTCCTGCCGAATTTCGTGACAAGAGAATATTGAAGGAGATACTGAGATTGGAATTTGGGACGAACCAAGGTGGAGATTTGTCAAAGTTTGGTCCGCCCAATTTAATGGGTTAGGTGGACATTGATTTTTTAATAAATTTTGTCTCCCAAGCTTGTCCAACTTAGCTGCTGCTCACGTGCATTTCCTGTACATTTTTCTGCTGCGAATTGTGGGCGACTCTTGCTATAAATACATGGCCCTTTTATTGTTTCCATGCACCCCATCCCAGCTGAAAGAGAGAGAGCCTGATCAAGGCATTAATTGCCTTGTGAGCCAGTGCTTTTTTAGGCTTTTATGAGTCTTCCTTGTCGAGTGGGTTTTGTCTGTCAGAAAATTATTTCCAAAACCCTTTTGTAATATTTCTCCGTCATAGTGAAATAATAATTCGGTGGGGCCCGGAGGACGTAGGCAAATTTGTGCCGAACCTCGTTAAATATTGGTGTTTTCTTTATTGTTTAATTAATAGCTCTATTATTCGGGTATAATTTTAGGTGGAAACTGACCCGATTTCCACAACATGTCTCTTATAGAGTTTCCGTTTTGATAAATCGTTGTTTTCTCAACATGTTATTCATCTGTTGGCTGATTTGATGTTCCTTGTTACCCCCGATAACTAAATTAAATTTTTGTTTCAAGTAAATAGACAGACATGTTTCTAGTAAGGGTTGTATTCATAACATGGGGGGTTTGCATACTGCAATGGTGCGTCTGTTTGAGAAACTAGAAGTATTCTGGCTATATTGTGGCAATTCTGCAGCATAGATTGATTGAATTGTTTTGTTTTCCTTAACAACTTATTTAATACAGAGTACTATTAAATTAAGCAGCAACCGATGCTAATATTACTTGTTCATACAATTAGTTCAATTATTGATCTTTACTTTCATATATACTTTATGATTTTTCCACACTCCCCGGAAAGAATGAAATAGTGTTAATAGTCTGATTGTAGAGTACAGTACCATTGACCACAATCCAATTTTCTGAGCAAAACTCTAGATCTTCTGTCTCAGAAAATTTGTATGTAATGTATGTTTGAATTTTAAATAGTGGAGAACATATATAGATATGCACTAATTATGTGTAATTCTTTCTACGGATGGCAATTGGACCCGGCCAACCCGAGAACCGACCCGGACCCAACCCGTTTAGCGCGGTTCGGGTCCACCTTTTCGGGTCTTGGGTCGGGTCCAATTTAAATTTCGGGTTGGGTCGGGTCTTGGGTTTAGGGGTAGACCTAGACCCGACCCGAATAGGTTTTAAAGGAAAGAAGCCTTAGGGCCTGTTTGGATTGGCTTTTGAAAAAAGCAGAAGCCAAAAGTAGAAGCAGAAGCAGAAGTCAAAAGCAAAAGCATGTAACTTTTGTGTTTGGATGGAATGTTTTAAAAGCGGTTTTTTTCTAAAAAATATGTTTGGATGAATAAAAATGAAAAGTGCTTTTAGAGTGTGGTAATTACCAAAAAGGACATGCTACTTAATATGATAATAAGATATATTTATAGTGTAATTTATATTAAGTAGTGAGGGTATTTAAGTCCTTGCACATTTTACGAGGTGCTTTTGGCTTCTGCTTTTGGGAGAAGCACCCCTGGGCTGCTTCTTCCAGAAGCACTTTTTTCGCTTTTCGAGGTGCTTTTGCTTTTTCTTGAAAGCCAAAACAAACACCTAATTTCTACTAGAAGTGCTTTTGGCAGAAGTAAAAGCCAAAAGCACCTTCCTAGAAGCCAATCCAAACGAAGTGAGGCTGTTTGGAATGGCTTCTAGGGAGGTGCTTTTGGCTTTTGCTTCTGCCAGAAGCACTTCTAATGGAAATTAGGTGTTTGTTTTGGCTTTTAAGAAAAAGCAAAAGCACCTCGAAAAGCCAAAAAAGTGCTTCTGGGAGAAGCAGCCCAGGGGGTGCTTCTCCCAAAAGCAGAAGCCAAAAGCACCTCGTAAAATGTGCAAGGACTTAAGGGCCCGTTTGGATTGGCTTTTAAAAAAAGCAGAAGCCAAAAGTAGAAGCAGAAGCAGAAGTCAAAAGCAAAAGCATGTAACTTTTGTGTTTGGATGGAATGTTTGAAAAGCGGTTTTTTCTAAAAAATATGTTTGGATGAATAAAAATGAGAAGTGCTTTTGGAATGAAGTAAATACCAAAAAGGACATGCTACTTAATATGATAATAAGATATATTTATAGTGTAATTTATACAGTATTAAGTAGTGGGGGTATTTAAGTCCTTGCACATTTTACGAGGTGCTTTTGGCTTCTGCTTTTGGGAGGAGCACCCCTGGGCTGCTTCTCCCAAAAGAACATTTTTCGCTTTTCGATGTGCTTTTGCTTTTTCTTAAAAGCCAAAACAAACAAGTAATTTCTACTAGAAGGGCTTTTGGCAGAAGTAAAACCCAAAAGCATCTCCCTAAAGCCAATCCAAACGGGGTGTTTATTTGTGCGTTTTGGGACAGATTATCTGATTATTGCGTTTGCAAAACGTAAATAATCAGTTAATCCTGTTTGTGTACTAACTTCTAATAATCTATTATTTGCGTTTTGAGGGAATGAAAACGCTATTTTCTTGCAGCTACAATTTGGTGCTGCAAGAAAATTGCATTTAGAGCCTGTTTGGAATGACTTTTTTCCAAGTGCTTTTGGCTTTTGCTTTTGCCAAAAGCCTTTTGAAGAAAAAAGAGTGTTTGTTTTGGCTTTTTAGAAAAAAGCAAAAGCACCTCGAAAAGCTGCAAAAGTGCTTCTGGAAGAAGCAGCCCAGGGGGTGCTTCTCCGAAAAGCAGAAGCCAAAAGCACCTAGTAATGCGTGCAAAGTCTTAAATGCCCCTACTACTTAATATAAATTACACTATAAATATATCTTATTCCCATATAAAAAGTATGTTCTTTTTGGTAATTACTTCATTTCAAAAGCACTTTTTACTTTTAGACATCCAAACACACTTTTAAGAAAAAGCTGCTTTTCAAACATTTCATCCAAACACAAAAGTTACCTGCTTCTGCTTTTGGCTTTCACTTCTGCTTCTGCTTTTGGCTTCTGCTTTTTTCAAAAGCCAATCCAAACGGGCCCTTAGAGGCTGTTTGGAATGGCTTCTAGGGAGGTGCTTTTGGCTTTTGCTTCTGCCAGAAGCACTTCTAATGGAAATTAGGTGTTTGTTTTGGCTTTTAAGAAAAAGCAAAAGCACCTCGAAAAGCCAAAAAAGTGCTTCTGGGAGAAGGGGCTGCTCCCAAAAGCAGAAGCCAAAAGCACCTCGTAAAATGTGCAAGGACCGTTTGGATAGGCTTTTAAAAAAAAGAAGAAGCCAAAAGTAGAAGCAGAAGCAGAAGTCAAAAGCAAAAACATGTAACTTTTGTGTTTGGATGGAATGTTTGAAAAGCGGTTTTTTCTAAAAAATATGTTTGGATGAATAAAAATGAAAAGTGCTTTTGGAATGAAGTAATTATCAAAAAGGACATGCTACTTAATATGATAATAAGATATATTTATAGTGTAATTTATATTAAGTAGTGGGGGTATTTAAGTCCTTGCACATTTTACGAGGTGCTTTTGGCTTCTGCTTTTGGGAGAAGCACCCCTGGGCTGCTTCTCCCAGAAGCACTTTTTTCGCTTTTCGATGTGCTTTTGCTTTTTCTTAAAAGCCAAAACAAACACCTAATTTCTACTAGAAGGGCTTTTGGCAGAAGTAAAGGCAAAAGCACCTCCCTAAAAGCCAATCCAAACGGGTGTTTGTTTGTGCGTTTTGGGACAGATTATCAGATTATTGCGTTTGCAAAACGTAAATAATCAGTTAATCCTATTTGTTTACTAACTTCTAATAATCTATTATATGCGTTTTGAGGGAATGAAAACGCTATTTTCTTGCAGCTACAATTTGGTGCTGCAAGAAAATTGCGTTAGAGGCTGTTTGGAATGGCTTCTAGGGAGGTGCTTTTGGTTTTTGCTTCTGCCAGAAGCACTTCTAATGGAAATTAGGTGTTTGTTTTGGCTTTTAAGAAAAAGCAAAAGCACCTCGAAAAGCCAAAAAAGTGCTTCTGGGAGAAGCAGCCCAGGGTGGGCTGCTCCCAAAAGCAGAAGCCAAAAGCACCTCGTAAAATGTGCAAGGACCGTTTGGATTGGCTTTTAAAAAAAGCAGAAGCCAAAAGTAGAAGCAGAAGCAGAAGTCAAAAGCAAAAGCATGTAACTTTTGTGTTTGGATGGAATGTTTGAAAAGCGGTTTTTTCTAAAAAATATGTTTGGATGAATAAAAATGAAAAGTGCTTTTGGAATGAAGTAATTACCAAAAAGGACATGCTACTTAATATGATAATAAGAAATATTTATAGTGTAATTTATATTAAGTAGTGGGGGTATTTAAGTCCTTGCACATTTTACGAGGTGCTTTTGGCTTCTGCTTTTGGGAGAAGCACCCCTGGGCTGCTTCTTACAGAAGCACTTTTTTCGCTTTTCGATGTGCTTTTGCTTTTTCTTAAAAGCCAAAACAAACACCTAATTTCTACTAGAAGGGCTTTTGGCAGAAATAAAAGCCAAAAGCACCTCCCTAAAAGCCAATCCAAACGGGTGTTTGTTTGTGCGTTTTGGGACAGATTATCTGATTATTGCGTTTGCAAAACGTAAATAATCAGTTAATCCTGTTTGTGTACTAACTTCTAATAATCTATTATTTGCGTTTTGAGGGAATGAAAACGCTATTTTCTTGCAGCTACAATTTGGTGCTGCAAGAAAATTGCGTTTAGAGCCTGTTTGGAATGACTTTTTTCCAAGTGCTTTTGGCTTTTGCTTTTGCCAAAAGCACTTTTGAAGAAAAAAGAGTGTTTGTTTTGGCTTTTTAGAAAAAAAGCAAAAGCACCTCGAAAAGCTGCAAAAGTGCTTTTGGGAGAAGCAGCCCAGGGGGTGCTTCTCCGAAAAGCAGAAGCCAAAAGCACCTAGTAATGCGTGCAAAGTCTTAAATGCCCCTACTACTTAATATAAATTACACTATAAATATATCTTATTCCCATATAAAAAGTATGTCCTTTTTGGTAATTACTTCATTTCAAAAGCACTTTTTACTTTTACACATCCAAACACACTTTTAAGAAAAAGCTGCTTTTCAAACATTTCATCCAAATACGGGCCTGTTTGGATTGGCTTTTGAAAAAAGCAGAAGCCAAAAGTAGAAGCAGAAGCAGAAGTCAAAAGCAAAAGCATGTAACTTTTGTGTTTGGATGGAATGTTTGAAAAGCGGCTTTTTCTAAAAAATATGTTTGGATGAATAAAAATGAAAAGTGCTTTTAGAGTGTGGTAATTACCAAAAAGGACATGCTACTTAATATGATAATAAGATATATTTATAGTGTAATTTATATTAAGTAGTGAGGGTATTTAAGTCCTTGCACATTTTACGAGGTGCTTTTGGCTTCTGCTTTTGGGAGAAGCACCCCTGAGCTGCTTCTTCCAGAAGCACTTTTTTCGCTTTTCGAGGTGCTTTTGCTTTTTCTTAAAAGCCAAAACAAACACCTAATTTCTACTAGAAGTGCTTTTGGCAGAAGCAAAAGCCAAAAACACCTCCCTAGAAGCCAATCCAAACGGGCTCAAAGTGCTTCTAGAAGAAGCAGCCCAGGTGGTGCTTCTCCGAAAAGCAGAAGCCAAAAGCATCTAGTAATGTGTGCAGAGTCATAAATGCCCCTATTAATTTATTTAAATTACACTATAAATATATACTATCATATATAAATAGCATATCCTTTTTGGTAATTTACACATTTCAAAAGCACTTTTCACTTTTATACATCCAAACACACTATTGAAAAAAATATGCTTTTTAAATATTCCATCCAAACACAAAAAGTTAGCTGCTTCTGCTTTTGGCTTTCACTTCTGCTTCTGCTTTTGGCTTCTGCTTTTTTAAAAGCCAATCCAAACGGGCCCTTAGAGTGTGGTAAGTACCAAAAAGGACATGCTAGTTAATATGATAATAATATATATTTATAGTGTAATTTATATTAAGTAGTGGGGGTATTTAAGTCCTTGCACATTTTACGATGTGCTTTTGGCTTCTGCTTTTGGGAGAAGCACCCCCAAAAGCACTTTTTTGGCTTTTGGGAGAAGCACCCCCAAAAGCAGAAAGCAGAAGCAGAAGTGAAAGCCAAAAGCAGAAGCAGGTAACTTTAAAAAATATGTTTGGTTGAATAAAAATGAAAAGTGCTTTTGGATTGTAGTAATTACCAAAAAGGACGTGATACTTAATATGATAATAAGATATATTTATAGTGTAATTTATATTAAGTAGTGGGGGTATTTAGAGGGTGTTTGGATGTGCCTTTTAAAAAGTGCTGCAGCGTTTAGAAAACGGATAATCAGATAATTGCTGTAACAAAACGAGCTGTAGAAAATTAAGTGTTTGGATGAGTTTATGTTGTTTCAAATCGTAATAATCAGATAATCATTAAAAAGTGTTTGGATTTGCGTTTTCCATTACCTCAAAAGGTAACAATATAGTAAAATCTATTTTTAGCTACGCAATTTTCTTGCAGCACCAAATTGTAGCTGCAAGAAAATAGCGTTTTCATTCCCTCAAAACGCAAATAATAAATTATTAGAAGTTAGTACACAAACAGGATTAACTGATTATTTACGTTTTGCAAACGCAATAATCAGATAATCTGTCCCAAAACACACAAACAAACACCCGTTTGGATTGGCTTTTAGGGAGGTGCTTTTGGCTTTTACTTCTGCCAAAAGCCCTTCTATTAGAAATTAGGTGTTTGTTTTGGCTTTTAAGAAAAAGCAAAAGCACATCGAAAAGCGAAAAAAATGCTTCTGGGAGAAGCAGCCCAGGGGTGCTTCTCCCAAAAGCAAGCCAAAAGCACCTCGTAAAATGTGCAAGGACTTAAATACCCCCACTACTTAATATAAATTACACTATAAATATATCTTATTATCATATTAAGTAGCATGTCCTTTTTGATAATTACTTCATTCCAAAAGCACTTTTCATTTTTATTCATCCAAACATATTTTTTAGAAAAAACCGCTTTTCAAACATTCCATCCAAACACAAAAGTTACATGCTTTTGCTTTTGACTTCTGCTTCTGCTTCTACTTTTGGCTTCTGCTTTTTTTAAAAGCCAATCCAAACGGTCCTTGCACATTTTACGAGGTGCTTTTCGCTTCTGCTTTTGGGAGAAGCACCCCCTGGGCTGCTTCTCCCAGAAGCACTTTTTTGGCTTTTCGAGGTGCTTTTGTTTTTTCTTAAAAGCCAAAACAAACACCTAATTTCCATTAGAAGTGCTTCTGGCAGAAGCAAAAGCCAAAAGCACCTCCCTAGAAGCCATTCCAAACAGCCTCTAAGGGCCCGTTTGGATTGGCTTTTGAAAAAAGCAGAAGCCAAAAGCAGAAGCAGAAGTGAAAGCCAAAAGTAGAAGCAGGTAACTTTTGTGTTTGGATGAAATGTTTGAAAAGCAGCTTTTTCTTAAAAGTGTGTTTGGATGTGTAAAAGTAAAAAGTGCTTTTGAAATGAAGTAATTACCAAAAAGGACATACTTTTTATATGGGAATAAGATATATTTATAGTGTAATTTATATTAAGTAGTAGGGGCATTTAAGACTTTGCACGCATTACTAGGTGCTTTTGGCTTCTGCTTTTCGGAGAAGCACCCCCTGGGCTGCTTCTCCCAGAAGCACTTTTGCAGCTTTTCGAGGTGCTTTTGCTTTTTTCTAAAAAGCCAAAACAAACACTCTTTTTTCTTCAAAAGTGCTTTTGGCAAAAGCAAAAGCCAAAAGCACTTGGAAAAAAGTCATTCCTGCAATTTTCTTGCAGCACCAAATTGTAGCTGCAAGAAAATAGCGTTTTCATTCCCTCAAAACGCAAATAATAGATTATTAGAAGTTAGTACACAAACAGGATTAACTACTTATTTACGTTTTGCAAACGCAATAATCAGATAATCTGTCTCAAAACGCACAAATAAACACCCGTTTGGATTGGCTTTTAGGGCCCGTTTGGATTGGCTTTTGAAAAAAGCAGAAGCCAAAAGTAGAAGCAGAAGCAGAAGTCAAAAGCAAAAGCATGTAACTTTTGTGTTTGGATGGAATGTTTGAAAAGCGGCTTTTTCTAAAAAATATGTTTGGATGAATAAAAATGAAAAGTGCTTTTAAAGTGTGGTAATTACCAAAAAGGACATGCTACTTAATATGATAATGAGATATATTTATAGTGTAATTTATATTAAGTAGTGGGGGTATTTAAGTCATTGCACATTTTACGAGGTGCTTTTGGCTTCTGCTTTTGGGAGAAGCACCCCATGGGCTGCTTCTCCCAGAAGCACTTTTTTCGCTTTTCGAGGTGCTTTTGCTTTTTCTTAAAAGCCAAAACAAACACCTAATTTCTACTAGAAGTGCTTTTGGCAGAAACAAAAGCCAAAAGCACCTCCCTAGAAGCCAATCCAAACGGGCTCTTAGGGAGGTGCTTTTGGCTTTTACTTCTGCCAAAAGCCCTTCTAGTAGAAATTAGGTGTTTGTTTTGGCTTTTAAGAAAAAGCAAAAGCACATCGAAAAGCGAAAAAAGTGCTTCTGGGAGAAGCAGCCCAGGGGTGCTCCTCCCAAAAGCAGAAGCCAAAAGCACCTCGTAAAATGTGCAAGGACTTAAATACCCCCACTACTTAATATAAATTACACTATAAATATATCTTATTATCATATTAAGTAGCATGTCGTTTTTGGTAATTACTTCATTCCAAAAGCACTTTTCATTTTTATTCATCCAAATATATTTTTTAGAAAAAACCGCTTTTCAAACATTCCATCCAAACACAAAAGTTACATGCTTTTGCTTTTGACTTCTGCTTCTGCTTCTACTTTTGGCTTCTACTTTTTTTAAAAGCCAATCCAAACGGTCCTTGCACATTTTACGAGGTGCTTTTGGCTTCTGCTTTTGGGAGAAGCACCCCCTGGACTGCTTCTCCCAGAAGCACTTTTTTGGCTTTTCGAGGTGCTTTTGCTTTTTCTTAAAAGCCAAAACAAACACCTAATTTCCATTAGAAGTGCTTCTGGCAGAAGCAAAAGCCAAAAGCACCTCCCTAGAAGCCATTCCAAACAGCCTCTTTTGCAGTTTTTCGAGGTGCTTTTGCTTTTTCTAAAAAGTCAAAACAAACACTCTTTTTTCTTCAAAAGTGCTTTTGGCAGAAGCAAAAACCAAAAGCACTTGGAAAAAAGCCAATCCAAACAGGCTCTAAAAGCACTTTTCATTTTTATTCATCCAAACATATTTTTCAGAAAAAGCCACGTTTCAAACATTCCATCCAAACACAAAAGTTACATGCTTTTGCTTTTGACTTCTGCTTCTGCTTCTACTTTTGGCTTCTGTTTTTTTCAAAAGCCAATCCAAACGGGCCCAGGGTGTTTTGCTTTTCCAAGTGCTTTTGGCTTTTGCTTCTGCCAAAAGCACTTTTGAAGGAAAAAAAGTGTTTGTTTTGGCTTTTTAGAAAAAGCAAAAGCACCTCGAAAAACTGCAAAAGTGCTTCTGGGAGAAGCAGCCCAGGTGGTGCTTCTCCGAAAAGCAGAAGCCAAAAGCACCTAATAATGTGTGCAGAGTCATAAGTGCCCCTATTAATTTATTTAAATTACACTATAAATATATACTATCATATATAAATAGCATATCTTTTTTTGTAATTTACACATTTCAAAAGCACTTTTCACTTTTACACATCCAAACACACTTTTGAAAAAAAAACTGCTTTTCAAACATTCCATCCAAACACAAAAGTTAGCTGCTTCTGCTTTTAGCTTTCACTTCTGCTTCTGCTTCTGCTTTTGGCTTCTACTTTTTTTAAAAGCCAATCCAAACGGGCCCTTAGCAAGGTACTTTTGGCTTTTGCTTCTGCCAAAAGCACTTTTAGTGGAAAATAAACGTTTGGTTTGGCTTTTTAAAAAATATAGAAGCACCTCGAAAAGCTGCAAAAGTACTTCTGGGAGAAGCAGACCAGGGGTGCGCAGCCCAGGGGTGCTTCTCTGAAAAGCAGAAGCCAAAAGCACTTCGTAAAATGTGCAAAGACTTAAATACCCTCATGATTTAATATAAATATACTACAAATATATCTTATTATCATACTTCCTCCGTTCTCAAATGTTTATTACAAACCAATTTTTCATGCAGTTCAATGCACATTTTAAACCATTAATAACTCAAGTTTGGTACAAGTAAAAATTTTAGAAGTTCGATATTTAAAAACTACACGACGAGACGAATATAACAAGATCTCACTTGACTATATTGTAACTTGTATAAGTATGATAAAACTTTAAGTAAAAGTCTGTGTGTGAATAATAATTTTTTTTCAAATGTCAAAAACATTTGAGAATGGAGGAAGTATTAAGTAGCATGTCCGTTTTGGTAATTTACACATTTCAAAAGCACTTTTCATTTTTACACATCCAAACACACTTTTGAAAAAAACTGCTTTTCAAACATTCTATCCAAACACAAAAGTTATATGCTTCTATTTTGGCTTTCACTTCTGCTATGCTTTTGGCTTCTGCTTTTCTCAAAAGCAGGATTGGCTTTTGAAAAAAAGCAGAAGCCAAAAGTAGAAGCAGAAGCAGAAATCAAAAACAAAAGCATGTAACTTTTGTGCCCGTTTGGAATGGTTTTTTTCCAAGTGCTTTTGGCTTTTGCTTCTGCCAAAAGCACTTTTAAAGAAAAAAGAGTGTTTGTTTTGGCTTTTTAGAAAAAAGCAAAAGCACCTCGAAAAGCTGCAAAAGTGCTTCTGGGAGAAGCAGCCCAGGGGGTGCTTCTCCGAAAAGCAGAAGCCAAAAGCACCTAGTAATGTGTGCAGAGTCATAAATGCCCCTATTAATTTATTTTAATTACACTATAAATATATACTATTATATATAAATAGCATATCCTTTTTGGTAATTTACACATTTCAAAAGCACTTTTCACTTTTACATATCCAAACACACTTTTGAAAAAAAACTGCTTTTCAAACATTTCATCCAAACACAAAAGTTACCTGCTTCTGCTTTTGGCTTTCACTTCTGCTTCTGCTTTTGGCTTCTGTTTTTTTTAAAACCAATCCAAACGGGCCCGTATTTGGATGGAATGTTTGAAAAGCTGTTTTTTCTAAAAAATATGTTTGGATGAATAAAAATGAAAAGTGCTTTTAGAGTGTAGTAATTACCAAAAAGGACATGCTATTTAAGGCCATCTCCAATGGTACACTAAAACCTAAAATGGGCTGGCATCTTCTCTCCAACAATACCCTAAAACCAAACCTATTTTAAGTTTTTTGATTTTTATGAATAGTAAATGCTCAAATTTGAGTATTTACTATTCATAAACCTATATCACTTTTGCAATTAAATTAATTACAATTTCATCCCTCAAATTATTGCAAATTTATTAAAATTTTAATTTAAAAATAGAAGACAATTTTTTTTAAAATTTGTATTATGATTAATAATTTTATAATTTATGCATTTTTTTTTACTTTATATCTAATTAGATTAAAGATTTTAAGTTTATTTTTTGGTTTTTAAGAATTTTATTTTATAAAATAAAATTTAAACATAAAGATAACTAAATAAGTTTGTATGATAAAGAATATATAGAGAATATTCTTTTGAGTTTGAGTTTAGTGTAAATGGTTGGAGATGAATTACTGTTTGATGTGACATTTATTGTAAAATGGTAAAATGGTTTTGAGTATATGTTTGATGTGACATTTACTGTAAAATGATAAAATTGGTAAAATGGGTTTGAGTATAGTGTTTTATCCATAGTTATCAAAATCGCGATCCTGATCTTAGGATCGCACGATCCTACGATCCTACCAAAGAAAAACGATCCGGATCGCCGTAGGATCGCAAATGTGATAGGATCGGGATGGGATCGGTAGGATCGTAGGATCGCTGCAGGATCCTACGATCCTACTCCTTAGGGTTTTTTTTTTTGGGAGAAAAATTTATTTATTGTCTCTAACTTTTTATGGTTTTGATTATGATGATGTTATTTTTGTCAATTTTATTTAATGTATCTTTCCATATATTGAACTCAAAATTGTTGGGTTTCATGTCAATGTTTAACTTCTATTGAATTATGTGTAACACCCCCATTTTCCCCAAGAGAACAGCGGAAGCACCGTGCGGGAAGAATGGGCCGATGTTACCGCCACGCATTCCGGGCCGTCCAGAATACGCTACGGCTAGCAGGCATACTTGCATAAAATCAGAGTTTAATATATATGTTACTTACTTTCCGGACAAGTTAATATATAATTTACGCATAAGCTTATAATGCTGTAACAAGTATAAAATAAGCTTAATAAATTTGTTTGGTTTACATAACCAAAATGGATGAATATATTTCTCGAATGCGCGCAACGATAATATTGGAATAAATCCAGGAAAATTTTAATTTAGAAAATATTATTACCACGCATTTAAAAATAATATGATAAAAACATGAAGCGCGTTGTTTAGACTGGTAGGTCACAATAATTGCACAAGTGGGAATTAAACCCAAATAATTTCTCCATGCTAAAAATAAAATCTATGCCAAGTAATAATTATTTATCCGATTGGGGATTTTAAAATATACATTTTTAAAATAATAATAATATCCCAAACTGTGCCCGTGTAAAAGATGCTCTACCGAACCTTGCAGATCTCATATCCTGAAAGGAAATTGTGAAAAATGTAGAGTCAGCGAAAACAATCGCTGAGTAAGTAAACCCTTACTCCCGGAGGAGGTCGAGTTGCAGAAATAATTAAAAATGACATTTATGGAATAAGGCATGCTTTTTTTTTGAGAAGAAGTGTTATTTCATTTCCATTTAAACCAAACAGCAAAGTACAAAGTGTAGCACCATGTAGCTACAAGCAAACTTGACAACTACTAATCCCATGAAAAAAAATACTAAACATTTGATTCCCTTATCCACATTACCATTTCTTTTACTCCTTCTCATGCCAACAGACCTACGATCTAGAATCAAAATCAAGCTCCAGCGAATGGGACTCCAGCGAATGGGCCTGAGCAGCAAAGAGTCTTAGCAAACTTCAAAAAAAACCTCCCGAGTTGTTCATCAGGGAACCAGCAACAGAACAGGCATCAAACAGTCTCACAAGTCTAAATCATTTTCCTGTGCCGCTATGCTCTCTCTTTCATGTATACATGTGATGTCAAAATGATGCACCCAAAACGATACTTCATCAAGCATTTCTCCCTCACTTAATGCTCCAGCCCAAAACAAAAGAGGTCACGGTTTGTAGGGAGACTCAGGAAGCCTGGGGATAAAGAATGTGATGTCTACAAGAATAAGGCATGCTTAAACGAGGATAATTTATACATATACGAAATATTATTCTATATCCCGGGAACAGATAATATAACAATATGTGTTACCGAGAAATAATAATCTCAGCCACCGTGATGTGCAGGTTCCCCGCCGTAGGGCCCAATTCGCACATACACTCAAGGGTGTGGGGGAGGTAAGAAATTTCCTCAAACCCACTGTGAGATAAGGTAATGGCATCGGGCTGAATAATCTCAGTGGTCCCCGTATGGCTAAATATTGCACAACAAACGCGGGAGTTGGGCAGCAGCGACCCACACACAGTCCCACCCCCGTAACAATGCGCGCTCAAAAATCCGTAGGATTTTGAGAATAGTTGCAACAGTTATTAGGCACAGTAAAAAAATAGCATACCAATATTCCAAAAACAGTAGGGAGCAATAAGCATAAATTTAAAATATAAATGCGGTATTGAAATTTATGCTCAAGCTAAAATAAAATTGGCTTACTCCAAAGAGTAAAAATCCACTTACAGTTACCGTGGCGAAATGGTATGACACACGCACAGGCTACGAGCAGATATCCATTTATAGCTACTTGGCCAGCAAAACTTTATTATTAGATAGTATTCTATAATAATATTTTAGAATAAATAATAATTATACCTCTTCCAATTCTAATGATTCTTACCAATAAATTCCGGATCAGTAAAGCTCTGACATGGGAGCTGAAATATGAGAATAACCGAATCCAGAGAAGAGAACAACACAAAAATGGCAAAATAGAAGAACTAAAGAGAATTGCTGGGAAGATGGAAGAATCAGTGGTGAATTGTGGTGAACTGATGTAACGAATGGTGGGTAGTCCTCATTAACACAAACAACAACCAATATGCTCTCTATGACTACCGCCCCCTCCCTTATTCTCCACATATTTTCTTCAGTCAGTCCCCACCGCATTTATGGAGATGGCCACTAAGGCCACGAGCGGCGATGGAGACAGCAGTTATGGCTATGTGTTGCCTACAGTTTCTTTCTTCCCCATCCCTTTCTATTTTCATTTTTATTTTCATTTCTTTTGTTTTTATTTCCATTTCTTTAATATTACTTAGTGGTAGCTTTAGAAACAAAAATAAAAATAAAAATAAAATTGAATGGGGGTTGGGCAATAGGAGGAGCTTTAAATAGGATAATAGACAACTTCTTTTGTCGGCAACTAGGCATTCTTACCGACAAATAAAATACACTACAGATATCTATATATTGCCATCAATCAATTAATTAATTGATTAATAACCCTCAATCCTTTGCCCTTGGTTCATGCAAACACCTCTTAAAGTGTAATGTTTTGTTCTCTTAATTTGCTTATTGGATCGCATAACATGGTCGCCTTATTCAATTTCACTAATCATGAACATGATTAGCTAATTAATTTAAATTATGAATTTAATAATTCGTAACACTTAAAATTTTAACTTAATGGAAGTAATAATAGATTTCCCATTCTTTCAATCCGGGACAATTGCTATTATAAAGTTGATAAAATATAAATCTTCATCAATTAATTGGGTTAATATATTATTTATTTTTTAATTAAAGGGTGGAGGCTTAACTTTATATTTTAATCCATATCCAATAATATTAAATCTGATGTTTATAAATTAATGGTCATAATGGACTTGTTCCAATTAATTATTTAAATACTCCATAATATAATTGGCTAAGAATTTAAAGTCAACCATGTAATTTATTGCGTCACTTAACTCATGATATTTATTCCAAAGCTTATAATGGACCCAAGTTTTAAAATATTTCCATGATAGTCCATTACACGATTTAATTTGTGCTAAAATATTTGTCGGGGTTTTAGGTTTAAAAATGGCTAGTTGATTTTGATTAAATAGTCTTTTATAAAAATATTATTTTAAATTTACTTAATAATCAACAACTAGAATTTAGGAGACATTTTAGAAAAATTTGAATGTCACTTTTTTTTTTTAAACTTATTCAAAATTTTACGGGGTGTTATATTATGAATAAGCATACAATTAACTATCAAATTCTTGTTAAAAATTGATCTAAAATACATATTTCAATTATACATGTCATCAGTTTAGTGAGATAATCATGTTGTTAGTGAGATATTTCAATTAACTTTCCATAGGGTCCCGATCTTGATAACTTTGGTTCTATCACAGCCCTGGGTCCGGTTAAGGTGCGATTGCATCAAATCGCAGCACATCAAGGCCAAAATCTTGAGCGTCCAATTAAAATCCAAGGGTTGTAAATGCAAAAGGGTAAAGTTGTCCAATAAAAATATGGAACGGTTTTATTTAATTACGAAATTAACGGATTAGTACGTATCTTTAACGGATTTACTTCATATCTTAAACGGGTTTGTATCCTAAAATATCTTACAACAGAAAAATTCACTAAAATTCACTAAAGCGTATTACTGACACAAATTATATTAATTTGTATCATTATTTTCAGCGATATCAAGTTATACTTTTCAGCAATGGCATGTGCTTCATTTGTTTTTATTTTTAACGAAATTATTAATTCCTAACTAAAACATATTAATTTGTATCATTATTTTCAGCGAGGGAACGTAATACTTTTCAGCGATAAAAGGACCTTCATTTTCAGCGAGGGAACGTAATACTTTTCAGCGATAAAAGGACCTTCATTTCATCGAGTTTATACTATTATTTTCAGCGATGACTTACAATTCTAATACACTTTGCAGAGATATTATATCTTTTCAGCGATGTATAAGTATTCTTTTCAGCGATGAAAAACTATTTCTTTAAGCGAGATCACAATATTCTTTTCAGCGATACATCATATGTTTTTATTTTTAACGAAATTATTAATTCCTAAGTAAAACATATTAATTTGCATCATTATTTTCAGCGAGAGAACATAATACTATTCAGCGATGAAAAGTGCTTCATTTCATCGAGGTTGTACTATTATTTTCAGCGATGACTTACAATTCCTTGCCCCCAAGATGTGGAACAGTTTTCATCGAGATACTAATACACTTTGCATAGATGATATATCTTTTCAGCGATATATAAGTATTCTTTTCAGCGATGAAAAACTATTTCTTTAAGCGAGATCACAATATTCTTTCAGCGATACATCATAAGTTTTTATTTTTAACGAAATTATTAATTCCTAATTAAAACATATTAATTTGTATCATTATTTTCAGCGACAGAACATTATACTTTTCAGCGATGGTATGTGCTTCATTTCATCGAGATTGTACTATTATTTTCAGCGATGACTTGAAATTCCTTTAAGCGAGATACTAATACGCTTTGCAGAGATGTTATAACTTTTCAGCGATGAACAACTATTCTTTTAAGCGAGTTCACTATATACTTTTCAGCGATACATCATAAAAACCATAATCACTGAAACAATTCATAACACTAAATCAGTTAAATCCATTCAAAGTCATAAAACATTCAACACCATAAATCAAACCATAAATCAAACATTCAACATTTCATTCAATCACAAAAGTCATAAAACACATTCAACACCACCATTCAAAAAAGTCATAAAAACATCCCAAAAACTTCACAAAAACAAGTCATTCCAAAAACACCACCATTCAAGAGTCATTCAAAAACATTCCAAACATATTAAACAGCAGGGATATGAGCTGGATCAGAGATGGCTTGATGCATCGCCCTAAGCCTATGAATCAGATCTTCGCACATATTTGTAAAAGCCTTTTTGCGTTCTCTCAACTGCCCTGGAGTATTTGCAAATGAGACTTTAACGCTGCGATGATGATCTGCCTTCATTTTGGAGGACACCAATATGAATATCCAGAGCTTCGAAGTGGGGATACATGATGTTATAAGATCTTTCAGCAGCCTCAATATCAGGATACTCAGTTATAATTTTCAACAGAAATTCCTATAATTCAACATATAAGAAAGATAGCTTACAAAAACAACCATGATCAGTTCAAAACAAATCACTAAAACAACAATAATCAGTACAAAATAATTAATAACTAAAACAACCGTAATAAGTTCAAACAGTTCAAACATAAAACACTGAAACAATTCGTAACCCTAGAACAACCATAATCAGTTCAAAACAGCATTAAAAACCATATATCAGTTCAAAACAATTCCAACCAAAACCATTCTAACCATTAAAACCATAAAACAATTCAAACCATTAATCAAAAGGTTCCTAAGCATACTCAGTTGTAATTTCAATAAGAAATACCTGTGTTTCAATAAGAATATCTCGATGCTTCTTCGGCACATACCCAACGTTTAACATTTTTTCTATTAAATCGTTCAGTCCGCGCGCATTGTCACACGTCGGATGTGTATCCTTCAGATAATTCCCGAACATCTCCCAGCATTGTGTGAACAAGTCGGATGTGCGACTGGAACTCTCTCCCGTGCATCTTCTTTTGGACGACATTTCTGAGAAATGAAGGTGATTCCGATTACGGTTTTGAGAAATTAGGGTTTAGAAATGAAGATTCAAGAAATGAATGTGATTCCATTTATAAGGCTCACAGTTTAAAAAATTTTCCGAGGCCCATTTAATTTTATTTAGGCCCATTTCATTTAGGCCACTCCATAAAAATTAAATATATTTCCTTCCATCGCTGAAAACAACATATACACATCGCTTAAAATGCTTATTGTCTATCGCTGAAAACAATATAGACCATCGCTTAAAATGCTATATTCACATGTACAAACATTTTGTCGCTTAAATGAATGTATAAATATGAAATTTCAGAAAACTCAGAAAAAGAGAAACATATCACAACAGAACTCAGAACTCAGAAACATACATAAAATCAAAACGACGATCAATCACCATCGCTTAAAATGCTTCATGTCCATCGCTGAAAACAATATCTAACCATCGCTTAAAATGCTATATCAATATCGCTGAAAAATTGATTCTGTCTTCGCTGATAATCACTTGTACAAACATTTGTCGCTTAAAATGAATGTATAAATATGAAATTTCAAAAAACTCAGAAAAAGAAAAACATATCACAACAGAACTCAGAACTTTTGTTCTACTTTTGGCCAAACTGTTTATGTGCAATCCTCAAGTAATCTCTCACAAATTCTCGATTGGTGATCCTCACCAGCTTCAGTTCCCATGCTCCTTTGATCCGTTTGCATATTAGACTTCTGACTTTGTAGTCATAATGCATGATCTTGTTTTTATTTCCTGTGTTACAATTCTCCAGGGCCTTCTGATCCAATTCCATGAGGAGTTCGAGATAAAAAGTTCTGTAACGCTCCATCATGGCGGACACCATGTCTCTTTCCAGGGCTTCCTTTAAATAAGACATATCTTGTGCCAGATCATATTTCAGATACTCCTCTGCCTCAGCCTTGTTCATCAATCTGTACTGTCTTGCATTCTTTCTCAGCACTGGCCAGTTCTTATGCCTTATCTCATGTAGCACTTTTTCCCTTAGATTTCTGATGTGCTCAGGAAATTCAGGATCCACATGCACATCCACATCCACATCAGTTCCTTTTTCAGCTATCCCAACCTGACCGAATCGCTTCAAATCATCCAAATAGAGAATAATACTCCATAATTTACAAAGCCCATGTAAGAATAGAGAGATGTACATTTAAGCAATCAAAAAAAAAGTGCAATATATATAAGCGATTAAACAATAGACATTTAAGCGATGAAACAATGTACATTTAAGCGATGAAAAAGTGTACATTTCAGCGATCAAAAGCTGTACATTTCAGCGATCGAAAAAACAGTTCATTCATTCATCAAAAACACTTCATTCATCATTGTTTCTTTTTCCGGCCCTTTTTTGACTTAGGTGGTGCTGGTTTCTGTACCTCAAATGACTGACTATGCTGGGCAACCAACTGCATCTCTCTACTCACTTCTCCAAGCACAAAATCTTTCTTTTGATTGACACCTGACATCAATATTTGAGCGCAGACCTTGGCTCTTTTTTCCAGATTGTACCTTTTGTTCTTCATTTCTGCCAACATGTCATCCATAATTAATCCTTCCCAATAATCCATATATGACATGACAAAAACACCACAGCTGTGCTCATCTTTCTGCTCTGCCAACGGCGAGAAAAGCATACGATATGATGCAAACCATTTTTCAGAATTCATCAGTATTTCCCAGCATCCTGAAGTTATACCATATCCTATTCAAAATGTTATAATCAGCTGTCCACCCGCCTTCAGCATTCTTGCTGTTGAAGTATAAAATTCTTCTCTTTCTCATATTAACAGAAAAAGCAACCCAATGGTTTTGACGACAATATGGGAAGAAGAACTGGAACATTGAGTAAACATATAATTAGAATCTAATAATGATCAACTATATAAACAAAATTATCAAAACAAAAATGTATCTTACATTCTCTGCATTCAACACCACATCAATCATTTCTTCAGGGAAAAACTTGAATTCTTTCACGAATGTATCAACAATTTCTGCACCATCTTTTAATGGTAAATCTGCATCCACCTCTGCCTCTGCAAATGTCTGTTTCAAAAGATACAACATTTCATGCATCAAAAAGAAGTTAAATATATATATATATGTATGTATGTATGTATATATCAGACTCACAGCAAATAATGATGAAAAACAATATTTCATCATTGGTTTCCCGTTGGCTCTTTCGAATTCACGATGGTTGATCACTTTCGCATAACAGTTTATAACAACATCCGCAATATCACTATCAACCCTCAGTGTTTCAATGTCAAGCTTGGACAAGTTCATTTCTTTATCATCATAAACAATCATGTTTTTCGCTTCAACCTTTCCTAGAATATTTGTAATGATAGCCCAAACAGCCACATTCAACTCTTCTGGAGTACATTTATATGACGCCTCAAATTCTGGATAGTCTTTAAATCGGGTATAAGTCATGTCCATGAATGTAAACTTATTGCATTTTTCTATAGGCTGGAGATCAATCATCATCACTCTACGAGGCATATACTTCTCCTTCAATTTCTCGATTGTCTTAGCTCTATCAACTGTCTTAGCTTGTTCCTGAAAATTACAGATGATATAGCTGAAAACTATTAATATTTCTCACACAGTATAATATATCAATCATCGCTGAAATATAAATTGTATCATCGCTGAAAAACATCAAAACCATCGCTGAAAAACATAAAAACCATCGCTGAAAACTATTAACATACCTCTGGATTCTCATCTGATACAACATTCTCATTCTCAGATATGCCCAAAGAAAAGGTTGGCACATCTTTTGCAGGCATCTACACACATACTAGAGTAAGTTAGAAAAAAAAAAACTACAGACCATCGCTTTAAAACATAACAAACCATCGCTGAAAACTATTAAAATACCTCTGGATTCTCCAATACATTCGATACATCTTTCTCAGCGCCATCATGTGCTAACTAAAATTACACAAGAAAATATATCAAACATACTATAGTAAGTTAGAAAAAATACCTCTATATACGTCACAAGTGATATAGCTAAAAACTATTAAAACAGTTAATGCAAACCAATCATCATATCATCGCTGAAAAGTGCATCATATCGTCGCTGAAATGTGCCACAAATCATCGCTGAAATACAAAAGAACAATCGCTGGAAACTATTAAAATACCTCTGGATTCTCAGCCCCATCATGTGCTACATCTTTCTTAGCCCCATCATGTGCTAACTAAAAATCACACAAGAAAACATATCAAAAACATTTTGTTACTGTAATCCCTATAGCAAACATTTTGTTACTGTACATACATTCAAAGAATCGAAACTGAAAGGGATTCGGAATCGAAATAAAGATCTCTGCAATAAAAATAAACAACACAGAAAAAGCAAAAAAGAAACAAGAATGTCAGAAACTACCTTCAAAAAATATTATGAAGTACAAAATTTATAAAACTACCTTCGGTACATTTTCAGGTAAATTTTCAGTCTCCGGGGCAACTCTCTCTTCAGTTTTGTCTTGTACATTCCCAGCATCTACATCACCTCCTTCCCGCAAACTTGTCACCTCCGGACCCCCTTGACTCATCACAACATTTCCAGCTCCTGCTAATATACCCATCAAGAGTTCTTCTTCACTTGCAGTTATATCAAGATTATTTGACTGTTCTCCTTCACGACGTCGACCCACATTAATCAACTGTTCACCTGCATCTTGATCACAACGGGGGTGTGGGGAAGCTTGAAGAGGATCACCTAAAGCAGGGGATTGAACAGGATCACCTAAAGCTTCAACATCATCTCTGGATGCTTCTATGAGAGGATCAACATTGTCTGAAGCATCAGCATCCCTATATTGGCAAGCAATGTTCACAATAGAGTCCATTGTGTGATCAGAAAGATGGACAACTGGTTCAGAATCAGTTGTCTCATTTGCATTAGCTTCATGCACGGGTGAATACATAGAGTGCAAGCTAGTAAGATTGGCAGCTTGTTCATTTCCACTAGCATTCAAATCCTCATTTTCTCCTAACTGCTCATCTCCTCCTCCATCCACACTCCTAGAAAGATTGGCAGTTGGTTCATTTGCACTAGAATTCACACGCTCAACTTCCACTTCTTTTCCACCCCTCCCTTTCTTCTTTAGATCAGAAACAAAAGTACTAATTCGATCGTCATCTTCCACATTCCTTTTCACAGCCTTCGATTTCTTCTTAAAGTCAATATCTGGATACTTTGCATTAGGGAAAACCTTCCAAATATCAACCATCTCCAAGTATCGATCCTTATTACATGTAAATCCAACCAAATGAAGCTCTTCACGCTCATTGATAATGGCCAAAATTGTCCATTATTTACAATCCATTTCCGTGTCTGAGACGGACATTTTGATCGAAATCCCATCTTATTTTAATGAGAAAGCAGTTGAATTCGACAGATTGATGCAAGTTTGTAAGAATAATGAGCTGGTAATGAAAGACACAAAAATATGCAATTTTAATTGCATTTGTGTTAGAAAAATCCAAAAACATGAAAAAGGAAAAAGAAAAGAAAAAGGAATGAAAAGATGGGCAAAAGAATAAAATAGCCCACAAAAATAAAAAAGATGGGAAAAAGAATGAAAATCCCACAATCTGAAATTTTGGTTAAGTGTTGAAGATCAATTCGGTCTATACGCAATTCAACCTAAACCGAATTGCCCATTAGACCGAATTGCTGAAGAGAAGAAGACAAAGAGAAGTGTTGAAGGAAAGAGTAATCAATTCGGTCTGTGGCAATTCGGTCTAAACCGAATTGACTCCTAGACCGAATTGCACTTTGGAAAGAAGAAGACCCTGAGTTGAAAGGAAAAGAAGGAGTCCGATCTATGCAATTCGGTCTAGGCCGAATTGATTGCATAGATCGAATTGCCTCAAAGCAAGGAAGCCAAGCAGGAGCCACCATCAATTCGACAAGGCCAATTCGGTCTACCCATAGACCGAATCACCACATTTCATGCTCAAGATCAAGGAGAGAGACCTCATGTCACCAATTCGGTCTAAACCGAACTACTTGAGGAGACCGAACCACATTCGAAATTGGAGCTTTGAGCACGTGAGAAAAGCATGGCACTGTGGATGGGCCCTGATGGGCCTAGGGTTTCGAGAAGAAGTATAAAAGCTGACCTTCCTCAACACAAGAAAAAAACCGAATCCGAACACTTGGACATTTGCTGGGAGACAAAAAGACGGAGCAGAAGGTTCTCCACCCCTTAAGGGTTAGGTAGATAGTTTAGTTTAGTTAGTTTATTTCTTCAAGTTTGTAGTATAGTTTAATGCTTTTAATCTCAGTTTATTTTCATTAGAAGCTTGTTACTACCCTTAGTGGAGCCATTACCATAAACTTTAAATGCTTTGTAGTTATAATGAACCCTACCTTCAAGCTAATGATGGTTTTAGGGTTATTTGTTGCTTTCAAGTGTCAATACAAGAAAGAATCCAGAGATGGGTTTTCATTTCAAGTGTTTGGCACTTATTTAATGCTTTCCTTAGTAATAAACGTTAGAATGTTTGTTTGTTTCAACTAGGTTACATTTATTATGTCCTAGTTGACGTGCATTCTCAATAAATGCATGTTTAGTGGGTTTTTGGCTTGTTCTTACACCTTAGTGATTCAAATAAGTGTTCTTTGGTTTTAGACGATCTTAGACTTGTTAGAATTTATTTCCATGTTATTCAGTTGCTGTTTTAGTCTTTTTATGTTAGCTTATTGTTGCCTTAGATAATTTAGGTGTTCTTATTTTTATGCATTTGTTCTTATTACTTATTAGATGTTTAGGTCTTTGATCTATGATTGCTTGTTTGTAGTATTAAGGTTTGTTTCGTGCCAATACCTGCTAGCCACGTAACCTATTATGCCTATTTTCCTTAAAACACTCATTAGTGTGGCTGTGAAGTGACATTGATGTGAAATGAAGGATTTGGTAAATCTTATCCATCATGAACCACATAATGTAAACCGAACCTACACTTATGAGTTCAAAATATCTTTTATAAGAGAAAAGACATGTAATTCGATTTGAGGCAATTCGGTTAGACCGAATTGCCCATGAGAATGGAATTGCATGGCAAAAATATTTGTTGAATGCCTTATCTAAAAATTTATATGCAATTCGATCTAGGCAATTCGGTCTAATTGCTAAACCGAATTGCCCATGATGAAGGAATTGCATAGCAAAAATTGTTCTTATATGGTGCACAAGCAATTCGGTCTGTGCGAATTCGGTTTAGACCGAATTCCCCCCATAGATCGAATTGACCTTATACACCATATTGTATGCATGCCATCCCCTCACGCCTTAGTTTATTTTCTCTGTCTCACCAATTCGAATTGTCCAATTCGGTTTAGACCGAATTCAATTGGCAATTCGAATTACCCTCATTTTGGGGTAAATGCCTTAGCCAAATTTGAGTGAAGGAATGACTTCATCAATTCGAATTGTCCAATTCGGTTTAGACCGAATTGCTTTGACAATTCGAATTAGAGGATGCTTCATGACTTTACAAGGATTAATTGGGTATGGTGTTACTTCATACCTCATGCATCCTCAATTCGGTCTCTTTTGCATTTTGCCCAATAGACCGAATTGCTTTCTTCTTTCTATTTCAAAACTCCAAAAATATTTTATCACTTGAGTTGTGTAAGTTGCATGGGTGTACTGGGCCTAGGCCCACTACATCTAATTTTATCCATTACACATCTCAACCCTTCAGTGTCTATTTATTGTGTGATTAACACTCACGCAGTACCAAAAAAATATTTTGTTAATTAATCTTTTTTGTTTATTGCGTGTATGAATGGGTAATAAGAAATATCACAGATCAATGTTGGCGAAAAGGTCCCTTCACTGGGATAACGATTAGCTCGTCTTCTATGTATTAATTTTTACTCGTTATTTTGCATGGTCTGATTAGTGGTTGGTGGAAGCTACGGCGAAAAGGTCTCTCCATGGAGATAACGATTAGTCACTCAGCCAACTCCTAATTAGATACAGTTTTATTTTCTTTACCTTAATTTCAAACCTGAATCTAGAATTGTAGTAATGATAGATAATATATGCCAATGTTATCTAATAATTATTACAGTAATAGAACATGTGGGTTTTCATCTAAATTCACAGATAGTGAAGTCTAAAATGACAGCGGCAACTGTCACTTAAGGCATTCCACTGTCTAAGAATCATTCCATCTGGAATACTTGGGACTCGGATAGCAGATGTTTGCAGTCCGGATAACCCCAGTTATTTCTGGCATTCTCTTTAGCCAAATTCTTCTTATCTCAGGCTAATCCATCTTTGTGTATCAACTTCTGTCTAACCCCACCATATATTTTGGGGTATTTTATTTTACTTCTCATATACATGTATGCATGATATTATTATATAGATATTGTGGTCTATAATATTTTGGAGATCCTTCTCCTTGGACATAGAAGTCTTGATTTAAATCAGATGCTGCATAATACATTTCCACAAAAATCACTTTATAAAATCCGAATCTGAGTAAGGGATAAATTCGACAGTTATGACTAACTCACATTCTACTGGGGGTTTATCTTGAGAACTTAGAAGCAGAGTCAGCGATTAGGTCTCATCTAGACTGAAAGGATCTGTGTTCTAATTGAGAGTTTAGTACCTGTTTAGGGAATGATTTTCAAATATCTACTTGTTTCTCAAAATTATTGTGTGTTGGAAATCTTGTATTAAGTGTTGCATCGAATCAGTGTCCACTTGGATTCGGATAAGATGTGATAATTAATATTGGAGGAACAACATATAGGCCTTGGTTAATTTCTAAGGTAGGGTTGAGTATTCTTTCAACTACTATCTTCTCTCACCAAAGCCTAAAATTGAGTCTCGAGTGAGTACATTCGGAATAGATCTTCATAGGTCTGTTCCACTCATGTTTGTATCTCATAACTAACCGGATGTTATAAGCCCTGTGGCTTACTGATATTTGGGAAGTTCTAAATCTGCATCTGGTCACCAAGACCAGGGGCTCTTTTATACTAACGGAATGTGATGATCTTTTAAAACTTCCGAGTGATAGGTTTTAAATGCTTTCTTTACTGCTTTCTTTATCGCTTTCTTTAAAATGCTTTCATAGAGGTCACTCGGAAGAATTAGAGGTTGGCCGCCGGTTGTAAGGTTTAAGAGTTATGGATTAGTTCGGGATTAGATTTGGACCTTGGGTGTGACAAGGGGGATGATAGGAGTACTTGGCATATCAACTAATGATATGTTAGGTGTTGCTTATCCACCATGGAGGAATAACATACCTCGGCAGGGGCAGTTATTAATCTGTGGTATCTTTGAGGTTGAGGTCTTAAGGCATGTAAATCCTTGCTGTAAGTACCTGTCTGTTAAAGGGAACATGGTATAGGAAGCATGAGAGTTAGCTAACTGAAAGGATTATCCCAAGCGAAGATCTGTGTACAAAAATGGATGTTTAATTGTGTTTCATCTGAATCTTGTCCAATCTTTATTATTTTCTCCCTGTCCCTTCGGTCATATTTTAAATCCGCTTTCGTAGAATAATTTTACTTGCTTTCTTAGCATAATTCTTATTGCTTTCTTAGAATAGAATTTAATCGCTTTTTAGACTAAATTTACCATGCTTTGTAGAATAATCTTTAATTGCTTCCATAGTCTAGTTTAAATTATTGTCAAGTAGTTGTTAGAAATCATTGCAAAACTTGAATCGAGTAACCGAGTGGAAAATCTTAGTAAACGACGTGGGCCCTGCTTCTATCGCACATCCTCCAGTGAACGATCCGGTCTTACTATAAATTACTGCAATTTTTGACACCGTGCGCTTTCTGGGGCACAGTTCCTTAACACGAGTAATAAAAACGTGACAACCTATAAATATATCCCTAATCCCAACTCCATCTTCATAAATTGGTTTCATTAAATAAAGTTGAAAACCAGGATTATGATTTTTCAGAAAATACTCATGTAGTGGGAACTTGTCAAAAGTTTCATGGCAAGGAATTTCATGACATGAAATTATGAAAAGTTTCATGGCGCCGTTGCCGGGGACCTTCAGTGTGACAGACTGAAGGTCAAGATTGAACTATCTATCCCGGCTGCACCATGAAATTTGTCAAAAGTTTCATGCCGAGGAGGACCACAGCGCCGTTTGAAATCAAAGCATCCCACATGAGTAATAAAAAGTAAAATATATCCTTAAACCCCTTTCCCATGAATCATAACTCTTTTCATTTAATAAATTCAACTTGGGATATTTTAGAAAACACTCGTGTTAATGAAACTTGTCAAAAGTTTCATGGCGCCGTTGCCGGGGAGCGCCATGAAATTGGAAATTGTATTTAGAGGTTCTTCACCCCCCCGGCAGCACGATGAAATGTGTTAAAAGTTTCATGGTGCCGCTGCCGGGGAGGATGCAACGCCGTTTATTAAGCGAACTACACTCCTGATTTACTCATAGATAGTTTTTGTATATATTCCTGAACCATTACTAACCTGGGGGTTGTGCAGGTGCTGTCAAATCTTGATACAAACTGCTTATGCAAAGGAGAAAGGCCACATTGCCTAAGCTACCATTCGATCTAGAAATAGAAAGGACCGCTCGCCAACTGAGGGCGCAAGCCAGACGAAGGAAAGAGCAAGAAGCCCGGACTCGTACCTCACCCGAAACCACAAGCAGTGAAATATCCGATATGGCAGAGAACCAAGACATTCCCCTGATCTTACCACTAGACCAACCACCCAATAATCCTAGTAATGGAGCTGATGGGGGTATGGTAGAACACCCGAATCGTGCCAACGAGGAGGAAAATCTACCTAATCCAAATCAGCAACAGTATCAGCAGTTCCACCAACAACCACCACCCCCTAACCAATATAACCAACAAAACCAAAATATACCAAACCAGCAATACCAGAATCAAGCCTTCAATCAGGAACAATTCCAAAACAACCCTCATGATCCCGATAATATTTTCCAACAGAATCCCAACTATCACCAGCAGTACCAAAACCAAGCTGAGCAAGGAAATCAACAGCAGCAAGCAGCAGCTGATTTTATGCAGCCCATTGTGGAGCCCTATCTGGATAGGCCTGGGAGAGCACAATTCCCTGCACGCAATTTTGAGCTCAAACCGGCACTCATCAACTTGGTGCAAAACAACCAATTTTGCGGTGCAAATCATGAGGATCCCCATGATCATCTCCAAACCTTCCTGGAGCTCTGCGACACGATCAAGAATCAGGGAGTCTCACCTGATGCTATAAGACTAATGTTGTTTCCCTTTTCTTCGTTTAGTGGTGCCAGGGATTGGTATAAATCATTGCCCATAAATCAGAGGAGTACCTGGGCAGATTTGGTGAGGAGTTTTCTGTTAAAGTATTTTCCTGAATCTAAGATAGACGAGGGATGAGAAAAAATTGGAGAATTCAAGATGAAGCCGGACGAGTCATTATACGACGCAAAGGAGAGGTTCGCCAGCCTCTTGAGGCGATGCCCCCAACACGGATATCAACCGTGGGAGCAACTGAGGAAATTCTATGGAGGACTCACCCATCCATGGAGAATGATGTTGGACGCTGCAGGCGGAAGACATTTGCTCCATTTGCCCATGGATCAAGCCTGGGAAAAGATTGAGACAATGTCTGTCAACAGATCTGTATTGAACAGCAGTGACAAGAAGGCAGACCCTCCTAGAAAAGTTTTTGCTGTAAGTGAAGGAAAAACAGATTTCGAAAAATTGCAGGAACAGGTAGCTGCGATACAGCTAGGACAGGAGAAAGGAAAGGGAGCAGGTATTTCTCAGGCAGGAGCCTCATCTAGCCAAATGCAAGCACATCAACCGGGAGCAAATTGTGGGCTCTGTCAAGGACCACATCCAACTGACACATGCCAACAACTAGCTACCGAAAGCTGCAATTACGCAAGGAACTAACAGAACCGCCACCCCAACCTCTCCTATTCCTACAACAATGCACTCAACGCGCATTTGTTGACACAGCCAAACCAGCCTAACCAGTTCGGAAACCAGAACCTTCAGCAGAACTGCAGACCTCAGACCCAAGGCTTCGTTCAGCAGAGAGTTCAGAACTTCCAGAATCAGAACCAGAACTTTCAACCCCATATCCAACAGAGGCCCAACCAAAACCAAGGCCAGAATTTCCAAAACTTCCAAGCCCAACCTGATCAGAACCAGCAATACAAACAAAAGCCACCATCTCGCCTGGAGAATTTGATGACTGAGTTCATTTCCAATCAAAGGGAGATAAACCAGCAATTGCAGTCATCAATCAAAAATGTAGAGACGCAGGTCACCCAGTTGGCTAAGGAATTGCAGAACAGGGGGAAAGGAACACTGCCAAGCAGCACCGAAGCCAATCTGCAATGCAAGGCAATCACATTGCGGGGAGGCAAGACTCTGAAGGGAAATTTTGGATCTGCAAAGAAGAAAGCTATGAAAGTAAAGGTTTCATTGGAGGTGGAAAATGAAAAGGAAAAGGTTGAAGGAGATGAAAGTGTTGAGCTGGTAAAGGATAGATCAGATACAGCTAACTCGCAGGCTGCAGCTGCAAATGAAGCTGAAGAGGGTATGGGTGAAGGTACAATTTCCTTCTCTTTACCACCAAAAATAGATAATAATAAGTACATGCCAAGGGTGCCGTACCCTGCACGTCTTAAAAATAAGGAACATGACCTTAAATTCAAGAAATTTCTAGAACGGTTAAAGTCTGTAGAGATAACCATTCCTCTCGTGGAAATGATTTCAAAAATGCCCACCTATGCTAAGTTCTTAAAAGAATTGATTTCGGGGAAAAGGCAAATAGAGCAGGAGGAGGTGATCATTCTCAACAGCACATGCAGTGCCATAGTTCAGAGGAAGCTGCCCGAAAAGAAAGAGGACCCTGGGTGTTGCACGCTACCAGTACAGATTGGAAAGGCCAAAGTGAGCATGGGGTTATGTGATCTAGGATCCAGCATCAACGTGATGCCTCTAGCCATGGTAATTCGCCTAAGGCTCGGAGAGATTGAACCGGTCAAGATGAAACTGCAGCTGGCAGACAGAACAATCACTAAGCCCGTAGGAATCCTCAAGGATGTGGTAGTCAAAACCGGCCAAGTTCTTTTCCCGGTTGACTTCATCATCCTTGATATTGAAGAGGACTCTGAAATGCCGCTTATCCTGGGACGCCCGTTTTTAGCCACTGGCGGTGCACTGATTGATGCCACATCTGGAAGAGTCACATTGAGGGTGGACAATCGAGAAATCTCTTTTGACATGGAGGAGCTGCAGAAATTCCTGAATGAGGGATCTTGTTCCATGTTTGATGTAATAGAAAGTAGGTGTGAGGACGAGAGCATAGACTCTATGACTGTGATGACAGACAAAATTTCAAAACAGGTACTGACGCCTGGAGGTGCTGAGCAACAAAGAAGTTGCAATGATGTTCACTTCGAAGACCCTATCACTGGGGATCTTGAAGAATTCGACGGTGTTGAATTCACTCCGGAGGAGGAAGAGAGCACCACGGAAGAGGAAGTGGACCCTGTATTGACACAGGGTCCTGAAGGTAAATCTGATCTCTCACCCCCAACCAATTCTCGCAAATTACTACCTTCCGTTGAATGTCCGCCAGAGCTTGAACTTAAAATACTTCGGGATCATCTTAAGTACGTTTTTCTCGCTGAACATAAAAGATTACCGGTAATTGTGTCAGCCAAGCTGACACAAGAACAAGAAAAAGCTCTGGTAGACATTCTAAAGAAATATGCACATGCAACTGGATGGACCATTTCTGATATAAAATGAATAAGCCCCTCTGTTTGCATTCACAGAATTTTAATGGAAGAGGAGTACAAGCCCTCTAGGCAACCACAAAGGCGTTTGAACCCCCATATGCAAGAAGTGGTAAGGAAAGAAGTTATTAATCTCTTAGATGCTGATATCATCTATCCTATATCTGACAGCAAATGGGTTAGCCCAGTGCAAGTAGTACCTAAGCGTGGGGGGATGTGCATAATGACTAATGAGCAAGGAGAAGAAGTGGCGACACGTCCAGTAACCGGTTGGAGAGTCTGCATCGACTACCGAAAGCTTAACACCGCTACGCGGAAGGACCATTTTCCCTTACCATTCATTGATCAGATGCTGGAGAGGTTGGCCGGGAGGGAGTACTGCTTTTTGGATGGGTACTCTGGTTACAATCAGATTGTAATAGCTAGTGAAGATCATGATAAGACCACTTTCACGTGCCCGTATGAAACTTTTGCTTACAGGCGCATGCCTTTTGGACTTTGCAATGCGCCTGCCACTTTTCAGCGATGCATGATGTCTATTTTCTCAGAATTTATCGAAAATGCATTGAAGTTTTCATGGATGACTTCTATGTGTATGGAGATACTTTTGATGAATGTTTGACAAATCTTGCAAAAATTTTAAAAAGATGCGAGGACACTAACCTAGTTTTGAACTGGGAGAAGTGCCATTTCATGGTCACCGAAGGAATAGTGTTGGGTCACCGCATCTCGCGCGCAGGCATCAAAGTCGATAGAGCCAAAGTCTCAGTCATCTCCAACCTTCCATTACCAAACTCAATAAAAGCAGTTAGGAGTTTCTTAGGGCATGCCGGCTTTTACCGGAGATTCATTAAAGACTTTTCTAAAATTGCCAAGCCGCTCACTAATTTGCTTTGTAAAGAAAATTCTTTCGTAATAAGTGAAGCGTGTGTTCAAGCCTTTGACACGCTCAAGAAGATGTTGATTTCTGCTCCAATAGTGCAACCACCCGATTGGTCAATGCCTTTCGAGGTCATGTGCGATGCAAGTGATCTCGCCGTGGGTGCAGTTCTTGGGCAACATAAGGCATGAAGGCACTGCGTAATTCATTACGCCAGCCATGCCCTGACTGAAGCCCAAGTCAATTACACCACCACGGAGAAAGAGATGTATGATGTGGTTTTTGCGTTTGATAAATTCAGACAATACCTCATTGGTACGAAAACCATAGTATACACCGATCACTCTGCACTGAGATACTTGTTCAGCAAACAAGACGCCAAACCTCGATTAATCAGGTGGGTACTCTTGTTGCAAGAATTTGACATCATAATAAAAGATAGAAAAGGCAGAGACAATGGTGCTGCTGACCATTTGTCTCGAATAGAAAATGATAAAAATGAGATAGCCGTCAATGAAAATTTTCCGGATGAGCAACTGTTTGCCTTGCACCTTTATGATCAAGCTTGTCCATGGTTTTCTGACATTGCTAACTTTTTAGCATGTGGAATAACTCCATCATTCCAGAGCAAGAAACAAAAAGCAAGGTTCAACCGAGAGGTAGTTAACTACTTCTGGGAAGATCCTTATCTCTTTAAGAATTGTGCAGATTCGATTATTAGACGTTGTGTAACTGAGCACGAGGCTTATCAGATCGCTAAAAAATGTCATGAATCGGAATATGGAGGTCACCATGGCCCCACTCGAACAGCTCACAAGGTGCTCGAGTGTGGTTTCTATTGGCCTACCATTTACGAGGATTGCAAGGCGTTTGTTAAGGCTTGCGATAGATGCCAAAGACTAGGGAATATCTCCAAGAGGGATGAGATGCCTCAAAAGGAATTCTCATCCTTGAGATTTTCGATGTATGGGGTATTGACTTCATGGGACCATTCCCGACATCTGATGGGAATCACTACATCTTGGTAGCTGTCGATTACGTGTCCAAGTGGGTCGAGGCGATTGCGCTGCCAACCAATGATGGTCACCAAGTCATCAAATTTTTGAAAATTAACATTTTCAATAGATTTGGTGTACCTAGGGTAATCATATCCGATGGAGGAACCCACTTTGTCAACAAAGCTTTTGCAAATCTCATGAGCAGAACTGGGATTCTCCACAAGATCGGCACACCTTATCATCCCCAAACCAGTGTCCAAGTCGAGGTATCTAACCGCGAAATCAAACACATACTCGAAGCCACTGTAGGGATAACCCGCAAAGACTGGTCACGTAAACTCAATGATGCTCTATGGGCATACCGCACTGCATTCAAGACTCCCATTGGGATGTCCCCATACAGGCTTGTCTTTGGAAAAGCCTGTCATTTGCCTGTAGAACTAGAGCACAAGGCTGATTGGGCTGTAAAACGCTTAATTTTGACCCACGAGTTGCTCAAAGTAAGCGCCAAGTTGGACCTCAATGAAATTGAGGAAATACGTGCACAAGCTTATGAAAGCTCGAGGATTTACAAAGAGCGGACCCAGAAGTTACACGATCGTCGTATAAAGTCTAAACACTTCTATATTGGCCAAAATGTCTTGTTATTCAATTCTAGGTTAAAGCTGTTCCCCGGAAAGCTTAAATCCAGATGGGAAGGGCCATACGAAGTGGTGCACGTGTTTGAAAGTGGAGCTGTCAGGATCCGAACTGACAAAGGAGAGCTGGTGGTAAATGGACACAGATTGAAGAAGTACCTAGGGTAGCTCGACCCCGAAAAAGAAGTCCAAGTGACATCAGAGCCGGCCTATGCTCAATAAATATATATATATATATATATATAATTACTTATTACATATTTATCCGTCTCGAACGATGAGTATCCAAAAATCAACTAAACATTTAGAGTACTAAGACTCTAAATGTAAGGATGTTGATATTTGGAGAAAATTTAATAATTTTCTTATGTTTGCCTTGCAGGAATTCATGGAACCAACAAAAAGAAGGATAAAGCTTCAAAAACCAGGTTCCCGGTTGGACTAACACTACATTTAATGGAAAGTAATTTCGGAATTTAGAGAAAATTTAAAATCCGGAATAAATCCATAAAATGAGGGTGTTAATCCAACCTAATTTATGCAAGCAATATTTATAATAGAATAATATTTCTGTTTAAATATGTGCTTTCAGTATGTTATTTTTTTTTTAAGAAAATCCATAATTTCAGAAAATTGAAATTTTGAAAAATTTCAAAATTTTTTCTAAGTGTTGAATGCGAACTGTTGTATTTCTCAAATCAATTTGGTCTGCATCGAATTGTTTGAAACAAAGCGCATTAGAGGTGTGCCTTGAAAGTCTTAACCAATTCGATCTCCAAGCAAATTCGGTCTATACCGAATTGGCCTAAGAGACCGAATTGGCTTCCCAAGACACATTATCCATCCTTGCGTAAATTTGGCCAAGTAGCAATTCAGTCTATAGCAAGTCGGTCTAGACTGAATTGATTTTGAATAGGTCGAATTTAGCTACAAAAGGCATTTGTGATTCCTTAGTTTTATTTATGCAAGCGAGCAATTCGATCTATAAGGCAATTCGGTCTAGACCGAATTGCCCATATAGACCGAATTGCCTCACAAAAGCATCCCTCAGTAATTTTCCTAAGTAACCAGATTCGGTCTTCTTGCTGTAATTCGGGCTCTAAACCAATTCGGTCTAAGACCGAATTGACTTCAAAAGATCACATTGCAGCAAGTGTGCTTGCTTCCCCTTGCAATTCGGTCTCTATGCCAATTCGGTCTAGACCGAGTTGGCCTAAGAGACCGAATCTCTCACAAACACTGGAAACTATCTACCAATTCGGTCTAGACCTAATTGATGGTTCGGTCTCCAATAGACCGAATTAGCCACTCCCCTAACCCTTTATATTCCATGTTCCCCCTCTTTTCCCTCACTTTCACCCTCCACACTTCGATATTTCCCCGAATCCCCTCTCGCGAACTTCGTCTTCCTCGCGAAACCAGAGCTCGAGCCAGTACTTTACCTCGTTTTACTCGACTAAAGTGTTTGAAAATGGCGTCTTCTTCGTCTAATCCTGCTGGGAGTGTCGGGTAAGTGTACTGTTTTTGATTTCGCACTCCCATTTTCGCGATTTCAGTTTTGGTTTTGCCTTGTTTTTGCAAAATCGGTAATGGGGAAGGGAATGGTGATCGTTTTCGAGTTGGAGATAGTCGGAATGTGCCCGGAATGGGTTAGGCTTGTTCGGGAATGAGGTAGAATGCGATAGGCAGAACCTAGGGTTTTAGGGCTTTTTGTTCTAAACTGCCATTGTTGCTGTTCGAGTTTTCTATGGTGTAGGGATGCTCCTTATTTTTGAAAATATGGGTGCTAAACCCATAAAAATTTCATCTTTGTATATTGTGTTGTTGTTTGATTGTCTGTGTATATGTTGTTCTGTCTGTGTCTGTTTTGCGAAATCTGTGAAAATGGAAAGCACAGTGGTTTGTTTTCCCTCGCAATCACAGTGTTATTTGATAATGTTGTTGGATATGCATGTTGATGATGTTGCCGAATTTATGTTTTTGAAGCATGATTTATTGGCAAAATTTTGCATGATCATGGTATGAATGGATTGTCTGTGTTTGTTTTCATTTATGCATGTACTGTGTTATGTGTATTTTGTCAATAAATGCTTTTGTCGGACACCTGTTAACCACAATTTGCAAACTCAACTCGAAAGTTGGTGTTTGCACATACGGGAAACATGGTATTATAGACGAAACCATGCCAAAATTTTTCCAACACTTTTGGCATGGCATTTATGTCTAAAAAGAAAAAGTGGTAGAATGTTCTTTTCTTTTAAGTGTTTGACTTGTGCTCATTTTTTGGGCCAAATGGGGAATCTTCAAATAGAACATCTTGTTTCATTCTTTAATACCCATTTCCCAAAACAAAATCCAAATGGGGGACCACTCACACTCCCAATTTTATTAAATAAACAAGTCAACACTTCTCATAAAAATCCAAAAATGACCTTTTTGTGTATGTGCATGTTTATTGTGTTTTTATTCTTCATAATCCATTACCACATGCTAGTGATTGCATAATTTGTTATGTGCATTTGTTCCTCATCATTAATTATCTGGCTGCCTATTTCACATGATTTAATCACTTTTTTAAGTGTCCAAAATCTCTTTCGTAGGCTTACCAGCCTATGAAATTTTACTTTTTGGTCCTTTGACCATTCAAAAACATTTTAGACTATTTATAGTCTAAGAAAAAATTTTGTAAGGGTCCCAGATCCTTATTTCCCTCATCTCTCTCTCTATTTTGTTGCAATAAGAGTTGTATTTAAAAATCCAACTCCATGTCTTTTATCTAATAAGTTCAAGTAAAAACCAATTAACTCACATTTAGAGCTCAGCTCAAAATGTGAGGATGTTGATTTTCCAACTTGAATATGTTTATCAAAAATTTGTTAAAAATAGTTTCAATTCTCTCGTTCAGCGACCTATGTTTAGAACTAGCTGAAGGTGTGAGACTGCTGGTGTCAGACCTGTTTACTACTCCGTGTTTTTCCAGAGGCATCATTCCCGCAGACCCAAATCAAGCTCAAGAAGGAAGAACTGAGCTGCTGGACCTTCCGGTGGAACTCTTGGGGGAGATCCTCTCTCGCATCGGAGAGGACGACATCAAAAAGGTGTTCACTGTCAGGGAGGCATGCAAGAAACTCAGGGATGCGGGAGATCTCCCCATTGTCTACAAAAGGTGTGAACTGGAAACCACCATTGTGAAAATGTGGCAGCAGGGAGTCGAACAGCAGAAAGAGGAACTCCTGCTAAAGTGTGAGGAAGCTGGAAACTTCAACCTCCAGCTCATTCCAGCTCTGCAAGCATTTGGGGCGGGAGATGAGGGTCGAGCTTGTGAACTACTGAAGGAAGGGATTGAGGACAATCACAAAGCCTCAATCTTTGTCAGGGGGTACATGCTGCTCAGCAAGCTGGACACTGAACAGGTCCAGCAGGGGGGTGGCGATGATAAACATGATAGTGACTGATAAATCAGTCATGATATATGTGGGGACCAATGTCCTTGCATGGCTGGCTGATAGCCTGGAAACTCCTGACCTGTTCGGCAACCAAGGACCCAGAGTCTACTACTCAAGAGTGCTGGAGAATGGCGAAGCAGACGAGGGTGATTACTGCGTGCCCTGCAGCCTGACCAACTTCGTCCACTGGAGCAGGATCTTCTTTCAAGGATAGAAGAGAAGGATGCTGAAGATGGACTGACTCTGTAGAGATTCACTTTTGACTAGGTTAATTGGAACTTTATTTAGGAGATCTTTTGACTGCCTTTTAATGCTAACTTTACTCAAGTGTATAGCATCTCCTGTAATTACATCTCCTGTAATTAATGTACTGGTGAAGTACAGTGATTAAGGTCGTGTGATGTAAAATGAACCTTGGAACTGTTAATCATGATGGTCAGAAATGTATTTTGGAAGCCAGTACTTATTGCTTTCCACAAAGAGAATTTCGTCTTGAATTCTCAAATATTTTTTTGGAAAAAGATGTGTGACAGTCCAAGATGAATAAGTGACTGTCACGCCAAAAACAAAGCTGTGACATGCTTGCATGCTCACAGTGTCTTTTTACTGCTTTCAATTAAATAACCGGCATAAAACAAGCATAAATCTGGCACCTAAATTCACAAGTTGAATTTAGGCTAAGGATAAAATTTTCAAACTATTAAATTGGGATAAAACAATTAAAAATATGCATGACATAAATTTTTGAGGTTTTGAGCTATAAAAATCCAATGATATGATCACTTGGAATAAAAACAAAATTTTGATGTTGAGAATTTCATTGAATGAATTGCAAGAATTTTTCAAAGGTTAGATTTAAGAATAAAGGTATGACATGATCAAACCGTCCATGTAAGATCTGAGCCGAGTCATCTTTACTCATTATTTCTTTGTTGTGTAAAAATCAATTCGATTAAAGGACACTAGAACTTGCAATTGGGATCGATTCAAGACCATGCCATATTCCCGAAATCGAGTATATGATCGAGGCACTTAGAAAAACCGAAAACTTTGGCCTTCGTTTGAATTCCAAACCCAAACCAAGTTGAGCCTTTAAGCCTAATTTTTCTTTGAAACCACTATATTTCCCTAGCCTTATAAAAAGACCAAGAAAATCAAACCCAAGTGTACACGAATCAATTCCATCAAGGCATTATAGTTTATGATCATCAAAAAAATATCAATCGGTATTCATAAACCGATCAAAAAAAAATTGTTGTGTGTGTTGAGATTCATTCAACAGAATAAATTGCAAGTGACAAGCAAATTAGACAAAGTCTAATGTCATGCAATAGAAAAGAAAAACAAAAGAAAGAAATATTGATGATCATAGATTTTAAACAAAAACATGCCAAGTCATGATGGAACATGCCAAGTTATGATGGAATGCAGTCATGTCACTTTTTAGCCTAATAATTCCCTTCCATACCAATGTTACAACCGTATGCCCCGTTATAACCTTAAATAAGACCTCGAGATCTCGATTTGAGGAAATGAGTAGGTGGCGAGTTGGTCTAATTGCAAGCTTATGGGAGAATTTATCTGAATTTGATTATGAGTGTGTTGTCTAAAAGCCAACTTTGAGAGTGAGTGAACTTTCCGATTCTACTATATGTGAGGCTCTACTTTGATTGATTAGTGTTCATGTCATGCTCGAATTCAAGAATTAAACCAATGAAAATTTTCTATACATATATTCAAGAAAGATTAACAATAATGATTGATTTGTATACCTATCCAAGTGAGAAGTATCATTTCATTAAACACTGCAATCAAGAGAGTCTAATACTTGTAATTTTGATTGTATTATCCCAATATAACAAGAATGAAATTTTTGAAGCCACGCAAATGGATTGAATATGCAGAGTCCATGCTCTTAGGAGCACTGACTCTGACTGCTCGGGGACGATCATTATTAAATGTGAGGATGTTGATAATGGCCAAAATTGTCCATTATTTCCAATCCATTTCCGTGTCTGAGACGGACATTTTGATCGAAATCCCATCTTATTTTAATGAGAAAGCAGTTGAATTCGACAGATTGATGCAAGTTTGTAAGAATAATGAGCTGGTAATGAAAGACACAAAAATATGCAATTTTAATTGCATTTGTGTTAGAAAAATCCAAAAACATGAAAAATGAAAAGAAAAGAAAAAGGAATGAAAAGATGGGCAAAAGAATAAAATAGCCCACAAAAATAAAAAAGATGGGAAAAAGAATGAAAATCTCACAATCTGAAATTTTGGTTAAGTGTTGAAGATCAATTCAGTCTATACGCAATTCAACCTAAACCGAATTGCCCATTAGACCGAATTGCTGAAGAGAAGAAGACAAAGAGAAGTGTTGAAGGAAAGAGTAACCAATTCGGTCTGTGGCAATTCGGTCTAAACTGAATTGAATCCTAGACCGAATTGCACTTTGGAAAGAAGAAGACCCTGAGTATAAAGGAAAAAGAAGGAGTTCGATCTATGCAATTCGGTCTAGCCGAATTGATTGCATAGATCGAATTGCCTCAAAGCAAGAAGCCAAGCAGGAGCCATCATCAATTCGACAAGGCCATTCGGTCTACCCATAGACCGAATCACCACATTTCATGCTCAAGATCAAGGAGAGAGACCTCATGTCACCAATTCGGTCTAAACCGAACTACTTGAGGATGACCGAACCACATTCGAAATTGGAGCTTTGAGCACGTGAGAAATGCATGGCACTGTGGATGGTCCCTGATGGGCCTAGGGTTTCGAGAAGAAGTATAAAAGCTGACCTTCCTCAACACAAGAAAAAAATCCGAATCCGAACACTTGGACATTTGCTGGGAGACAAAAAGAGCGCAGCAGAAGGTTCTCCACCCCTTAAGGGTTAGGTAGGTAGGTTTAGTTTAGGTAGTTTATTTCTTCAAGTTTGTAGTATAGTTTAATGCTTTTAATCTCAGTTTATTTTCATTAGAAGCTTGTTACTACCTTAGTGTAGCCAGTACCATAAACTTTAAATGCTTTGTAGTTATAATGAACCCTACCTTCAAGCTAATAATGGTTTTAGGGTTATTTGTTGCTTTCAAGTGTCAATACAAGAAAGAATCCAGAGATGGGTTTTCATTTCAAGTGTTTGGCACTATTTAATGCTTTCCTTAGTAATAAACGTTAGAATGTTTGTTAGTTTCAACTATGTTACATTTATTATGTCCTAGTTGACTTGCATTCTCAATAAATGCATGTTTAGTGGTTTTTGGCTTGTTCTTACACCTTAGTGATTCAAATAAGTGTTCTTTGGTTTTAGACGATCTTAGACTTGTTAGAATTTATTTCCATGTTTATTCAGTTGTTGTTTTAGTCTTTTTATGTTAGCTTATTGTTGCCTTAGATAATTTAGGTGTTCTTGTTTTTATGCATTTGTTCTTATTACTTATTAGATGTTTAGGTCTTTGATCTTTGATTGCTTGTTTGTAGTATTAAGGTTTGTTTCGTGCCAATACCTGCTAGCCATGTAACCTATTATGCCTATTTTCCTTAAAACACTCATTAGTGTGGCTGTGAAGTGACATTGATGTGAAATGAAGGATTTGGTAAATCTTATCCATCATGAACCACATAATGTAAACCGAACCTACACTTATGAGTTCAAAATATCTTTTATAAGAGAAAAGACATGTAATTCCTTATGAGGCAATTCGGTCTAAACCGAATTGCCCATGAGAATGGAATTGCATGGCAAAAAATTAATTGTTGAATGCCTCATCTAAAAATTTATATGCAATTCGATCTAGGCAATTCGGTCTAAACCGAATTTGCCCATGATGACCGAATTGCATAGCAAAAATTGTTCTCATATGGTGCACAAGCAATTCGGTCTGTGCGAATTCGGTTTAGACCGAATTCCCCCCATAGAATCGAATTGACCTATACACCATATTGTATGCATGCCATCCCCTCACGCCTTATTATTTTCTCTGTCTCACCAATTCTGAATTGTCCAATTCGGTTTAGACCGAATTCAATTGGCAATTCGAATTACCCTCATTTTGGGGTAAATGCCTTAGCCCAAATTTGAGTGAAGGAATGACTTCATCAATTCGAATTGTCCAATTCGGTTTAGACCGAATTGCTTTGACAATTCTAATTAGAGGATGCTTCATGACTTTACAAGGATTAATTGGTATGGTGTTACTTCATACTCATGCATCCTCAATTCGGTCTCTTTTGCATTTTGCCCAATAGACCGAATTGCTTTCTTCTTTCTATTTCAAAACTCCAAAAATATTTTATTTCTTGAGTTGTGTAAGTTGCATGGGTGTACTGGGCCTAGGCCCACTACATCTAATTTTATCCATTACACATCTCAACCCTTCAGTGTCTATTTATTGTGTGGATTAACACTCACGCAGTACCTAAAAAATATTTTGTTAATTTAATCTTTTCT